>CP139506.1:17254781-18454781 GCA_021014915.2 Artemisia tridentata subsp. tridentata | reverse complement strand
ACTTAAACTAACAATAAGGCAGGCAAGATCAGAAGCTACACTAAAGCAGTTACTAAGCTACACTAAATCTTACTTAAACCAAACTTAAACTAAACTAACCTAACCTACCCTAACAAACCATATCAGAGTTCAACTAAGCAGGAAAAAAACAAGATAAGCTAAAAAAAATATATATATATTTTTTTTCTCTTTTTTCAAGCTTAAACTAAGAACCATTAAACTAACTTACCAAAATACGCAGTAACAAGAACGAAATAAGCAGAATCGAAGCAGTAAATAAGCTAAACAATAAAACTTGACTTATATTAAAATAAAGAGTAAAATTACAACCGAAATAAAATTACAAATTACCTTAAACTACTAGCTAAAACCTAAAAAAAAAAAGAAAACCACTCGAATGCTCTATCCTATTTATACTAAAATATATCAAAACCCTAGAAATAGTGTGTTTGTCGTGTGAGTGTGTTCCTTTCTTGATTTTGTGCTTCTTTATCGACCCTTGGATGTTAACTTGGTCTTCACATCTTCGAATCTCATCCGTTGATCTTTTTTGTAGCCTCGGATTGATGAGGTGGAGGGGAGGGGACCAAGAGCAAACCCACGTGAAGGGTTTGGCTGGTAGTGGTGAGGTGGTGAGAGGTGGGATTAGCAGAGGGTTTGGAGGATGTGGGCAGTAATTTAGGGGAGAAGAAGAAGTAGTTAGTGAATTAGGGATTTTGACCATTTGGAGTTGGGGGTTTGACCGAAGTGTGTTATATTTAGTGTGGGTCGGGTTTTTTTGGTCTGGGCCGGTGATGGGCTGTGGGTATAATTGGGTAAGTGGGTTTAATGTTTAGCTTTGGGTTTAGTAAAGTGGGATCCGGTTGTATTGTTTGTAGGATAAATGTGGTTTCATCACAAGGACTAATTGTGTAATTCATGAAACCTCAAGGACCATATCAGCCATTCTTCAAAGTTAATCCAAGGGTAATTTTTGCCAAGTAAAAATAATCCAAGGGCCATTCTTCAAAAATATTATCTTTGACGAAATTTTCCCCGGCTTCGGCTCTATAAATCTCTTTTCCACGTCTCGTGCTCATTTTCTCGGATTTTGCTTGATTTTGTCCCTTTTTCATGATATCCGTACATGCATAGAAACAAACACAAAAACACAAATATCTTTGGCATTTATGGTTAGTTTTTGGTCTATTTGGGTCCGGTTTTGGCCAAATAAAAGTACGTGTTTAAGCACATACCAAAATTCCCCCAGACAAAGATATTGACGTGTCCTCACGCAATGTTATAAAAACACGTTTTTGAAACCAAAAATTTCCAATCTCTTTTTACTAACCTTGAGAAGTAGCAAAATTTTCAAAAGAGATTGAGAAATCTTAAGTTCTAAAAACTCCCCGATTTTCCTTTTTATCCTATTTTTGTATTTTTTTTTTATCATAATCATGTGACGGCTTTGTTGACAATCATTATCTCACGATAACTTTTAGGATCAATGAGCAGGAAACACGACTCATAAAGAAGTGACCATACGGATAAAATTCGTCGTTCCTGATTTTTCACGAGTCCCCAAACTAAGCGTAAAAACGAAATCATTGTCTATTTATAAGTTAGATGCCAACACTACCCATGAAAGTTACTTGTGTAATTACCTCTTGCTCCCATTTTTCCTAATTTCCTCTATTTATTTTATTTTTGTGAGAAATGAATTTCTTCATATTCTCGTTTTGATAAGTTTTAGTGCCGATAAAGATACTAAGTTAAGACGCTAAGTAGTTTTCAATCTTCTCTCGAGAACCGTTGCTTTGAAAATGAGGTCCACATCAAGGCTTTTATTTTTATTTATTTATATATATATATATATATATATATATATATATATATATATATATATATATATATATATATATATATATATATATATTTTTTTACTAACTTTTTTTTTTTTTTTTTTCACTTGCGTACCCTAAACGACGGACCTTCACGGTTTAATTCCAAGACCTTACACTTTTCGGCATAAAGGATCCAAGGGCCGTTACAACGGAGAGTTCCAAGACTCTAGACATTCCTGAAATGAGGATCCAAGGTGGTTAGACCAAGACCTCACACATTCCTGAACTAGAGGTCCAAGGGCCGGTGCAAGAGGGTAGCCAAGACCTAAACGCCTTCCGGAAATAAGGATCCAAGGCCCGATCTCGAATCCGTAGCTTAGAGCACTTAACTTATTATTATTAAACTTATTTATTAAGGAACCTTGATGTGTACCCAATTTTCAAAACAAGAATTCTTTTAAGAAGACTAAGAACTAATCATCGGCAAAACCTAAGATCTTTAATTATTCTTACAGTTATATATTGTGAAACAATTTTGCGGGAGCAAAAGGCCACAAGTAACTTCGATGAGCTCTAAAGAGAACCAACTACTCCACGTTTAGCATCTAACTTCTAAATAAACTCTATCATTTCTCGTTCTTCGCAAATTTAAAATCTTAAATAATAAGATCCGCGAATGCTTAGCCTTATAATCAAGCCATGCATATATAAAGTCGATACGGGAACTTGCAAACTCTTGAAAAGAATTCGCATTTTATAGCTCCTTGTGTAAAAGACTAGCACGAGCTTATAGATTATAAATGGTTAAGGGGACAAGCTAGGGCTCAACACGCCCGATCAAGTCAGAATTTTATTCCTACTCTCACCAGCGGAAAGTCAACAAAATGTCAAAATTTATTATATTTTTGCAAAAATTTTTAAATTTTTCTCTTTTTTTTTTGGATTTTTTCAAATTTTGAGGAAAAACGAGGTTGCGAGAGAAAACGGCAAAACTGCAAGGCAAAAATCAAATCGAAAGATTTACCCCCCCCCCCCAGACTAAAACGAGACATTGTCCTCAATGTCTTAAAGGTAAGGGTTCTCCTACATAAATCTAAGGCCGTTTATTAATTATGCCAAAGATAAACGTAAAATGATAGGATTAAGGATATCGGATGATCAACGAATGATGAAACTCGAGTGGAGAGAAGGCAGAACCATGAGCACGAGAGTCTTCAATCATCGGGCAATCCTGAACACAGCACAGAAAACACGAAACACAACAAATGGAAGAGGAAACCCCTCCTCACGTGACTTTATTAGAAATTAGATGGATAAGCATGGGGTGCCTCCCACGAAGCGCTTGTTTAGTATCGAGTCGGAAAGCTTAGACTCGCCCCGAATTCATTTGTCCATGGGGGAGCATGTGGAAAAAGAAATCTCCATCGGACTTTCGTTCAAGATGTTTGGATAAACATTGAAGCATACGAAAGTTCCACTCCGATGAGATACCCACGGTATTTCTAATAATGAAAACTATTAGAAATGATACCGGGGTCAAAGATAGTATCCTCACTCCTAAAGGAGTGATGGATGGGAGAAGCAATAGCATATGTGATGAAGAGCATAAAGATTTTGATGATTATCATGAAAAGCTCTTTATCATCATCAGAGATTTTGTCAAAAGTCTTGGGCGGGAGGGTTGGGATGAAAACTTCATGAGAAGGTACACCTCCCCCCAGACTAGTATCTTCCTCAAGATCAAAGTAGAAATGATCGTATTCCGGAGGAGATAGCAAAAGAGAGAGTTCATCGGAGAACTCCTCGTGATAGAGATCATTCAATTCGAAGAGAAATGAATCATATTCGGGAGGAGAGATATGAGCATGAGAAGTGGGACTGCCACTACTCGTCTCCTCCGAATGATCAATATCAAAGTAGAAGGCTTCAAAAGCCGGGATAGAGAAATCAGAATGAGAAGTGGGATTGCCACTACTCTCAGCATCAAATATGAAACTCTCATATTCGGGAAAAGCATCCTTGAGCTCGAGCTCTGGAGGATTTGACGGAGTGGGATTGCCACTTGGAGAACTATCCGAGAAAAAGTCATTATCCTTGACGGGGATAGGAAACGAGGAGGGAGAATTGAGCACATAACCAGAAGATGGAGTTGGATTGTCATTCAATGATTCAATCTTAGAAATTAGAAGATTGATATTCAACAATCTTTCACGAAGTATATCATCCTTGATCGTCAGAAGAATATCAGTGTCGATCTCTCCATCATCTGGGTCAGAATCTATCACGAGCTCAATATGGGGAGGTGATGCCTCAACATAATCAATGTCTCCATAAGAATCGTCATCACTTGTGGTACAATCATCGGAGGAAGTCTCAAAAGTATCAAGAGGAGGCAAATCACATATTTTGTCGGAAATACCCTCGGACTCACTTTGGATTAGGACAAGGTCCTTAACACTAGACTTTATTACTTCGTCCGATTCCGTTTCCGGAATAGTGCTAGAATGCTCGTCCCCCATAATGAGAGAGTCCTCGGAGTCCATAGACGGAAGGATGGATGTGATTCCAATAGACTGAGGGAGTTGAGAAATAATATCACTCAAAGGAATAGTACTCTCCTCGTCGTCGTCATCTTCGTCATCGAGCATGCAAGCCTTATTAAACAAGAAACGGTTATGTGCTGCACGTTCAATGGCGAGTAAATCTTCCATAGATTCACCATGACGATCCTCTTGGGTCTGTTTAGCAGCCCAAGCATTAAATGCATTCCTCACATTATGAAGTTTTTGGAATACATCTTCGAAAGCAGAATCCAGAAGATTATTCCTAATATTATGAATTTCTTGGAATGATTTATGAGGAAATGGCTGAGGCTGAGTTTGAATCGTTTCATACTGTGGAGGTTGGTCATGATAAGAATAGTCATAATTGTCACAAGGGACATGCTCATAGACAAGCGGGTTCCTCGTTTGACAATCAGAGCTATAGTGAGGACCTCCACAGTACTCACAACAATATGATTGTTGTGACTGATTTGGTGAATTATATGGATAGTGGTCATAACCGAAGTTTTGATTACATGGAACTTGCTCATAGACAAACATGTTCCCTGTTTGACAATCAAAACCCGGGTGTGGACCTCCACAATATTCACAAGAATATGTCTCCATCTGGTGTTGTGGGGGTTGGTTGAAAAAGTCGGTTGTTTCATGGTAAGAATAAGGATTTTGGTCATAGACAAACCCGTTTCCCGATTCCACCATGCTACAACCGGGACAATTCCCGCCATTTGGAGGACCTCCACACCATTGACAACCATAATGGTAAGATGAAGACATAGAGAAGAAGAATTAAACGAATAGAGGGTAAGAAATAAAGAATCAAACGGATAAGAGAAATAAGAAGAATATTTTTGGGTTTTTAAAATTTTGAAACATTTTAAAAGATAAAGGAAAATAATTTTTGAAAAGAAAATCTTTTTGGGTTTTTCAAGGAAAAATTAAAATTAACTTCTTTTTGGTGATCGTTGATCAACCGTACTCGTTTCTTTCTAAACTACGCGCAGCGTGGCGTAAGAGAAGAATGGATCTCTTTTCGGCTTGCAATTTAATGTCAAAGACTAACTAGAACCCCGTAATTAGGTTGTAGCAAAGAAATAATCCGAGTAACGTTTAACTTCACGACCTCTTTTGTTGTTTAATTAGGAATGGTTTACAACACTTTTCAGAAAAAGTGAGGTTATATTATTTTTGCATTTTTAAAAACACTTTAGGAAAAGTGTTTTATATTTATTTTCTTTTTGTATTTTTTTTCTTTTTATAAAAGCAAATAACTTCCGAGGGAAGGATCTTCAAAACACGAATCGAGAAACAAATTCACGAATTCACTTCAACCCTCCCCGGCAACGGCGCCAAAAATTGATTTGTAGCAAAACAATTTATATCTCAAAAGGAATTCACAAAACGGAAATAATGTGAAAACCCCGGAGTTCGTTTTCCCGTGAAGGTGTGAATGGAATTTCGTGTTTTCGGAACGTGAAACGTGTCGTGAAAGTGTAAAAAAGTGAGAGATTTTGATTTTACACTACGAATGATCGAATATCAAATAAAAACAACTAATAAAGCTATGAGTACAAATAATCTAAGCATACGAAATCTAAAACGAAAATTTGAATTAGAAACGTACGTTACGAATTTAAAAAAAAAAAACGTAAATAAAAGTGATTTCTAAATTCTAAATCCTAAATTTATAAAAATAATTTTACTAAACTCTAAATATAAAAAGAAAATTTTGGAAAAAAGAAAAATATTTTTTTGACTTTTTAATAATTTTTTATAATTTAAAAACTATTTAAAAGAAAATAATTGATTAAAAATACTAAATGGAAAAAGAAAATTCTGAAATTTTTTTTCTAAAATACTTAACACTATTGGAAAGTTGAGAAAAATGTAAAAAACGAAAAAGCTTTTGGAAACAAGCTGAAAAATAAGCTAATCGATTCAATTAAGCTTATAAAGGAAAAGAAAACAAAAGGGTTTTAAATTAAATAGTGTAAGGTTTAACTAAAAAGAGACTAAGAGTGCAGTGGTAAGGTTGCTTGTGTTTGTGCTAACTGTCCTGGGTTCGAACCCCAGGACTGTCAAAATTTTTACAATCTATTTTTTTTTTCTTGATTTTCTTTTTAAAAAACTCAAAGCAACAAGAGTACTTTAAACTGATGACCCCTTTTTTTTCATTCAAAATAAACAGATAAGCTATAGCTTTTCTGAAAACAGATAAGCTAAACACAAGATTAAAACCAAGAGAACTCAAAACAGAAATTAAAAATCCAAATCCTACTTAAACTAACAATAAGGCAGGCAAGATCAGAAGCTACACTAAAGCAGTTACTAAGCTACACTAAATCTTACTTAAACCAAACTTAAACTAAACTAACCTAACCTACCCTAACAAACCATATCAGAGTTCAACTAAGCAGGAAAAAAACAAGATAAGCTAAAAAAAATATTTATATATTTTTTTTTTCTCTTTTTTCAAGCTTAAACTAAGAACCATTAAACTAACTTACCAAAATACGCA
Source organism: Artemisia tridentata subsp. tridentata (assembly GCA_021014915.2). Classification (NCBI taxonomy): domain Eukaryota; kingdom Viridiplantae; phylum Streptophyta; class Magnoliopsida; order Asterales; family Asteraceae; genus Artemisia; species Artemisia tridentata. The sequence continues at coordinate 18,447,879 of CP139506.1, read as the reverse complement.
GTAACAAGAACGAAATAAGCAGAATCGAAGCAGTAAATAAGCTAAACAATAAAACTTGACTTATATTAAAATAAAGAGTAAAATTACAACCGAAATAAAATTACAAATTACCTTAAACTACTAGCTAAAACCTAAAAAAAAAAGAAAACCACTCGACTGCTCTATCCTATTTATACTAAAATATATCAAAACCCTAGAAATAGTGTGTTTGTCGTGTGAGTGTGTTCCTTTCTTGATTTTGTGCTTCTTTATCGACCCTTGGATGTTAACTTGGTCTTCACATCTTCGAATCTCATCCGTTGATCTTTTTTGTAGCCTCGGATTGATGAGGTGGAGGGGAGGGGACCAAGAGCAAACCCACGTGAAGGGTTTGGCTGGTAGTGGTGAGGTGGTGAGAGGTGGGATTAGCAGAGGGTTTGGAGGATGTGGGCAGTAATTTAGGGGAGAAGAAGAAGTAGTTAGTGAATTAGGGATTTTGACCATTTGGAGTTGGGGGTTTGACCGAAGTGTGTTATATTTAGTGTGGGTCGGGTTTTTTTGGTCTGGGCCGGTGATGGGCTGTGGGTATAATTGGGTAAGTGGGTTTAATGTTTAGCTTTGGGTTTAGTAAAGTAGGATCCGGTTGTATTGTTTGTAGGATAAATGTGGTTTCATCACAAGGACTAATTGTGTAATTCATGAAACCTCAAGGACCATATCAGCCTTTCTTCAAAGTTAATCCAAGGGTAATTTTTGCCAAGTAAAAATAATCCAAGGGCCATTCTTCAAAAATATTATCATTGACGAAATTTTCCCCGGCTTCGGCTCTATAAATCTCTTTTCCACGTCTCGTGCTCATTTTCTCGGATTTTGCTTGATTTTGTCCCTTTTTCATGATATCCGTACCTGCATAGAAACAAACACAAAAACACAAATATCTTTGGCATTTATGGTTAGTTTTTGGTCTATTTGGGTCCGGTTTTGGTCAAATAAAAGTATGTGTTTAAGCACATACCAGGAGGGGGGAGGCATGTGTAAGAGAAAAGGGATGGGGGGACATGATTGTCTGGCCTGGGGAATTGGAATGGTGGTTTTGGCGCGTTGTTTTGGGAAGAAGGTTGACCCTGGTTTTGACTTTGAGTGTTTATCAAAAATAAAAACAGGATGGGTTTAATTTGTTCTGGGCTTTTTATTAGTTGGGCTTAGTGGGTTGGATAGGGTTAGGATTAATGGGATTGGGTTGTATTTATTTTGGGTTAAGGTATTTATTAGGTTTATGGGATTTAAACTTGAAATGGGATAAGTTTAGGGACCAAGTTTGTAAAATCTGAAAGTTCAGGGACCGTATGTGCCAAATCTGAAATTTATTCACAAGGGCCAATTTTGACAACTTGGTACTCATGAAGGTTGATTCCGACATCTTGATCAATTTCCCGGTCCAAACTCATAATTTCCTTCCCGGCTTTGGTTTTTCACGCTTTTCCAATCCTGTGCTCGATTTTGACTGTTTTCGCCCTGTTTTCGATCCTTTTGTGCCTGAAACACATAAAAACACAAACCAAGGATATTTGCAATAATATATGGTGTATTTGGCCATTTTCAGTATTTTTGTGGTCTAAAATGGGCATAAAATGATGAGTATTTACACACTCATCAGGCACCATAGGATAGTCATGGAGTTATAAGGTGACTAAGGTTAGGAAACCGTCCTATGATCCGCCAGAGCCGGAGGGATCTACCCAAGGACAATTCCAATAGATTAGAATTAGAAGTCCTTAGGTAAGATTGAAAAAAGGAGTAAATGAGAAAGGGAAAGATGGGGTTGAAGAATTAAAAAGAAAAGTTGAATGTAAGGGTGAAAAGAAATAGCCCTCCATAAAAACTTAAGTCAGAAACCAGGTCAATACATCTGCTATTGGTTATCACAAGTTGATACTGATATTGAAGACAAGACGTCATGGACCCAGTGACGCACTGCACAAACCCCTCCTAGCCACTCAGATATCTCTTAAAAGATATTTGTTTCATTTCTCACGGAGATCACTACATAATCTATCGGTCTCTCACTCCAAGATGTGTTGATATTGAAAAGGTGGCACTCTACTCCATGCTTCCGTCTACTAAAACTAAAACGCACAATTGAGTCTAGAGCCATGAGATTCATCAAAAGATCTCTTAGAAACACTTCCAATTTAATACACTTGTGTTTGCCAGAAAGGACACAAGTTGTAAGAGTCTTAATGAGATCATTGGATCTTGCCATTTACATCATGATGGTGTCTATGCTTCAAACGGTCTACAGTCGTGGGGTGATCTCCAGCGACTCACTGAATCGTGGGTGCACTTCGGTGTGTCCGTGTAAGCCCTCTCGGGGGTCTCCGGTTCAGAACGGCCTGGGGAAGGATTTAGAGAAAGTCTTCACACTATGCTGATGACAATCTCAAAGTCCCAACCTGTAAGCGCTGGATGATTATTACTAACGGTTTTATGCAGCTACCTATAAACATCCATCTACCATCATCACACATCAAACATCTTCACCTCAGCATACTCATACTTATTAATACCATCCTCAACAAAGCTCAAATGTTAAAGTTCAAGACAAAAAAATCAAGTTAAAGACCAAGTGTTAAAAACGAAGTCAAGAAGCTAATCAAGATGTCAAGAACAAATTCATATGATGAAAGATTATAGGGAGATTGTTAGCAAGGGGAGATTGTTAGCATAAGTATACTGTTCAAAATGTATGAGTATGTTGGAGGACACAACGCATCACCACACGAAGATGTTGAACAAAGGCAAGAACTACCAAACGGCGATTACATTGAAGATCACATTGCATGAAGGAACGAAGAATGGAGTTTATTCTACATCGTCACACAAAGTTCAAGACGTTGAAGACAAAAGGCCTATCACCTGGAGCATCATTGAAATGACCATCCCTTAGGGGGAGATTGTTAGCATTTAAATTCTTAAATTAAAGTGACGGTTATTTGTATTTTATAAACTTTGTGTGTGTCGAGTTCAATGTAATAGAATAGTATGTAAAGGGCTTGTGTTGGACTTAGCTAAAATGTATTAAGTAAAGTCATGAATGGTCCAACCCAACCCAAGCCCATGAAAAGCCTTTAGGGCAACATTCTCATCCTAAAAATACTACTCTCCCACAACATTAGTAAGTGTGCAAGAGAGACCGTAAAGGTGGGAGTGTGTATTGTGCCTCTTTGTATCTCTTTCTTTCTTATTCTCAATCTAATATCACTCGTTCCATCTTTACTTTTATTCTCTACTGCCGCCTCATCTAATCTTCATTTCTATCTTTATCTTATTCTCTTTATTATTCTTAGAATATGCAATATAATTCTTAGTGATGCGTGTTCTATTTCTTTTATCTTCTTCTTATTACCATTCGATCTATATCTTCTATCTTATTCTTATAGATAAAGTAGTGATAAAATATTAATATTTGTTCTTAACACTATTACTTGGAGGTATGTTTTATCTCTTTTATTGTTACAAAGTTGGAATTGTATGATAGGTTGTTTATGATCATGTTAGGATGTTTATGTGTTATTGTTAATAAATAAAAGAGATAAAACATACCTCCAAGTAATAGCAATTGTCAAAAGACACCCAAAAATGTGAAAAAATGGGAAACTAGAAAATATAACGGTATTAGTGTGATTAAGTACTGCCACGTCATAACACACCCTTAATATTGTTACAATATGAAGATTAAGAAAGTATGTGCATAACGGGATTAGTGTGATTAAGTACTGCCACGTCATAACACACCCTTAATATTGTTACAATAGGAAGATTAAGAAAGTATGTGCATACTTTAGGAAAAAAAAAGTTAGATGTATACAAAAGAAAAAAGTGGAAAGTTATATGCCTTTTTAGACCATTTTTCCTTAAAAATATGCTTTATTTAAGGGGGAGTATAAAAATCAAAAACAAAATATTCCAATTTCATGCTAAACCAAATCCGTCTATCTCTCCAAACGCTTTATTTTAATCAGTTGATATCAAAAATATCACGTCATGCTATTTTTGAGGGGGAGAAGACGTGATTAAAATGTGATCAAAATGTTTAAAGATCGTAATTGAATCTCAAAAGAGCTCGACTCAGATAGTACCAACGAATTGACAAAGCTTAAATGTCATTAATCGAAAAGAAATGTCCTGGACGGGTAATAATTTCAAGCTAGTCTAACTAGTGATGTAAGCGTGTCTCGAATATGACTTTTCTAAGTAGAATGTACTGTCTCGAGGGACTTTCTTTGAACATGACCAGGACGGGTAATAATTTCAAGCTTGTCTAACTAGTGATGTAAGCGTGTCTCAAATTGGTCATGTTCACTTAAAATCTATCAATTCAAATGTGCGAACTTTACCCAACATGCGTAAATCTATCTTAAATCATATAAGTACATGTGAAGGGGGAGTATTTTAGAAAATGCAAAACTCTCGAAGTGTTAACAAAATATGTTTTATAATTATAAACACTTTGAGAGATTTTCACAAAATGTTTATGGCAAGTGATAAATGAACCTAGGGTAATCATGGAGTTATAAGGTGATTATGGTTAGGTTTATGTCCTATGATCAGCCAGAGCCGGAGGGATCTACCCAAGGACAATTCCAATAGATTAGAATTAGAAGTCTTTAGGTATGACTGAAAAAAGGAGTTAATGAGAATGGAGAAAGAAGGGGTTGAAGAATTAAAAAGAAAAGTTTTTGAAAGGGTGAAAAGAAATAGCCCTCCATGAAAACTTAGGGCAAAAACCGGGTCAATACATCTGCTATTGGTTATCACAAAGATGATACTGATATTGAAACAAGACATCATGGACCCAGTGACGAGCTGCACAACCCCTTCTAGCCACTCAGGTATCTCTTAAAAGATATTTGTTTCATTTTTCACGAAAAACCTTTCATAATCTATCGACCTCTCACTCTGAGATATGTTGATATTGAAAAGGTGGCACTCTGCTCCATGCCTCCGACGACTAAAATCAAAACACACATAATCGAGTCTAGAGACATGAGATTCATTAAAAGATCTCGTACGACACACTTCCAATATAACACACTTGTATTCGCTTAAAAGAACACAAGGTGTACAAGAGTCTTTATGAGATCTACAGATCTTGCCTTACATATTATGGTGGTTAATTGCTTCAAAGGGTCTACAATCGTGAAGTGATACTCCGGTATACTTCAATGGCTTACCTGAATCATTGATACACTTCGGTGCATCTGAGTTAGCTCTCTCGGGGGCATCCGGTTCAGGAACAACCTTGGCAAGGATCAGAGAAAGTTGTCACACTATGCTGTTAACAATCTTGAAGTCCGAACCTGTAAGTGTTAGATTCTTTATTACTAACTATTTTTATGCATGTACTAAGAAAGGCCATTAACCATCATCATATATTTCAACATCTACATCTCCTCACACTCATACTTATAAAGATCATCCTCAACAAACTTAAGTGAAGAATATTCAAGACAAAGAGATCAAGTTAAATACAACGAATTACGACAAAGTCGAGAAGCTAATCAAGATGTCAAGAACAAGTTCATGTATCAAATGAGGAAGACATAAGTATGAAGTTAAAAGTATTATCAAGAAGTAGGAGTATGATGGAAGGGACGACACTGTAAACCTGTGAAGATGTTGATCAAAGAAAAGAAGGACCAAAAGACGATCACTTCAAAGATCACTAAGAATGAAGGAACAAAGAATCAAGAATATTCTACAACGACACACAAAGTTCAAGACAATGAAGACTAAAGACCTAATCACATGGAGCATCATTTGAATGACCATCTCTTAGGGGGAGATTGTTAGCTTTAATAAAAAGTAATGGTCATTTACGTATTTATAACTTTGTAACATGTCGTAGAATATGAAATAAAATAGTCAATGGACTCGTGGACTAAGCTAATAGGTTAGAAGTTATTTTATACTTGTCCAATCCATAGTCCATGACCGATCCCATGGAAAGCCCATAATGTTCGTTTACTTTGTACTATATAAGCCACACTCTACCTCATTTGAAGGTGGACGTCTGTGTGTGTGTGTGTAAGCTTGAGTGTGTAGTGTGTGTTTTCTATTAATATGATATTTCTCTTCATCTCTTATTCTCTCTTTAATAGATACATGGCATACATAACATATATACGATCCACAAGTGCTTAATATGAGTTATATATTCTATGATAGAGTTAGATCCTAGGTCCTACAGAAGTCATAAATAGCCTCATGAAACACAATATGAATTATCATGATAGGATATTCGTGTTTTAATGCTTCATAAATTACTGTATCTAATATAAAGCATCGAAAACAACACTTGAATTGTCATTTTGGCTTTGTTCCGTTTTGATCCAGTCCAACGCAATTTTCCAAGCCCAATAACTGAGGCCGTCTTTTCTTTGATAACTATGACTGGGGTACGTGTTTAGCAAATACAGATCCAGCACATCACTCATCTCTACCGCCATAAAACACATACACCAACAAGTTTATCAATAGGACCTTGAACAGGAGCTTCATTAAGAGCTTACTGGAAGCAGTAGAAAAGATCTTCAGGTTTGAAGAGTGTTTTTTTTTTAAGATTGTTTCATTTTCTGTCGATTTCTCTTTGAAAAGGTTCGGTTTCTGAACTTTGTTTTAGGTTTCAATAACCTTAAGATTTTTTGTAGGGTTTAGAATTCTTCCAATAAAGAGTGGCGACACATGGGTAAACTCACTTCGGTTTCAGGAGGCGGCGTGGGGTTATGGTGGTTGTGATGCGTATTAAAGTTGGGGTACATGTGCTTTTCTATAATATACATGTGACAGGTAAGTGGTAAGGAATAATATATGCAATTAATCATAGATAAGTATACACACTTACGTTTCTAGAATCCACACTCCTCACCGCCTCTTTCCCATTCTTATAAAAAAACTAGATTAGTGCTAATAGGATGTGGTGTGATAGAAGATAATAGGCAAGAATCAAGTAAAGTCGTGTTGTAGAGAGGTAGGTAAGTGGTTGGAAATCCATTAACGGTTTCAGTTTTATACCGTGCAATGATCGACAACGTGAAACAACGCCCCGCCGCAACGCGGTGGGCCGTCGCCCACCTCGTTCTCTACTATTTTATGTTATGATTAGTATCTCTATGACCATTACATAACATTAGAACTTGATTATTTCTTCATTATGCAATCCTTATGTCAATAACATTTTATATGATTCCACAACTTTATGTTCGATAACAATCTGAACATGATCAGTAGTTATGGGAATTATGTTTAATCCATATGCAGAACAATTGGATTTGCTAAATGGTAACTTGTATGTTAATATAGATAATCACTCCAACGATTGGTCATTTAGATTAATAAACGAGTTTACTCATGCCATATTATGCAATTGTTCATGTTACCACTCAATGAACCCAATGGCTATTTGTATGATAACTTGAACAATGAAATATCTATTAGCATAATTATCATATATGTTACGTTTCTGCCCAACTGTGATATGTGATATATGTGCATGCTCATCCTAGTTAAAGATGATTAATTGTTTAATTGTCAACTTAACCAACGTGAGGTTGATAATTAGGCACAACATCTTTATGTCAATTGTTTTGGTATTTATAATAGGTTTATGTTTATACTGATATGCTTAACTTTACATATATATCCCATTAATTCCTTTAGTTTTATCTGAGCATGCATTTAATTTTCAATGTATGTCAGCATCTACCTTAACTTCCAATACGGGTTACTTGTCTGGAATTGAACCCTTAACTGCTACTAACTTCTCAACATGGAGATCTCAAGTGAAACTTACTCTCAAAGTAATGGACCTCGATCATGCGCTTCGTACCGATGCTCCCGCTGCACTTACTGCTGATAGTACAACAAATCAAAAACGTACTTATGAACAGTGAGAGTGATCTAACCGTATGTCTCTCATGATCATTAAGAACTCCATATATTCCGTTGCCATTCGAGGAGCCATTCCTGACTCTCAGAATGCAAAAGAGTACTTAAGCTCCGTAGAGGAACAATTTAAAGGGACTTCAAAAGCCCATGCAAGCACTTTGATCCTCAAAATGTTTACTACCAAGTATGACGGGGTTAGTGGTGTACGTGAGCACATAATAATGATGAGCGACATGGCAAATAAACTGAAAGGCAAGGACATGGAAATCAGTGAAGGTTTATTAGTTCATTTCATTATGACATCTCTCCCTATGCAATTTTGTCCTTTCAAGATCAATTACAATACGTAAAAGGAGAAATGGAAAATGAGCGAACTGATTGCCATGTGTGTGCAAGAGGAAGAACGCCTCAAAGTTGAAAAGCCTGATGTCGCTCATGTTGCTACGACTAACACCAATAAGAGAAAAGGGCTCATGGAAGGGCAAAGGTTCAAGTGGAGATAATTCAACTCCAAATAAAATCCAGAAAACTGGTGCAAGTACTAGCACATTCCAAGACGGTCCAAAATGCAAGTTTTGCCATAAGAAAGGGCATACTCAAAAGGATTGTCCAAAATTCAAGGAATGGTTAGCAAAGAAAGGTATATTTGAATCTTTTATGATTAATGAATCCTTTAATATTAATGTCCTTATTAATTCATGGTGGATTGACTCTGGATCCATGGTACACATTGCTAATTCTTTACAAGGATTCCGTACAATCCGGAGATTGGAAATAAACTAACGAACGGTTAATGTCGGTAATGAAGTTGATTTGAACGTAGAAGCTGTTGGGACCCTTTCATTAATTTTGGAGGGTAGTTTTTGTTTAAATCTTTATGGCACTCTTTATATACCGAGCATGACTCGAAACTTAATATATATATGTATCTAAACTAATTATTAATGACTTTATATTTACGTTTGGATACAATAAAGTATATATCAATTTAAATGCCCGTGTTGTTGGAAATGGTTTTCTTGAGGGAAACCTCTTCAAGTTATGTTAAGATAATCAATTTTCAGAATCTCGATTATCATTTAACGTTAATGAGAATGTGAATCAAAATAAGAGAAAACAAGATCAAGAAACTTCATCAATCTTATGGCACCAACGTTTAGGCCATATTTCATGAGACAGAATGACTAGACTTGTGAATATGAAGTTTTACCCCATCCTGATTTCTCTGATTTTGAAAAATGTGTAGAATACATAAAGGGAAAAATGACCAAAGGAAATAAGAAATGTGCCACATTATGGAGATCGTTATGCTCAAGGCTTGTTAGACCTCATCTAGGAATTAACACAATAATAATGAACAAGAACAATGATACGCAGCGGACAAAACAAACATCATTATTATTGCTACAAGGTTTGTCGAACGATTACAAACCCTAGGCATCCATTAGAGGGCTCGATGCCTAGGCACACACACACACCTTTTTCTGGAATTACATCTCTAATTCCTGTACAGAAAACCTATGCCTCTAATCTCTTTATATACTAGAGATTAGGGTTACAAAGACTCTAAATAATGCATAATTAGTCCTTCATCTTTGTCTTTAAAAGTTTTCTCCATCTTTCATATTTTTGTCAATATCAACTCAAAGTTTAATTCCTAACAATCTTTCCCTAGTTGATATGACAAAACCAACGATATGAAAGATGTTCTTCAAGCTGCAAATAAACCTTCTTCCCCTTTTTGTCATCATCAAATAGAGGTCTTCAATGCAACTTGAATCAAACGCTTCCCCTTAAGTCGTATATGTAGATGGTTAAACAAGCTTCCCCTGAAACCAATAACCATCTCTTGAATCCCAAACTTCGTAGGCCTTATGAACTGATTACTGATGAAGAAAACCGAGTATAACAAACTTGATGAAGAAGTTGAATTTCCCAAACTTGCGTCTTATATCTTGCACTATTCACGTGCCTCCAAACTTATATGAAAGTAGAAATATAAGTAGAACGAAATCTCTTGACAAAATCCTCAATTATATGAGACACTGAGCACTACAATGTAACTCCTTTAAGTGATAGTTAACTAGGTCTTCGTCCATCCACCCCTTGACCTATGAAAACTAGATTTGACAAGTCATTGTCACCGCATTAACGCCCAAACAAGTTATCTCCAAAGTGCTAACCCCACTTTGAGATATGATAAGAACGCGCACCTGTGAAACTCAACTACAACATCAAATAAACCATATTCACTTTTCTTCTTCAAATAATCACCAAAACAAGCCATAAAAATAAATTTATGTCGGCGATCCAAAAATCCTCTGTGTGTGTTACTTCCCCTGTGTGTGTGCTGGAACCACCATGTTCCAAATTATCAATCAATAACATATATGCTTCCCCTCACTTTTAGACTTCCATGCTCTAGCAGTACTAGACAGCAGTACAAAGTTTATAAACCCAACAGTATAAACTTTTCATCCTCCAAAGCTAGCAGTACAAACTGTTGTCTAGCAGTACTAACGCGAAAACCAAGCAATACTTACTGGCGAAGCCAACAATACAAACTGCTACGTATGAATCAAGAGCAGTAGAAACTGTTCATCGAACAATACTAATTCCAAAAGCCAACAGTAGAAACTGGTAGACCAATAACCATCAGATCAGTAAACCCATATCACTATCATCAGCCACCAAAAACGAATCGCCAATAATAATCCAATCTAAAGCGCTCCACCAAATAATAAATCAGCCCCACTTATTCGACCAATTAATTCATACGAGAACATGCTCTGACAACTTGTAATTAATGTTGAGCCCCACACCGAATTAATAAATCCAAAATCCAATACCAAGTTGTCGACACATGATGAGCAATTAAATAAGCAATCCATACTCACCTACTGACCTATTGACCTATATATGACAAACAGTACGAGAGTAAATAATCAAGGGTGGGGTTATATCAACGGGCCCTATTTTTATATATGGACGGTGGCTATTTGTGGCTATTTGTACTTGTTGTCAGTTTTTGTCTTTTTTTTTATTATTTATTATTATTATTATTATTTTTTAAATAGAAATATATAATAATGTATTGTATATGTATAATGTTTTGTATATTTGTGTTTAATAATGTTTTGTATATGTATAATGTTTTGTATAATTATTTTTTTGTATAATAGCACGTTAAATAATTGCTACATTAAATAATTACAACAACAACTGTTATTATTAAATTGAACGACAACGTCAACACATTATTTAAAAACAACAACATCTACGACATATGAAGATTATTCATTTCATTTAAAAGATCATGAAGCCTTGCACTCGACTGACAAGCGTGATCCTCAGGATTCCTTGCCAATTCTAACTCCATCTCCAGCGTCTTTATTCTTGTCATCAACAGCTTGTTTCTTGCTTCAAGCTGGTCAATCTTATTAGCTTTAGCAACGCAGTCTGAGCACTGCGTTGAAGAAGAGGCTCGACTAAAGTGCCTCTTTTGAAACTCATCCTTCCACATAAAGTACCGACAATCATAGTCATCTGTTCCTGGCTGTTACATGTTAAGAAAATAATAAGAAATGTATTATTAACAAACAAATAATTTACATAACTAAGCAAACATATGATTACTTACCACTGAAAGAGGACATGCGTAATACGGTTGACCATAACTACGTTCTTTACGGGATATCCTCTCTATAATGAATCCGTTCTTACAGCGACACATGTAAGGATTATTTTGTCCCACCTGGCCAAATAATTAATTCAAATGATACAAACAGTTATTTACAACATAAACATAAATAAGTAATGTATTGTTAATTTAAACAATACAAGAATATAGTCAACCACAGAGGAAAACGAATAATCGGATAGGAAGACTAAGCTTGTTATATATATACATCAAAAGATAGGGTGTTCACAAAATTACAAGCTCGTCAATAGTTAGTTCTAAGATACTACAATGATTTATTTAGTCGATCGTAATATAATGTTTCCGATTGGGATGCATCTTGGGTTCTGTGCCTCCCCCATTGTGGGTGGAGATGCGGAAGTGGAGAATCTCCGTCTAGCGTCAGACAAATGTAGTGACCACATTCGTCTGACCCCACACGGGCTATCACAAGGGGGCCAGTTCTTTGTGAGAAGTTTGGACCGAAAAAAAGCGGAAAACACGTATTCCAACCCTGCCAAGATATAAATACAACAGGTCGGTTAATCAGTTCCCACCCTTTGTACACCTATAATTGACTTCGTACATCTGACCATTTTCTGATTTGGTTCTATGTTTAACAATGACAAAACCGAGCTCCCGAGCTATATTTTGCACCCACTCAGTTACTTCCTCTAAAGAACCGAAAACCTGAAAATACATAACAAATTTTATAACATATATTTTTTTAACTAATACTTTTATAACTTTTTAACATTTACATTTTTACATTTTTTTATAACATTTACATTTTTAACATTTACACTTTTAACTTTTACATTTTTACATTTTTTTATAACTTTTTTAACATTTACATTTTTAACATTTAAACTTTTTAATACAACAATTAAAAAAAAAAAAAAAAGGATAAATACGAAAAAAACGCGTTTTCCCACCAGGGTATAAAACATTTTCTCTCTCTCTTTTTCTCACACATGTGTGTGTGAAACGCGTTTATCTCTCTCTCTTTTCTCTCTCTTTATTAGATCTAAAAAAGTTTTAGATCTGTTTTTGTTGTGATGGATTTGTTGTGATGGATTTGTGATATGTGATATTCTGTTTCTGATCTAAACAAGCATTTTATCTCTCTCTTTTCTCTATGTTTTCTGTAGTTTTTTGGATTTGTGATATGTGATATTCTCCAGTGGGTGATTATGTGATACGTTGGTGGGTGATTATGTGATATGTGATTCTTCGTGATGGTTTCTTGTTAGATCTGTGATTTTTAGGGTTTCTAAAAAATTAGGGTTTCTAAAAAAATTTGGGGTTTTCTTAAAATCGTTTGATTTATTACGATTAAACATACTTAATTGTAAGATACGTGCTCTAATTGAGCAGATCTATAAGTTTTTTTGGAAACGCCTAATTTTTAAAAATTAGGGTTTGGGTTGGGTGGTTCTGTGGTGGGTGATTATGTGATTCTGTGGTGGGTTATTATGTGATATGTGATACTTTGTGATGGTTTCTTGATAGATCTGTGATTTTTAGGATTTCTATAAAATTTGGGGTTTTCCTAAAATTGTTTGATTTATTACAATTAAACAGTCTTAATTGGAAGATACGTGTTCTAATTGAGCAGATCTATAAGTTTTTTTAGAAACGCCTAATTTGTTAAAAATTAGGGTTTGGGTTGGTGGATCTGTGGTGGGTGATTATGTGATATGTGATACTTTGTGATAGTTTCTTGATAGTTCTGTGATATGTGATATGTTGTGATGTTGGTGTTTCTGTGGTGGGTGATTATGTGATGGATAACCATTTAGGTGGGGCGTGGATATCACAGGCCTTATTTATTATCTTATTTGGTAGGTGATTATGTGATATGTGATATGTTGTGATGTTGTGGGTGGTTCTGTGGTGATTATGTGGGTAGGTTAACACCTTGATCTGCCACTTTGAGTGGTATGAATACCTGCTCTGGCCTACCCCATTCCCCACAGGCTTGTGATGAAACTATTTTTATTTTAAAAAACTTGATTTTGGCAATGGCAATGATGATTTTATAAAAAAAAAACTTGATTTTGGCGTGGCATTTCCGAATGGACGGCAAAACAAAAAAATGATTTTGCAACCTTTGATGTTGCAGCCAAATATGAAAGCAGTTTTGTTATAAATCTGAGCCTTTACCTGATTTGTGTAAAATTGTGAATTCGACATTTGTTGATGGTGGATTATGGTTGGTTGACTCTTGTTGGTGGTTCTGTGGTTGTTGATATGGTTGTATCAACGGGCCCTATTTTTATATATGGACGGTGGCTATTTGTGGCTATTTGTACTTTTTGTACTTTTTGTACTTCTTGATTGTGGATTATGGTTGGTGGTTCTGTTGTGGGTGAATATTTGATGGTGGATTATGGTTGGTGGTTCTGTGTTGGGTGATTATTTGATGGTGGATTATGGTTGGTGGTTCTGTGGTGGGTGATTATGTGATGGTGGATTATGGTTGGTGGTTCTGTGGTGGTTGATTATGTGTTGGTGGATTCTAGTTGGTGGTTCTGTGGTTGTTGTTGATATGGTTGTAGTGTTTGTGGTTCTGTGGTTGTTTTTGATATGGTTGATATGGTTGTAGTGTTTGTTGTGAGCTTTGCTTGTGATTGAGCTTTGTTTATAATCGAGCAAAGCTGCAGTTTGGGAATCGTACTGTTGGGCTTGTTTGTTTTTTACGGGCATGCAGTTTGGGAATCTTACTGTTTTGCGACATGCTTGTATCAATTTGTGATTGTGGATTGTGTTAACAATCTGTGATATCTGCTTTTGTGGATTGTGGAATCTGCTTTTGTGGATTGTGTTAACAATCTGTGATATCCAGCCCCCCCTATTTGGATATAACCCTTGTGTGCAATTGTGTGGAATCTGCACTTGGACAATGGTTTTAACTTTGTGTTTCACTTTTGGTTATAAGGCGATGACGAAAACCGAATGGATGGCAAAGTGATATTTTTATCACTTTGCAACCTTCAAAACCGAATGGCATGGCAAAGTGATATTTTATCACTTTGCAACCTTCGAATCCGAGCCTTACTAAAAATCTACATTTTTTTCTATTACGTTTTCAAATCTGAGCCTATAAGGCGATGACGAAATCTGCACTCTGTGTTGTGTGGAATCTGCACTTTTAACTTTGTGTTTCACTTTTGGTTTAGACTTTGTGTTTCACTTTTGTGTTTGTGTGGAATCTGCACTTGGACAATGGTACTTAATTTGTGTTTCACTTTTGTGTGTGTGGATTGTGGAATCTGCAGTTGGACTTCCTGGACAAAAAAAAAAAAACACTACACTTGACCTGGACAAAAAAATACAAAGACAAAAAAAAAAAAAAAAAAAAAAAAAAAAAAAAAACTTATTACTTTAACTTTGGGGGGAAAAAAAAGACAGCATATGACAAAACAGAAAAAAAAGGAAAAAAAGTAGACTAGGGTAGACCCCTAGACCCCGTTTATATAGTGTATCCCATAATCAATAGCAGCAGCTTGTTCTAATCACCAATTGATATCCACTGTCCCATCACCAATTAATATAACGACAACTAGTACGAGGATAATTAAATCAACTTGAGATCTTCTACCAATAGGGGGGGAGTTATAAAGACGGGGGCTATTTGGTTAGTTTAACGGGGTCTATGAGGCTAGGTGGTCCACTTGTGTACTTGTTGTCGTTTTTTTTTTTTTTTTTTTTTTTTTTTTTTTTTTTTTTGTATAGTTTAATGTATATGTATTTTTTTTTTTTGTATTTTGTTTGTGTAATATTTGTTTGTGTAATGTTTTTTGTTGTGTTTATTTGTTATGTTTATATAATTAACGTCTAATGCGTTTTTATTTAATTAACACTAACAACAATAGCACGTTAAACGTTACCACATTAAACGACTATAACAACAAATGTTATCATTCAATTAAACAACAACGTTAACACATTATTTAAAAACGACATCATCTACGACATATGAAGATTGTTCATTTCATTTAAAAGATCATGTAGCCTTGCACCCGACTGATAAGCGTGATCCTCAAGATTTCTTGCCAATTCTAACTCCATTTCCAGCGTCTTTATTCTTGTCATCAATAGCTTGTTTCTTGCTTCAAGCTCGCCAATCTTATTATCTTTAGCAACGGATCTATATAAATTTAATGAAATGCCTAATTTTTATAAATTAGGGTTTTGAAAAAAAAATGGGGGTTCTGTGGTTCTGTGGTGATGATTTTTTGATATAACCACCAACAAAATCACTTGTTTGATATTGTTGGTGGTTCTGTGGTTATACGTTAAAAAAACAATTTTTTAGATCTAATTAGGGTTTCGTAAAAAATTGGGGGTTTTTAAAATTAACTAGTAATCTTTCAATTAACCTATGTTAATTGAAAGATTTACTGATTAATTTAAAAAACCCTAATTTTTACGAAACCCTAATTAGATCTAAAAAATTGGTGATGGTTATCTGTGGTGATGGTGGTTAAACGTTAACAGAATACTTTTTTAGATATTATTTTTTAGATCTAATTAGGGTTCGAAAAAAATTGGGGGTTTTTAAAATTAATATGAAATCTGTCAATTAACCTATGTGATTAATTAATTTTAAAAACCCCCAATTTTTATGAAACCCTAATTGAATGTGATATGTGATTATGTTGGTGGTTCTGTGGTGATGAATACCTGTGGCTGTGGGTAGGTTAACACCTTGATCTGCCACCTTTGAGTGGTATGAATACCTGCTCTGGCCTACCCCACAGTCCACAGGTATGTGATATGTGATTATGTTGTGCTCTGACCCCCTATGGGGTGGGTTATATTGACGGGGGCTATTTGGTTATATTAAACTGCTTATATGCTTGATAAGCAGTTTGTTATTTTAAGTAGATTTGAAACTTGGTAAGGCAAAAAAAAAAAGTTTTGATTTTGGCGTGGCATTACCAAATGGACAGGCAAAAAAAAAAATTATTTTGCAACCTTTGAAGTTGCAGCCAAATATGATAAACTTGCTTATGTTGCACCAATATATAATCTGAGCCTAATGTTACCTCTTGTGTGTTAAATGGTGAATTAGACATTTCAGCAGCCTAAGATCTTTGTTGTGTTTCACTTGCGGCTTTCACTTGTGGCTTGTGTTTCACTTGTGTGCAATCTGCAGCCCCCGTTAAACTAACCAAATAGCCCCCGTCTTTATAACTCCACCCTTGTGATACTGATTGATAGCTGCTTTCACTTGTGCAATCTGCTTCTTTGTGGTGTTTGTTATTGTTGTGATATTGATTGAGAGCAAATAATTGTTTGTGATATTGATTGTGGTGAGAGTTGCTTTTGTGAGCCTTGTTTATAATGGAGCCTTTATTGTCGTTCTGTGGAGCCTTTGTTGTGAGTAATTGCAGTGAATCTTTACTATGCTCTTGTGAGTACTTGCAGTGAATCTTTACTATGCTCTTGTGAGTTCCTGCAGTTTGAGAATCTGCTTTTGCCTTTGTTGTACTTGGGGAATCTGAGATTAGAGTTGTGAAACAATGTGTGTTTCACTTGTGTTACCTGTGCACTTGTTGTAAGTTGGGTGCAATCTGTGCACTTGGGCAATCTGTTTCACTTGTGTAACTTTGGTTGCAATCTGCTTGTGTGCAATCTGATCTGTGCACTTGGGTGCAATCTGCACTTGGACAAAAAAAAATGCTTGTGTGCACTTGGACAAATGGTTTTCTAAAAAAGGCGATGACGAATGGTTTTCTAAAAACCGAAAGGATGGCAAAGTGATACTTTTATCACTTTGCAACCTTCATATCCGAGCCTAACACTTTTTTTATCACTTGTGCAAATGGTTAGTTTAACGGGGTCTATGGGGCTAGGTGGTCCACTTGTGTACTTGTTGTCGTTTTACTATGCTCTTGTGAGTTCCTGCAGTTTGAGAATCTGCTTTTGCCTTTGTTGTACTTGGGGAATCTGAGATTAGAGTTGTGAAACATGTGTGTTTCACTTGTGTTACCTGTGCACTTGTTGTAAGTTGGGTGCAATCTGTGCACTTGGGCAATCTGTTTCACTTGTGTAACTTTGGTTGCAATCTGCTTGTGTGCAATCTGATCTGTGCACTTGGGTGCAATCTGCACTTGGACAAAAAAAATGCTTGTGTGCACTTGGACAAATGGTTTTCTAAAAAAGGCGATGACGAATGGTTTTCTAAAAACCGAAAGGATGGCAAAGTGATATTTTTATCACTTTGCAACCTTCATATCCGAGCCTAACACTTTTTTTTTCACTTGTGCAAATGGTTTTCTAAATCGGCGATGATGATTACGCGTTAATCTGAGCCTGTGTGCAATCTGTTTCTCACTTGTGTGCAATCTGCCTGTGTGCAATTACTTGTGTGCTTATGCACTTGGACAAAAAAACTGGAAAAATGTTGGACAAACAAACACTTGGACAAACAAACACTTGGACAAACAAACACTTGACAAAAAAACAGCAAACAGACAAAAAAAAAAAAAAAAAAAAAAAAAAAACTGAAAAAGGTACTGCAAACAGTACCCTAGTTTAGGGAGGGTTTGCAGAAATGGGGGTAGACCCGTTAGTATAGTATGACCCCTACCAATATTATAGCTGTACGAGGTTTAAAACAGCAACAAGAACCAATAGTATGGGACAAATTGAATTAATGAAGTTTGAGTGCTATGTGACTCACCGACCTACTTAACTGAATTAATGAGGAATTGCTTCAATCATCGACCCTGATATCAATTCGTTGTAGTACGAGGATGAATTGATACCACCACTTGCAACCGTCGACAAGACCATCCAGCAACAAATCTTCAAAAAAATATGGAGCAACAAATATTCGATTATACCAAACCGATAACCCTTTTTCAAAACTGCTTCTCTTCAACAATAAAAACCTTGTAGATGAGCAACTTGTGTCTGATACCACTTGTGAATATCGTTATGCTCAAGGCTTGTTAGACCTCATCTAGGAATTAACACAATAATAATTAACAAGAACAATGATACGCAGCGGATAAAACAAACATCATTATTATTGCTTCAAGGTTTGTCGAACGATTACAAACCCTAGGCATCCATTAGAGGACTCGATGCCTAGACACACACACACCCCTTTTTCTGAAATTATATCTCTAATTCCTGTACAGAAAACCTATGCCTCTAATCTCTTTATATACTAGAGATTAGGGTTACAAAGACTCTAAATAATGCATAATTAGTCCTTCATCTTTTTCTTTAAAAGTTTCCTCCATCTTTCATATTTTTGTCAATATCAACTCAAAGTTTAATTCCTAACACACATGAAGTACCAGATTATTAGAACTAATCCATACCGACATATGTGGACCTTTTCCTTCGGGCATTGGTGGTCATAAATCATTCATTACCTTCATTGACGATTACTCACGTTACATGTACCTGTTCTTAATTAATGAAAAATCCGAATCACATGAAATGTTTAAAACATTTAAAGCGGAAGTTGAAAATCAACTTGACCTAAAAAAATAAAGTGGTGAGATCAGATAGGGGAGGTGAATATTATGGCAGACATACGGATGTTGGTCAAACTCCTAGATCTTTCTTTGACTTCTTCAAAGATCATGGGATTATTAACCAATATACGATGCCGGGTACCCCTCAACTCAAGTGTGAGTTTTTTTCTTTTAATAAAAGTTCTCTTCATCTCACTACTTTCTCTCTCTAGTTATACGTCTCACATACTCTTGTCACCAATTCATATGAGCTTTATATATTGTGCGATAAGGTTAGATCTAAGGTCCTACAAATAATAATATGAATTTTAAATAATAAAATAACAATTTTGCATTTAATACACGAATCAAATGTGAATGCTATAACATGGCAAGTATTTGAGGGTAGAATTAGGGGCGTAAATGAGACACGATAGCTCGCGAGTTATAATTCAAGATTAACTAGCAGAATATTTGAAATCGACTCGATGTAAACCATGTCGAGCTCGAGTTACTCGAGTATACTTTCGAGTCGAGTTTAAGTATTAAAAATACTCGACCCGAAAAAATCGAGAGCTTAATCGACTTATATATTTTTATATTTTTATTCTTGTGTATATGTATATTTACATATTTTTCATACTATATAAGTAAGTCGAGTCGAGTCGAACTCAAATATATCAAGCCGAGTAATGTTAACCTCTATTCATATAGTTAGCAACATTCTAAAATCGAGAATCGAGTTGAGCCGAACCGAGTTCGAGAGTATCTGTTACATCACCGAGCTCGAGCATGAAAATGTATACTCGGTCGAGCTCTCGAGTCAAGTCTCGAGCTTGATAGTGTTCGACTCAACTCAATTTGATTACACCCGTTGGTAGAATATTAGAATTGATAAATTGTTGGTTTTATTTAAAGAAGGTGGACAACTTTTTAAGGACTATTTAGAATAATAAGTCGGTGTTTGAATTTAACTTAATTATTTTAATGCATAAAAAACTTATTTTAATAAGAAAAGTGTTTGTTTATCAGTGAATTGAAAATAAGGGCTAAAATGTAAAATGATAAGATAAAAAGTGTTCGCACTATCATTTGTTTTTTTTAGAGATTTTATATCTTTATCTGTAAACCATGTCTGCAAAAAGAAGAAGTACATCAAAAATCTTCTTCCGCAAGAAAGAGAACCGTTTTTTTTTTTTCTTTTTTTCTTTTTTTGAAATAGATGAATGAAAGAGGAATAGATAGGGTTTCTGTTGAATAAGTAAAAGTTTATTTCTATTTTTTTAAGATGTGAAAAACACTTATGTCTGCGAAAAACAAACAAACACAGCTGCGTATCCGCAGATAAAAAAAAAGTTGAAAAGAGAGAAAAATTGTTTCTTCCACAAAACAAACGACTCAACTCTATTTAAAATCATTAATTAAAATATTAGACAATACAAAAAATTGGACAGTTAAAAGAAATTGATGGCTATACAGTTGTGTGCTTGTGTTGACGTAGTACAAATGTACATAGAAAGGGATGTGGTAACTAGTGCACTTATGCTGTGGTGTTCAATTTCAACTGGATCTTGAGGCCCAACTAGCATGTGAGAGCTTCGCCATGAAGAAATATGCAAATAAAAAAAATTAGATTTTCTAATGTTAGCTGTCGTCGACGTCGAAACCATGTATATGCTTATCATACCATGAAATAAAAAATAATTTTAGATGACGTAAAATTCTTGAGAACAGTGTTTCTCTAATTAAATTTGTTTCAAACTTCAAAGACAACGTACTCAAAAAATTTGTGTCGACACAATCCTTCATTCCTTTGATCTAATAAAGGTTACAACTATATCGTTGAAATTATTAGGTGTGTGATGAATGGGCGGGTCGGTTAGTCGAGAAATTTAAATCATATTTACGAGATGGGCTTTACGAGATGCGGGTAACAATAAGAAGCGTTACTATCGATTTGAGTCAAGATTAACTATCATAGATAATTACTCGACTCGAACCTAGTAAACATAATACTTTTACGTACGTGAACTTATATAGAGTTAACATTTTCCTAAGATCTCTAAATTGTTCCACTATCATACATATATTGTTTACAGAAGACATATTTGAAGAAAAATAATATAAAAGTAATTTAAATGTAATGGACATGTAATTAATTAGTAAAATTCCAAATAAGCCCGGAAAGCCCATGAGGCTAGAGGGTCGGCCGAAACGAGAGTCCAAGTGGGATTGGGAGATGGCTTGAAGGTTAAGCTAGGTATTTCGTATATAATTAAGAGGTTCATTATTTACTAATCATTCTTAACCTAAAACACAAGAGCAAAATAACCCTCACCTTCCCTAGCTTTAGTCGATCGATTTTTAATCCCTAAACCCTAGGGTAAATCGACTAACATTCAAAACAAAGCAAAACCTTGTTGTTTCGTGCTTCCTTCGTGAATTGGAACTAGCATTCGCATATTCCAAGTGAAGTGTAGTGTATGCTACGATAGATAACAACTTATTTTAGTTGTTAAGGTGTTTTGATCCAAGAAGTGAAGAACAAGAATAAAGAGGATCACTCGTCTTAGTAATTCGAGTGATAAAGGTTAGTAATTTATGTGTAATTACCTGTTAATCCATTTACGTCAAACTTGATCCATCCGTTGCGTACTCGTAGTAATAATAATTATTAGTTTGTTAAATCCCAACACTTCTTTGGCTTTCAATTAGCGCAACATGCAAAAACACAAAACCACACACTACAAAAACACATATTCAAACATTTAAAATACAAAAAAAAAATAATAATAATAATAATAAACAAAAACACTCATTTTCTCCTCTTTGGCTCAAGCGAAAGCTTTCACTGACGCCTTGACACAGAGGGTACTATTGTGATGGCGCCGGCTTAGCGTCGTGGCACTTGTATTTGGCCCAATGGGTTCGTGACCATACCCAACTTAGCTTTAGTACACAATTAACTTGATATATTGTGATGTCCAGTAGATTGATATCGTAGATTTATAAGTTAGGCAACATGATGTGATTTGTACGTATTCAATTATGCTTAGGATTAAAGAAATTTAAGGGGTGTTTGGTTGGAGAATATTAGGGTATATTGGGGGCATTTGCATTATAATTTTTTTCAAATATCTTATTTGGCAACTCAAATGAAATAATTTACAATATTACGAATTACCAAAATTGAGAGAATTAGAATGCCTCCAAAACATTGAGGAATTTTAATTTACTTGAGTTAGCAACAACTTATTACTGTATACAGAAATCTGGCCCCACTTTGATATCGATAAGCTGTTTAATTAGCTAAAAATCTGTATTTTGATGTACGCTAGGGCCAATAATTAGCTTGTATGTTACATCATGCCACTACATGCACAGCTAGTTCGAATTCTACTAAAAGAGAAAAAATCACTTCTACCCACAAATATTTCTTTTGGTCAAAAGCAGGGAAATTCACATATATTTTGAGTCTGGGACTCAAATACAAATTTGAAATACCTTAATCCAGCTTCTTGGCTATTTATGCTGAGTTCCTTGCCGATTATATCACTTTAATGATATTAGATCATCATCCTAACACCAACTTAAAACTTGACATAAAGCTTCGAGAATAATTAGATTAATGAAGAAACTAGCTAATTTACCAGGCACTCCCCATATAATCCTCTGGCGAGCTAACTTTGAGCAACTTTTCCATATATTTAGTTGCTGCACTTTGTTGTTTAGCTACATAAGTACTTCCATGTGCAACTAAATTCGGGACACTAATCTTCAATAACGGTTTCAATAGACTTGCAATATGCCCCTAATTAACATAAACTGTAACCATGACTTAGAAAATCTACATTGTGATTAAACAGTAGCATCATTAAATTACAAACAAATACTTAGTTACTTACATTATTACACATTATTACATTGTGATATGAGAGACTGCTGTTTAAGTTTGCCAATTTAAGTAACTATCTGCTTATTTTTAAATTGTAGATAAGTAATTTTGATAATTCAAAAATTGAAACTTTTTTCTTCTTACTTTAGAGAAAATAAGCAGCTATGAAACCCCTTTAGTATACCTTAATCTTAATTATTAGCCTAGATAAAATCTACTCCTGTTGTCCTCTTGTTACAAGTTTTCTTATAAGTTTATTGTATAATGGTTTTTGTCCATTATTGCAACTGAGTTCTAATATGACTTGCATATTCAAGTGTCCTTGATAATGACTTCTTGTAACTATACCAGGTCAAAAAACTATAAGATGACATAGCCATATAGGTGTTGCTAACATCTACCTATAAAGGTGATATAAAAGCTTAAGTTAAAAACAAATTTACATGTATAATTAGTACTTTTTAAGGATAATATTTGATAAATGGTTCTCGGGTTTGATTCTAAGAAGGATTCTTTGCTTGTTATACTAATGGTGATGTTGTTGATGTTAATAATGTTTTAATTACTGCGTAACTATGAGCGTTGTTCTATATATTTTCGGGAATAACGTGTTGGTGGTATTTGGTATACGCTACTAGGGATTTTTGTTATATGTTGTTGATAGTTTTTAAGTACGTGTGTGATTTCCGTTAAAGAGTTATTGTGTTTGCTTGTTACTTTAAAACCTAAGTTTCGACATGACATTGTGCTTTTCCTTTTTCAGGCTGATGCAATGCCGAGATTAACAGCGGTCGACGAGGATCAAACGGTATATAGTTCGTCTTATAGTATACACAAGATTACGTAGTATAATAACGTTAATGTTTAGAGCTTTGAAAGGTGACATTTGTTGCGTGTTAAAAATAGCAAAGGTTTACACGAGCTAATAATTACTGACTGCAGGAGTGCAGGGCTATGCTCGGTTTTTTAACGTTCTTAGAAAATTATCTGGTATCTAATAACTAAAACATGAATAGTTCTTAATTAGTTTCCTACTTAATTGATATATGTTTTATTAGCTTGTCAATGATCATTGAGTTAACACGTTTATTGAATGTTTAATATACCCATCAAAGTCTTTAATTTATAAATATCAAACGTCTTTGTTTTTTTTTTTTTTTTTTTTTTGCTTGCAGGAATATCGTAACAATCAGCTGAGAGTTGCTACTCAAAAGGCAGCAGGAATAAACCCGTATCCTCACAAATTCCAACAAACAATCTCCTTTCCTGAATATAGACAGAAGTATGAAAAATTAGAAAATGGGGAGCATCAGGAAGGAGAACAAGAATCCTTGGCTGGTAAGCAGAATTTAGTACACGATCTTACATTTCATAATTATGTATGTTCCTTCTTTTATAAGGACGTTGATAATTGCATTCTTTTCAGGACGTGTCAGGAACATACGGGGGTCATCAAATTTTATTTTCTGCGATTTGCATGGTCGTAGCGGGAAAGTGCAAGTCATCATGGAACGAAGGTAACTACATACTTTTTTTTTTTTTTTTGTCAGTTGCGAACATCAGAAAATATACACATGCTAAAGTACACATGTTACATGTTTTTGCAGGCATTCTGGGCTGGACGAAACTGATTTTTCAAAGTTTAAAAATAGTGTGAAAGCAGGAGATACTCTTGGCATTGTAGGGTTTCCAGGTGTGCATTTTCAGTTAGCATTTTTGCATTCTTTTCATTTTATGCATTGGATTCAGGTAATATAAGCTATGGCAAATTTTCTCATTTCTTATTCTTATCACAGGAAAATCTAGAACGGGGGAGCTGAGTATCTTCCCTAAAACGTTCACTGTTTTAGCCCCGTGTCTCCATATGTTTCAAAATGCAAAAAGTGCAGCTGCAGCGGATAATGCTTGGACTCCAGGACGTGGTAGAAATCCTGATGTGTACATATTGAAAGATCCGGTATTCCATCTTAGCTCCGGCTTTGTTTTTTCTTTTTGTCACCCGCAGCCTTTATTAGATAGAACGGTATCGTTACTATAATTCTTGTGGCAGGATATACGGTATCGTTATCGTTTTAGGGATCTGCTGGTGAATCCAGAAGTCGATAGTATATTCGAAACTCGTGAATTCATCATAGATCATATCAGATACTTTCTCAAGCAACGTAAATTTAGGGAGGTATAACCACAAACTAATACTTCTTCATCACATTTGTTTCGTTCTTCTCTTTACATGGCTAAGTATGTTATTTCTTATTGGCTAGGCTGAAACTCCAATGATGCACCCAATTGCTGGTGGTGCAGCTGCTCGTCCATTCGTGACTCACCACAATGACCTACACATGAACATGAATATGCGTATTTCTCCAGAACTTTATCTGAAGCAGCTTGTTGTTGGGGGGTATGAACGTGTGTTCGAGATAGGAAAACAGTTTAGGAATGAAGGGATTGATATGACTCATAATGCCGAATTCACTACGTGTGAATTATATCAGGCTTATTCCGACTACGAAGACCTTATGGAGCTAACTGAAGAGCTGTTGAGTGGTACGTCTTAACTTTTGTTTGAAATAGAGGTTAACAAAATAGAGGTTGATTGAAACGAACATTGTGAGGGATTGCCCCAAAATCCAAATTCTAAATTTCTTGTAAGTGGGTCAATTATGAGATAAAAAAATTGCATTGCCTTTATAAAATACAAGCTATAAAATGATCTCGGTTGTTTTTTAAGAACTAAAAATTTACATCGGCTGAACATACCCGAGATAATTTTCTATGTGGGTAAAAATTGTTAAACTATATGACCCATTTTCTTTCAGTTTAAAGTACTTATTAATATTTATCTAAATTGACCCATTTTTTAAATTAAACGGCCCGAAAATGTCACTTTTATTGTGTTACTGACTATGTTTAATAAAACGAAATAAAACAGAAATGGTCAAGCAGCTGACAGGTGGCTACAAGATTGTATATCATGCAAATGGGTATGATAAGGAACCTATTGAAATCGACTTCACTCCTCCTTTCAGGTCATTTGCTTACTTACACATAAATTCCGATCCATTATAATTTTATCTGCACGTGAATGCACTAACTGGATTTGAAGGTTTTTAGACGGATTGATATGATTCCTGAATTGGAGAAGATAGCAAATCTTAGCATACCCAATGATCTTGCTAGTGAAGAGGCCAATAAGTATCTTGCTGACGTGTGTATAAAGTTTGATGTCAGATGTCCACCGCCTCAAACAACAGCACGATTGCTGGATAAAGTATTATTTCTACCTTTGAAAAATAACCGGGCTAACATTATTATCATGTGTGTGTGTGTGAAATAATGATTTTCTCGTGTACAGCTTGTGGGGCACTTCTTGGAGGAGACTTGTGTCAATCCTACATTTATTATCAACCATCCTGAGATAATGAGTCCGCTTGCAAAATGGCATCGAAACAGACCAGGATTGACTGAACGTTTTGAATTGTTTGTTAACAAGAATGAGATATTTAGTGTTACTTTCATGGTTTTGAATCGGCTTTATTTTTATTTTTTTCCCGATTAGACTCTATTAACCATTGTTCTACATTTCTTTTCGTTTCCCAGCTTGCAAATGCATACACCGAACTTAATGATCCAGTGGTACAAAGACAAAGATTTGATGAGCAGCTTAAGGTACCACACATCTATAAAAAGTAGCATTATTGTTGTGTAAATGGATCATCAGAGTTCACCACTGTTCCCCATATTTACGAATAGCTTGATCCGGTTCTGTTTTATTTCTAGCGGGTCAAACAGAAATTCGTCTAAAGTGTATTGTTTTAATGCATAAATACCAATCTGTTAATTTAGTCAACATATTACGAGAAAAGATATTGGTGATATCAAGTATTCACTGCCAATAATTACAGGATCGACAATCAGGTGATGATGAAGCAATGGCTTTGGATGAAGGGTTCATAAAAGCACTTGAGTATGGTCTGCCACCAACCGCTGGTTGGGGTTTGGGTATCGACCGACTTGCCATGTTGCTCACCGATTCACAGAATATCAAGGTTTGTGGTTTTTTTTAAAGGTCTTTAATGTCTTATATTAGTAATTCATTACAGACGTGGGGTACTTATCATATACTGGTAAACAGGAAGTCATGCATTTTGTTCCCAGCAATGAAACCAGTCATCAACGGTACATCAACAACACCAAGTACTAGTTCGTTGGATGCTCACCACACAGGTTCAACTTCTAGCGAACAGGTATGTTAAATATCTAATTTTTGTTTTTCGTGGAATTTTTTTAATACATATATTTAGATATTCAGTTGCTGTTTTGTTGACGTCTGCTTCCTTTTCATCGTTAAGATTCTTTTAGAGTCTTTCTTGGAGTCTTTTGATAATAAATTTTCTGCCTTAAAAAAAAGATTTTAGACACATGTTTATGATAATACTAGTGAACACGATATGCAACTTCAATTCACAGAAACTTGGTATAATAAAATTAAAAACGGGAGCATACAGTAGGATCATTGGGTCAATAGGCCATATATGGCTAAGATGTTGAATGGTCCATTGTAGTCGTATAGTAGTGTAGTTGAATGGTGGCTGCTGGTGTAGGATACAAACAGCGTTTTTGAAAACAATTCATGCTTCATTCTTTTTAATGGGACTTGATACAATGTAGGTACAGGAGATGGAAGAAACAATAAGAACATTGCAAGAGGAGAATGCAAGACTGAGATCACGGGAATTGGAGATGAATGCTCATGAAGAAGCTCGAGAGAGAGAGTGGCAACAAAGGGAGGTGGAGGCAAATGCTCGTGAAGAAGCTCGAGAGAGAGAGTGGCAACAAAGGGAGGTGGAGGCAAATGCTCGTGAAGAAGCTCGAGAGAGAGAGTGGCAACAAAGGGAGATGGAGGCAGAGGCTTGTGAAGAAGCTCGAGAGAAGGAGTGGCAACAAAAGATGAATGGCAGGAATTGAACTCCTTAGTTCGACATTGAAAAATTATTTTGAATAACTGGATAAGATCTTTAATGTTTCAGTAGTTTCCATTTGGATTTTGGATTTTGAATTTGAATGCAATGTTTAACTTTGAATTAGCCTTCCATTACCCGATTATATACATTTTCCTCAGATAACTGTTTCAGGCAGAAATGTGACCCTGTACGAAACCAATTTACCGATGGATTTCTCACAGAAACACCCATTGGTAAAGACCTGACAAGCAGTAGTGATATACTGATATACACATGCTCAGTTTTGTTGCTTACTGTGCCTCTTTTTGATGTCCTTTCAGTCTAATTTGCTAAATTGAAATCACATTTTTTTCTTGATCTTGAAGCTATTATGCAAAGAATTTGAATTCATAACTGATACGGACAGAAATGCTCTGTTTCTGTAAGTTTTGAAACATACATTCTGACCTTCTTTGCAATTTTGGACCCATTTTGGCTATTTACGGGTCCTATTGGTAAAACAAATAAAGTTAGTTTAAAAGGAAACGGGTTAATAGTCCTCATATTTATCTGTGGGAAGTCTTTTAGACCATTGTATTCCAAAGCTATTTAGGGGGTGTTTGGTAATGAAACAGCTACAACTTATACTCTGTTACCTTTAATTTTATAGTTTAAAGTGCTCGTCATTCACATTGGGTTGAACTTTGTATAAAAGGGTTAAGCTAGTCAAGTAAAAGGGGCTTTTGGTCATCTATCATGTAAGGCTTAATGTATAATAAGCCCATGAGCAAAAGCCCACACACAAAAGCCTTTTAGGGCAAAACCTTGTACTATATAAGCCACATCTTCTCATTTGTGAAGAGTGGTTCACTGTGTGTTATATGTGCAATAATAAGAAAAGCTTAAACATCTCTCTATCTTCCTAAATACATTCAATCCATATACACCATTGTCCCATCTTATCTCTTGTGTTTAACGTGCATACTAGTGTGTGATAAAGAGTGATTTCGTGCTACAACAAGTGGAATCAGAGAGCCTAGCTTCGAGGTAGGAGTTCTTGTGTTCGGATTCTTGTTAAAAATACATTTTGTGTTTTTGTTCACTGTTAATCGCAGCAACCTTGTGTTTTTGGTGGCTACTTTACGAAATTTGAAGAACAAAGGGAGTATTTTGTGCGTGTTTTCATCTACTCGATCTATACACAAAATCAAAAGCGTTAAGTTTGTGGTTGTTTTATGTTCTAACGACTTGTTTCTGTGAAGTTCACTAGTTCATCATTCAAACCTTGGCTTGGAAGAACATATTTGTGGTTTATTCTTGACTCCTAGATCAACATTATTAAAAATCTAGTATAAAGATTTGTGTTTTTGGATAAGATAATGATAGATGTGATTGAAAGGAGTTAGTAGAAGAAAGTCCTACTAGTTGGTGGAAGTTGTCAGGAAATATCTTGCAAGATAAGGTTGCAAGTGGGCAAGTGACACAAAAGGACAAGAGTAGTTACAAGGCAGTCTCTCGCAATTCAAAAACCCACGCCCCTTCTCGCAATTGCTACATTCTTTCGAAATTGCAACTTAGTTTCGCAATTAGCACAGTTTCGGTTGGGTCATTTCGCATTTGGTTTCGGAATTGGGAGTATTCTCGCAATTGGTCATTTCCTCGCATTTGACCACTTCTTCGCAATTGCAACTGAGTCTCGCAATTGGGCATCTTTT
Source organism: Artemisia tridentata subsp. tridentata (assembly GCA_021014915.2). Lineage (NCBI taxonomy): Eukaryota > Viridiplantae > Streptophyta > Magnoliopsida > Asterales > Asteraceae > Artemisia > Artemisia tridentata. Next base: position 18,418,243 of record CP139506.1, on the reverse strand, counting down.
GAAATTGCAAAAAGGTCTCGCAATTGGTCTCGCATTTCAGTTGATCTCGCAATTCACAGCTCTTTCGCAATTGAAGCTAGCTTTCGCAATTCAGAAGTCATCTGGCAATTGGCATAGACTTTCGCAATTGACTTCAGACTTTCACTTTTAGAAATTGATAAAATTTTTCTAACACAATATTAAATACTCTATAACAATTGGCGGGAAATTCCGAGTAAAATTTAATTTTTACACGAGACTAAACGTTCAATTTTTACGCGAAATTCAAATTTTGGTACAACATTGAAAATTTTGACCCAAAATTCGAATTTTTTCGGCGAAATTTGACGTAAAAATTTTCAAAACTCAAAATTTTCTAATAACCTTAGAATTGCATTTTATAGAGTATTTCAAATTCTGGTAGAGAAATTTTTCACATTCAAAATTGGGAGGGAAACCAGAATTCACCATTACGAAAGATTTCAACCATCACCAACAACAAAACAAGACAATCACAACACAAACCAAACTTAACCTTCAACAATCCTCAACTCCTATTTCGTTGCAACGATCCTGAATCAACTTTGTCACACATCACAAGAAAATGGAAACGAGTTCTCAAGAGGGACAAATGTCTCGGGTTATGCAATCAAAAGTCTATGTGAGAGACTCACAAACGCAAAAATATCAATAGTGAATCCTTATCCATTTAATCGAATGTTTGCTATGCTCCTCGAACCTGAAATGGATTATCACACATTCAGAGGGAAACTATTGGATAACATATTTCGAATAGAGAACCTAATTGAACGAGGATATGAGTGCACTGAAGCATATCAAGCACTCAAGACGCACTTTAAATGGTTTTTCGACTTAGATTTCAGAGTGGTCGAAAGATATCCAGGTTATGATTCAAATATCCAAACTTGGAGTGATTGCGTCACAAGTGACCTGGAAGCTGAAACGTTTAAAAATCAGTTACGTTGGAGAATAGACTTGCTGGAATCGCAGCTTACCCAAAGATCACTTCATCTGAGAGAAGTGTGGGAAGAGAATCAAACGATACAACGGGAAAGAATTGAAATGGAGAAGCAGAAACGGGAAAGAGAGCAAATTGAAAGAGAACGTCTTCTCAAGGAAGCAGAGGGAAAGGAAAAAGAGGCAAACAAAAAGGAACACACGGTCAATGCGGGAACAACATCTGATGCTAGCTTAGTCTTCACGGAAGCAGACACATCTTCAGAACAGCATGGTGAAAGCAGCATTCCAAGGAATGATTTGGATGCTGATGGTACACACAGGAATGAAGTTGTTCGGGATACTGAGGATGATCACATCAGACCTGCACCTGACAAAGGGATACCCGCTACGGTACAACATTCAAACGATAATGATAATGATGTTGTGTTTGATAATGTGTTTGCTCATGACATGACACATCCTGCGCATCCAGAGTCCATAAGTGACACATATGTGGTGGAACAGGTTGATAGTAATATCACTCCTACAACCCCAGATATGGATCCTAATGGAGGTGAGCCTGCCCAGGATGGATCGTCTCATGATCAAGATCATGCCTTATTTGCTTCTTTAATCGATAATTTCAAACGTGAACTTGAAAAATGCAAAGAGGACAATCATAAAGCTAAGCAAACGAATGCCTCATTGTCCAAAGAGCTTGAGGGATTTAAAGAAATGAAAAAAGATTTTGAGAAAATAACACATTACAAAGACGTTCAAATCTCAGAACTTAAATCTCAAGCTCAGAAGTTAAATGAAGATGTTCTCACACCAATCTTAAAACGAAATAAAGAACTTGAAGCTGAGTGTCGTGAGGCCCTTTCACGTGAAAAACTTTCCATTAATAAACTGGATTCAAATATGGGCCCCGCCAACAGAAAAGTCGAAGCACTCTTAAACGAGAATGTTGAATTAAAAGTTAAATACTCAGCACTTTAGGAAACCACTTCAAATATTAAGACTGTTAATTCAAAACTTGAGAATGAGAATAAACAGCTTTTGAAACAAGCAAACAATCTTGAAGTAAAACTTCGAACAACAGAACAAAGTGCTAAAACTCTTCAAATGATGATTCCTAAAGCTGAGAAAGTTCATCAAGGAAAATCAGGAATTGGTTTTGAAAGTACAGATCATGTGGAACATAAATTTTTGTCACCTGATGTTCTCTTCACTTCAGACAATGAAGATGAATCTGAAAGGGAAAAACGTATAAGAGTCAAACAAAGAAAAAGCCCATTCTCGTACCAAGGCTTTGTGTATGGTTATACACAATTGTCAGAAATACCAAAACCACCTTTGAAAAGAAAAGACACAAATGTGAAAAGATTTTTCAAAGAAGCTCAAATTGCTACTTATGATGCTAATTTATGGCAAAATAAGGCAAGAAAACAGTTTTGTAATCTTAAATATCACATTGACAACACGTTAAAGGTCATTTGGTCGAAACAACAATACACCATTAGTGACTACAATAATCTCATGTTATCATACGCTTGGCTAAAAGGGAAGTCTGTAAGCTTTTAAAAGATGAGATTGAACCTCTTGTGAAAAATATCAATTTTAGTTTTGAATCCTTTGAAAAATTTCATGTCACTGAAATGAGAGAAGATTTAAGGTACATCCATTCTCTTGAAGATGAATTTGATGAAAAATGCCTAACTCTTGATATTCAAAAAGCCTTTTTCACAAATCAAATTGAGTCACTCAAGTCGGTGTCTGTCAGTCATGAGTATGAGAATGTGGATTCTGAACAAACATATTTTTTGAAATCTGAAAATCTTTGTTTCAAAAGGAAAATCACTGAACTTTCAAATGAAATAGCTGAAGTCAAAGAAGAATTGTCAAAAAGAATTGCTTCTTCTGAACACCCTTTGACAACAGTTCTCAAAGAAAAGGAAAATATTTTCAAAGAAAATTGTGATGATGCTGAAATCAAGTTTGATTTGGATGAACTTGATACAAAAAATTATTGAATTAAAACATGCTGTGGCATCATTGCAAAAAGAAAATGAGCATTTGAAACAGACTTACAAAAACCTGTTTGATTCAATCAAACGTTCACGTGTTCAGAATCAAAAATCAAACACGAAACAAAAAGAGTCTGAAGTATTGAAGCCTCAAATCACAAAAGTTTCCTTTCCAAATCCCTTGTTTGATTCTAATCCTTCAGATTTTGAAACGGAAAATGCAAATCATGTGCTTCAAACAAAAGTACTTGAGCTTGAAACTCTTTTAGCTCAACGAACAAACGATCTTGAGGATGCCAAAACTGATCTTTTCAACAAAACAAACAAATTCGAAACATATTTTGAAAGACTTGAAAAAGAAAATATTGTTTTCGAACGAAAATTGGCACGTAAAATGGATGATTCAAAAGCTGAAAAAGATCAATTTTTGAAACAAATTGCCTCTTCGGAATCTAAATTGACATCTCAAGATCATCTTCAAAAAGAATACAGTGATTTGCGATCTTCATGCAATGCTTTAAGAGTAAAGTTTGAGTCTCTTAACCAATCAAAAAGAAAAGCTCCAATTTCAAATCTTTCAACACCTAAAGTAAGTGTTTCAAAGAAGGTTTATACGGGTGAAACTTCAAAACAATTTTCAAAAAAGGTTTCTCAGTTTACAACCTATTCTTTGCAAAAAGGAAGGAAGTTTTCGAAGAACCCAAGATTTTCTGAAACACTTACTCCTCCAAAGCTTTCAAGGTCAAAAATGTCTCACAAAGAGACTCCAAGATTTCAAACTCCACAATCTCACTTTACACGGGTAAAGCAAGTGTGGAAACCAAAGCACAGTCCTTCAACCTCTGAAACTCTTCCGCTGCAAAACAAAAATGACTCTGCTTTGAATAATAGTTTTAAATCTCCGTTGATTCCAAGAGTTTTATTTCCTGATGAAAAACCGGTTTTCAGACCTCGTTGGAATTCAACTTCTCTGAATCAGATTGACACAACTTACAAATGGATTGAAAAACATGCTAAACCCGTTGGTTTGGGTTCCAAAGGTTGTTGTCTAATCTGGTCTATATGGCTTTCGTATACTTCAGTACGAAACCCGCGCTTAACCCAATGGCTTCTGAACACATCAGTTCAGGACCCGTACTTCAAAGAAAGGAAAGTGCTTCATCAAAAATTTCGAGCACTTTTCCTAAAAATCTAAATGGCTTGTAAGTATTTCAGCTTACAACCCGGGCTTCAACGCTTTGGCTTATGTACACATAACAGTGTATAACCCGTTTTTCAAAGAAAGAACACTGTTGTACATTTTATTGCAACAATCCTAAAGTTAAGAAGTTTTCATGCAAAGTTTATCAAACCAAACTTCTTAATCTTAAGCAAAATTTTCTTCAAATTTCATCAAAAGGTTTTTCAAATCTTTTCAAAAATTTTGCTTAAGATTTTTTAAATCGTTACTCCCCACTTGCTTCAAAGTTTACAAAAAGGTCTCAATCAATGCAAGTTTTGAGGGGGAGTATTTCAAAAACAACTTTGTTCCAATAAGTTCATGCAAAACCGTTTCTCCCTATTAGCTTTCTAAAAACAATGATTTTAATCAAACGGTATCAAAAATACCATCGAAATGCTATTTTTGAGGGGGAGAAATGTGGTTAAAATGTGATCGTGAGTCGAGCTCTACAAAAAGACTCAGAAAGTACCAACGAATTGACGAAGCTTAAATGTCAGTAATCGAAAAGACTTGTCCGGGACGGGTAATAATTTCAAGCTGGTTTACCAGTGATGTAAGCGTGTCTCGCAAAGGACTTGTCTGAGTAGAATGTACCAATTCGAGCGATGATCATTGAATATGACCGGGACGGGTAATAATTTCAAGCTAGTCTAACTAGTGATGTAAGCGTGTCTCGCGAAGGTCATGTTCATCGAAAATCGATCATTTCAAAATGTGCGAACTCTACCCAACATGTGCAATTTTATCTTAAAATGCATGAGCACATGTGAAGGGGGAGTATTTCAGAAAAAAGCAAAACTCTTGAAGTGCTATCTAAAGTGTGTTTGTTCATGAACACTTTGAGATATTTTCACAAATGGTTTTATGGCATGCAATCAACAAATCTAGGATAATCATGGAGTAATAAGGTGATTATGGTTAGGTAAAGTCTAATGATCCGCCAGAACCGGAGGGATCTTCCCAAGGACAATTCCAATAGTTTAGAATTAGAAGTCCTTAGGTAAGATTGAAAAAAGGAGCATAATGAGAAAGGAGAAAGAAGGGGTTGAAGAATGAAAAAGAAAAGTTTTTGTAAGGGTGAAAAGAAATAGCCCTCCATGAAAACATAGGGCAGAAACCGGGTCAATACATCTGCTATCGGTACTCACTAAGGTGATACTGATATTGAAGAAAAGATGTCATGGACCCAGTGACGCGTTGCACAACCCCTCCCAGCCACTCAGATATCTCTTAAAAGATATTTGTTTCATTTCTCACGGAGATCAATGCATAATCTATCGACCTCTCACTCCGAGATGAGTTGATATTGAAAAGGTGGCACTCTGCTCCATGCCTCCGACGACTAAAACCAAAACGCACATTATTGAGTCTAGAGCCATGAGATTCATCAAAGATCTCTTAGGTACACTTTCAATGCAATACACTTGTGTTCATCAAAAAGGATACAAGTTGTATGAGTCGTAATGAGATCTGAACCTGCAAGCACTGGACGTATTATTGCTAACTATTTTATGCAGGTACTGACGAAAGTCCATCAATCATCATCTACATTGGAAGAAACGATGATGTGAATACATGAAGATGTTGATCAAGGCAAAGAACAATCAAAGGACGATTCGAAAAAGATCACAATGCATGAAGGAACAAAGAATCACAAAGTTCAAGACCCAGAAGTCTAAAGATCTAATCACGTAGTGCATCTTTTGAATGACCATCCCTTAGGGGGAGATTGTTAGCTTTAATTTTATAGTTTAAAGTGATGGTCATTCACATTGGGTTGAACTTTGTATAAAAGGGTTAAGCTAGTCAAGTAAAAGGGGCTTTTGGTCATCTATCATGTAAGGCTTAATGAATAATAAGCCCATGAGCAAAAGCCCACACACAAAAGCCTTTTAGGGCAAAACCTTGTACTATATAAGCTTCTCAAATCTTCTCATTTGTGAAGAGTGGTTCACTGTGTGTTATATGTGCAATAATAAGAAAAGCTTAAACATCTCTCTATCTTCCTAAATACATTCGATCCATATACACCATTGTCCCATCTCATCTCTTGTGTTTAACGTGCATACTAGTGTGTGATAAAGAGTGATTTCGTGCTACAACATACTCGGTTTTACCTCGTCAATAAGCAGACACGCTAAAATGACACAGCAAGTTTATCAAAATGCAATAAGCTATTATTCTTTGTAGAAATTGGTCCATGTACAAATTACTAGAAACAAACTAGACAATATTCACATATAAGTATATAACATGCCACAAGTCGACTCTCAAACCACTTGGATTTAACCTTGTATAGAACATCCACTAGCTTTATACAATAATACATTGACTCAGTCAACTTTAAAAAATCTATTAGACAATATTCACATATAACCTGTATCAACCTGTATCAAGTTGACTATGCATTAATCTGTAATGCGCTCCATTATTTCGTCGAAAGTCATGAGTAAACTCTTGTCATTTTTGAATCTATATATAACTCGTTTGTATTCTTAGAAAACGCATCATAATCTCAACAATGGCTCTTACGATTGTCATCATCTTATGTTTTTTTTCGGCCTCGTTGGTGTCTTCTATAGGTGTGTTTCCATGATACATATTATTATCGTATTCTTATGCTTTGTTAAACTGAGGTTTTTTTTATTATTTTTTTTATTTTTTATATATTTATTTTTTTTTATTTTTTTTGCTAAGCAGTTACGCTTCAGAATCCGAGTTTTGAACTTCCACCTACAAATCTAGAAACAAATCCAACCTCTCAATTCGTGCTCCTCGACTCTACTATAAACACAATTCCTGGTTGGTCATACCAAGGTACAGTTTGGTATGTGACCGCAGGTAATAATGTATCCCTACCCGGAAAAGGTCATGGTTTGCAGTTAGGTCCAGATGGCGTGATTAGCCAGACATTTTCATATGATGGAAGCGACGATTATGTTCTCACCTTTACTATTGCTCCAAGTAGTCCAGATTGTGCAAAACAAGCCATCGCCGCAAGTGTTTCAGGTCCTAGTGTATCAAAGGTATTCTCTTATCAAGCATCACTCGGGAAAGAGACATGGCAAACTTACGCTTACGCATTATGGAGAAATGAAATAATACCAACTAGCGATCTGACCGTACAAATTGAAAGTGTCGCGGTTGGTAATAGTGATTGTTGGCCTATCGTCGAAGATCTTTTACTTTCTGGGATTAACTATCCAAGAGTATCTGTAGGTATGTTTTTTTCAAATACTAATTACTATTCATATGTTGTCACTTGAACTCACCCGGATACTGCTAAACCAAAGACAAGTTAGCTTGACGAGTGCTATCTAACTAGTCATTAATTTTTTGTTTCGCACATACAGGTAATGGCTTTTTGATTGGTGGGTTCGAAGTAGGACCAAGCTTTCCCCAGAGCTCGTCTCAAGGTATCTTATTAGAGGCTGATTCGAACATTGATCCTTCGAGTCCATTCCAGTCAGCGCTACAGTATTGGATAGTCGTAGGTACAGTAAGGTACATAGACTCAAGACATTATACGGTCCCAGAAGGACTTAAAGCAGTCGAGTTGGTTTCTGGTAATCCATCGGGCATTGCATACAATACAGTTTTTCTTCAACAAGGACAAGTTACTCTAGAGTTTTATATGGGTGATGCCGGTGACTCGTGTGTGGGGGTTTTCACAGTGGTTGCACAAGTTGGAACAAGAAAATGGAACTTTACGACAAGGAGCAAAGGTGTTGGATAGCTCGTAATCACTCTTTGTCACACTAATATGGGGCGTTAAACACAAGAGATGAGATAGGACAAGGTGTGAATATGGATCGTGCACTACTACACAAAAGGCCATATAGATCACTTCTTATAGATCGGTTACCTTAAAAACCGATCTATAAAAGGAAAAAAGAGGGGAAATATCATATATAGATCGGTTTTTTGGTTAATAACCGATCTATTTAGTTTCAAAATTTAATAGATCGGTTATTAACAAAACAACCGATCTATATATGGCTGAGTTTTTTTTTAAGTGATTAATCATTATAAGGCTTGTTACAGCTGGAAAGTTATATAGATCGGTTTTTAACAAGTAACCGATCTATCTATGATAACAAATATAAAAGAAACTAAATAGATTTAGCGGGATATTTGCCGCTCCACCAAAATTCATCAAAATAGTTTTAGCGGGATATTTGCCGCTCCACCAAAATTCAGCCTTTTGACACAAAACCACTTCATTTCATTTCATTTCACATCCATTTTCCCAAAATCATATACTCTCACCTTAAAAAACCCTAGCCATTTTCCCAAAAATTTCACAGCCATTCTCAGATCCAATACACAAAACCACTTCATTTCATTTCATTTCACACACTAACTGCTTATTCGAAACCCTAGCTTATTGATGCACGATTGACTTCACTTCAGATCTAAAAACCAATGGAAGACGACACACCGAAAATGTTATACAACGGCGGCAATGTACGGCCACCGGTGGTCTCAAGCCGTAGAAGAAGCTCAAGGAGACCTAGTTTAGATACTGATGAGTTTATGAATTTGTTACATGGATCTGATCCGGTTAAATTGGAGCTTAATCGGTTAGAGAATGAAGTTAGAGGTATTGATTGAATTTGTTTTTGTTTGATCTTTTGATTTTGATTTTGAATTTGATTTTTGTTTGTTTGTTTGTTGTAGATAAGGATCGAGAATTGAGCGAGGCGCAAGCGGAGATTAAGGCTGATATCAGTTTCTGTCCCAAAACAGAAATGTTTTTCACAAGCATAAGCTGAAAATAAGAAATCCCACACACCCCGCTATAGGTATTACCGTACTAGCGTTTATATACCCGTAAAACCCAAAATTTTAGGATCATAAGAAATTAGATATATTCATAGCATATGTGACTACATGTGCTCGCAGATATGCTGTTATGAATACATTAAGAATTAGCTCTAAATATGCGTAGCTTATATAATGTGTACACACTATGTGTGTTAAGACTATATAAGTATATATCCATTGCTTCTATTAAACATGTTGATGTTCATCGTTCTGCATACATATTAGACACCCTGTAAGCTTAGTGTGTTCTTTATATACAGCAATGATTGTAAAAATAGCAGTTGCTGTGGTGGGTGGTCTTCTCAGATGGGTTTATATGCGAATCAAGCCACCATCTCCTAAAATTTGTGGATCACCGGGTGGTCCTCCTATTACATCACCACGAGTCCAACTTAGTGATGGAAGACATTTATCTTACAGAGAATGGGGTATCTCTAAGGACGAGGCTAAGCACAAGATCATTATAATTCATGGCTTTGATAGCTCCAAAGACTTGAAACTTCCTGTTTCTGAGTTATCATAAACTTCACTATTCAGTATTTTATATAAATTCATCTCCCTTTGTCTCATGAATTTTGTAAATTTTTAGTTAACATATAGTTTGACAGGAACTTTTCAAGGAGTGGCAAATTTATGTTGTGTCATATGACAGGGCAGGTTATGGAGAGAGTGATCCATTTCCAAAGCGTACAGTTAAAAGTGAGGCCTTTGATGTTCAAGAACTAGCCGATAAGTTGCAAATTGGTCCCAAATTCTATGTTATTGGATTATCAATGGGTGCATATGCTGTTTGGAGTTGCCTCAAATACATACCACACAGGCATGGTCGACTTGTTTCTAGCATCATCTTTTTCTTTGATTATTTGTTTTTAGTAGATTAAAATTTATGAATTATATTTGCAGGTTGTCAGGAGTTTCGCTTGTTGTTCCATTTGTGAATTACTGGTGGCCGTGTTTACCTGCTGGTTTGGCTAAAGAAAGCTTTGAGCAACTGCTTGTTCAGGACAGGTGGACGTTTCGTGTAGCACTTTATGCCCCGTGGCTTTTTCACTGGTGGATGAATCAAAAGCTGTTTCCTTCACTAAGCATGATGGCTGGAAGGATGGATATATTCTCCGAACCAGATTTGGAGTTCTTAAAAAGTTTGCCACCAAGTCCAGATGGAAATCAGGTAAATAATCATTGTTGGTACCATTTAGTTAACTGATTTCATAAATGAGCTTATACTTGGCCCAAAATTGGTCTGTTATCCAAGTATACACCTCCACTAAATGTATCGTAAACTTATTAACTGGTGACATGAAATAACAAGTGGCAACTCTTGTTTCATTTCATCATGCATGGTGTCACATTTGCTCATGAAATGATTAAGTTTGCTGTGTTATGTTAGAATAATCATATCAAAGTTAGTCACTGTGATTTAAAAAGGCAAATTCAGTTTTTGTCATGTTTCAGAAAGTTCAGTAATCTAATCCATATTTTTAATGTGGTGATACTTATGGTTTTATGTTTATGCACATTAGGAAAAGACACGTCAGCAAGGTGTATACGAATCTCTTTATCGTGATATAATGGCTGGTTATGGAAAGTGGGAATTTGACCCGTTTGATTTAAGCAATCCTTGGCCAGACAACAGTGGTGCTGCTCATATCTGGCAGGGTTAAGAAGATAAAATCATACCATATAAAGTGAACCGGTTTCTATCTGAAAAGCTTCCTTTTGTTCAGTATCATGAGATTCCAGGTAAAGGTCATTTTTTACCTTTTGACAGCACTTTATGTGAAGAAATATTTAGGACACTTGTGGTCGGATGAACCAGTTAGTACCAATTGTTTCACAAAGGTATCATCTATATACTGGAGGGCTTCTTGCTACATTTGGAGTACTCTTGCTGCACCTATGCTTCTCAGTTATTATTATGTGGCCCTTGTATGGAAGCCTTATGTTGCTATTGAGAAGATGCTTTCCCTTGGAATGCTTTGGTCTGCACTTAATGGTTTTGTCATTTGTAGCTGTTGGTTGAAATCATGGTTTTTGTAATTTGTTGTCCTTTGTTATTTAGCATGCTAGTTGTTTTCCATGTTTGCTTTGGTCATTGTCTTTTTTTGTTAGCCATTTGCTCCTTTGATTCAGTTTTGGGTTTGTCCAAAACTGCTTTTAGTTGTCCTTTGGTTTAGGCAAGTTCTGTTCTTGGTAGGGGTTGTCCTACCAGTTTCATGTCCTTGTGCTATCTCTTGTATATAACCTTTCATTCTTTTTATTCAACTTTACCTTTAAAAAAAAATAAAAAAAATGTTAGAGTATTGTGTGATTGAATAGAAATTTGGAAAAAATATGGGTTTCTATAATTTTTTTTTTTTAATTTGGAAAAAACCTATATAGATCGGTTATTAGGTATACAACCGATCTATATGTGGTGTCATATAGATCAGTTATTGGGTATCAACCGATCTATATGTGGTTCATATAGATCGGTTCTCAACCGATCTATATGTGACTCGCTCATAAAGATCACTTTTGTATAGAGCGGTTCAAAACCGATCTATATGTGGGTTTTCCACCGATCTATATAAGCTTTTGTGTAGTAGTGGTGTAATATAGAGAGAATGGATGTTTAAGCTTTTTCTTGTATTTCACATATAACACACACAGTGAACCACTTCTCACAAATGAGAAGATTGTGCTTTAAATACTACAATGTTTTTGCCTTGTGGGCTTTGAGTGGGCTTGTGGGCTTTAGCTCATGGGTTGGGCTTTTACATTACATTCTAACTATAACACAAGCCCATAATACACAAAGTTCTAACGTAAATGAATGACCATCACTTTAACTATAAAATTAAAGCTAACAATCTCCCCCTAAGGGATGGTCATTCAAACTATGCACTACGTGATTAGATCTTTAGACTTCAGGGTCTTGAACTTTGTGATTCTTTGTTCCTTCATGCATTGTGATCTTTCTCGAATCGACCTTTGATTGATCTTTGCCTTGATCAACATATTCATGTATACACAGCATCGATTCTTCCAATGTAGATGAATGGACTTTCGTCAGTACCTGCATAAAACAGTTAGCAATAATTCGTCCAGTGCAGGTTCAGATCTCATTATGACACTTACAACTTATGTCTTTTTTGGTGAACACAAGTGTATTATATTGGAAGTGTTCCTAAGAGATCTTTGATGAATCTCATGGCTCTAGACTCAATTATGTGCGTTTTGGTTTTATTCGTCGGAGGCATGGAGCAGAGTGCCACCTTTTCAATATCAACTCATCTCGGAGTGAGATGTCGATAGATTATGCATTGATCTCCGTGAGAAATGAAACAAATATCTTTTAAGAGATATCTGAGTGGCTAGGAGGGGTTGTGCAACGCGTCACTAGGTCCATGACGTCTTGTCTTCAATATCAGTATCATCTTTGTGATAACCGATAGCAGATGTATTGACCCGGTTTCTGCCCTAAGTTTTCATGGAGGGCTATTTCTTTTCACCCTTTCATTAAACTTTTCTTTTTCATTCTTCAACCCCTTCTTTCTCCTTTCTCATTTACTCCTTTTTTCAATCTTACCTAAGGACTTCTAATTCTAATCTATTGGAATTGTCCTTGGGTAGATCCCTCCAGTTCTGGCGGATCATTGGACTTTACCTAACCATAATCACCTTATTACTCCATGATTATCCTAGATTTGTTGATCGCATGCCATAAAACCATTTGTGAAAATCTCTCAAAATGTTTATGAACAAACATATTTTAGATAGCACTTTGAGAGTTTTGCGTTTTCTGAAATACTCCCCCTTCACATGTGCTCATGCATTTTAAAATAAAATTGCACATGTTGGGTAGAGTTTGCACATTTTGAAATGATCAATTTTCAATGAACATGACCTTCGCGAGACACGCTTACATTACTAGTTAGACTAGCTTGAAATTATTACCCGTCCCGGTCATATCAATGATCATCTCTCGAATTGGTACATTCTACTCAGACAAGTCCTTTGCGAGACACGTTTACATCAATGGGTAACCATCTTGAAATTATTACCCGTCCTGGACATGTCTTTTCGATTTGACATTTGAGTTTCGTCAATTCGATGGTATTTTCTGAGTCTTTTTGTAGAGCTCGACTCACGATCACATTTTAATCACATTTCTCCCCCTCAAAAATAGCATTTCAATGGTATTTTTGATACCGTTTGATTAAAATCATTGTTTTAGAAAGCTAATAGGGAGAAACTGATTTGCATGAACTTTTTAGAACAAAGTTTGTTTCATAAATACTCCGTTGATTCCGCGAGTGTTATTTCCAAATGAAACACCTGTTCTCAGTCCTCGTTGTGTCAATCTGTTGCAATCCATTTGTAAGTTGTGTCAATCTGATTCAAAGAAGTTGAATTCCAACGAGGACTGAGAACAGGTGTTTCATTTGGAAATAACACTCGCGGAATCAACGGAGATTTAAAACTATTTTTCAAAGCAGAGCCATTCTTGTTTTGCAGCGGAAGTTTTTGAAGGACTTTGCTTTGGTTTCCACACTTGCGTTACCCGTGTAAAGCGAGATTGTGGAGTTTGAAATCTTGAAGTCTCTTCATGAGACATATTTGGCCTTGAAAGCTTTTGAGGAGTGGGTGTTTCAGAAAATCTTGGTTTCTTCGAAAACTTCCTTCCTTTTTGCAAAGAATAGGTTGTAAACTGGGAAACCCTTTTTGAACATGGTTTCGAAGATTCACCCGTGTAAACCTTCTTTGAAACACTCACTTTGGGTGTTGAAAGATTTGAAATTGGAGCTTTTCTTTTTGATTGGTTAAGAGACTCAAACTTCACTCTTAAAGCATTGTATGAAGATCGCAAATCACTGTATTCTTTTTGAAGATGATCTTGAGATGTCAATTTAGATTCCAAAGAGGCAATTTGTTTCAAAAATTGATCTTTTTCAGCTTTTGAATCATCCATTTTACGTGCCAATTTCCGTTCGAAAACAATATTTTCTTTTTCAAGTCTTTCAAAATATGTTTCGAATTTGTTTGTTTTGTTGAAAAGATCAGTTTTGACATCCTCAAGATCGTTTGTGCGTTGAGCTAAAAGCGTTTCAAGCTCAAGTACTTTTGTTTTGAAGCACATGATTTGCATTTTCCGTTTCAAAATCTGAAGGATTAGAATCAAACAAGGGATTTGGAAAGGAAACTTTTGTGATTTGAGGCTTCAATACTTCAGACTCTTTTTGTTTCGTGTTTGATTTTTGATTCTGAACTCGTGAACGCTTGATTGAATCAAACAGGTTTTTGTAAGTCTGTTTCAAATGCTCATTTTCTTTTTGTAATGATGCCACAGCATGTTCCAATTCAACATTTTTTGTATCAATTTCGTCCAAATCAAAGTTGATTTTGGCATCATCACAATTTTCTTCGAAAATCTTTTCCTTTTCTTTGAGAACTGTTGTCAAAGGGTTTTTAGAAGAAGCAATTCTTTTTGACAAATCTTCTTTGACTTCAGCAACTTCTTTTGAAAGTTCAGTGATTTTCCTTTTGAGACAAAGATTTTCAGATTTCAAAAAATATGTATGATCAGTATCCACATTCTCATGCTCACTGCTGACAGACACTGACTTGAGTGATTCAATTTGATTTGTGAAAAAGGCTTTTTGAATATCAAACATTAGGCATTTTTCATCAAATTCATCTTCAAGAGCATGTATATACCTTAAATCTTCTCTCATTTCTCTGACAAGATAAGTTTCAAAATATTCAAAACTTAGGTTGATGTTTTTCACATGAGGTTCAATTTCTTCTCTAAAATCTTTTGAACTTCATTTCTAAAGTATATGTCAGATGCAAGAAGATTGTTGCGATCTTTATGGGTGGTTTGTTGTTTTAACCGAACGACCTCTAAAGTAACCTCAATGTGTTTTTTAAGATTACAAAACTGTTTTCTCGCTTTATTTTGCCATAAATTAGAATCATAAGTAGAAAGTTTAGCTTCTTTGAAAAATCTTTTCACATGTGTGTCTTTTCTTTTCAAAGGTGGTTTCGGTATTTCTGACAATTGTATACAACCATACACAAAGCCTTGGTACGAGAATGGGCTTTTTGTTCGTTTGACTTTTAAGCGTTTTTCTTTTTCGATTTTATCATCTTCATCTGAAATGAACAGAGCATCAGGTGACAAAAAATTATGTTCCACATTATCTGTACTTTCAAAACCAATTCCTGATTTTCCTTTATGAGCGTTCTTATTGTTTGGAAGCATCATTTGATGAGTTTTAGCACTTTGTTCTGTTGTTCGAAGTTTTGTTTCAAGATTGTTTGCTTGTTGCATAAGCTGTTTATTCTCATTCTCAAGTTTTGAGTTAACAATCTTAATATTTGAAGTGGTTTCCTGAAGCATTGAGTATCTCATTTTTAATTCAACGTTCTCGTTTAAAAGCGCTTCGATCTTTCTGTTGGCGGGGCCTATATTTGCATCCACAAATTTCTGACCTTGAGATTTAAGGCTTGAGATTTCAATGTCTTTGCTTTTTGTTATTTTTTCAAGCTCTTTGGACAATAAGATGTTTGTTTGCTTAGTTTTGCGATTGTCCTCTTTGCACTTTTCAAGTTCATGTTTGAAATTATGGATTAAAGAAGCAAATAAGGCATGATCTTGATCATGAGACGATCCATCCTGGGCAGGCTCACCTCCATTAGGATCCATATCTGGGGTTGTAGGAGTGATATTACTATCAAACCGTTTCACCACATATGTGTCACTGATGGACTCAGAATGCGCAGGATGTGTCTTGTCATGAGCAAACACATTATCGAACATAACAACATTATCATTAACGTGTGAATGTTGTACCGTTGCCAATATTGCCGTGTCAGATGAAGGTCTGATATGGTCAGCTTCAGTATCCCAGACAGCTTCCTTCCTGTGCGTATCCTCAGCATCCGAATCGTATACTGGAGTACTGCTTTCAACCTCCTGTTCTGACGATATGTCACTTCTCGTTAATACCAAGCTAACATCAGATGTTGTAACTGCATCAACTGTTTCTTCATCTTTGTTTGCCTCTTTTTCCTTTCCCTCTGCTTCCTTTAGTAGACGTTCTCTTTCAATTAGCTCTCTTTCCCGTTTCTGCTTCACCATTTCAATTCTTTCATGTTTTATCACTTGATTCTCTTCCCATACTTCTCCCAGATGAAGTGATCTTTGAGTAAACTGCGATTCCAGCAAGTCTATTCTCCAACGTAACTGATTTCTAAACGTTTCAGCTTCCAGATCACTTGTGACTCAATCATTCCAAGTTTGGATATTCGAATCATAGCCTGGATATCTTTCGACCACTCTAAAATCTAAGTCGAAAAACCATTTAAACTGCATCTTGAGTGCTTGATATGTTTCAGTGCACTCATGTCCTCATTCAATTTGGCTCTCTATTCGAAATATGTTATCCAATAGTTTCATTCTGAATGTGTGATAATCCATTTCAGGTTCGAGGAGCATAGCAAACATTCGATTAAATGGATAATGATTCACCAATGGAACTTTTGCCCCTGTGAGTCTCACAAATAGACTTTTGATTGCTTTAAAGTGTATGAGACATCGTTCATTCGAGCAAATGAAGTTTTGCGTAACCGGAGACATTTGTCTCTCTTGAGAACTCGATGCCATCTTCTTGTGATGTGTGACAAAGTTGATTCAGGATCTTTGCAACGAAATAGGAGTTGAGGTTGTTGAAGGTTACGTTTGGTTGTTGTGATCGTCTTGTTTTGTTGTTGGTGATGGTTGAAGTTGCAGTTTATATAAACGAAACAAATTTAAATAAAGTTACAAAATTTGATTAGAGTATAATTAAGACAAAGTCAAAAGTTAACAAATTCGACAAAATTATATAAATTAGCAATTTATATAAAATCTAACTCTCTTATACAAGAGGGTAGATATCCGTTTGTCGAAGTATTTTACACTCTTATACAAGAGTTAAAATACCGAGTTCACTTTTGAGTTGACGAAATTACGTTCGAATCAAATCCTTAAAAGTTATTTAACTTTGAAATCGTTTCACAGAAGTACAAGGGCCAAAACTGCCAATTCTGGAAGTTCCCAAAGGCTGCTGGAAAGTACAGGGACTGAAATTGACAAATCTAAAAACTGCTGAAAAACTCTTTGTTGTCCGATATCGCAGAAGCAAGAGTCGTCCGATATCGCAATTGGTAAGAGGATCTCGGACAAAGCTGTAGCCTGATCTGCGATAATTTCTGAAAATGGGCAATTGCGATAGATTTATCGCGATTTGAACTGCGATATTTTTATCGCGTTTTCAATTGCGATAAGATTTCCAGACCTGAATTGCGATAATTTTATCGCTGGTTGAATTGCGATAATTTTATCGCTGTTTGAATTGCGATAACGTCTGATGGTTGACCAATTGCGATAAAACTTTTCCAGCTCCAATTGCGATAACAGGTGAATTGCGATAATTTTGCTGCTGAACACGAATTGCGATAAAATGATTTTTCCAACCACTTTCTTGACTTTTTCCTTACTTTTCTTTGAAGCCCACGTGATATCTTATCTACCTGACAACTTTTCACTAATTTTCAAAGATTCCTAACCACTTCCACCAACTAGGACCAATATAATACTAAACAAAGATTATTATATTCACTTTTATTCCAAAAAACACATCTTATCCTTTCATGAAAATTCCCAGTCGATCCGAAACACAAAAGCTTCCTACCTCGTTGACCGGCTGTTGATACCACTTGTTATAGCTCGTAATCACTCTTTGTCACACTAATATGGGGCGTTAAACACAAGAGATGAGATGGGACAAGGTGTGAATATGGATCGTGTAATATAGGGAGAATGGATGTTTAAGCTTTTTCTTGTATTTCACATATAACACACACAGTGAACCACTTCTCACAAATGAGAAGATTGTGCTTTAAATACTACAATGTTTTTGCCTTGTGGGCTTTGAGTGGGCTTGTGGGCTTTAGCTCATGGGTTGGGCTTTTACATTACATTCTAACTCTAACACAAGCCCATAATACACAAAGTTCTAACGTAAATGAATGACGATCACTTTAACTATAAAATTAAAGCTAACAACAAGGAGCAAAGGTGATGGATCAAGCAACAAATATTCATTGTCATTCAACGCGCCAAGGTCCCCTACTGAAGTGGTTCCTATTAGTTTTGCTAGCTATGACGAGACCCGAACTAGTAACAATGTGTTATGTGGACCTGTAATCGATGGCATGCTCGCTAAATATTCTACTGGTTCACCTTCGACAACGCTACAAAACAGCTTGGTTATCCTTTGCATTGGTTTGGTTTTCACATTTCTATTTCTCGCATAGATTCTGATATCGAATCCTTTTTCAGTTTCATGCATGTATCTTTTTGTTGAAATTTGCGTTATGACTTTTTCTTGCACTTTGCAATTTCTGTAAAAATAATGTTCATTATATCCAAATGAGTTTCATCATGTTTATTAAAAGATGTCTCAGTTTTAATTTTAGTCTTTCTTGTATGTATGACTTAGTATTGTTCCAGGATCTGATACCTCCGCACACCTGCACTAGCCGGAGGTCTCATTGGAAGCAGTCTCTCTACCTCCGGGTTAAACCTGGGGTAGGGGTATGATCTGTCTACATTCTACCTCCCCCATACCCTGCCCCGGCGGGATTGGGTTTTGTTGTTGTTGTTGTTCCAGGATCTGCTAGTGGAATTTTTATATGCTTATATTACGGATTATATATAGTAGATAGTACTATCAATGACCAGGAGTACAAGTTTTGTTTGGCATAAATAGTTGACTAACGAGGATTTTTTACCCGCACCATTGTTGCAACTTGCGAGGCGTGGGGTTTTACGTCAAAAATTTGTGTATAAGATCTAATTTAAATTACTTTTTAGTTTTTACTCATAACATGTTTTAAGTATAGACTAATAATTTCTAAATTTTAAACTTATTGATGATTTTTAAAATGGTCAGGGAAGATTTATGTTAATTTTTGTTTCAAAGGTAGTCTTTTGGGACAGTTTACGTAAATTAGGAATGATTTTAACAAGATCAGGTAAACTACAGGGATCAACTATGTAAATTTCTGTTACATGTTTGGTCCTTAAGGATAGATTTTGTAACGGCAGGAACAACTTATGTAATCACATAGGGATGATTTTCGCCATGAAAGGTAGTCTGAAAAGATGGTTTAGGTAAATTTATGTTACACTATTGGTCCCTGAGAATCAATATTTGTTACATCGTTAGTCCTCTCGGACAATGATGCATGAATAAGGAAATGTAGTTCTATGCACTTGAGACCCAATGGAACAGGAGTTTTGATCTTTTGTTTGGTGATGCCCTGAATAAGAGCCTCTAGTTTCAGTTGTAAGGGCTGCAATTGAGACTAGGTAGGGTGTTTGTTCAGTGGAAATGTGATCAAACAAAGATATTTCCCCATGGTTGCCTAGATGTTAGCATGTAGTTGCTAAGTCTAGAAGAATGGTGATTTTTGAATCAGCTAAAGTCCCTGAATGTTTTTTACTGTATGTTACTGAAATCTTGTATTAGTCATATGAGCATGTTCATATAAGGCTGTTGTTGAATTCCATGTAATTTTGTTGATTCTAAAGTTAATAAAATTCACAATTTCAGGAAAAAAAAAGTTAAACCTAAGGGATTGTTTCTGTAAATACGCAGAAAAACTCAAAAGATTGCTAAATGTTTGGTCCCTGTGAACTGATTTTTGTTACAACGTTAGTCCTCCTCGACTTGCAAGAATCGTCTTTAACACCTTCTGGTGGACGAGGATCATGAAAGTAGAAGAGATTCATGTTTAGTTTAGAGAGAGAAAATGTTAGAGTGAAGGTGGAGTGAAAACCGGATATTATTTCTTTGTTGAATGTTTCACACAGCCACACCCCACAAGTGAAGACTTGTGGGGTATTTAAATGCCTAAAAATATAACTTTGCTAATATTACATTTTCAGTCCTTGCACTATATGCATAACTAGTTGTCTATTCCAATTCACGTAAATATCACCCAGCTTCATTTCAAACAATCTCCCTCCAGCTGGAGATATACGTGAATTGGTTACAATGATTCCTAACAATTACATAACAATGATAAAAGCAATGCTGAAGTAGAGCAGTTTCCTTTTGAGGATGACTTCACAGCTCTTGATCTTCTCGTATCTTTCTCAGCTTGCTTGACTTACTTGCAGAATTACTGTAATGACCTAATTGGGTTATTACTCCCTCCCAATTAGTGAGGCATTTTCTTTTACATGCTCCCTCCCAAATTGACAACCCGTTTGATATAGCCTTGATGCTTGTTAGAAGAAGTTTCTCTGAAATCTTGCCAAATTGTCTTCAGTCTCTTGCACAGCAGAAAATGGATTATAGACTGATGACTTGTAACTTCTTCACAGGTTTGTTTGGGGAGCATCATATCGACATCTTCAGCTCACATAGAATGCTTCCAGTTCTTCAATAAACAGCCCCGATGTACACATTTCATACATTTCTCCCTCCAGGATGATGACGATCTTACGGACTCATCCTACATATGTGTACATAGACATATCAACTAGAAGCAACATACAAATCAAAACCCCATGAGTGGATGTCGATAACTATTCTCTCTTCAATTCTCTTCAGATCAATCTCTTCTCAAACCTCTTGTATCAAATCAACGGCTTTTTGTAGTGACTGCAGATGGATAAACCCACTATGACGAACTTGAGGCTGAAGTAAAATAACCCAGACTTGTGACTTAAACTTGCACGATCGTGTGACTAAGAACCTATACTGAGCACTACAACGTAACTCCTTAAAGCATAGGTCGTTTCATATACCCATCCATCCTTCCTTAACTGTATATGAACCTCTTGAATTATCCACATCTTTGTGTGACACTGAGTACTACAACGTATCTCCTTTAAGTGATAGTTAACTAGGTCTTCGTCCATCCTCCCCTTGACCTATGAAAACTAGATAACCCAAGACTTAATCACTATTCTATAAATGCTCAAACAAGGATCTCGAAGAATCATGCATCCAACCAACCCCGATATCTTCAAGATACTAAGTACACGTACCCGTGATATTCCACTTCAACTTCAAATAAGTAATAATGAATCATCCTTGTAGTCACAGTTGATAATATAGCCATTGTCATTTGATTGCGATTCTTGATCAGGATCTTTTCGGCTATACGTGGTGATGTTGAAGGTGTAGGCCAAAAATATTATTTGTGATTTTGGTGTGAAAACTTAGAACCTCAATAACTTCATTCTGGAGCGTTTTTAGGCCTCGAAACTTGGGTTGAATGAATAAATTTATTCAACGTGTCCTTCTCCTCAGTCTCACGGTCGTTTTGACAGGTCGTGGACTGAAAACGGAGTTACGGTTCAAAAGTTATAACCGTTTGAAGTTTCACAGAAGTACGAGGGCCAAAACTGCCAATTCTGGAAGTTCCCAAAGGCTGCTGGAAAGTACAGGGACTAAAGCTGTCAATACTGAAAAGTCAGTGTTGTCCGATATCTGGAAGGTAGTGTTGTCCGATATCGCATTTGGCAAAAATATCTCGGACAGACTTGAATTGGCTGAAATGCGATAAGTCTGTTCAGTCCTGAAATGCGATAAGCCTCTGAAATGCGATAAAATTCTGAAATGCGATAACAATTCTGAAATGCGATAAGTCTGGTCAGCTTCAATTGCGATAACAAGAACGAATTGCGATAAAACGCAGTTTTTCCCTGAAATGCGATAAAACGCGCTGGTTGAGGCCAAGTGCGATAATTTTGCTTTTTCAACCACTTTCTTGACTTTTTCCTTTACTAACCACGCTTCCCACTGACACCTTTCACCTTTTCCCACAATTTAAGTGACTTTTGAGACCTTGGTACTTCCACCCATGTGCTTGTCTAATATTCTAATACAAGAATATTATTTCTTTTTGACTAAACAAATCAAAAACACATCATTCCCAACTTCCTTGATATATTTCGATCAAAACATTTAGAACAAGTGAATATTCCACACAAGAACACAAGATTCAAGTGAAAGAATAGTCACAGATTCACAAGCCAAGACGATAGAACACAACAAACACAACTTTCTGCCTTTGATTTTGTGTGTACGATTCCAATATAAACACAAAACAACCACGTTTTTTAAGAGACAAAAAAAACGCAGCAGTGTGTGTTTTAGGAACAAGAGAAAACGGACACAAAAAATAAAAACACACCCGAATCACATTTTTTACCTTAAAAAAATACCACGATTCGCCCCCGGTTAGCTCTTGATACCAATTGTAATGACCAAGAATCGTCTTTAACACCTTCTGGTGGACGAGGTTCATGAAAGTAGAAGAGATTCATGTTTAGTTTAGAGAGAGAAAATGTTAGAGAAAAGGTGGAGTGAAAACCGGATATTATTTCTTTGTTGAATGTTTCACACAGCCACACCCTTCAAGTGAATACTTGAAGGGTATTTATATGCCTTACATGACAACTTTGCTAATATTACATTTTCAGTCCTTGCACTATATGCATAACTAGTTGTCTATTCCAATTCACGTAAAATACGCCCAGCTTCATTTCTAACAGTTTTGCAAAGGAATTTAAATCTTAAGGACTTTTCGTGTAAATTTTCTGAAAAAAAACAGCTATGTCTTTTCGGTAAAGGAGTACAATTATCTGAAAATTATATATATAAAAATAAAATTGAACAATACATATAACACAAAAATATTAAAGTCAAGTTTATTTTAAAAAAATTAAGATTTTTGGCAAAAAAAATTACGCTATTTTGGCAAACTGAACCAATTACATATTTCTTTTTATTAAAACAATTGTTCCTTCTCTATTTATATTTTGGGTTTGTTAACAACGGCGGGTTGTTGTTAACAATTAGTTTTCATAATTTTCGGTAAGACGATACACAATGTCCAAACAAAATCATTTAAAATAATCCAAAATTACTAACCATCTCAAAATATTTCTCACACACAAATTTAATTCACCCTTATTTGTCATTTTAGTGAAAATGCGAAACATGTTTAGCATTTCTCTTACATTTTGTAAAAAGTTTTACAAAAGTTTGTTGTTATCAACAGCCCTTAGGGGTGTTGTTAGCATTTCTCTTATATTTTCTATATACAAGTTTAGTTTACATAAGCTATATCTTCTTTCTTTTTTGTTTAATAACATGTGTGTATTGATCACGCTTCGCTACGAAAGTCGGTTGCTGACAATTATCGAGATAATATTTGCATAGAAAATATAAAAGTACTTGTGACACGTAAGTTTTACAGTATAATAGTCGAATGTCATATATGTCTTCTTTTTTCATTTTTTTTTTTCTTCTTTTTTCATTTTTTACCAATTTTATAACCTTTCTTTGTAAGTTTAGTAGTAATGATAGAAAATATAAACCTAAAATGCTCAAAAGTTTATGAAGTACAAAATTTGACAAAGTTTTATAGAAGTCTAGAACTATATACATTCTTCACTTTTAGGGGCAATATATGAGAAATACATTTTTCTTGTCAAAAGTGCAATTTGTCAACTTTTTAGGTTTATGAGATTTGGCGCGTGCCGCATAGGTTGGTGTGTCTGCCACCTCACCATTTAACGCGCCGGAATTAATTCAATTGATGAAACAAAGCTCGACAAGTGGACAACGGCGTGCGACATGTCAAACTTGGCGCTTGCCACCTCACCAAAGCGCGCCAAAATGAACAAATACGAAAAGAGAAATAAATTAGGATAGAAATTGGTAAACACATGTTGTATAGATCCGTATTTGTATTTTTTTTTAAATATATTTCTAAGTATTTAACCTGATACAGTACATACGTTAACTCAATAACTCACACATTTGTGTTCACATTTATATGAATCCTCAATTTCTCATGCACCGATCCAACACGTTACCATCCTTAAAATTCTCAAACCACTAGGCTTTCACCTCCTATATAACATCCACTGGCTTTATACAATAATACATTCACCCAAAAACAGTCATTTTTTGATGAATCTATTAGACAATATTCACATGTAACATGTCACAAGTTGACTATGGATCAATCTATAATATGCTCGATTATTTCGCCGAAAGTCATATAAGACTATATATACTTGTTGTAAGGTTTTATGATGATGAATATATACCAAAAGAGGCCAATTGTTGTTGGGCAAAAACCTACTAAAACTGGTTTGAACGTTTCAAAATTTAACATCAAAAAGCGAGTTAGTTACTTAAATCGTTTATGTGGTTTGCCCGATATTACGAATTTATTCCCTGAACTTTTTTTACGAAACCTGTTGCAGGTTTGGTCCTTTGACCACCAATTCTACGTATGATTATCAAAAGATATAAAAAATTAGAAATTGTCTCAATATTTTTAAACGTAACAGATCTAGTTACCCAAAAGTAACACAAATATTGAAACTCTAGTATTAGGATTTGAGACCACCGTCATGCAGACTCAAAGACGATACAGCCCGTCACTCATTCGATTAGTTAAAATATCGTGAATTGAACAAGCTAGATATGACCATGTGTCCATGTTTGACTTTTTTGGATTGAATTGGCATCAATCTAGTTGGATCTGATCATTGATTCATTTCCTCGAAACTCATAGCTGACTTGTAGCTATAGTTTTGTTAATCTATATATACTAGTTAAACTTCTTAGTAAACTCAACATAATTTCAGCATTAGCAATGGATCTCACGATGATCGTCGTTACATTGTACATATTCGTCTCGTTTGTTTCTTCTAGAGGTACGTTAATCTAGTTTAGTCCATGCTTAAACTTATTTTACCGCCTTATTAATGATTTATGTTACTTTGCTATACTGAAAAATATTGTATCGAAGGAGCTACACTTCAAAATCCGAATTTTGAATCTCCGCCAACAAATCTAACAACAAACGCAACATCTCAGTTTGTGATCCTCGATAGCAGAACTAACGTTATCCCTGGTTGGTCATTTAACGGTACAGTTTGGTATGTGACGGTTGGTGGAAACGTATCACTACCTGGAATTCCTGGAAATGGTCATGGTTTGCGATTGGGTCCAAATGGTATGATCAACCAAACCTTCAAATCCGATAAAAATGACACTTATGATTATGTCCTTACATTTACTCTTGCTCCAAGTAGCATGGATTGTGCTAACAACTTCACAGCAGTCAATGTTTCGGGTCCAACTGGCTCGCAAGTATTCTCTTATAAAGAATCAGTTGGGACTGAAATGTGGCAAACATATGCCTTCTCAATAGGGAGCTATGAAATTAGAAAAGGTGTTATGGGAATACAAATTCAAAGTGTTGTGACGGGTAGTCGTGGCAATATGACTTGTTGGCCTGTCGTCGATACTTTTATCATCGCAAGTATTGAGAATCCAAGAATGTATTCAGGTATTCACTTTTGATATCAATCTTTACTTTTGAGTATTTTTTTACTGCAATTTGTGGTAATAATTTGGTGTTTTGAATATACTCACTCCGTCCCTAAATAGATGTCCACTTTGACTTTTTGCCGTTTTTCTTGTTCAACTTTAACTATAAATATTTTTGTTTTTAGATTGTTAAGATGATTAATTAACTAATCAAATGAGTGAAGGGCTATATCGTGTTTGTTTGAGTCTGCATGACATTGGTCTCAAATCTTAATAAAAAGTCGGACAAAGATGAAAAAATAAGTTTCATCAAGTATTATATAACAAAAATATTTATAGTCAAAGTTTTGAAATCCTTCCATAACAAGAAAGTAGAGAAGTCTGAATTTTAAGTCTTTTAATTATAAAATAGTTCTAAATGCATTATAATGTAGTTAAGATAACTGATATATAACAAAGAATTAACCCTTTTTTTGACAGATAAAGGTCTTGTCAATAGTGGGTTCGAAGTTGGACCAACTTTTCTCGAAAACTCATCTCAAGGTATTCTACTCGAGGGGAACAACCATGCTTACCCAGGTATGCAATCCCCACTACAACAATGGGACATTTTAGGTTTAGTGAAATATATCGACTCAAAACACTTTGCAGTCCCACGAGGACGTGGTGCAATCGAGTTGATTTATGCTAGTCCATCAGGAATTGCAAAAAGCATAGGCTTTTTGAGACATGGACAAGCTACTTTGGATTTTATCATGGGTGATGCTAACGACTCGTGTGTTGGAGATTTAACCGTATTTGTGCAAGTTAATGACATGATATGGAACTTTACGACAAGGAGCATTGGTGTTGGATCGAGTGAGAGACATTCTTTGACATTTAAGGCGGAATTCAGCAGCCGTCAGTCGGTACCTATTATTTTCTATACATTGAACGAGACTCGAACTAGTGACAACCGAGTATTATGTGGACCAGTGATTGATAGCCCACGCCTTCAGTTATTGAGTAGCTTAAGTTCCGAGAAAGTGCAAATGAAATTCATGATTCCTAGCTTCATATTGACACTGTTATTGTTATTGGTCTTATAGGTTCTGGTTACTAAACTCGTTTCCATTTCTTTTCATCTTTTTTTTTTCAAACTTTTGTGTAAAAGTGATATATACTTCGTTTGTTATATTGTTCTTGCATTTTGTAAAATCTGAGTAAAACTTTTTTGTATTTAAGTTCATAACCTTTTTTCTAGTTACTTTAATAGTTTAATGTATCCGCTATTCCAAATATATTTTTAAATTTTACAACTATAACTAATGAGAATAAGCAATGTTTTAAAACCTGGTTGACCCAGCCGGTTGAATTTGTTGAACCGTGAACCGGTCTGGTGACCGAAAATCGGTTTTGAGAAAAAATCCAGATGAACCGTGAATCAGAAGCTTGACTATGTCAATTGAAAAACCGGTCTTTAAAACATTGAAGATAAGGTCTGAACTTTGGTATCAGTGTATAATTGTACAAAGTCAATGCAAAATATACAACACGTTAACACTTTATAAACATTATACCACTTGGTATTCAATCTCGTTAAACACTGCATTATTAATCCATTTTATTCTAGTCCTATTTATTTAATTATGCTTAATTAAGTAGAGAATTTTCAACGATACAATACTAATTCAGAATCTGTTGATCGTTTATGAAAGGCTAAAGGCTAAAGACCAAGACTAAGTGTACTAAAAGAGCCTCATGACCGTGGCTATCATTGTCATATTATCGCCAACTCAGCTTTGACACTCTTTACAACCAACTTCACAACTAATTTAGTGTAATAAGACAATTGCGGTCACCACCAAAATATAACTACTTAAACACATATATACCCCACCAAAACACATACACGTAAGACTCGGCCATGTCGACCGAGTCCTTCCTTGCTTGATCCATGACCGTGGTCGTCCAGGTGACCGTGATAGTGTATGACACGTATTGCATGCCAAGGTGGCGGCGAACACCACGACCACGACCATCTATTACGCATGGTTTAATTAACTGTTTGTTTAATTTCAACAATCATGGCATGATAGAATGGTAAGCAAGTTGAAAGGTCAAAGTCAAGATAACGACATACAAATCACTTGGACAATGAACCATTAATTGGTAGTATAGTGTATTTCTCCATCCATCTAAAATTGACAAACTTTTTTTTTTTTTTTTTTTTTTTTTTTTTTTTAGAACGGCAAAACTGACAAACTATTACTCCATCTGTCTCATTTTATAAGTACATGTTTGATAAGTCAAAGTCTTTTTATTCAGAGTTTGACCGTAATTATTTTTTTCCGTGTTATATAATACTCGATACAAAATATATAAATTGATTTGTGTTTTAAATGTATTTTAATTTTTAAACTTTTCACCAAGTATTACATAATACGAAAAAAAATAATTACGGTCAAATTCTGAAGAAAAATAACTTGACTTTTCAAACATGGACTTATAAAATGGGACGGAAGCAGTAATTGGTTATAAAAAATTTATAAATTTCTATATATGTATAACCACCAAAGTGACCTAATCGTTAAACATCATGATGTCTTTACAAGAATGTCTCCGGTTCAAACTTCATTAAATACATATATTAAGGGTATGTTTGGCAAAATGTGTTGGGCTGAGGTTGAGGCTTATATTATAAGCCGAAACTAGAATTTTTATTTTTCATAAACTTGTGTGGCAAATTATTTTAAGTTTGAGCTTATTATTGTAAAATTACTAAAAATGACATATAATTAAATTAACATGTGTATATATTAGATATTTTTGTAGGTAATTAAGTAATTTAACATGTTAGAAGCCCCGTTTAGAATTTTAGCCTCATTTTATTTTCGGAGCTGGGGCTTATTTTGGGTTGCGGCTTATAATTTCAAAAGCCTTTTTACTAAAATACCTCAGTAAAGCCACACACAATTGAAAACTCGTCATCCTCGAATAACATCAACATGAAAAACCTCATTGATTTACCCGCAACTAAAATGCCTATGAAAGGTATGGCCTATTTGTTAACTTCAATATACACTTAAAATAAATAATAGAAACTCTTGCACTATTTTAGAAAGTGAAAGTGGCACCCTTTCCAGGTACATATCTTAGAAATCAAGTCCCTTCCACCTATATGTTAGCAATTTCTAATTTCAAGCAGAAAAATTGAAAGTTTATCATACAAATACAATACAATAAGGTATGAAAATGACTGCTTAACCAAAAAGCTCAAAGTGCTTCTTAGAGTGTCGTAACGTGCCTATCAAAGAAAGTAACAACATATCTATCTATACACCTTAAAATCCACCAATATGATCAAATATTAATAAAAAAATATTCAAGTTAATTGTTTTTTTCCTTTGGTATTACTACTAATTTTTTGGTATAGATGACATTTTCGTTCACTACATGCACACATTTTTTAAAATTGTAATATAAAATCAAAATAAATAGACAAAAATGCATGATTTAATTAAAACGATTGATTTTAATAAAATTGAGATTTTTAACTTATTAATAAACTAATTAAGTAAGTACTATAAACATAAACCTTTTATACCGGATGCATTTAGATAAATGTCGAGATTTATTATGAAATTTAACACTATAAAGAAAAATTTAAAAATTTTATCGAGGTCACGTGACATCTCGGGACCCACTAATTCTGCCACATACATATGATAATTGAACTTAGTATAAACATAATCACTCAAAAGTTGAACGATATATATGATCCAAAAAAAAATGTACTCCTTCCGTTTCATTTTATAAGTCCATGTTTGAAAAGTCAAAGTCTTTTTCTTTCAGAATTTGACCGTAATTTTTTTTTCGTGTTATATAACACTTGATGAAAAGTGTAAAAATGAAAATACATTTAAAACACAAATCAATTTATATATTTTGTATCAAGTATTATATAACAGGAAAAAAAAATAATTACGGTCAAACTCTGAAGAAAAAGGCTTTGACTTTTCAAACATGTACTTAGAAAATGGGGACGGATGGAGTACTTAACAAATTAAAATAAAAAAGGTAGCAAAAAACTTGAATTCTTGAACCCAAAGCTTCACATACTCACCAAATAGCTAGTATTTGCAGCCTTGTCTTTTAAGCAAAACCTACCCACAAAACTCCATACTTCAATCATTTTATTTTTATGCAACTCTTTTGTACTCTCATATGGGTTCTTTTCAGACACCAATGGCTACTCGAACCGCAGCTATGCTAGAGACCTCTTGCGGGTATCTCCTACAAGTACTTCAGGCAAGTTTTCGTAACAAGTTATAGTCTAGATATTGAAATATAAATGTGAACTTTTAGCTAAGGTATCACACATTTTTTGAAATCTCTATGTTTATATAATAGATGATTTGGGATGAAGTTGGTGAAGATCAATTCGAAAGAGAAAAGGTTCTAGTTGATCTCGAGCATGAGTGTCTTCAAGTTTACAGAAGGAAAGTCGACAATGCTAACATGTCGAGGGCACGTTTGCATCAGGAGTTGGCTGATTCCGAAGCTCAGTATACTCATTTGCTATTGTCACTCGATGAACGTTCTCTTCCAAGGGTAAGTCCTTATTTTTCGATTATTAAGGTCACATATACTAGTAATTTTTTATGCTATTAGTTACAACTTTTTTTTATTGTAGCCAGAGAGAATGGCGGGAACGCTAAAAGAGCAACTAGGGGGTATTGCTCCAGCACTACAAAAGATGCAGATGAGGAAAGCCGAGAGGATGAAACAGTTTAGAACGGTACAATCAGAGATTCAAAAAATTGCTGCAGAAATTGCTGGTCAATCTGAATACGACGATTCATTACCTGATATTATAGTGAACGAAAATGACCTTTCGTTAAAGAAACTCGAAGAATATCAACTGGAGCTTCGAAGACTTCATGCTGACAAGGTACAACATATCATATATAGTTGATCTCGAGCATGAGTGTCTTGTTTAATTTCTTAGTTAATTTGAGTTGAATAGAATGACAGGCTCGAAAAGGTGAAAAACTACATAAATACAATTCAGAACTTGTCGGCTACATTAGGAATGGATCCGTCTATGATCATAACAAAGGTGCACCCAAGCTTGAACGAACTATCTGGTCTCTCGAAGAACATGAGTGACAGTATTCTGGCTAAACTAAATAGCACAGTGGAATCCCTCGAAGCAGAAAAGCAGTCACGGATTGAAAAGGTAAACTCTGCGCAGACAGTTTGACTTTTGAGGTCAAATAAACTGATTTTAATCTCAATTTGGATCAAGCTTCTTAGTGCTTACATAAAATTAATAGTGAGCATGTGTATCTGGGTAACAAATTCAATTATTTATGAGAAAAATATAATGAAAAAACAGTAATAAACAGTGGTTAAAATTGATATAAAAGATAAGATTTTTGACCTGAAAAGTCAAACTTTAAGATCCTGATTCCAGAGACTCATGTTCTTGCAGCTTCGCAACCTTGGGAACTCGTTAAAAAATTTATGGGAGTTAATGGACACACCCTACATTGAGCGGCAGTTATTTTCACATATTTCTAGCTCAACATCTTTGACAAATCTATCCACTCCTGGAAGCTTAGCCATCACGATGATTGAGCAGGTTTGTATCTAGCTACATTATAAGTAATCAAAGGGTAGTAGATACCATGCATTGAAGTAACTCGCTTGTCAAATTGCTATAGGCAGAGGCTGAAGTCGAACGATTGGATCAACTGAAAGCAAGCAAAATGAAAGAACTTCTTGTAAAGAAGCGGACTGAGCTTGAGGAGATTTGTAGACGATCCCATATGGAGGTCCCTTCTCTATCAGAGATGGAACATGTTGTTAGCTCGATAAAACGTGGTTAGATTTTTGATGTGTTATTCTTCCTTGTTCTAGAATATAAAAGGGTGTCACCTCGGCATTAATTAGTACACAAAATAGTATGATTAAACACTCAAGTCAAATAAACTAATCATCAACTTGACTAAAAAAGAGTTATTGTACCATAGGGGAGATGGACTATGCCGATCTGCTTAAGAGCATGGATGAACAAATAGCGAGAGCCGAAGATGAAGCATTGAGCAGGAAAATGATTATGGAAAAGGTCGAAAAATGGGCTTTGGCGCGTGATGAGGAACGATGGCTAGAAGAGTATAACATGGTTAGTCTTTTTAGACTAGTATATATATAGACTTTGTAGCTTGTGTATTCACATATAATCTCTTCTGTCTTCAGGACGAAAACAGGTATACGGTTAGTAGAGGTGCACACAAGAATCTAAAACGCGCAGAACGTGCCCGTGTGATGGTCAACAAAATACCAGGTCTTGCTATTTGACCCAATATCAAATTTCATTTTGAAAGCGTGATATGACTTGTTAGAATAAGTGACATAAATATGCTGAAATGCAGCTTTGGTGGAATCATTGATTGCTAAGACAAAGAGTTGGGAAGAAGAGAGGAAGAAAGTGTTTGTGTACGACGAGGTATTGTTAAGATAGTTACCGCATATTATCATGGTACTCTTGTACATATTAGTCATTTTCGAGCTAAAAGATGTTTTTCCATAGTATAATTTAATGTTGAGTTGTGCAGGTACCTTTACTAGCTATGATGCAAGAATACAATATGTCAAGACACGAAAAAGAAGAAGACAAGCAACGACGTCAAAGGGTATACACAACCTTTGCTAACAAAAACATATAGTTAATGACATACGGGCTTATAAAACTGATTAATTAAGTTCTAAGCACATTTTTTGTTTACTGAACTCGTATATTTTGCTTTGTTTCTGTAGGAAAAGAAATTGGCACAAAGTAAAGTAGTGGTATTGCACGAGAGTGTAATGTTGACAAGACCAACCACGAGCTCTCGGCGATTAGACCAAAATGTCAATGGAGGGTTCAAAAGGGTTCCTACGGGCATGCAATTTGGAACGAGCAATATAAAATCGCCTAATCCAAACAAACCTGTTGTAAATGATGGAAAGGGATCTCAAGGACCAAAGAAACTGCCTTCTAGTCGCTTTGATCGCTATCTAAAAGAAGATCAGGCTTCTTCAGTCTCAAGGTTTTCGAGCCCATTTTCGCCTTGACTTTGGTCTAGTCATTGATAAAGCACAACCACTTGTGTTAATTTGAAACTTAACTTCACTTATATGTTTATTATTTGATTGTACTTATTTGTAATTAGTTGATTTATGCATATAGGAAAGAGTACAAAGTTTGTAACTTGGACGAAGTTAAGATATTCTATTGGGTGCAACTAAGTTTGAAATTTGTTTAAATCTAGTCATGTTAAGTTGTTAACCTTTGTTTATTATAAAAACAACTCAGTGTTCCTATCTCAAATATAAGTTATCAGATTAAAATTTGATCAAGAAAAAATTACACGGATGGTCCCTGTGGTTTACCCTGATTTCAAGTTTGGGTGCTATTTCAATTTAATTACGCCAGAGGTATCTAATTTCGCAAACGTTGCACAAGTTTGGTACCTATCTTGGATGGGCGTTAACTTTCTCCGTTAAATGTTTGCATCGTTAGTCCCTCCGTTAGTTTTGTTTGCATCGTTAGTCCCTCCGTTAGTATTTTCGTCTGACTTTTAACTTTTTCGTCCGATTCTTTACGTTTTCGTCTGAATTTTTACGTTTTCGTCCGATTCTTTACGTTTTCGTCCGATTCTTTATGTTTTCGTCGGAATTTTTACGTTTTCGTCCGAATTTTTACGTTTTCGTTCGAATTTTTACGTTTTCGTCCGATTCTTTACGTTTTCGTCCGATTCTTTATGTTTTCGTCGGAATTTTTACGTTTTCGTCCAAATTTTTACGTTTTCGTTCGAATTTTTACGTTTTCATCCAAATTTTTACGTTTTCATCCGAATTTTTACGTTTTCGTCCGATTCTTTAGGTTTTCGTCCAAATTTTTACGTTTTCGTCCGAATTCTTTACGTTTTCGTCCGATTCTTTACGTTTTCGTCCAAATTTTTACGTTTTCATCCGAATTTTTACGTTTTCGTCCGATTCTTAACGTTTTCGTCCAAATTTTTACGTTTTCGTTCGAATTTTTACCTTTTCGTCCGATTCTTTACGTTTTCGTCCAAATTTTTACGTTTTCATCCGAACTTTTACGTTTTCGTCCGATTCTTTACGTTTTCGTCCAAATTTTTACGTTTTCATCCGAATTTTACGTTTTCGTCCGATTCTTTACGTTTTCGTCCAAATTTTTACGTTTTCATCCGAATTTTTACGTTTTCGTCCGATTCTTTACGTTTTTGTCCAAATTTTTACGTTTTTGTTCGAATTTTTACGTTTTTGTTTGAATTTTTACGTTTTCGTTCGAATTTTTACGTAAAAAATCGGACGAAAACGTAAAAATTTGGACGAAAACGTAAAGAATCGGACGAAAACGTAAAAATTCGAACGAAAACGTAAAGAATTGGACGAAAACGTAAAATTCGAACGAAAACGTAAAGAATTGGACGAAAACGTAAAAATTCGGATGAAAAGGTAAAAATTTGGATGAAAAAGTGAAGAATCGGACGAAAACGTAAAAATTCGGATGCAAACGTAAAAATTTGAACGAAAACGTAAAGAATCGGACGAAAACGTAAAATTCAGATGAAAAAGTAAAAATTTGGACGAAAACGTAAAGAATCGGACGAAAACGTAAAAATTCTGATGAAAACATAAAAATTTGGACGAAAACGTAAAGAATCGGACGAAAACGTAAAACTTCGAACGAAAACGTAAAAATTTGGACAAAAACATAAAGAATCGGACGAAAACGTAAAAATTCGGATGAAAACGTAAAAATTTGGACGAAAACGTAAAGAATCGGACGAAAATGTAAAAATTCGGATGAAAACGTAAAGAATCGGACGAAAACGTAAAAATTCGGATGAAAACGTAAAAATTAGGACGAAAACGTAAAGAATCGGACGAAAACGTAAAAATTCGGATGAAAACGTAAAAATTTGGACGAAAACGTTAAGAATCGGACGAAAACGTAAAAATTCGAACGAAAACGTAAAAATTTGGACGAAAACGTAATGAATCGGACGAAAACGTAAAAATTCGGTTGAAAACGTAAAAATTTGGACGAAAACGTAAAGAATCGGACGAAAACGTAAAGAATTCGGACGAAAACGTAAAAATTTGGACGAAAACGTAAATTATCGGATGTAAACGTAAAAATTCGGATGAAAACGTAAAAATTTGGACGAAAACGTAAAAATTCGAACGAAAACGTAAAAATTCGGACGAAAACGTAAAAATTTCGACGAAAACATAAAGAATCAGACGAAAACGTAAAGAATCGGACGAAAACGTAAAAATTCGAACGAAAACGTAAAAATTCGGACGAAAACGTAAAAATTCCGACGAAAACATAAAGAATCGGACAAAAACGTAAAGAATCGGACGAAAACGTAAAAATTCAGACGAAAACGTAAAGAATCGGACGAAAAAGTTAAAAGTCAGACGAAAATACTAACGGATGGACTAACGATGCAAACAAAACTAACGGAGGAACTAACGATGCAAACATTTAACGGAGAAAGTTAACGCCCATCCAAGATAGGTACCAAACTTGTGCAACGTTTGCCAAATTAGATACCTCTGGTGTAATTAAATTGAAATAGCACCCAAACTTGAAATCAGGGTAAACCACAGGGACCATCCGTGTAATTTTTTCTTTGATCAAAGAGTACTTGGTAAAACTGAAAAGAGTAAACGGCAAAAATAGTCCCTATGGTTTGGTCAAACAACATGTTTCGTCCTTACCTTTTTGAAAGTACAGATACTATGTCTATATAAAACTTACGAGTAGGGCTGAGCATCGGGACGATCCCGACCCGGCCCGTCCCGATCCCGACTTATCCCGATTCCGATTAGCCGGAAAAATCAAACCGCCTCCCGACCCGAGTGTAGATCGGTTAGTTTCGGTCGGTGTCGGGCGGTGTCGGGTGGCGGTCGGGACAGTTGTCGTTGTTGTGTTTTTTCGGGTAATCCCGATTCCCGACCCGATCCCGATTAGCCGGAAAATCAAACCGCCTCCTGACCCGAGTGTAGATCGGTTAGTTTCGGTCGGTGTCGGGCGGTGTCGGGTGGCGGTCGGGTGTCGGTAGTCGGTCGGAAAAGCTCAGCCCTACTTACGAGTGCAATTTTCGTTCTTGGCTTAAACAAAATGACTAAAATGTCCATTTCTCAATTTTATTAAGCAGAAAGAAGACAAGGGTAATTTAGTTATTTCACTAAAAATAAACACATCCCATTGTTTTTAAAAGGTTTTGAGATGAGTTTGTACAGACACAATCATGTCTTTTAAAACCTTCAACATGGCATCTTAAGGCATGCATCAAAAACAACTGGCACATGTTTCATAAACTGATTTAACTGAGGCTTGTAATTGTAAAATGACAAGATATGACAGAGAAATTAATTTGCACTAAACGAATACTCGCGCATAACAATGGTATATAGCGACAAATAATTATAGTTGTAAATTTCTGGTGTGAACTTTGATACAACACTCAAGGGTTCAAGTTGTAGTCATTGCAAGAAAGAAATGCATGTGTTAGAAACGAAAACTGATAAAAGTTTAAGAATTAAAATTTACTAAAACATTGTTATCATTTTTATAAATAGTTATAAGTGCATATTTGGTCTTTGGCTAAAGTTAAATTATTGAGTAAATTACAAAGATTGTCCTTGTGGTTTGCGTTAAATTATTGAGTAAAAATTGCAAAAAAAAGTCAAAGGACCAATAGTGTGAGTCAACGCAAACCACAAGGACCATCATTGTAATTTACTCTAAATTACTAAAATACCCTCCTCATCTTATTTTTCACTTTATCAATAGTTATAAGTGCACATTTGGTCTCTGGTTTAAACATCTCTTCGTAACATCGTTTGAACAACTAAGAATAATAATGTAAGTACTAATCTCATAACACTAATTTTAATTGCAATTTTTAATCCAATGTTTAATATTAAATTTTTGAATTTATAGGAGGGCATCAATTAAAAGACCACCAACACCAGATGCAGATGAAGAAGATGAAGAAGATCAAGATCCACAACCTTCTCTTCAAGAGATTATTAATATTAAAGTAACCCATCTTTTTATATTGCTTTTTTATGCCTTTTTTTTTATATAATTTGAAAGTGATTATGATATTGCTTATTGGAAGTGCTTATATGTATTAATTGAATAAGTTAGATGAGTAGTTTAATTGTTTTTGTTTTGGGATTGCTTATTGAAAGTGCTTATATGTATTTGATGAATCAAGTGGATAAGCAAGTTCAATTCCTGAATAGGGGAGGGCTTTACCCATCTTTTTATATTAATATTAAAGTAACCCATCTTTTTATTTTTATTTTATTTTATTTTTTTTTTTATTTTTTTTTTTAATTTGAAAGTGACTATGATATTGCTTATTGGAAGTGCTTATATGATGTATTAATTGAATAAGTTAGATGAGTAGTTTAATTGTTTTTGTTTTGGGATTGCTTATTGAAAGTGCTTATATGTATTTGATGAATCAAGTGGATAAGCAAGTTCAATTCCTGAAAAGGGGAGGGCTTTACTCATCTTTTTATATTAATATTAAAGTAACCCATCTTTTATTTTTATTTTATTTTATTTTTTTTTTATTTTTTTTTTTAATTTGAAAGTGACTATGATATTGCTTATTGGAAGTGCTTATATGATGTATTAATTGAATAAGTTAGATGAGTAGTTTAATTGTTTTTGTTTTGGGATTGCTTATTGAAAGTGCTTATATGTATTTGATGAATCAAGTGGATAAGCAAGTTCAATTCCTGAATAGGGGAGGGCTTTACCCATCTTTTTATATTAATATTAAAGTAACCCATCTTTTTATATTGCTTTTTTATGCCTTTTTTTTTTTATATATATAATTTGAAAGTGATTATGATATTGCTTATTGGAAGTGCTTATATGTATTAATTGAATAAGTTAGATGAGTAGTTTAATTGTTTTTGTTTTGGGATTGCTTATTGAAAGTGCTTATATGTATTTGATGAATCAAGTAGATAAGCAACTTCAATTCCTGAAAAGGGGAGGGCTTTACCCGGTTTGACAAATAGTTCCGTGACCATGGATACCCAAATCAAGTAGATAAGCGATTTTGAGATTGTTGGTCTGCTTATTTTGGAGTCAAATAGTTAGTTTAGGGGATGTTTGTTTAAGCTTTTTTGGGGCTTAGGAGCTTATGGGATTTCGGCTCATTGTTTTTTTCCAGCTTATTTTTTGTTATTTATGAGCATAAAATGACTTAAATATGGAAGATAAACCCATAAGCTGAAAATAAGAAAGAAAAATGGGCTTATCAAACATAAGCCCCAAAATTAGCTTAAACAAACACCCAAAATAAGGAGATTGGTAAGTGAGGATTTTCTTATTTGTGCCTGAAAAACAAAACAAGCTGATAAGCAGCTTAAGTTATGAAACCAGAACACGCTTTGTTTACGGGTAGAAGGAACTGAAGGAAAAACAAATTGATAACTGAAAATAGCTTGTTTCAGTATTTTCGGACAAGCTATCACAACCACCTACAGAATTGCTTATCTGTTGTAAAGTGCAATAAGATAAGTAGTAATCTCATAAACCCCATAGGAGAAGCTGCACTAAACTGAAAAGGATTATCTATGTATTTTGCATTTTTGCAGTTAATTTACATGTAAATCTTTGGTTATCAAAGTTTGA
Organism: Artemisia tridentata subsp. tridentata; assembly: GCA_021014915.2. NCBI lineage: Eukaryota > Viridiplantae > Streptophyta > Magnoliopsida > Asterales > Asteraceae > Artemisia > Artemisia tridentata. Next base: position 18,380,092 of record CP139506.1, on the reverse strand, counting down.
CGAACATTTTAATAACTTGATATATGATCATCGAAACTTCAGAAGCAGCACATTTATGTCAGTCACTTTTTAAGTAGAATGCCAAACACCCCGTAAATTGGAAGTTTGATTGCTTAATTCTTCACTCGTGTATTAGCCTATCAGGATACTTTGTATTGTGTATTTATAGTTTGGTTTAATTGTGATAGCTGATTGAAAGTGGAGAGAAAGAACGATTGAAGGAGCTTTTGAGGGAAAGACTTATCGAGTGTGGCTGGAAAGATGAAATGAAGTCACATTGCAGGTTCTACATCTTTCTCATTCTCTGTTAATATTAGTATCAATGATCGTGAGTGACGAGTATTGGATAAATAAGTTATAATAAGTAGCGATGATAAGGGAACTCCTAGATGGCACATCCCCGAATTTAAATTATTGCAATATTTATAGGACAATCGGAACGACCATTTAAACACTTCAATGTGAAACTTGGTTTTTTTACTGGTTAATGCGAGGATTGATATATAACGGGGCATTAAACTATTAGAATTTTCTACAGGACAAAAGAACGTGACCAAACCGACTCTTAAATGTGAAACTTGATTTCTTTTTATTAGGAGATTGTGACTCTCAAATGTGAAACTCTCTTTTTTTAGTTGGTTTGTATCGGATTTTTTTTTTCTTTTTTTCTTTTTTTTTTTTTTTTTTTTTTTTTTTTTTCATGTCGTGTTGTATCTGTGCTCCTCTGTTGTGACGATAATTACATACCTTTGACAGATCAATTACAAGGAAGAAAGGAAGGAATAATGTAACTGTCGATGATCTTGTTCATCATATTACCCCCAAGGGCAGAGGTACTGCGTTTCACTTCCATTGAATGTACTGTTTCGTCACTGCATAATTGATAAAATACATCTTTTTTAGCCAATTAACTGCTACATCTAGTTTATCCATACCGTAGTTGAGGGTTGTGTAATGTGAAATTAGAGGCTTGAATTTCAACCCATTTATGTGAAACCGGGTCAATTTGGATCATATTTCATCAGCATTTTTCTGTCATCTTTAAGTATCAAAGTCTCATAATTAACGCCTTTATTCCCAAACTTGTTTCATCATATGTAGCTGCTGTTCCCGCTTCAGTAAAAGCTGAGCTATTGCAACGGATCCGGTCTTTTCTTCAAACAGCAGCTGTCTAATTTACATGCATCAACCGTCCTTTGGTTCTTTCCCATGTTTCTCAGAGACCATCCAGAAGAGGAAAACCAATGTATTAATAAAGACGGTATAAATTCCTTTGCAAAGACTAAAGTGTGACTTATGGTTATGAAAGTTGGGTATTACATGCGTCAACTGTTGTTTGTTTGTGTTGTATAAATAGAGACCGGTAATTCTATCCGTTTTTTATAGGTTTGTCGGAATGGTAAGATTGTATATTTATATTCATTTGGGACACTGAAATGTTGCTAGTCGTACTTGTATTCGGTATGTGTTAAATATCGTAGAGACGAGTTGAATCAATGTTCATTTGGTCTGCAATTTGTTTATCAAAACCGAGTAACACCAGTGGAAAAATATATATCTGTTTAGGAATATATCAATCGATTTTATATACATTTAAATTAACTTTGCTAAAAGATTTTATTTAAGGTATATTGATTTAATAATATAATAATAATAAACGATGATAGGAGAATAAAAAAATAGCGATTTAAGGTTATTTAATCGTGCAATCTTTGGTTAATATAAAAATCAATAATTGTTGACGTCCTTTTATATATAAAAAGGTATACATTTTATGTTTTCCTTGTTCAATATAGTATCATATTTTAGATCCTTGTATCATTTTTGCGTTTAAACTAGTTAAATCGGCAAACCACCAACTTTATTCATTGCTTGAACTATTTACTTAAACATGTTAAACGGGTCACAAACGGGTTTCACGTTTTAGGCAGGTCTGGGTTATGGTTGATTTTCTTGACACGATTAATAAATGTGACTTGTTTGGGTAGAGGTTATATTAACCCGCCAACCTGAATAGGTCAACACGAACACGACTCGATTGACACCTGTAGTTTATGTAATCGAGGGTAAACAAAAGGGATATTTTATGCAATTTTTTAAGGATTATGTTTGTATGCGTAGGTAAATTACAGAGACCATTGTTGCCAATTTTTATTTGATGTTTACTATTATTAAATAGTAATAGGCATTTGACGAATGTTTATATTTAAAATAAAGAGTAAATAGCAAAAATCGTCCTTGTGGTTTGGCCAAATTGCACGTTTCGTCCTTGTGGTTCATTAAGTGCAAAAATCGTTCTTATTTTGCACTGTTACGTGCACTTTTGGTCCTCTGATGAGGCGAAAAGTGTACCGCTTTTAAGGGGTCATTTAAGCCCTAAATCGTATTTATTTGATCAAATATTGCCCTAAATCGTTCCTTTTGTCATTTTAGGTACTTTTGAGGAGAAATCTGGAAAAGGAGGCATTTTGGACGTTTTTGGAGCATAAAAGTGAAGAAAACGGCAAAGTCTCAAGAATCGGCTGAAAGTCACCTTTGACGGCGTCACATTTAACCCCAGACGGCGTCATTCCTTGGCAAGAAAAGTTGGACGTGAAATTTACTCATGACGGGCCAGTGAAAATAGCATGTGAATTCTGACGGCGTCACGCTTTAACTTGATCAAGGGCGTCACGGCTTAAATCATAAGGGGACGGCGTCACGTTCATGGTTAGACGGCGTCAAGCCTTGATAAGCCAGAATGGATTTTGGAAGAGCTAAAGAGGGACGGCGTCAAGAAGGTCATCCGGGAACCCTAAAAGCGGCGAGGTGACGGCGTCACACTCCATAAGGTGACGCCGTCAGATCCAAAAATCTATATATAGTTTTCTAATTTTTTGTCATTAAGGAGAGCTTAGGGTGTGGAATTTTGGGAGAAAACCCTAAGACGATTTTAGCATCTTTTTCAGGGCTTTTTGCCTTGAGATCTTCCATGTTTCATTGAAAGATAAGTTATCAATTAATCATTCAATATGTCTATGTGTTGTTTGATTCTATCTTATTCTTGTCTTTTGTTTAACATGTTAGGCTAAATTTATCTTGTGTTTGCTTAGATCTAATGAAACCTAGCTATTGATTATTGGTTGTTAGTGTGTTATTAGTTGTATTGGATGATTGTTTATCTATGTTAGGCTTAAGAAAACTGGCTAACTTCCTATTCGGTAACTTGCTTGAACGTCTTAAGAAACATGAACCAAATGCGTACTAAAGGTTTTTATGGTTGTATTTAATGCACAAGCGAATTCTAGTGATCCCATGTTAGGAGCTTCCTAGCCGGCTCGACATAGGAGTGAAGTAGGAGCTTGTAGAGTTGGGGAAGTAAGTACGCCACCCACGAATGGTATTAAGGAATACACCCGTCATCCACGCGACTAATACACACTAATTAACCGGTAAAAGATAGTTAGGGAGTAAGGAAATCTAAGTAAACACATTTCTCTACACATAAGTTTCTCACCACATTTTATTTTCTGTTATTTTATTTTATTGCATTCGTAGAAATTTGGGTTAGTTGACTAGCAACTAATTCCGCCCACTCCTTCAAAACCGAGATTTTACTTGCTTTCATAAAAATATAAAAACATAAAAAGAATCTTCCTCAACCCTTAGACCTAATTAGAGTAGCCTTTCATACCTAACGAACACTATTCCCTGTGGAGAACGATCAATCCCCCGTACTTACCACTACACTATACTACATCGGTCAGGTACACTGCCTGGTGGGGTTGTAAGCCTCTTGAGATCCCTCGAGAGGTAAAACCTGTTGTAAGGTTACAAAACCACGCATCAAGTTTTTGGCGCCGTTGCCGGGGAATAGTTATTGTTTAGGTTGAATTTTTATTTCTATTAGGTCTACTCACTAGATTCCTTTCTAGTGAGATTTTTGTTTTATTTTTCTAGGTTTTCTTTAGTCTATCTATTTTCTTCGTGTCTTTGTTCGTAACCATTACCATCCGACATCATGGAAGATGGTAATATCCTTAACCCACACAACCCACCACCACAACAACCACAACCACCTCCTAGAGCCCGTACTTTAGGAGAGTATTCCCGTCCTAGCCACCATGGCTATCGAAACACCATTGAGCTCACTCAAGGAGCCAATATCACACCCTTGCGATCCGACACCATCCGGTTGGTGCAAAGCGGATGCGCATTCCATGGACTTCGTTCTGAAGATCCTAATCAACATCTCAAGGACTTTCTTAAAATCGTTGATTCTATAGACCTTGATGTTGCCACTCGAGAGACGACCCGATTGCGTCTCTTCCAATTCTCTTTGCGGGACCAAGCTAGTCAGTGGCTAGAACGTCAACCCGCAGGATCCATCACCTCTTGGGATGATCTCACCACTCGTTTCCTTGCTCAGTTTTTCCCACCGGGAAGAACTACCAAGCTAAGGAATGATATCTTGATGTTCCAACAACGTCAAGGCGAAACTCTCTACGAGGCATGGACTCGATTCAAGGACTTACTCCGAAAAGTCCCTCACCATGGCATGGATCCTTGGCTACAAATCCAAATCTTCTATGATGGTGTCAATCATCAAACTAGAAGAGCCATAGATTACGCCGCCAATGGGAGATTGAGCAGGCTTAGTGTCGATAAGTGCTGGGAAGTCATTGAGGACTTAGCACAATACGAAGAGGAAGAATGGAATGACTCAACGTTCTCGGAAGAAGGGATTTTAAATTGCATGAGTGCAACCCAAGAACAGCTGTTCGAAAACATAAAAAGGCAGGTTGAGAGCTTAATGAAAGCTGAGACACCTACGGCTGATGAAAATCCCGATGAGTGCGTGAACACAATTGGTAAACATACGTTTCATCAATTCTCACGACAAGATGAGTTTGAAGGGATAATGCTAACTTTCGTGAACAACCAAGAAAGGCGGATCCAGGAATTAGAGACTCACTTGAAAAATACCCAAGATATGTTCATGGAACTAGCAGAAAAATTCATCTCGAGAATAAAAGAGAAAATTAGGGAAGCAGCCTCACACAAAAAGATCGAGAAGATCTTTGAACTCCCGGTCCCTAATGAACCATACAATGAATGGGATGATGAAACCCCTCTCCCCGAGCCTTCACTTTTAAAACCCTCTTATTTATTTGGATCCTCTCGCGAGAAAAAGAATTCTCAAGATCGTAGCATTTTCGTGGGGAGCATGGTTGTCACGCTCCCTAACTTTCATGAAGCTAGGAAACGATCTTTTGGCTTTAAGCCAGGTGTGAAAAGAACTCAATTAAAACACACCATCATTTCGAAAACCCCCTGGAAAAGTTCCTCTCACTCCCTGAATACTTGCCTTGATGGAAATTGGAACCTGAATAAGACGTCAACCGACTCTTTTCAACATTTTACTACACCCCGTGACAGTAACAAAACATTTGACCCAGGAGGAACTTGTTAACGAGACTAGCTATCAGGATTATTGATCCTGACTAGCTGCTCTCTTAAAGTACGAGGGGCTCATTTGTAAACTGGCACAAAGTAGTAAAATACGCTAATCTGACGGCGTCAGAATTTAAACGTGACGCCGTCACCCCGTCTGCACAGCAATAATAACTTACTTTCCATCACTTTCATCACACACCCCACAAACCATATCCACTCAAACCCCACCTCCGATTTTCCCAGGACAAATTCGCCAATTCCCGCTTCCAATCTTCACGTGGTAAGTAATTTTTACTCATTCTTTTCGCTTCAATTACTCATAGGATTTGTAAATTTCGAAAATCCCCAACTCGTGAAACCCTAGGATTGATTCATGCTTAGAACTCATAATGTGTTTTAATTAGTGTTATTTAACAATAATTAAAGCATTTGATGGTTGACAATCAATTGGGTCTATTCACTAATGGGGAGGCCACGAATTTGAACCATAATCTATGATCCAATCACCCATTTTGCTGTAAAAAAGGGCGTTTGGTTTATAAGCTTAAAGTTTGAATATTGATTTTTCCCTCGTAATTTCGGATTTAAACTTGGTTGACCCTGACGGCGTCACCTATCAAAGGGTGACGGCGTCAGACCTGTCTGATGCGCCACCAAGTCTTTAATTCACATATTAACACTTTTTGTTCCTCCTGCTTTGTTCCAGATAATGAGTAAGCGTCAAAGACCCAGCCGAGGAAGTTCCTCCCGATCTCAACAAGAAAACTTTGGGGATACGGTCCTCAGTTGGGGTGTCTTTGACAACGTTGCTGCTACAAGCAAGTACGCACAATTGCTACTACACAAGGTCGAGAATGGAGCCGTGGTTGACTGGAACTTTCTGAGGAGAGAAGGTCTTGAGCAGACCTTTCTCCAAAGTTTTCAGACGGATGGGTTTACCGGCCCCCAGTGGGAAAGACTGTTTAAAATTCAGGAGCCGGTATATGAGGAATTGGTAAGGGAATTCTTTGCCACCTTTCATTTTGACATGGCTGAGGCCAGGACCGATGTGGGCAGTACCACGATCTATTTCAGACTGGGGGGTGAGCTAAGGACGTGTTCGGTTGCTGAGTTTGGGTGGAGACTTGGGTTGTATGATCAGCATGATACCATTCAGGCAGGGTTCATGCAGAGGTTGTTGCATGGGGAGTCGATGAAGAATGATTTTAGATGCTCTATTTTCTGGCAGACTATTGGGGATGGGGTGTATACCTCGACCACTGTAGCATCCCAAATCAGGGATCCTAGGGTTCGGTTGACTCATCGTTGCCTCACCTACAGCTTGACAGGGCGTCACAGCTCTCACCACCGTGTCACAGCTTCTGATCTCTTCTACCTGTACACCATCTACTCTAATGATGTTTACTGCAACATCCCGTTTTGGGTTGCTAGCTTTATGCATGGTGGAGTTGGGGAGAGGGAAGGAGACAGGATCTATGGTGGGATGTTCATCACCCGACTGGCCCAGTCTTATGGAGTCCTCAGGCCCGAGGTCATGAGGTATTTGAGTGGTGATAAATGCAGGACGGTGAAGGAGAGGTCCCTGAAGCAGATGGAGGTGATTATGGAGATGCATGACGGGTCCTTTATGTGGTATCACCCAGTTGGAGCTGAGGATGATGATGATGAGGATGATGAGGAGGAGGAGGAGCCCCAGCAGCAGCAGCATGAGGGGTATGAGGCCGGTACAACTGATTACTACCGGCATATGAGCAGGGGGGACTGGCAGGCTCACCAGGGGACCTGGATGGGCCAGGTTGATGCTTGGAGGACCAGGGCGGACGAGAGGTTCGACTGGATGTATGATCACACGGTTCGTCAGATGCAGCATCTATCCACACGTGATCAGTTGGACCCGCATCTGCAGATTGACCCTTTCCCGGGTCGTGAGCAGGATTACCCTCCATACGGGTACTACGGGCATCTTCCTCCTGGCTATGACTATCGCCAAGGACCCCCTCACCAGTGATGTTGTGATTTGATGTTTTGATGTTTGAACAATTTGATATTTGGTTGTATGTGTTGAAACAATATGGTCTGTAATAATTTAGGGAAGGCATCTGTTTGCCTTAAAACATTTGTTACATTGATTTTATTTATCGCATGCTAGCCTCATTTGATTGTTATTTTATTTGCTTCGTGTTTGTTTATTTATTTGTTTGTTTGATTTTATTTGTTTCCGTATGTGTGTTTAATTTTTATTATTATTGATTCATGTTAAAAACTAATTTGTGAAAATGCTTTATGTTGTTTTTAACTTCGTCTTAACTACATATAAAGGTATTTTGCAAAAGATAAGTGTAAGGGAAATCTAAATCGGTTTATTAGAACACAAATGAACATGAATCGTAATAATAATAAATTAGCATACATATTAGTATTTGTTTGAGTCAAATGCTTGTATCGAGTCATAATGATGTTTTGCAGGATTTCCAGGAAGTAAGGTAAAGGTTTTTCCAGAAATTTTCCGGAAACTAAAAATGAAAATTTTTGTCAGGTCATTTCTGACGGCGTCAGGGGTTATAACCTGACGGCGTCAGATTTAATTTCCAGAAATTTTTGAAAGTTTTGTTTTTAAAAAGTTTTTATTAAATCTCCAACTTATAATCTCCAGGAATCTGCAAAATTATCATTCCACAAGCATTATATCCTTATATATAGATTTTATCCCGCCGATGTTATGCAGGTTTTCGTGTTTGTTTTCTCAGGTTTAACAGGTTATTTTGGACAAGGAGATGTTTATGGAATCAAACTTATGGCGATGCATTAGTCATGGAGCTTCAACATTCTCTTTGGAGGAAGATTTAACCGTGTAATTTCATTATCCACCGAGCGAATCAGGGGAGTATTTGATTTCATTCTTTTACTTTATGCTTTTACATCTTGTTATTTGAACATTGGGGACAATGTTCATCTTAAGTGTAAGGGAGGGTAAAAGTACGATTTTAGAGAATGCCATTGCGCTTGATTTTTGTTTGTTTAATAGTAGATGTGTAATAAAACTGAGAGAAATACTTGTTAAGGTAATTTTAGTGCCAAATTTAAAATTTTTTACAACATATAGGAGTGAAACTTTGATCTTAATGAGCGTCTCATGGATAGGAATTATATGACTAGCACAAAAACCGTACCACTAAAAAATTTTCCACCCCCAAATATGTGAGGTTCGCCCCTAGAATTGGTAGGAAAAGCATTTATGCTATGATGTGTGTACCGGTAGCACTTAGATTCTAGAACTTGCGTTAGGACCATTCCAAGGCCACAAGTGAGACTACATTCGTGTAGTTAGATTTACTACATGATAAGAGGCAATAGGATTAACCCATTGTTTTACACCTGTGTTTTTGTTACAATTACATTGGCTACATTGGTCAAGTAATTCTCTCACACCCTTTGCGTTGTACTCATTTTTAGTACACGATACCCCTAGTACACCCCTCAGAGCCTATCTTTTCGTTTCGACCTTTAAGCATTTTACTTAAAGGAAGAATTTGTTACACCCCACTTAAATGTACACCCAAATCGCCTTAGCCTACCTTGTATGCACTCATTTTTAGTGCATTATTGTGACAACATTTGTTTAAACCCAAGTTAATTATCTAATTGATTACATGGTTGCTAAGTCGAGTCATATCCTTGTACATATTGTTTTGGGACGATTGGGACTCATGGGTAAAGTACTAGTGTAATGGAGTAATGGGGAAGAACATCATTTATTACCCCCATATGTGCTAAATGTTTTAAAAGTACTCCAAGTTTTTCAATTATCTTAATTCGAGTCATTAGATTAGTATTTGTAAAGTTATGTAAAAATTCAAGTGTAAGGGGGATGCAATGCCCCTATGATGTATTATTTTGGATGGTAGGGCAAAAGTGTATGTCAATAAAAATAAAAAAAAAAAAAAAAAAAAAAAAAAAAAAAAAAAATTGGAAAAATCAAGAAAAATACAAAAAAATGAGAAAATGAAAAATAGAAAAAAACATACGGACTACCATCCCGTTTTATTTTATGTTTATTTTATGTTTTTGTTATTTTGTTATTTCGTTTCTAGCTTAAGATCGAGTCTAGTCTTGGCTTAGCAACATTGTATAGTACATGTAATTGATCAAGATCTTTAACTCGCCACCAGTAAAATATCCCTTATCCAACCAAACCGTGTTTTCCTTTTCCCTACACCTAACGTTATAACCCATTTAAAAGCCCTCTTTGATAGTTTATCTTTGGTGCTTACGCCTAGTGGAGGAGGTTTTCGATCCTTTCCCAAGCCTATGGTAATCTATTTGCTATGACAGGTAGTGAGAGATATTATCCGTTTTCATTTATGAGATTTATTTTGATGACACTTGAGAGATGTGAGTATCTAAACACTACTTGTGAGGTGCTAGTTTATAATCTCCGTGCTTATTATGATTGAAGTGGAACGAATATTTGTTGTAATTACTTTTATGTTAGCATTAAATGACCCCTAACTTGTATCTTGATTAGAATAAAAGCGCATTTGCTTGAGGACAAGCAAATCTCAAGTGTAAGGGTATTTGATGAGGCGAAAAGTGTACCGCTTTTAAGGGGTCATTTAAGCCCTAAATCGTATTTATTTGATCAAATATTGCCCTAAATCGTTCCTTTTGTCATTTTAGGTACTTTTGAGGAGAAATCTGGAAAAGGAGGCATTTTGGACGTTTTTGGAGCATAAAAGTGAAGAAAACGGCAAAGTCTCAAGAATCGGCTGAAAGTCACCTTTGACGGCGTCACATTTAACCCCAGACGGCGTCATTCCTTGGCAAGAAAAGTTGGACGTGAAATTTACTCATGACGGGCCAGTGAAAATAGCATGTGAATTCTGACGGCGTCACGCTTTAACTTGATCAAGGGCGTCACGGCTTAAATCATAAGGGGACGGCGTCACGTTCATGGTTAGACGGCGTCAAGCCTTGATAAGCCAGAATGGATTTTGGAAGAGCTAAAGAGGGACGGCGTCAAGAAGGTCATCCGGGAACCCTAAAAGCGGCGAGGTGACGGCGTCACACTCCATAAGGTGACGCCGTCAGATCCAAAAATCTATATATAGTTTTCTAATTTTTTGTCATTAAGGAGAGCTTAGGGTGTGGAATTTTGGGAGAAAACCCTAAGACGATTTTAGCATCTTTTTCAGGGCTTTTTGCCTTGAGATCTTCCATGTTTCATTGAAAGATAAGTTATCAATTAATCATTCAATATGTCTATGTGTTGTTTGATTCTATCTTATTCTTGTCTTTTGTTTAACATGTTAGGCTAAATTTATCTTGTGTTTGCTTAGATCTAATGAAACCTAGCTATTGATTATTGGTTGTTAGTGTGTTATTAGTTGTATTGGATGATTGTTTATCTATGTTAGGCTTAAGAAAACTGGCTAACTTCCTATTCGGTAACTTGCTTGAACGTCTTAAGAAACATGAACCAAATGCGTACTAAAGGTTTTTATGGTTGTATTTAATGCACAAGCGAATTCTAGTGATCCCATGTTAGGAGCTTCCTAGCCGGCTCGACATAGGAGTGAAGTAGGAGCTTGTAGAGTTGGGGAAGTAAGTACGCCACCCCACGAATGGTATTAAGGAATACACCCGTCATCCACGCGACTAATACACACTAATTAACCGGTAAAAGATAGTTAGGGAGTAAGGAAATCTAAGTAAACACATTTCTCTACACATAAGTTTCTCACCACATTTTATTTTCTGTTATTTTATTTTATTGTATTCGTAGAAATTTGGGTTAGTTGACTAGCAACTAATTCCGTCCACTCCTTCAAAACCGAGATTTTACTTGCTTTCATAAAAATATAAAAACATAAAAAGAATCTTCCTCAACCCTTAGACCTAATTAGAGTAGCCTTTCATACCTAACGAACACTATTCCCTGTGGAGAACGATCAATCCCCCGTACTTACCACTACACTATACTACATCGGTCAGGTACACTGCCTGGTGGGGTTGTAAGCCTCTTGAGATCCCTCGAGAGGTAAAACCTGTTGTAAGGTTACAAAACCACGCATCATCCTCCATCATTGCAAAAATCGTCCTTGTGGTTTGCCAAATTTCACCGTAGAACAAGGATGGCAAAAAAACCCGAACCCGACGGGGAAACACGAAACCCGAACTAATTGGGACGGGGCGGGGCATGCTAATCGGGTTACGGGGCGGGTTTGGGGATTAAACGGGGATTTTAATCGGGTTTGGGGCTGGGAGCGGGGAATCCTCGCCCTGCCCCGCCCCACCCGATTAATATATACACATATACAAATATATCTATAGTTATATAGTTTTTGTTAATATTTACGTAATAAAAAAATATTACTCTAATATTGTTAGTTTTTTTTTATATATGTAAGAATGCAAAATTGTGATTATACAAACTGGTTTAGTATGATATTTTTAAGTTTTAATTTTTGACGGTATAATTTATGATTATTTATGTATAATACTATCATTGAAAACTTAATAAGTATCGTTGTAATGGATTATTAATAGGTTCGTTATTGCTAACGGTCTAAAAATAACAATAAATGTGAAATGATGCGGCTTTTTTCGAGAATTGCACCCAAATAGGACATCCCGATAAGATCCTCGATTAATACGGGGCGGGTTTGGGGGATCATCACGCCCCAACGGGGCACCCCGATTAGATCCCCGATGGGGATTGGGGCGGGTTTGGGGAGAACTCTGGTAATCGGGTTTGGGGATGGGGATGGCTGCCCCGCCCCGTTGTCATCCCTACCGTAGAAGGACCAAAAATGCACGTAACAGTGCAAAATAAGGACAATCTTTGCACTTATTGAACCACAAGGATGAAACGTGCAATTTGGCCAAACCACAGGGACCATTTATGTAATTTACTCTTAAAATAAAATTAAATTTTCATTATTCATTAAACAGCCCTTAACTTAGATTACTGTCTTCGCAAGTTGTCTTGTACTTTAGGACAACCTTGCTCTTTTTACTTCATAGCCTTTATAATAATCCTCAACATCCTTAAAAAAAAAAAAAAAAAAAAAATGGATATGAAAGCACCAGAATTAAAGAGACGTGAGTTCTTCGAACATGCTTGTATGACTGCTGAAAAAGAATACCTTAAAAACCCAACTGATACTGATGTAAGCATCTTTATCTTTATGGATTTGTGTTTTTATCTATATATTGACATTGAGTGATTAGGTTTTTCTCTTTGGTAATCATGCTTTTTGACTTTTTGTCGACTAATTCATAAGGTTTGAACCCACTCGCACGTGCATTGGACATGCATTATAGTCATGATAGTCACAAGCCCTTTACCACCAGGCCCTTACCCGAGTGGTTATATATTGTTATTGTTTCTGCTAGTTGTTGTTGTTGTTATTATTATTATTTATTTATTTATTTATTTATTTATTTATTTATAAAACATCACTTATATTAGAAAACCCATAGGATTTACAAGAAATTAGTGGGGAGCCGCGAAACTATCTGGGCCCCCACACCTCTAGCAATAGCAAAGCTAATCCTACTAAAAATATGAGCAGCGGCACGCGCTCCGATGTCTTGAGTCACAGAGAACTTTCGGATCCGCTTTAATAGGGCCACCGCATCCTTCTCAAGTTCATCAAAGGAAGAGAATGAGAAGGGGAGAAACTCATATCCAATATCGGCACACTTGGTCTCATACTTGACACGTTTGCGTTGTGCTGCTTCAAACACCACACGACCTAGCACGAAATCAACCATACCAGTTTGCGTCAGAGGAGACGACCCTGTCAAGTCGACACAAACATCTTGCCCACTGTTCCATGAATAGAGCAGTATATCAGTATATCAACTGGGCGTACGTAGTAGGATTTGAACTTCACACCTCTCACATTTTTAGTGATGATAGACACAGGCCGATACCCTGAGTGATTATTGAGTGAATAGTTTTCATATGTAATTGATAGTTTAAGTTTTAAGTGAAACGACGAAAAGGATTAGTGGCAAGGAACCTTATCTCCTCACAAGAGGTTCAGGTTCAAATCTTACTAGGTAAACGTCCGGGGAAGTCAAGAAGCACATAGCATTCATTCATAACGCATTATGTCACTACATGGTGGTTTCACTAAGTATTAAGTTAGTAAGATATAAACTAATCATTTAGGAGGTGTTTGTTTAAGCGTAATTTTAGGTTTATGAGCTTATTGGGTTCCCTTTTATTTAATAAGACAATAAGTTCAGGTTTATTGAGCTTATTCTCCATCTTTAATTTAAGTCATTACTATTAACAAACACTCTAATCCCTCATCAGATTTCATCCTACAAAGACCGATCAGTAAGTCGGGACCATAACACACTTGCGGGTTTTAGTTGTTATATCTGACATATCTTGAAAAGTATTGTTGAAAAGTAAGATAAAACCGACCATGTAGATCCAACTTTGACTGTTTCCAAGTAATCTGACCGATTAACTCTGAATCGCATCCAAAAACATCCGCCTTGGCCGATTTTTACAACACTGCATGAAAGTATAAATCATGAATTCAACAAGATAAGGGCTCTGTGTCAATGAAGTCGTGACATGATTTTCCATAAGCAGTCGTACGAGTGATGATTATCAAATTTTCCTGTTTTTCAAAAAAGTCAAACATTGGGACCCATGGACGAGAATTTTCATTGTTATATCATTACAGAACTTAACAAAATGGGGTGGATCACTGCTGGAACTATCCCAATATGGAACTATTAGCGAGTCAAGGGAGATGCTTAAAGGTATTTTAACAGTTTGCTTATCCTTATTTAATCCTCGTACCGTGCAGGTTCTGCTAGAAGACATTTTTATATCTGTATTTTACGTCAATACAATTTGTTAAGAACTTACATGTTTGGCTCACAATATTTAAACAAAATGTAGAGGCTGTGTCGAAACTAGAAGAGGCGTTGGCTATCAACCCTGCAAAGCATGAGGCTCTATGGTGCTTGGGAAATGCTCACACTGCAAGGGCATTTCTAACCAGTGACTATGACGAAGCTAAGATTCTGTTTGACGAGGCATCCCAATGTTTTCAAAAGGCTGTAGATGAGGTATCTTTTCTTTGCTTGTGAATATAAGGCTCAAAAGTTGAATGGTATCTCAGCATAATAATCAGTTCTAATTTGTTAATGCTTGTGATGATATGTATTGTTTCAGTCTCCAGAAAACGAACTTTATCTCCGATCTTTGGCTGCATTAGCTAAGGTATACTTCTCACTTTGTTGCTAGTTTCTTGTTGTAGTTTCTTATTAGTCGCTGTAGGTCATGTGTCTTACTTACATATGTTGAGCATGATGTTTCTTTTAATCTTTGGGATCTCGTGCCATGATATCACTATGTTTCTCACTAAAGGTATCATATATATGTAATAATATCGATCGGAAGCGGTACACATTTGGCGGTGGGGTATATGAAAACCAGATATCCGATTCAACTGAGTCATAAACAGTGACAGAATCCGTGTGATACATATTCTTCATCTATAAAAGACGTGTGGATTGGATTCTGTGAAACAAAAAAACACTACTTTTGAGATCAAAAAGTAAAACTTCCACATTAGTTTTAATGTATATATATTAAAGTTTGCTAAATATTTGGCAATGAAATCGCAGGCACCTGCGCTGCACAGGGAGATCTATGGAGGACCTGCTGCAACTTCAAATGCTATGGTATGCATCTTTCTTTCTTTTTTATCTTGGTTTCAAGTATAGAATCTGTAGTATATAAATGACATCTATTTGCTTTTGCGCACATCGAAAGTAAACTGGCTTTTAGCATTATGCGGTTAAAAAGCATTTTAACTTTATGCCTGGTAGAGGCATCCCTAACAATCGATTCTTTTGTGTTGTTGCTAGGGCTCTGCAAATCTAAAGAACGATTTGTGTGGCTGGGCAATTCTTGCTGTCGGGCTTCTCACATGGATAGGAATGGTAATTCTTTTGATGGATAGGAATTAGTAAGTTAAGCTTGTTTTCATATAAAGAGTACGCAAATGTTCACTACAAATAGTTTAGATGTGTACCGCCAACTAAGCGCCTCGTGTGAGCTTATTAGTATACTATTTCATCTTAATGTGAAATTTTTGACATTAGGTATCAATATATGTTAATCTATTAATTAAGCGTGACTATGCTTCTATGGTATGGGCTGCAATGAGGAAACATCCAATATGGGAAATTCATGGAAACAAGTGCAGAACATGAGTAAATTCATTAATAAAGTATGACTCGTACCTTTGAGCAACTTTCTGCAATTTGAGCTAGAGCAATGATCGCAGCATATCGTTTTTGCCACTCCAGAGCAGCCAAAACACCTCAGAACGAACTGGAGCTATATCCAACGAAAACGTACGCCTGCGCCAATACTGTTTACTGTCATCATACCAAGCATCCTTACTACGTTCATGTTCAGCACTATACCAAGCAGGATCATCATCAACATCCAAACACATGTTCATCAAACGATCTCTAAACAAACTGCGGCAACTCCCCCTGGCACCCTCGTCGTTTCTGCCAATATAACAAGAAACTCAACCGCCGATTCCCTAGCGCGCTTATCCTCTCCTGCTATTTGAAACATGACTCCCACGACTTGAAACAACACTCTTCCTGAAAAACCCCGGATCCGCCTCAGCCAACCTAATCAAGCTGAATCCAAAACCCACAACGCATTCTCAGCTAAAGTTGAATCCAACAAGGCATCAGTGAAGGTCAATATCATCATAGGGACCAATACAAAGTAGTTACATGCGTCACAAAGACTGGTTCTGATGAAAACATATTTTATCTTGTTAGGAATCAGAAGGAGCTCGTTCCTTCTGATGATGAATTTAAATACACCCAAAGGATATACATATGTAGCTAAAAAGAAATGTCTCAAATGTGGCAAACGGGTGAAAGTTGGTCAATGTCGATTTTTTTTTTTTTTTTTTTTTTTAGTAAACCTGCACCCTGGGGAGTAATCCTGCACCCTGGTAAATAGATTAACAAAAAACGTTTAAGTACAAATGGAATATGACTGAAGTACCATATTAACCTCAAGCAAAAAAGCTTGATAACCACCTAACTCTATGATAAATGATGTTTTGATCATTTATAAAGAATTTCAGAAAGGTGAACAAAACCGAAGCTGGGTCGTTTTCACCCATACTAAAATGTTGCGTGGTTTTAACCATTATATACCCCGACCTGCCATATTAATTGCCACCTCTAATATAAAAACTTGTACAAGGTACAAAGTCACGCTTTGAGTTTTTATAATGCGTGACATTTTGAGGTTTTTCAATATAATTTCAAACTTATATCTTTCTAAACCGCCACTATACGAACAAGACCCGGCTATATCCGGCCAAGACCGGGCTATTCCGGCCAAAACCCGGATATTCCGGCCAAGACCCGGCTATATCCGGCCAAAACCCGGGTATTCGGTCCAAGACCCAGATAGACCCGGATATATCCGGTTAGACCCGGCCAAGACCTGGTATATGTGTGAGATGATTAGGGTTTCGAATTGGGTCAATGATTATGCTCCTAGTCGGAAAATGATGATGTCACTGGTGGTGGTTGCCGGAATATGCTGATGTCAGTGTCTCATATTTTTTTGGGGGTTTTTTCAAATCTCCATCATATATATATATATATATATATATATATATATATATATATATATATATATATATATATATATATATATATATATATAGTGTAACTTTCAAACGAGAACCATTTTTATCCGCAAGAACTGAGAGAACCACCAAAAACATACATGCACGCCTTCAATAATTGTATTTTTGCACATATGTTTTTAAAACAACACATATGTTTAAAAAAAAAACATAGTTGTTCTAAAGAATTTGATAAGAAATTCGAAATACAAAAATTTTCTTTGAAGGTGTGCATGTATGTTCTTATAAAACGTGCAACGACAATATTGCGGCCGTGTGCAAGGTTTTTGTGAAAAAAGAGGATGAGTTCATAATGATATTGAAGAACATAGGTGGATACTTACGATTATTGATGATTTGCATGTATTTTTATTTATTTTAAAAGGCGTGCATGTATGTTTTTGGTGGTTCTCTCAGTTCTTGCGGATAAAATGGTTCTCGTTTGAAAGTCCCCCTATATATATATATATATATATATATATATATATAATATATATATATATATATATATATATATATATAATATATATTGAGAATTTCTTGCGAGAATCATTTTATCTGCGAGAACTGAGAGAACCACCAAAAACATACATGCACGCCTTCAATAATTGTATTTTTGCACATATGTTCTAAAAACAACATATATGTTTTTAAAAAAACATAATTGTTCTAAAGAATTTGATAAGAAATTGGAAATACAACATTTTTCTTTGAAGGTGTGCATGTATGTTCTTATAAGGCGTGCAACGACAATATTGTGGCCGTGTGTAAGGTTTTTGTGAAAAAAGAGGATGAGTTCATGATGATATGGAAGAACATAGGTGGATACTTACGATTATTGATGATTTGCGTGTATTTTTATTTTATTTTAAAAGGCGTGCATGTATGTTTTTGGTGATTCTGTCAATTCTCGCAGATAAGATGGTTCTGAAATGAAAGTCCATATATATATATATATATAATATATATATATATATATATATATATATATATATATATATATATATATATATATATATATATATATATATATGTGTGTGTGTGAATAGTAATTGTGACTATTTTTATATGTGAATACAATCCATTCTCTTTATTGGTCATATAACATATTAGCAATCAGTGATGAGTTGGTCTAGTGATTGTAACTTCCTTTGTTGACCTTTAGGTCTCAAGTTCAAATCTCACTTAAGCCAACTTTGAGATATTAGGAAGTTTATGAGGGATTGAGGGATTGGCTTAGGTATACCCAGGTTCAAGTCTGAGGGGGCAGGGTTTACCCCTATTAATCGTCGTGCCTTCGGGCGGATTAGTAGGGGGTTTTCCTCCCATCGGGTATTTGAAATAGCCATTTCTACTTCGAGGGAGCTCTCTAACGCGGGCTCGGTTAAGACAACGTATTCTAAACCTCCCGTTGTCGAATCGTTACACGAAGTTTCAAGCGAAATTCACCTTTCCAAAAAAAAATATAACATATTAGCAAAAATACCGAATGTGTGTTTAACTATTTCTTAATTTCAACAGATTTTGTGAAGATTGTCTTTATCTTAGGGTGTCATTTTTATCATTCGATCCGAATCCGAATAAGCTTAAGCGTGTTGTGCTATTCGGGTTTCAAAACTTTAAACGAGTTATTCAGATAAACTGACTCAAACGTTAGTCGAGATAGGAATATAATACATTGGAATACGCTCGACTTGGAACATGTTAGTTTTTCAACCATGCCAAACACGGTCTACTACTACTGAATTCGAGTAGTTCGTGATTCATACATAGGTTTAAAAAGTACACTAGAAATTAATCCTTTTTCTTCGAGGGAGGTATACTTAAGTTTCACCTGGCAGAACTTATGTGCAATAAAACTACATTTTTACAAATAAATAGCCAAAAAGAGTAAATTTTATAAAAGAGAGAAAAAAAACTCTCGTATAGTGATGTGCATTTGGTATGTTGCAAAAATTTGACCTTATTAACTCTCGTATCTTGCTTTGTGAAATTTTCGTACGTATACTTTTTTCGTGTATCGGTCAATGCTGGTAAGATTTCTTGATCGTCTTGTTCTTGAAAAAAGAGGCCAAAAAGTTCAACTGTTTCCCAAAAAGTTACAAAAATAATACACTTTTCTCAAAAAAGTCATGTGCGATCGTGCGATCGTGCGAACCCATAAAAAACGTGACACGTGTCCAGACAAAGTGGTACAAACAAATGATTAGCTCCACCAAATACCCCACGTGCCCAGTTAACTTTTTTAAAAAAATTGTACGAACGACATTGTGCGAATCTGCAACGACGGCTATAAAATTTTAGTCCCTTAACAAACAAGCGTTTGCAAAGTTAGTCCTTTGACTAACGGCCGTTTTATTTTAGTCCCTTAACTAAACAAGCGTTTGCAAAGTTAGTCCTTTTATTCAAAAAAAATTCAAACAAATTATAAAACTTCAAAAAAACAAATAAAAATTTGAAAAAAAATTATAAAATTTCGAAAAATTAGAAAAAATTTATAAAAATTCAAAAAACTTTGTAAAAAATTCAAAAAAAAAATTAAAAACTTGAAAAAATTTATTAAAATTTGAAAAATTTATAAAAATTCGAAAAATTTATAAAAATTCAAAAAATTTATAAAAATTCGAAAAAACTTAATAAAATTCAAAAAATTTATAAAAATTCAAAAAATTCTATAAATTCGAAAAAACTTATAAAAATTCAAAAAAATTCAAAAAATTTTATATAAATTCGAATTTTTTTTTTAAATTCAAAAAATTCGAAAAATTTTAAAAAAAATCCGAAAAATTTAAAAAAAAAATCCAAAATTTTTTTTGAATTCGAAAAAAATTATAAAAATTCAAAAAATTTATAAAAATTCGAAAAAACTTTAAAAATTAGAAAAAACTTATAAAAATTAGAAAATTTAAAAAAAAAATTCTATAAAATTTTTTAAAAATTCGAAAAAATTATAAATTTCGATAAATCTAAAAAATTTCGAATTTGTAAAAATTTTAAAAATTTTTCGAATTTTTAAAAAAAATTCGAATTTATATAAAATTTTTTAATTTTTTGAATTTTTATTAATTTTTTTTAATTTTTTTTAATTTTTATAAGTTTTTTGAATTTTTATAAGTTTTTTCAAATTTATAGAATTTTTTTGAATTTTTATAAATTTTTTGAATTTTTTTAAGTTTTTTCGAATTTCTATAAATTTTTCGAATTTTTATAAATTTTTCAAATTTTAGTAAGTTGAACTTTTTGGGATTAAAATTTTATAGCCGTCGTTCGTACATTCGCACAATGTCGTTCGCACAATCTTTTTTAAAAAGTCAACTGAGCACGTGGGGTATTATGTGGAGCTAATCATTGGTTTGTACCACTTTGTCTAGACACGTGTCACGTTTTTTGTGGGTTCGCACGATCACACATGACTCTTTTGGGAAAGGGCATTATTTTTTTACCTTTTTGGGAAACAGTTGAACTTTTTGGCCTCTTTTGATAATTACCCCGTTGATATATGTTGTGCATGTGAATATTTTTGATGCTTTTTTACACTGCTTTTTTAATGGTTGGGGGCGTGTAATGTGAATTTAGAAGACCAACTTCAAACCCATCTATGTGAAGTGCTACATATATACACCACAGGGACGAACGCTGAAAAAAAAAAAAAAAAAAAAAAAAAAAAAACGATCAGGGACGAACGGTAGGATTTGGCCTATACCACAGAGACGAACGGTGCAATTTACTCAATTTGATAATATTGTCTTACTAGCAACGTAGTCGAGTGGTTGTTATTTGTTCTTATCCATTAGTAGTAATAAATTATTGTATTAAGAAGAGATAATCCAATGGAAGGACTCATTTCATAGCATGCAAGGTTATAAATAGCTGCACAGTCACGCCTCAAGCTTTACGAGCCTTTGCGAAGCTTTGACGTTCCTTAAGGCGTACTTAAAGCGGCAAAAAATATTTATAAATTTATGTATTTAATTATAATTTTATATCATTTTTTTAAAAGCAATTTCAAATAACAAAGCTCAAATCCCAAATAGTAAGGCTCAAATACATTGCCCAAGTAAGAATTAAGTTTTGAAATTACGAAGCTCAAGAAGGGAATAACCCAAATAATAGAAATTTAAGCTCAAATCCATAAATCTGCTAAATGCTTCTAAAAATGGCGCCACGCCTTACCAAAAGGCGCGTCTTATCCCACACAACGCCTAGAGCCGGCGCCAAGCCGTAGAGATGCACAAAAAAACCGGTTTATGAACCGAACCGAAAAAAACCAAAACCGGTTTTTCCAAAAAACCGCTTTTTGGAAAACCGAACCGCCGGTTTAGAAACCGATTTGCATTATTTGTTCTCAACTGGTTTGAGAACCGGTTTTGGGTAAAACCGGATTAAACCGAACCGGTTCTGGGTAAAACCGGTTTAAACCAAACCGGTTCTTGATTTAAACAGGACATTTTCTCTCCCATAACTGGTTTTACGTAAAACCGGTTTTTGACTATTTGGCTAAAACCGAAACCGGTTTTTAAACCAGTTCGATTTTTTAAAAAAACCGAAATATGCACCTCTATGCCAAGGTCCATTTCGTGGCGGCGCCTTGACACGCCTTTTATTACACTGATAGCATGAGTATATTTCGTAAAAGTTTAGAGGCAAAAGTGGAGGTTGGGGAATGAAAAACTGTTAAATGTTTCTTAAAATGCTTTCTTTTCTTTTTTTTCTTTTTTTTTTTGTTTTCTTTTTTTTTTTTTTTATGAAATAGAAATTAATTAACATATCATATTTTTCTTTGTAGACTTTGTGAGAATTGAGCTTTCTTATAATATTTCTCTCTCTTATGTTAAGTTATCAAACCTATGACATGAGATAGTAACCTTTCAATCTTTAACTCTATATTGAAAAGCACATTGAAAAACATTGGATCAACATAAAAGCTTGATTTTAAATAGAGTATTTGAACAATAAAAGTTAAAATTGAAACTAGTTATGATCAACATTCAACCAACTTACTTTCTATTAGAAAAACAAATATACTCATTACCTTGTGAGCTCCTTTTATAAAACTTTTAGACTTACTAGTAAAATAATACTATATTTTGATTAGTTGATAGGTCCAAAAATTCTAAAAACTGGCTAGTCTTAACGTAAAATTTTAAATTGCCGTAATGTTTAGTAACTTTAGAAATTTAACAAATTCACTTTATTAGAAATTCAAAATATTTACAAAAAGATTAGTGGTAGCCGAGATACTATCTGGGCCCCACTCCTTTAGCTATACCAAACTAATCCTACTAAAAATGTGAACGGCAACTCGCACCCAATGTCTTGAGCCATGAAAAACTTTCGGATCAACTATAGTAAGGCCACCACGTTTGTTAGTGCAAATATTACGATATTTAAACTAAACGATTTCTTCGGTTTTGATAATGACAAACATGTAACTTGTAATACATAACGAAATATATGCAAGTTACTTGTAAACACAAATCATCAATGCATACTTACATCAACACCTCTCGACGTTTCAAGTATGCTTCAACAAAGTCGTAGATTTCCACCCTGACGTAAATCACTCAAGGTATGGACAAACAAAACTACTACTTGACAAATGATCAAAGAATTATATTTTTCTAAACTACACATTTTTATAAATGTGACAAAACATTTTTCAAAAATACATTTTACAAATTATTTTTGAATTAGAAAGAAATGTTTTATTTGGGAAAATCATTTCAAATTATTTTGAATTTGTAACAGCCATTTTTCCCCCCAAAATAGCTCCAAACTTCCCCAAATAAACCTTCACCACTAAAAGACAAAATTTGGAGCGTCTGGAGCGTTTTCGACACCGACGGCTCCAAGGATCCACTAAATTTAGTGGATCCGTAGGGTATTTAACGGAGCCGTCCGTACGTAACGGCTAGATTTTTCTTTGCCTATAAATAGTGGACCATTTCACACTTCCAACTTGATTTTTCCAGTCCTTTTTCTCTGGTTTAATCCCCCCTCACCTAGATAACTTTCTTTGATCATTTGAAGAGTCTTAGGTTGTTTAAGAGTGATCCAATCATCCACTCAAGTGATCCCCTTCATTCCTCTTGATTAGCAAGAGAAGAACACAAAGTATCCTAGATACAAAGTGTTGTTATACCTCTTGATTAGCAAGAGAAGAACACAAAGTATCCTAGATACAAAGTGTTGTTATCCCTCTTGATTAGCAAGAGAAGAACACAAAGTATCCAAGTAGATACAAAGTGTTGTCATCCCTCTTGATTAGCAAGAGAAGAACACAAAGTATCCAAGTAGATACAAAGTGTTGTCATCCCTCTTGATTAGCAAGAGAAGAACTCAAGGTATCCAAGAAGATACAAGAGTTGGAGTTGTTAGGTCTTGTAACATTTGTTACACTCTTGATTGTATCATAGCATACATCAAGATCATTTTTCTTTTGTGAGAGAGAGAGTCAAGATCATTGTGATCTTAAGAGATAGTGAAGATCTCTTGAAGCCATTGGGCTTGTGTGATTGATCATGTGGATCAAGGGTAGATCGTAGATTGGTGCTAGCTAAGATTAGCACTCGACATCTAGCTTAGTGTCGGAAATAGGATAAGCAACGTGTATGGTGTAGATCGGGTAGATCGTGGTAGATTGGTGCTAGCTAAGATTAGCACTCGACATCTAGCTTAGTGTCGGAAAACAAGTTAAGCGACGTGTACGGTTTTCTCCGCCTAAAGGGAGTTTGTTATATGACCTTAGTTTACCATAATCATCTCTAGATGTTATATGACCTTAGTTGACACTCTTCATATTATGTCACACTTGATCGGGTAATTGATACAAAAAGTTTTAAGTTTTAAAGGGAAACGTATTCACCCCCCTCTACGGTTTCCACAATTGGTACCAGAGCCACGTCGCTCAAATTTTTAAAACAAATGGTTTTCAAAATTGAGTACGATCCATGTATCAAATTACCCATGAAGGTGATAAAAATATGAAAAGTAGTTAGTCATTTAATGCTTACAAGTTTTGTTGTTAAGTATATGTTGTCATACTAGCTTGAAGTTTTTTTTAGATTGATAAAAGTTTGTTTTGTTCAAAAACTGAAGTCAGACGTACGGCACCATTAAATATAACGTACGGCTCAACTAAATATGGACGGTACCGCTAAATTTAACGGAGCCGTCTGTCTGTTTTTCAGAATTTGGTAATTTTCAAAAATTCATATAAAATCAATTGTAAGTCTGTAGGAGTCGTGCCACCTATCGGTTTAAACGTAATTGAGTCTACTTTCACTTAAAACTATTTTTAGAAAGTGATTGTAAAGTAAAATTTACGAATGTCTCTAACTCGTAACACTGAGTCTTTTCCGGTCATGCTGATTGGACAAATTTTGTTGTCAAATCACAAAGTGAACATCACACGTTGATGCATTCGTGATTTCAAGGTGTTGAACTTGATCAAATTTTTAAATGGGGTGAAAAATAATTCATTTTCAAATAAAGTCAAGCTAAGTGTACATTGTTATACTTAATACACAAAATGACGATAAGTATCTTTGTGTGTTATGCTAAATGACTATTTGCTTTTGTTGTGTCTTAGTATTGTTAGTTAATACTTTTGTATGCTTATTGTTATCTTTAGTTGAGCTAATTTTATCCTTAAGAATAAGTGTCTTTCATGCCTAGTTGCTATGTGTCGAATATTAGCTTTTCGGCTTATGCGTCAATAGGACTTAGGCTAGACTTTTTGCACTAAGTTGCGTAATTGATTTTGCATTGCATATAGGCATCAACCATTTGTCTTGCATTTGTTGCAAGTTCTTAAAATGGTTTAGTAAGTTTCTTAGGAATAGAAACTAAGTTGGTAGATCATGTGTGTCGAAAGATATTGTCTTACACATTAATTTTTCCAAAGGTTTAAGTGTGAAAAGTATATCACCCTAAAATACTTAACACTTACATAAAATCCGTAACATGATCTTTAAAACATTACATCATTTTGTCTTGTTTGACCGTGGGTTGTCTAAACAAGATAAAAGGTCATTTTAATACATTAGTATTTAACTAAAAGAAAATGTATTAAAATTGCATTAATTTAACACACATACAAAATATCTTAAACATTTAGTATATTACGTATGTAGTATAAAAATAGTTAAGAAAATTATCTTTATACTGATGAGGTGTCGAAAAACTAAAAGTATTATACTTAATAATATAAATAGTTTTTCTCAAATAAAAATTAATGACAATATCGAAGTAGTAACTTAATAAGTCATTAACCTCACACATACAAGTAGTATTAGAATTAATGGAACACATTCCTTAAATTTTTATTTTCTTTTTAAAATGAGTGATCATGAGGGTCTAGAAAGATTTCGAGTTCATATCAATTCATTATTCAAATTATGATTGATATCATCATCGAATCTAATTGACAAGTTTTCGTGTGTGGACATATTATTGGAGTCATTATTTGTATAGCTTCAAGTTAACATCAAAACATGATGAAACATATTATCTTGAATCTACATACTCAATCACACTCGATTGTTATGAAAATAATGACGTCCTCTCAAGACAAAAATAATATGCATCGGATCATAACTCACACTTGTGTTGAAGATGCCATATTGAGTCTTGTTGTCCAATAGTTGTGTTCCAAACATTAAACTAATATGTTTAAAAGATTCATAAAATACACAACTAAGTAGGATTGACAGCTTGGATGTTTCATCCGAAATATACAAGTAATTTACATTGCAATGCAATTAGTAAATGTGTCATTTCCGAAAAACCAAACACGAGCAAACAAACAACATATGTAAACTTTGCTCATGAACGACTCAACACTCAAAGTCACATATCTAGTAAAAGTGCCACACATAATATGTTATTAACCATTATGTAAGTCATCAATCTTGAGAATATCACATGTATTTCTCTTATCAAAAGATTGACAATGGATAACTTATGTCCTATGCATCTCATTTTCTTTGTAACTTGAATGGTTATGTTACAAGAGAATACATTGCATCATGTTAACAAATATAGGATATTAGAGTTGAATAATAACCTAATACGACATGTGTCATTGCATAAACAAGTAAAATTGGTCATACACTAAAATACTTGTTTCACAAAGCATTCGTAAGAGTGATAAGTTTCCTCTTAGAAAAGCATACTTGTTGAAATAAACAGTATGTCTCATTTTAAATAAAATGCTCACAAGATCTATTAAGGTAAGTAACCTTTACTAGATTCTCACTCAAGATATGCAAAGGAGCATTCTTGAAACACACACGATGTAGTAGGTTCTACATTGTATCACATTAGAGTGTCTCTTGGTTCTAGGAAACCAAATCATGTTAAAATAACATCTAACAACTCAACAAACAAAGATGTTGTCCAAGAGATCATAAAATACACCATCTCCATCAAACAACCTTTAAATCTCAAACACAAAATTAAAACATTTCGCTTGCCTTTGTTAGGAGTTGTGTAAGACATGTCATTTTCTTAACCGACTTTCAAAGTATGGTTAATTGAGTCATATTAGGGCATGTATAAGCAAAGCAAGATGAGATCATCTTTGCTATACTTCGATAGGCAAATATAGGAATTTAAATTCTTCTAACATGAGAATGACTACTGGAGAACCTATCGTACTAGAAATTCAATTTGACCTAACAGTTGGATTGCTTCCAGGAGAGAAGTTGGGTTCGTGTATAAACCGTAAAAATGGTCGTGTTTAGCCTTAATTGAGCACCACTAGTGATGGTCTCATACTCATTCTCTAACTTGAAAATTTTTTATTCCTATATTTGACTAGAGATAGTTTACATCGGTGAACTATATCTCCCATTAGGATTTTATCTTGAACAAGTAGTAATTAGGATCTGCCTTAGCAAACCTAGATTACTTGCATCCCACATACGTGTTTCAAAATGATAACATGTTCACGTAAGATATGGTTAAATGTCTTCATGATTATAAATGCTAAATGATTATCATGTTTTGCATGATGCTTGCATTTATTCCTTATGTGCATTTTACATGATTTGCTTGTAATGTTTGCACCCACACTATGTCCTTTTGACACATTAGGAATTAGGTATGCCCATCACTATGAACCCTTAGAAGTCATAGAGTCATACACTAGTGTTAAAACCTATAAGTTAGAGTAGTCGCGAAGTTATCCTAATTCCCTAGTCATCACTTCGCTGATGAAGCGAAAAGTGTACTGCTTTTAGGGGGTCATTTAAGCCCTAAATCGTATTTATTTGATCAAATATTGCCCTAAATCGTTCCTTTTGTCATTTTAGGTACTTTGGAGAAGAAATCTGGAAAAGGAAGCATTTTGGACGTTTTTGGAGCATAAAAGTGAAGAAAACGACAAAGTCTCCAAAGCTGCTGGAAAAGTACACTTGACGGCGTCAAGGATTGCTCCTGACGGCGTCATGGCTTGGCAAAAGAGGTGGATATGGAAAATACACATGATAAGCCAGGGAGTTTTACAAAGGAAGTCTGACGGCGTCACCCTTTAAGGTGATCAAGGCCATCACGGTTTAAGTTAAAGAGAGACGGCGTCAACCCTTGATAGGCCAGAGCGGATTTTGGAGCACTAAAGAGGGACGGCGTCAGGAAGACCATCTGGGAACCCTAGACACGGCGAGGTGACGGCGTCAAGATCTATAACGTGACGCCGTCAGCCACTAAACTCTATATATAGTTTTGCAATTTTTTGTCATTAGTGTGCAACTTTGTGAGGAGAAACCCTAAGACGAATTTCTGCCATTTTTAAGGGTTTTATACCCTTGGATCTCCCATGTTTAATTGAAGATAAGTAATCATTTAATCAATCAATATGTCTATGTGTTTTTTGATTATATCTTGTTCTTGTCTTTTAATTAACATGCTAGGCTAGATTTATCTTGTGTTTGCTTAGATCTAATGAAACCTAACTATTGATTATTGGTTATTAGTGTGTTATTAATTGTATTGGATGATTGTTTATCGATGTTAGGCTTAAGAAAACTGGCTAACTTCCTATACGGTAACTTGCTTGAACGTCTTAAGAAACATGAACCAATGCGTACTAAGGTTTTTATGGTTGTATTTAATGCATGAGCGAATTCTAGTGATCCCATGTTAGGAGCTTCTTAGCCGGCTCGACATAGGAGTGAAGTAGGAGCTTGTAGAGTTGGGGAAGTACGTATGCCACCCCACGATTGGTATTAAGGAATACACCCGTCATCCACGCAATTAATACACACTAATCAACCGGTAAAAGATAGTTAGGGAGTAAGGAAATCTAAGTAAACACATTTCTCTCCATATAAGTTTCACAACCTTTTCATTTTCAGTTATTTTATTTTATTTGCATTCGTAGTTATTTGGGTTAGTTGACTAGCAACTAATTCCGCCCACTCCTTCAAACCCGAGATTTTACTTGCTTTTATAAAAATATAAAAATACAAAAAGAATCTTCCCTCACCCTTAGACCTATTAGAATAGTTTTTCAATCCTAACGACACTATTCCCCTAGAGAATGATCAATCCCCCGGTACTTGCCACTTCACTATACTACATCGGTCAGGTACACTGCCTGGTGGGGATTGCAAGCCTCTTGAGATCCCTCGAGAGGTAAAACCTGTTGTAAGGTCGCAAAACCACGCATCAAGTTTTTGGCGCCGCTGCCGGGGAATAGTTATTGTTTAGGTTGAATTTTTATTTTATTAGGTCTACTCACTAGATTCCTTTCTAGTGAGATTTTTATTTTCTTTTTCTAGATTTTCTTTAGTCTATCTTTTTCTGCTCTATCCATTGCTCAAATCTTCCTTGGCCATCATGGTAAACGAAGATCTCTCCAATCTTAGAGTCACCAGGAGTCGTAGTTCACTAAGAGACCTTATTCCACCCTACGCAGAACCTGATAGGGAAATGCGAAGATTAAGGCGACTCTTTGCAACACCCGAACCATCTGGCATTGCCATCAACTTTGATGATGCCCTCTCCGAGGAAGAACCCAATCATCATTCTACACCTCCTGGCCCTCAAACCAATCACGATATGGAGGTTCCCGAAAACCCAATCCCTAAATGCCTCAAGGACTACTCTTCTCCCACCCCTCGTGGTTTTTCCAATGCTATCGTTTTTCCAAATGAACACACGAATGGGGTCTTGCGTGCAACCGATATTTGGCTTGTCCAAAGTGTACGCAAGTTCCACGGATTGAAAACTGAAGATCCAATCCAACACATCAAGGACTTCCTGAAAATAGTGGATACCCTCCATACGGACGGGGCCACTAGAGATACCTCCCGGCTGCGATTCTTTCCCTTCACCCTTTATGAAAAAGCCGGAGACTGGTATAACCAACTTCCCTCCGAATCCATTTTCACATGGGAACAGCTTATCTCAAAATTCTATGAGAAATTCTTTCCAATAGGAAGAACTTCAACGTTAAGAGACGAAATCTTCCGTTTCCATGTTGGACCAGCTGAACCCATTCACGAATCCTGGATCAGATTCAAAGATCTGATTAGACAAGTCCCTCATCATGGCATTGAACTCTGGCTTCTTGTCCAAATCTTTTATGACAGTGTCCCTAAAAGCGACCAATTTGGCATTAATAATTCGGTAAAAGGAAAAATAGCCAACCTAAGCGCTGAGGAAGGATGGAATAGAATTGAGGAATACGCAAATGATCAAGACGATACCTGGGATGAACCCGATTCGATCATGAGCATTTCCAAGATCATTAAAGAGCCTCCTTTTGCTAGCCGGTTGAGTAGAATGAATGATCAAGTCTCTTATCTAGACAAGTCACAACCAACTAAACGGTTGTCAAACCCATACTTGATCTGCGACCAATGTTAGGGCCCGCATGAAGCGGAGGAATGCGGGGATGATACCACCACCGAACAAGCATGCTTGTCAAGCCACGACATCTTCGATGATCCTTCGCTCTTAACTTTCTACCAAAACAATGATTTCACCCCTTAGGGAAATCTTGTGAGAGAAGAGGGAGGAGGAGAATATCCTGACTACAAGGTTAGGAGCACTTTTGAGGATGATCTTGGGCATTTCACGTTTGAAAAGAATCTGCAACTAAATGGTCTCGAAAACCTCATCAATAGCCAACAAAACGACCTGAGGGCCAAATTCGCAGAACTCAACGCCACTCTCGACGGCCTTGGCGAACCTCAAAGAGATCCCTTACTCGCCATCACCACTCGTGCTGGAACAACTACTAAGGATCCACCTTACCCAGCTCAACAATCTAACGTCATGGAACCCAACACCCCTCATGAGGAGGAGGATAATGTGAACGATGAAAATCCCGAACAAACCCCTCAGGTAACTCCCTCTCCACCTACTCCAACCAAACAGCCCATTAAAGTCCCATACCCGTCCCGCCTTAAGAATCAAAAGGTTGAAAATGATAATAAAAGATTCTTGTCATATTTGAAGAATTCGGTCGTCACCATACCCCTTCTTGATGCATGTTACCATATGCCCAAATATAGTACATACTTCAAGAAGCTGCTAACCAACAGAAAAGGGCTCGAGGGTCTTGTAACATTAGGAGAAGAATGTTCTGTGGTGACTCAACGAGGGCTGCCAAAGAAGGTGGACGATCCAGGTAGTTTCACCTTGCCCTGCTCAATAGGATCTCTTTCAGTCAATAATGCTTTAGCCGACTTAGGAGCAAGTATCAATCTTATGCCGCATTCCATGTTCCTCAAATTAGGGTACTCTGGATTGAAACCAACCCGTATGAACATCTAACTAGCCGATAGACCAGTCAAATACCCCTTAGGAATATGTGAGAATGTGCTGGTTAAGGTAGGGAAGTTCAAATTTCCAGTTGACTTCGTCATCTTAGAGATGGAAGAAGATGACCTAGTGCCCATCATTCTGGGGAGGCCATTCCTTGCAACTGCTCGTGCTGTTATTGATGTTCATGACGGCAAACTAACCTTACGAGTGGGGGCCGATAGCTTAACCTTCGACATCAAGGACACAATGAATCTTTCTCTCGAAGCAGATAATCAGCTATATTTCATCGGAGAAATCAATGAACTGTCCGACGAGATTGACAATTGTATAGATGAACAGGTGGAAGCTGGTTGGTTGCGAGATGAAGCTTTCTTACCCATCTTAGAGGAGGAGAAGACTATGGATGTGAATGCAGTCTCCTTCTATCCCAGACAAGAAATCGAACAGCTAGAGCTTCGTAAACCCGAGAACAAACTTAAACCTTCCATCATCGAGCCACCCACGTTAGAACTCAAGGAACTCCCAAACAACCTTGAATATGCCTTCCTCCAAGGAGAAGATCAACTTTCGGTAATCATAAGCTCTTCTTTGAAAAGTGAACAAAAGGATAAACTCTTAGGAGTTTTTAAAAAATATAAAGGAGTTATAGCATGGAGTGTAGCCGACATCAAGGGGATTGACTCTACCTTTTGCACGCATAAAATCCTCATGGAGGAGGATTATAAACCCACCGTGCAACCTCAAAGGCGAGTAAACCCCAACATAAAGGAAGTCGTAAAAAAGGAAGTCATTAAGCTCCTAGATGCAGGGCTAATTTACCCAATTTCGGACAGTCCATGGGTAAGTCCTGTACAGGTTGTACCAAAAAAGGGAGGAATGACGGTGGTGAAGAACGATAAGGATGAGTTAGTGCCTCAACGAACAGTAACTGGATGGCGTGTGTGCATCGATTATAGGAAGTTGAATGATGCAACCCTAAAGGATCATTTCCCTCTCCCATTTATCGACCAAATGTTGGAAAGGTTAGCAGGGCATTAGTACTACTGCTTCCTAGATGGGTTCTAAGGGTATTTCCAAATCCCTATCGCTCCTGAGGACCAAGAAAAGACTACGTTTACATACCCTTATGGCACCTTCGCCTACAAGCGAATGCCCTTTGGACTATGTAACTCCTCCGTCACTTTCCAGCGCTGCATGACAGCAATCTTCCATGAGTTAATGGAAGACAGCATGGAGGTCTTCATGGATGATTTTTCGGTCTTTGGAAACGCTTTTGATCGCTGTCTTGCTAACCTTGAGAAAATGCTCAAACGTTGTGAGGAGACTAACTTGGTACTAAACTGGGAAAAGTGCCACTTTATGGTAACAGAAGGGATTGTGTTAGGGCACAAAATTTCAGGAAGTGGAATTGAAGTAGACCGGGCAAAAATTGAAGCTATATCCAAACTCCCCTATCCAACAACTGTCAAGGCAATCCGTAGCTTCTTGGGCCATGCTGGTTTCTATAGGAGATTCATTAAAGATTTCTCAAAGATAGCTAGACCAATGACTCAGTTGCTCGTGAAGGATGCCCCGTTCGACTTCTCTCAAGAGTGCAAGGATGCATTCGATCGATTGAAGCAGGAACTCACCCAAGCTCCAATTATGGTCACCCCTAACTGGGAGTTACCCTTTGAAATAATGTGCGATGCTAGCGATTATGCTGTTGGGGCAGTATTAGGCCAAAGGCTTAACAAACACTTTCAGCCAATATACTACGCTAGCAAAACCATGAATCCTGCCCAGGAAAACTACACTACCACTGAAAAGGAATTACTAGCCATGGTATTTGCTTTTGATAAGTTTCGCCAGTATCTTGTCCTTTCTAAAACGGTTGTTGATGAAGCGAAAAGTGTACCGCTTTTAAGGGGTCATTTAAGCCCTAAATCGTATTTATTTGATCAAATATTGCCCTAAATCGTTCCTTTTGTCATTTTAGGTACTTTTGAGAAGAAATCTGGAAAAGGAAGCATTTTGGACGTTTTTGGAGCATAAAAGTGAAGAAAACGACAAAGTCTCAAAATCATGCTGGAAATTACCTTTGACGGCGTCAGGATTATCTCCAGACGGCGTCATGGCTTGGCAAAAGTGGTGGATGTGAAATTTACTCATGATAAGCCAGTGAAAATTGCATGGGAATTCTGACGGCGTCACCCTTTAATTTGATCAAGGTCGTCACGTTATAATTTAAAGAGGGACGGCGTCACGTTCATAGTCTGACGGCGTCAAGCCTTGATAAGCCAGAACGGATTTTGGAGAGCTAAAGAGGGACGGCGTCAAGAAGGTCATCCGGGAACCCTAAAAGCGGCGAGGTGACGGCGTCACACTCCATAACGTGACGCCGTCAGATCTAAAACTCTATATATAGTTTTGCAATTTTTTGTTATTTGTGTGGAACTTATTGAGGAACTTTGTGTGTGAAAACCCTAGGACGAATTTGGCAGCTCTTTCAAGGCTTTTTGCCTTGAGATCTTCCATGTTACATTGAAGATAAGTTATCAATTAATCATTCAATATGTCTATGTGTTGTTTGATTCTATCTTGTTCTTGTCTTTTGTTTAACATGCTAGGCTAGATTTATCTTGTGTTTGCTTAGATCTAATGAAACCTAGCTATTGATTATTAGTTATTAGTGTGTTATTAGTTGTATTGGATGATTGTTCATCTATGTTAGGCTTAAGAAAACTGGCTAACTTCCTATTCGGTAACTTGCTTGAACGTCTTAAGAAACATGAACCAATGCGTACTAAAGGTTTTTATGGTTGTATTTAATGCACAAGCGAATTCTAGTGATCCCATGTTAGGAGCTTCCTAGCCGGCTCGACATAGGAGTGAAGTAGGAGCTTGTAGAGTTGGGGAAGTACGTACGCCACCCCACGAATGGTATTAAGGAATACACCGTCATCCACGCAACTAATACACACTAATCAACTGGTAAAAGATAGTTAGAGAGTAAGGAAATCTAAGTAAACACATTTCTCTCCATATAAGTTTCCACCACATTTTCATTTTCTGTTATTTTATTTTACTTGCATTCGTAGTAATTTGGGTTAGTTGACTAGCAACTAATTCCGCCCACTCTTTCAAACCCGAGATTTTACTTGCTTTCATAAAAACTATAAAAACATAAAAAGAATCTTCTCTCACCCTTAGACCTATTAAAGTAGTTTTTCATACCTAACGAACACTATTCCCTGTGAAGAACGATCAATCCCCCGTACTTACCACTACACTATACTACATCGGTCAGGTACACTGCCTGGTGGGGTTGTAAGCCTCTTGAGATCCCTCGAGAGGTAAAACCTGTTGTAAGGTTGCAAAACCACGCATCAAGTTTTTGACGCCGCTGCCGGGGAATAGTTATTGTTTAGGTTGAATTTTTATTTTATAGGTCTACTCACTAGATTCCTTTCTAGTGAGATTTTTATTTTCTTTTTCTAGGTTTTCTTTAGTCTATCGATTTTCTTCGTTTCTTTGTTCGTAACCATTACCATTAGACATCATGGAAGATGGTAATATCCTTAATCCCAACAACCCACCACCACAACAACCACTACCACCTCCTAGAGCCCGTACTTTAGGAGAGTACTCCCGTCCTAGCCACCATGGCTATCGAAACACCATTGAGCTCACTCAAGGAGCCAATATCACACCCTTGCGATCCGACACCATCCGGTTGGTGCAAAGCGGATGCGCATTCCATGGACTTCGTTCTGAAGATCCTAACCAACATCTCAAGGACTTTCTCAAAATCTTTGATTCTATAGACCTTGATGTTGCCACTCGAGAGACGACCCGACTGCGTCTCTTCCAATTTTCTTTGCGGGACCAAGTTAGTCAATGGCTAGAACGTCAACCCGCAGGATCCATCACCTCTTGGGATGATCTCACCACTCGTTTCCTTGCTCAGTTTTTCCCACCGGGAAGAACTACCAAGCTAAGGAAGGATATCTTGACGTTTGAACAACGTCGAGGCGAAACCCTCTACGGGGCATGGATTCGATTCAAGGACTTACTCCAAAAAGTCCCTCATCATGGAATAAATCTTTGGCTTCAAATCCAAATCTTCTATGACCATGTTGATTACCACACCAAGCGTGCCATCGATTGAGCCGCCGGGGGCAGATTGCGCGACAAAAGCGCCGAGGAATCATGGGAAATCATTGATGAGCTTGCATCCGACGATGATGAATTGTGGCAAGTTTCCCACGACGTACGCTCGGCGGTCAAGATATATTCATCGCCCGATACAGCCAATCAAATCACTGAGGAAAGCGTTAGTGAACTTGAGAAAAGGGTTGCATATCTTATGGATAAGCAAAAGAGACCTTTAAGTCCACAAAAAGCAACAATTAACTCGGTCTCAAGCGTTAAGCAAATACCATTGTCTGAATCACCCCGTAGGGAAAATACTAAACCCTTCCATAAGCACGCTCAACCCAACTCCCCACCTCAGGAACTTAGTCCAACATTCGAAGCTCGAATGAGAGAATACATGTCAAAACACTCCGAACGGTTGGCGAAATTTGAGGAAGCCGTCTACAAACAGAAGGAGGAAATGGAAGAGAAGATGGCGGAGATGATGAACCTTTTGAAAGAATATACTAATACGAAAGCTCCTAAAAATGTGCTAGTGCGGAAAGATATTGAAGTTCCCAACACTAAATGTGTTAATGCCGTCTCCGTCGTCCAAGAGGGCGAAAATGATGGAAGAGGGAAGTTGATAAATATGGAAGTTAACAAAATTGACCTCGTCCCACTTAATGGCGGAAACACCAATGCCTACACATGCGATTCCGACAAGGGAAAGGAGGCGCCCGCCAAGGAGCGCCAATTGGAAGAACCACCAAAGTCACAACAAGTGAGGCATTACTTGAAGCACGAAATAAACAAGGAAACCATAAACGATTGGGTAGGAAACTATCGACGTACTCATCTACCCAACAAGGAGTCAAAGAGGATGGAACCGGATGATGAGTCCGACACATTACCCGGGGGGCAATTGTATGAGTGCCTCATAAGACAAAAGTTAGTGGAAAAGCAGGAATTCTACGGGGTCTTCGAAATACCATGCAGCATTGGAAAACTCAAGTATCTGGATGCGGTAGCTGACCAAGGTTCCGACGTAAATTTGATGCCTTTATCCGTTTATGTCCAGTTAACCGACGAACTGCCATCCGTCACCCGTACTAAACTCTCCTTTGCAAAACATTCTTATGAGTACCCGTTAGGAATTGCGGAAGATGTGTTGGTCAACGTTGCCGGATTCCTGTATCCGGTCGACTTCATGATTATTGAAAGAAATGACATGAATATGCCAATAATCCTTGGGGCACCCTTTCTTGTGACCACTAGGGCACAAATCAATTACGAAAAAAGTACCATCCAAATGAAGAAAGGGAAGAAAACAATAAACTTCCCAACGATCCCACGACATATACGAGATGTTGCTCTACAAAAGAAGATGGAGGCGAACCCCAATGTAATCCGTGGTAACGTTCGAGAGAAAATCCTTGCATGGGAGGCAAGGATTAAGAATTAAAATGAAATGGAGATTGGAGAATGTAAGGGTGGAAATAACAACTATATTGAGGCTGATGAGCAGACCCATAACCCAGTTGAATTTACAAAAGGAGACTCAGTGCTCCTAAGGCATTCAGAAACAAAAGCACCTACTGATGAACCAAGTCCCTGGTGGTACGGACCATTCACAATTAAAAGTCTACACCAAGATGGGGTAATAAGCTTGACCAGCAAGGGAGGAGGTGAAGTGACTGCGAATGTCGAGCGATTGAGACACCACCACCCTGACAACAAGGATTATATCTATCAGGGATACGTCATTATGAATGATGGAATCACGTAATGTACGTGACTTTGAGTCTAGCTACAAGACTCGTTAATAAAGAAAAGCGCTTCTTGGGAGGCAACCCAAGTTTTATTTGCTTTGTGTGTTTATTTGTTTGTTTGTTTTTATTTGTTTCCGTATGTGTGTTTAAATTTTATTATTGTTGATTCATGTTCAAAAGTAATTTGTGAAAATGCTTTATGTTGTTTTTAACTTCGTCTTAACTACATATAAAGGTATTTTGCAAAAATTAAGTGTAAGGGAAATCTAAATCGGTTTATTAGAACACAAATGAACATGAATCGTAATGATAATAAATGAACATACATATTAGTATTTGTTTGAGTCAAATGCTTGTATCGAGTCATAATGATGTTTTGCAGGAATTCCAGGAAGTAAGGTATAAGTTTTTCCAAAATTTTTCCGGAAACGTAACATGAGAATTCTGTCAGATCATTTCTGACGGCATCAGGAGTTACAACCTGACGGCGTCAGGTTTAATTTTCTGAAAATTTTTGAAAGTTTTGTTTTCATAAAAAAGTTTTTATTAAATCTATAACTTATAATCTCCAGGAATCTGCAAAATTATCATTCCACAAGCATTATATCCTTATATATAGAGTTTATCCCGCCGATGTTATGCAGGTTTTCGTGTTTGTTTTCTCAGGTTTAACAGGTTATTTTGGACAAGGAAATGTTTTTGGATCAAGCTTTTGGCGATGCATTAGTCATGGAGCTTCAACATTACCTTGGAAGAAGATCTAACCGTGTTACTTCATTATCCACCGAGCGAATCAGGGGAGTATTTGATTTCATTCTTTTACTTTATGCTTTTACATTTGTTATTTGAACATTGGGGACAATGTTCATCTTAAGTGTAAAGGGGGTAAAAGTACGATTAGAGAATGCTACTACGCTTGATTTTTGTTTGTTTAATAGTAGATGTGTAATAAAACTGAGATAAATACCTGTTAGGGTAATTTTAGTGCCAAATTTAAAATTTTTTACAACATTTAGGAGTGAAACTTTGATCTTAATGAGCGTCTCACGGATAGGAGTTATATGACTAGCACAAAAAACCGTACCACTAAAAAAATTTTCCACCCCCAAATATGTGAGGTTCGCCCCTAGAATTGGTAGGAAAAGCATTTATGCTATGATGTGTGTACCGGTAGCACTTAGATTCTAGAACTTGCGTTAGGACCATTCCGAGGCCACAAGTGAGACTACATTCGTGTAGTTAGATTTACTACATGATAAGAGGCATTAGGATTAACCCATTGGTATGTGCTTAAACACATACCTTTTTCTTGACCAAAACCGGACCAATATGACCAAAAACCCGTCCATAATGCCAATAGATAGTGTGTTTTTGTGTTTTGTTTATGCAGGGAAGAATATCGGAAAATCGGACAAAATCAAGAAAAAATCGAGAAAACGAGCATGAGATTTGGAAGAGTGAATAAAAGCCGAAGCCGGGGAAGTAATTATGCTTAAAAAGTCAAAGTCAACCCTTGAAGAATCAAAGAATGGCAAGAAAGGCCCTTGGATAAATTTTGGATAAAGTACACTTTCAACCCCCTAAGTTCACAAAATTTCAAAACTTACCTTAAATTTACAAATCCTATATTTAGAAAACCTTAACCGACCCTTTGTCATTAAAACACAGCCCAAAATATAAAAATCCCCAAACCAATCCCATTTACCCAAAACATTAAATAACCCAATCCACTTATCAAACCAAACCCAGCCCAATCTTTAACCCTATACCCGACCCACTCCTATATCCGGTTAATAGAAATAAAATACCCCAAATCCCTAACTCACTCTTACACACACGCGCGAAAAATAATCCCCAAAATTCACTACCGAAGAACCCTAATTTACTGCACGCCCAAAATTACCTCGTACCGAATAATTACCTAATGATTAAAACCTTCTGGAAGGTCCTGACAGCTTCAGGGAAACGTGGGGGATGCTTATTGGAGGTGCCACCTCATAAATCCAATCCAAGGGCCAAGATTAAACCGTGGTGAGCAAGGGAAGGATCCAAGGGCTTAGGTTGATCGAAGGAGTCTCTGGAAGCCTCTGCTGAGGGCTATAAATATCCCACCTCTCTCACGAAGGAAAGGGAGTTAGCTAGTTAGTGAGTCAGTAGCTAGAATTAGTAGTTAGTAGTAGCAGCTTATTAGGTTAGAATTAGAATAGGGTAGTTTACATTCAGCTTATTTCATTTCAGTTTATTGTAATTCAGTTCATCATTTGTACTAAGTTTTTGAGTTTTAATCAAAGTCAACGTTGGTCAAGTTTTCTGCTCATCAGTTTATTTTCTTTAAGTAAGTGCTCAATTCGATTTCTCTGCTTATTTAGATATTATTTTTAATGATTGATATTAATATTATACTTAGTGTTAATTTGCTCCCAATTTCTGTTATGATTGCTTAAAGTCAAAAATAAAGTCAACATCAGCTTGTTAAGCTTTTTCAGCTTAATTTGGTTCTGAAAACATTTTTTCTAGAGTAAAACTGGTCTAGTGATTTTAGTCAATATGTTTTTCAGCCTTTATAAATCCATTTCAGTTGAGTTATAGCAATATTGTGTTTGGTTGAATTCAGCTTATGGGTTGAATGGGTCAAAACTGAGACACACCTGTTTATTTGTCCTTAGATAAAGTTTGAATTAGTTTAGTTTTAATCTAGTTGAGTTGTTGTTAGAAGGATTTAAGCTGTTTTGAATGTTTGTGAGTTTTTGAGGTTACTAGTGAAATTTTAGAGACAAACCTGCCTTAGTAAGCTTTTCATTGAACTGAGCTTAATTTGAGTTCATTTTTAGCTTCTCTAGTTAGTTTATAGGTGTTAGAGTATATTCCCAAGAGCTTGATAGGATTAGTTAGGATTTGCACTTTCCGCGCCATTTTCTCTGTTTCTGCTATCACAAGTCAGCTCAGCAGACTTTTTGCTTTCTAGCTGCTGATCTAGGGCCGATTTGAAGTTCAATTGATGTGTTATAATTAGTTTTTTTTAGTTTTCTAGGTAATTAGTAGTGGTGTCTATCTTTTGCCCCCATTAGGTTTTAGTTTGAAGCTTATTTAGACTGCTTAATGAGTGCTACAAGTGGGCTGTTTAGCCATTTTGAACCTGCCATGTCTTTTGAAATTTTCAGCTTATTTGTTGCTTATATCCTGTGTTTATTTGGCCTATTTCAGTTTATTTAAGTTTGATAAAGTAGGTTTGCTAAGTTTTGAGCTTTTCAGAATTTTTGGCTTATTTTTGCTTATTTCCTAGTGCTTATTTCTCTGTTTTAGCTTATTTAGACATAATCAGTTTCTAAAATT
The DNA here is from genome assembly GCA_021014915.2 of Artemisia tridentata subsp. tridentata. Classification (NCBI taxonomy): domain Eukaryota; kingdom Viridiplantae; phylum Streptophyta; class Magnoliopsida; order Asterales; family Asteraceae; genus Artemisia; species Artemisia tridentata. Next base: position 18,339,948 of record CP139506.1, on the reverse strand, counting down.
ATTTTTATTAAATTTCTCATTAAAAATTAAAATTACTCAGAAATTTTTAGATTTTTCCTAGTTGTTTTAATATTTTTAAATCATTTAAATTGTTTTAATTAGTTTTTAATTCATAAAAAATTATTAAAAAGTCAAAAAAAATATTTTTCTTTTTCCAAAAATTTTCTTTTATCAGTTTTAATATAGGAAAATTATTTTCATAGTTTTAAGTTTTAAATTTCACAAAATCACTTTTATTTACGTTTTATAAATCGTCGCGTAACGTTTTTAAAATTCTAATTTTCGTTTTTTAGGTTAGATGCTTAGTTTAATTGTTTAATTAGCTTAATTAGTTGTTTTTATTTCATATTTCATTGTTCGTAGTATAAAATCACAATTCTCACTTATACACTCTCATTCACTACACGAATCACGTTCCGGGAACACAAATTCCATTCGATCTTCATCGGGACAAACGACTCGGGTTTTGCATATTTCTTGTGCAATTCTCCTTTGGACTATAATTGATGTATCAATTTTTGGCGCCGCTGCCGGGGAAGATTGAAGTGAGTTCGTGATTTCGTTCATCGAATCGTGTTTTGAAGACCCTTCCTCGGAAGTTATCGTTTTTTATAAAAAATAAAAAAATACCAAAATATAATAAATTAAAAAAAAAAAAACACACTTTTCCCAAAGTGTTTTCACCATTAATAATACATCCTCGGTCTTCCGTTGAAGGAGGGCGGTTGTAAACCATTCCAAATAAACAACAAAAGAGATCGGAAAATTAAACGTTGCTTGGATTATTTCTTTACTACAACCTAATTACGGGGTTTAAGGAAGTCTTGACATTAAATTGCAGACTGAAGAGAGATCCATTCTTCTCTCCCGCCACGCTGCGCGTAGTTTTGAAAGAAACGAGTACGGTTGATCAACGATCACCAAAAATATAATAATTCTAATTTTTCCTTTAATATAAAAATCCAAAAAGATTTTTCTTTTCAAATTTATTTTCCATTTTTCCATGTTTCTAAATTTAAAAATCCAAAAATATTCTTCTTAATCCTCTTATCTGTTTGATTCTTTATCTCTATCCCTCTATCCGTTTAATTCCTCTTCTTCATGTCTTCATCTTACCCGTATTCTTGTGAATGGTGTGGGGGTCCTCCAAATGGCGGGAATTGTTCCGGTTGTAGCATGGTGGAATCGGGAAACGGGTTTGTCTATGACCAAAATCCTTATTCCTACCATGAAACAACCGACTTTTTTAACCAGCCCCCACAACATCAGATGGAGACATACTGTTGTGAATATTGTGGAGGTCCCCATTATGGTTCTGATTGTCAAACCGAGAACATGCACTATGAGCATATTCCTTATAACAATCATGACTTATCCGGTTTTGACCAACCTTCACAATACACAACCCCTCATGACCTTCTTCTTCAAAGGTTTTTAACTACTAGAGCTGAACAGATAAATGCTCAAAATCAATTCAACATGAACCTTCTAGCTGAAATAAACCGTCTTCAGGAGAGGATTCTTATAACTCAAAAACAAGATCCTCCTGTTGACTCGTCCTATCACGAAGAGAGGGAAACGTCTCGACCAGTAGAGAACCTTCATTGTGCCAATATGACATTCGCTTATTACGATGACGATGATGACGAGGATTCTATTGGGATCTATTATAAGGAGCCGTCAACAGAAATCACTCCCGTCCTTCCTTCTAAGGAACCCAAGGACTCTCTAAAAATGGGGGACGAGCATCTCGACACTATTCCGGCAACGGAATCAGACAATGTTGAGAACCTCGTCCCAATCCCAAGTGAGTCCGAGGAAATATCCGACGGTGAAAGTGATTGGCAATCTTGTGGAGATTCTCTTGAAATTTCCAAAGTTACTTCCGGGATTTTCTCTAACCCTCTTTTTGAATTCAATGATGAGTATACTTCTTGCAAAGTTAATCCTCTTTTCGATAAAGGGTTAGAGAACGTCGAGGACGAGGACTCTACATTTGATGAGCTGATTTTACCAATACCTCGCCTTGACGATTCCCATGACTCGGAAGGGGAAAATCTTTTTCTTGAAAGATTGCTTAATGATGATCCCCTTTCACTTCATAAAACTGAGTCATTACACGTTGAGCCATCACCCACTCGTCCGCCTGCTAAACCACCCGATAATATCAAGCCCGATACGGGTGTTGTGACTTCTAAAGTGGTGGATGAGATTTCTGAAAAGTATGATAATTTGCCCACCCAACCCACCCTTTTTATCTCTTCCGGGTGTGAGGGTGACAATTTCTTTACAATTGTTATCATGATATTTCTCCCTTTCTTCACCTACCCGGTGACTTCTCCTCTCTTTCACTCCCTCGGGAGTGAAGATACAATCTTTGACCCCGGCATTTTCTTTTCTATCTAGAGCCGTGGGTATCTCATCGGAGTGGAACTTTCGTATGCTTCAATGTTTATCCAAACATCTTGAACGAAAGTCCGATTGAGATTATTTCTTCCACTTGCTCCCCCATGGACAAATAAATTCGGGGTCGAGTCAAGCTCATGTGACTCGGTTAACAAAAACAAGCGCTTCGTGGGAGGCACCCCATGCTTATCCATCTATTCTCTTATCTCTTTTCTAATAAGTGACATGAAGAGGTCTCCTCTTCCATACCTTGTGTATCGTGTTTTCTGTGGTATGTCCAGGAATGCCCGATGATGAAGACTCTCGTGCTCGTAGTTTCCTTCACGCTACTTGATTGCGTGGTTTTGTAACCTTACAACAGGTTTTACCTCTCGAGGGATCTCAAGAGGCTTACAACCCCACCAGGCAGTGTACCTGACCGATGTAGTATAGTGTAGTGGTAAGTACGGGGGATTGATCGTTCTCCACAGGGAATAGTGTTCGTTAGGTATGAAAAACTACTCTAATAGGTCTAAAGGTTGAGGAAGATTCTTTTTATGTTTTTATATTTTTTTATGAAAGCAAGTAAAATCTCGGTTTTGAAGGAGTGGGCGGAATTAGTTGCTAGTCAACTAACCCAAATAACTACAAATGCAAATAAAGTAAATAACAAAAATGAAAATGTGGTGAGAAACTTATGTGTAGAGAAATGTGTTTACTTAGATTTCCTTACTCCCTAACTATCTTTTACCGGTTAATTAGTGTGTATTAGTCGCGTGGATGACGGGTGTATTCCTTAATACCATTCGTGGGGTGGCGTACGTACTTCCCCAACTCTACAAGCTCCTACTTCACTCCTATGTCGAGCCGGCTAGGAAGCTCCTAACATGGGATCACTAGAATTCGCTTGTGCATTAAATACAACCATAAAAACCTTTAGTACGCATTTGGTTCATGTTTCTTAAGACGTTCAAGCAAGTTACCGAATAGGAAGTTAGCCAGTTTTCTTAAGCCTAACATAGATAAACAATCATCCAATACAACTAACAACACACTAATAACCAATAATCAATAGCTAGGTTTCATTAGATCTAAGCAAACACAAGATAAATTTAGCCTAACATGTTAATCAAAAGACAAGAATAAGATAAAATCAAACAACACATAGACATATTGAATGATTAATTGATAACTTATCTTCAATGTAGCATGGAAGATCTCAAGGCAAAAAGCCTTGAAAAAGAAGCTAAATTCGTCCTAGGGTTTTCTCCCAAAATTCCACACACTAAGCTCTCCCTAATGACAAAAAATTAGAAAACTATATATAGATTTTTACATCTGACGGCGTCACCTTATGGAGTGTGACGCCGTCACCTCGCCGCTTCTAGGGTTCCCGGATGACCTTCTTGACGCCGTCCCTCTTTAGCTCTTCAAAAATCCATTCTGGCTTATCAAGGCTTGACGCCGTCGAACCTTGAACGTGACGCCGTCCCCTTTTGATTTAAGCCGTGACGCCCTTGATCAAGTTAAAGCGTGACGCCGTCAGAATTCACATGCTATTTTCACTGGCTTATCATGAGTAAATTTCACGTCCACTTTTTCTTGCCAAGGCATGACGCCGTCTGGGGTTAAATGTGACGCCGTCAAAGGTAACTTTCAGCCGATTTTTGAGACTTTGCCGTTTTCTTCACTTTTATGCTCCAAAAACGTCCAAAATGCCTCATTTTCCAGATTTCTCCTCAAAAGTACCTAAAATGACAAAAGGAACGATTTAGGGCGATATTTGATCAAATAAATACGATTTAGGGCTTAAATGACCCCTTAAAAGCGGTACACTTTTCGCTTCATCAAATACCCTTACACTTGAGATTTGCTTGTCCTCAAGCAAATGCGCTTTTATTCTAATCAAAATACAAGTTAGGGGTCATTTAATGCAAACATAAAAGTAATTACAACAAATATTCGTTCCACTTCAATCATAATAAGCACGGAGATTACATACTAGCACCTCACAAGTAGTGTTTAGATACTCACATCTCTCAAGTGTCATCAAAATAAATCTCATAAATGAAAACGGATAATATCTCTCACTACCTGTCATAGCAAATAGATTACCATAGGCTTGGGAAAGGATCGAAAACCTCCTCCACTAGGCGTAAGCACCAAAGATAAACTATCAAAGAGGGCTTTTAAATGGGTTATAACGTTAGGTGTAGGGAAAAGGAAAACACGGTTTGGTTGGATAAAGGATATTTTACTGGTGGCGAGTTAAAGATCTTGATCAATTACATGTACAATACAATGTTGCTAAGCCAAGACTCGACTCAATCTTAAGCTAATGAAAGTAAATAACAAAAACATAAAATAAACATAAAATAAAACGGGATGGTAGTCCGTATGTTTTTTTCTACTTTTCTTTTTCTCTTTTTTTTTTTTTTTTTTTTTTTTTTTTTTTTTTTTTTGCATACACTTTTGCCCTACCATCCAAAATAATACATCATAGGGGCGTTGCATTCCCCTTACACTTGAACTTTTACATAACTTTACAAATAACTAATCTAATGACTCGAATTAAGATAATTGAAAAACTTGGAGTACTTTTAAAACATTTAGCACATATGGGGGTAATAAATGATGCTCTTCCCCATTACTCCATTACACTAGTACTTTACCCATGAGTCCCAATCGTCCCAAAACAATATGTACAAGGATATGACTCGACTTAGCAACCATGTAATCAACTAGATAATTAACTTGGGTTTTAACAAATGTTGTCACAATAATGCACTAAAATTGAGTGCATACAAGGTAGGCTAAGGCGATTTGGGTGTACATTTAAGTGGGGTGTAAACAAATTCTTCCTTTAAGTAAAATGCTTAAAGGTCGAAACGAAAAGATAGGCTCTGAGGGGTGTACTAGGGATATCGTGTACTAAAAATGAGTACAACGCAAAGGGTGTGGGAGAATTACTTGACCAATGTAGCCAATGTAATTATAACAAAAACACAGGTGTAAAACAATGGGTTAATCCTAATGCCTCTTATCATGTAGTAAATCTAACTACACGAATGTAGTCTCACTTGTGGCCTTGGAATGGTCCTAACGCAAGTTCTAGAATCTAAGTGCTACCGGTACACACATCATAGCATAAATGCTTTTCCTACCAATTCTAGGGGCGAACCTCACATATTTGGGGGTGGAAAATTTTTTTAGTGGTACGGTTTTTTGTGCTAGTCATATAACTCCTATCCGTGAGACGCTTATTAAGATCAAAGTTTCACTCCTATATGTTGTAAAAAATTTTAAATTTGGCACTAAAATTACCCTAACAAGTATTTCTCTCAGTTTTATTACACATCTACCATTAAACAAACAAAAGTCAAGCGTAATTGTATTCTCTAAAATCGTACTTTTACCCTCCCCTTACACTTAATATGAACATTGTCCCCAATGTTCAAATAACAAGATGTAAAAGCATAAAGTAAAGGAATGAAATCAAATACTCCCCTGATTCGCTCGGTGGATAATGAAATTACACGGTTAAATCTTCTTCCAAAGAGAATGTAAAAGCTTCATGACTAATGCATCGCCAAAAGCTTGATTCCATAAACATCTCTGGTATGTGCTTAAACACATACCTTTTCTTAACCAAAACCGGATCCAAAATGACCAAAAACCCGTCCATAACGCCAAAAGATATAGTGTTTTTGTGTTTTGTTTATGCAGGGATGGATATCGTGAAAATTGACAAAAGACACGGAAAAATCGGGAAAACGAGCACGAGATTTGGAAGAGTGTCAAAAGTCGTAGCCGGGAAGTTTATGTCATCCAGATCCTTGAAGAATCATCAAATGTCAAATGAAGCCCTTGGATCATTTCAGAAGATTGGCAGAAGTGGTCCTTGGAATTTCATATTTTACATCTTTGGTCCTTGCTTTTTACCTAAAGCTAAAATCCTTAAATCCTTAAACCACACCTTACCCGGATTTGCTACTAACCAACAATCCAATATATAAAACCCAGCCCACCAATAATTCCCTTACTCAACCCAGTCCACCCATACACGACCCGAGCCCAACTACCCAACCCGTTCTTTACCCGGTCAACCATGTATAACAAACTCAGTCAAAAAAATAAAATACAACACACACACACACCCGCTTACTCTTTTTACCCGCCCCCCAAATCCACCTTCGATGAACCCTAATTTTACCGTACCCCCAAATCACCCCAATTACCCCATTCCTATAATAATTAACCCAATCATTAGATGTTCTAGAAGGTCCTGACAGGAGGAATGACACGTGGGAGCAATTTATTGGACCGAACACGCATCAACTTTGATCAAACGGTGGGAAACTAAAGATTGAAGTGCAAGGATGATCTAAGGGTGGATTGGAGGTGAGATAGCACACGGATCGCCAAGGTGGCAAGACCTAGAAGCTTCACCCCGTGGCTATAAATAGCCTCCTCAGCTCACGGATTCGGGTTGTTAGGTTTTTAGTTAGATTTTAATTAGGTTTATTAGGATTAGGAGTAGATTAAGGTAGCTTATTTTGTTATCACTGCTTATTGTATTATCTTATTCATTTTCAGAAATTCTGTACTCAGTTTTCGATGTTTAATGAAAGTTAAATTTTAGTCAAAATTTGCTATTCAATTGTTTATTGTTCTGCTTTAGAATTGATTTTAGTAATTTCTGCTTTGTAGATTTTAGAATTGAGAATTGAATTTGGTTTGATGTTTTCACTTAAGTCTCATTTTTCACTAAAAAAGTCAATCAGTAAAACATTCAGTCAACTGTTTTTTATTTCAGCTTAATTGAAGTATTGATTCTAAGCTCTTAGTGTTTAATTAGGACTCAGTATGTGAGATAATCATGCTTCATTTAGTTTAAATTAGATCTCAGAAAACTTAAGTTTAAAAAATTGTTTTGTTATAAAGGATGTTGGATCTGAGTTCTGAACTTATGGTCAAATGGTATACTGGTCATGTTTTTCATTTGCATTAGTGATAGTTTAGAGTAAGTATATGTTGGTGGTTTTAAAAGTTTTTGACAGGATTAAGTTGGATAAGTGTGGAGACAAGGTTTAAGCTGTTAGGACAAGCTTCTGTTAAGATAAGCTTGTAGTGGACTCCAATTTTGCAATTTATCAGGTTCATTCATGTCTATTTTTAGTATGCTCACAACGCCTATAAGACTTGTTTAATTTCTTAGTAGCTTAAGTTGGTTTAACATTGGAATACATTTGCTCAAGTTTTTGCGCCACAAACTTAGGTCTGCTGTCTCAGCTTTGAATATGCAGACCTGCATAACTCTGCTGAATTCAGTCTGCTTTTTGTCATTGTATCAGCTTCATCTCTTGTGTTTTTTGTTAGATTTTTAAATCAGAAGTAGCTGGTTATAGTAGCTTGTAGGGTCTGCGTTTGGATTTCCAGGTTTAGCTTATTTAGTAGCTTCTTTTTAGTCTGAAACCTCTTCTCTCAAAATTGCTTATCAGGACTGCTCAATTGCTTGTTACATTTTCAGTCAAACAGCACTTTTCCAGGCTCAAATTAGATAAGCAATAGTTGTTGGATGTTGGAATTCTAAGTGTTTTTGGGTAGCCAGTAGTGCTGATTATATTTTGCCCCCTTAAGATCCTATGTCACTGCTTATTAGGACTGCTTATTGGGGCTACAAAGTAGGGCTTTTAGAACATCATTTCTGCTACTATTCATGTGCTTTTTAGCTTATCCAGTGGGCTTCTCTGATGTTTATAAGTTGTTTCAAGCCTTAATAAGTATGTTTTACTATTTTGAGCTTTTGATAATTTTTGGCTTATGTTTGCTTAATTTTAGCTTATTTCCATTAGCTTATTGCACTGTTTTAGCTTATTCAGACTTATTCAGCTTTTGAAATTATTTTTCCTAGATTTCTTATTTAAAATTAAAATTCCTCAAAAATTTTCAGATTTTTCCAAATTGTTTTACTATTTTTAAAGCATTTAAATAGTTTTAATCAGTTTTTAATTCATAAAAATTAATTAAAAAGTCAAAAAAAAAAATATTTTTCTTTTTCCAAAAATTTTCTTTTATCAGATTTAATATAGGAAAATTATTTTTATATTTTTAAGTTTTAAATTCTACAAAATCATTTTTATTTACGTTTTATATTTCGTCGCGTAACATTTTTAAATTCAATTTTCGTTTTTAACATTACATGCTTAGCTTAATTGTTTCTTTAGTCTAATTAGTTGTTTTCATTTAATATTTTATTGTTCGTAGTATAAAATCAAAATCAATCACTCTTATTCACATTCACTACACGAATCACGTTCCGGGAACACAAATTCCATTCGATCTTCGTCGGGACAAACGACTCGGGTTAACACATATTTCCACGTGTGTTTTCCTTGAACTATAATTGAGATCAAATCAGTTTTTGGCGCCGCTGCCGGGGAGGATTGAAGTGAGTTCGTGATTTCGTTCGTCGAATCGTGTTTTGAAGACCCTTCTTCGGAAGTTATCGTTTTTATAAAAATAAAAAAAAAAAATTCAAAAAGAAAATAAATAAAACACTTTTCCTAAAGTGTTTTCAAAAATACAAAAATATAATAATTAAAAAACACTTTTCCTAAAGTGTTTTCACCATTAATAATAAATCCTCGGTCTTCCGTTGAAGGAGGGCGGTTGTAAACCATTCCGAAATAACAACAAAAGAGATCGGAAAATTAAACGTTTCTTGGATTATTTCTTTACTACAACCTAATTACGGGGTTTAAGGAGGTCTTGACATTAAATTGCAGACCGAAGAGAGATCCATTTTTCTCTCCCGCCACGCTGCGCGTAGTTTTGAAAGAAACGAGTACGGTTGATTAACAATCACCAAAGAGATAATAAATCTAAATTTAAAAAAAAAAAAAAAAAAAAAAAAAAAAAAAAAAATATATCCAAAAATATTTTATTTGTTTTTCTTTTATAAAAATCCAAATAAAAATCTTCTTATCCTCTCATCCATATAATTCTTCTTCTTTAAACCCTCTAAACCGATAATTCTATATCTTTCTTCCTCTTATGTTTAATTCTTATGGATCCAATTTGTGATAATTGTGGAGAACCGTTCTTCGAAGGTTCATGTGTTTGGTGTACGTGTGAACAATGTGGTAGTGATATTCATGATGGCGTTTGTTTGAATTGTAATTCTCCCGAATATGTTCACAATTCGTTTAACAATTTTTCAAACGTTCCCGATTATTATCCGACACCACCACCACCACCTTCGTTCACTTGTTTTAGTTGTGGAAACCCATCCAATGAAGGATCACCGTGCGGACAATGTTTTTGTAATCAATGTGGATACACGAATTGTATATGCTACGTCCCGAGTGCTGAAACGTCTTATGCTTGTGATACGAGTTTTGATAATTATCCTCAAAACGATTTCAATCTTCCTTTTCAAAACTCGTATGAGCAAGTACCGTATTATAATGGTGATTTATTTCAAAGTTCGTCAAATTTTGAAAATTGTGGGGGATCGTTTGATAATTCTTATTATGAGCCAAATTTGTGTTACAATTCTCATGGTTTTGACCAACCCCCACAAACTCACGACAATTATCAAGATAGACTGCGCGAAATTGTAAAATCTTTGGGAGACGTTGTCGAAGCAGTTCAAAATCAAGAGCAAGCGGTTAATCAACTTTTGGCTTATCGTCATGAGAAGTATATGGAAGAACTACTTGCCGAGGAAAAAGAGGCTAATTTTCGGAAGGCCTTACAGAATTGTGCTGACGAGGAGATACTTGTTTCGTTAAACGTTTTCCCTGCAATTTCACCCGTCTTTTCTATCCAAGAACCCGAGGACTCTCTAAAAATGGGGGACGAGCATCTAAACACTATTCCGGCAACGGAATCAGACAATGTTGAGAACTTCGTCCCAATCCCAAGTGAGTCCGAGGAAATATCCGACGGTGAAAGTGATTTGCAATCTTGTGGAGATTCTCTTGATATTTCCAAAGTTACCTCCGGGATTTTCTCTAACCCTCTTTTTGAATTCAATGATGAGTATACTTCTTGCAAAGTTAATCCTCTTTTCGATGAAGGGTTAGAGAACGTCGAGGACGAGGACTCTACATTTGATGAGCTGATTTTACCAATACCTCGCCCTGACGATTCCCATGACTCGGAAGGGGAAAATCTTTTTCTTGAAAGATTGCTTAATGATGATCCCCTTTCACTTCATAAAACTGAGTCATTACACGTTGAGCCATCACCCACTCGTCCGCCTGCTAAACCACCCGATGATATCAAGCCCGATACGGGTGTTGTGACTTCTAAAGTGGTGGATGAGATTTCTGAAAAGTATGCTAATTTGCCCACCCAACCCACCCTTTTTATCTCTTCCGGGTGTGAGGATGACAATTTCTTTACAATTGTTATCATGATCCTTCTTCTTTTCTTCACCTACCCGGTGACTTCTCCTCTCATTCACTCCTTAGGGAGTGAAGACACCATCTTTGACCCCGGCATCTCCGTTCTTTCATGCCGGGTGTCCGTTACTTGCTCCCCCAAGGACAAATAAATTCGGGGTCGAGTCAAGCTCATGTGACTCGGTTACCAAAAACAAGCGCTTCGTGGGAGGCACCCCATGCTTATCCATCTATCTTCTTATCTATTTTCTAATAAAGTGAGTGAGGAGGGCTTCCTCTTCCATATCTTGTGTTTCGTGTTTTCTGTAATGTATCCAGGAATGCCCGATGATGAAGACTCTCGTGCTCGTAGTTTCCTTCACGCTACTCGAGTTTCATCATTCGTTGCTCATCCGATATCCTAAATCTTATCGTTTTGCATCTATCTTTTGGCATAATTAATAAACGGCCTTAGATTTATGTAGGAGAACCCTTACCTTTAAGACATTGAGGACAATGTCTCGTTTTAGTCTGGGGGGGTAATCTTGCGATTTGATTTTTGCCTTGCATTTTTGCCGTTTTCTCATGCAATCCCCGTTTTTCCTCCAAAATTGAAAAAATCCAAAAAAATGAGAAAATTTAAATTTTTTTGCAAAAATATAATAAATTTTGACATTTTTGTTGATTTTCCGCTGGTGAGAGTAGGAATAAAATTCTGACTTGATCGGGCGTGTTGAGCCCTAGCTTGTTCCCTTAACCGTTTATAATCTATAAGCTCGTGCTAGTCTTTTACACAAGGAGCTAGAAAACGCGAATTCTTTTTAAGAGTTTGCAAGTTCCCGTATTTGACTTTATATATGCATGGCTTGATTATTTGGCTAAGCATTCGCGGATCTTATTATTTAAGATTTTAAATTTGCGAAGAACGAGAAATGATAGAGTTGTTTATAAGTTAGATTGCTAAACGTGGAGTAGTTGGATGTCTTTAGAGCTCATCGAAGTTATTTGTGGCTTTTTGTTCCCATAAGCTTGTTTCACCTCAAAAATAGAAATCTATAAATAATTAAAGTTATTTTGGTTTTGGCGAAATTTAGTTTTTATTTCTTCCTTAGAGAATCCTTGCTTATAAGAGTTGGGTACACATCAAGGTACTGTCAGTGTTGCGGTGTAATAGACTATTCCATCTTGCCGGCTCGCAACCGATGTTGGGATTGTTATAAAAGCCGTAGGACTCGGGATTTGGCAAAATATATAATGAATAATAAATAATAATAATAATCCAAAGCCATAAAAAGTTTTCTGCATCTTGCCGGTTCGCAGCCGATGTTGTAGACTTCTAATAAAGGCAGAGGAAAAATTCCAAGGTCATAATAGACTATCACATCTTGCCGGTTCGCAGCCGATGTTGTGATTGTTATAAAGGGCCAAGGATCAATAATAATATGTGCTTAATAATGTTAAAAATGCCAAATTTCGACTCCGAGGTATCCTAATAAAGGCTTCCGTCTCTGGACTCGTAGATGAGTTGTTTCGGTCGCAAATAAAAGGGATATTCTCAAAATCGTGTTAAATCAGAGACCTTGATGTGGACCTCATTTTTGTATGCAACGGTTTTCGAGGGAAGGCTTGGAAACTACCTAGCATCTAAACTAGGTATCTTTATCAGACTAAAAAATTATCGAAACGAGAACTTGAAGAAATTCATTTCTCACCAAAAATAAAATAAATAGAGGAAAATAGGAATTTGGGAACGAGGAGTCCACAATTAGCTTTTATGAGTAGTGTTGGCAATCTAACTTGTAAATGACAATGATTTCGTTTTTAAGCTTAGTTTGGGGACTCGTGAAAAATCAGGAACGACGAATTTTATCCGTATGGTCACTTCTTTATGAGTCGTGTTTCCTACTCGAAGACCCTAAAAAATTATCGAAAGATAATGATTGTCAACAAAAGCCGTCACATGAATAATGAGAAAAATATAAAAATACAAAAATAGAATAAAAGAAAAAACGTGTTTTTATAACATTGCATGAGGACATTGCAATAGCTTAGTCTGGGGGATTTTGGTATGTGCTTAAACACATACCTTTATTTGACCAAAACCGGACCAAAATGACCAAAAACCCGTCCATAACGCCAAAAGATATAGTGTTTTTGTGTTTTGTTTATGCAGGGATGGATATCGTGAAAATTGACAAAAGACACGAAAAAATCGGGAAAACGAGCACGAGATTTGGAAGAGTGTCAAAAGTCGTAGCCGGGAAGTTTATGTCATCCAGATCCTTGAAGAATCATCAAATGTCAAATGAAGCCCTTGGATCACATTTCAGAAGATTGGCAGAAGTGGTCCTTGGAATTTCATATTTTACATCTTTGGTCCTTGCTTTTTACCTAAAGCTAAAATCCTTAAATCCTTAAACCACACCTTACCCGGATTTGCTACTAACCAACAATCCAATATATAAAACCCAGCCCACCAATAATTCCCTTACTCAACCCAGTCCACCCATACACGACCCGAGCCCAACTACCCAACCCGTTCTTTACCCGGTCAACCATGTATAACAAACTCAGTCAAAAAAATAAAATACAACACACACACACACCCGCTTACTCTTTTTACCCGCCCCCCAAATCCACCTTCGATGAACCCTAATTTTACCGTACCCCCAAATCACCCCAATTACCCCATTCCTATAATAATTAACCCAATCATTAGATGTTCTAGAAGGTCCTGACAGGAGGAATGACACGTGGGAGCAATTTATTGGACCGAACACGCATCAACTTTGATCAAACGGTGGGAAACTAAAGATTGAAGTGCAAGGATGATCTAAGGGTGGATTGGAGGTGAGATAGCACACGGATCGCCAAGGTGGCAAGACCTAGAAGCTTCACCCCGTGGCTATAAATAGCCTCCTCAGCTCACGGATTCGGGTTGTTAGGTTTTTAGTTAGATTTTAATTAGGTTTATTAGGATTAGGAGTAGATTAAGGTAGCTTATTTTGTTATCACTGCTTATTGTATTATCTTATTCATTTTCAGAAATTCTGTACTCAGTTTTCGATGTTTAATGAAAGTTAAATTTTAGTCAAAATTTGCTATTCAATTGTTTATTGTTCTGCTTTAGAATTGATTTTAGTAATTTCTGCTTTGTAGATTTTAGAATTGAGAATTGAATTTGGTTTGATGTTTTCACTTAAGTCTCATTTTTCACTAAAAAAGTCAATCAGTAAAACATTCAGTCAACTGTTTTTTATTTCAGCTTAATTGAAGTATTGATTCTAAGCTCTTAGTGTTTAATTAGGACTCAGTATGTGAGATAATCATGCTTCATTTAGTTTAAATTAGATCTCAGAAAACTTAAGTTTAAAAAATTGTTTTGTTATAAAGGATGTTGGATCTGAGTTCTGAACTTATGGTCAAATGGTATACTGGTCATGTTTTTCATTTGCATTAGTGATAGTTTAGAGTAAGTATATGTTGGTGGTTTTAAAAGTTTTTGACAGGATTAAGTTGGATAAGTGTGGAGACAAGGTTTAAGCTGTTAGGACAAGCTTCTGTTAAGATAAGCTTGTAGTGGACTCCAATTTTGCAATTTATCAGGTTCATTCATGTCTATTTTTAGTATGCTCACAACGCCTATAAGACTTGTTTAATTTCTTAGTAGCTTAAGTTGGTTTAACATTGGAATACATTTGCTCAAGTTTTTGCGCCACAAACTTAGGTCTGCTGTCTCAGCTTTGAATATGCAGACCTGCATAACTCTGCTGAATTCAGTCTGCTTTTTGTCATTGTATCAGCTTCATCTCTTATGTTTTTTGTTAGATTTTTAAATCAGAAGTAGCTGGTTATAGTAGCTTGTAGGGTCTGCGTTTGGATTTCCAGGTTTAGCTTATTTAGTAGCTTCTTTTTAGTCTGAAACCTCTTCTCTCAAAATTGCTTATCAGGACTGCTCAATTGCTTGTTACATTTTCAGTCAAACAGCACTTTTCCAGGCTCAAATTAGATAAGCAATAGTTGTTGGATTTTGGAATTCTAAGTGTTTTTGGGTAGCCAGTAGTGCTGATTATATTTTGCCCCCTTAAGATCCTATGTCACTGCTTATTAGGACTGCTTATTGGGGCTACAAAGTAGGGCTTTTAGAACATCATTTCTGCTACTATTCATGTGCTTTTTAGCTTATCCAGTGGGCTTCTCTGATGTTTATAAGTTGTTTCAAGCCTTAATAAGTATGTTTTACTATTTTTGAGCTTTTGATAATTTTTGGCTTATGTTTGCTTAATTTTAGCTTATTTCCATTAGCTTATTGCACTGTTTTAGCTTATTCAGACTTATTCAGCTTTTGAAATTATTTTTTCTAGATTTCTTATTTAAAATTAAAATTCCTCAAAAATTTTCAGATTTTTCCAAATTGTTTTACTATTTTTAAAGCATTTAAATAGTTTTAATCAGTTTTTAATTCATAAAAATTAATTAAAAAGTCAAAAAAAAATATTTTTCTTTTTCCAAAAATTTTCTTTTATCAGATTTAATATAGGAAAATTATTTTTATATTTTTAAGTTTTAAATTCTACAAAATCATTTTTATTTACGTTTTATATTTCGTCGCGTAACATTTTTAAATTCAATTTTCGTTTTTAACATTACATGCTTAGCTTAATTGTTTCTTTAGTCTAATTAGTTGTTTTCATTTAATATTTTATTGTTCGTAGTATAAAATCAAAATCAATCACTCTTATTCACATTCACTACACGAATCACGTTCCGGGAACACAAATTCCATTCGATCTTCGTCGGGACAAACGACTCGGGTTAACACATATTTCCACGTGTGTTTTCCTTGAACTATAATTGTGCAAATCAATCTCCTTGTCCAAAATAACCTGTTAAACCAGAGAAAACAAACACGAAAACCTGCATAACATCGGCGGGATAAAATCTATATATAAGGATATAATGCTTGTGGAATGATAATTTTGCAGATTCCTGGAGATTATAAGTTGGAGATTTTAATAAAAACTTTTTAAAAACAAAACTTTCAAAAATTTCTGAAAATTAAATCTGACGCCGTCAGGTTATAACCCTTGACGCCGTCAGAAATGACCTGACAAAAATTTTCATTTTAAGTTTCCGGAAAATTTCTGGAAAAACCTTTACCTTACTTCCTGGAAATCCTGCAAAACATCATTATGACTCGATACAAGCATTTGACTCAAACAAACACTAATATGTATGTTAATTTAGTATTATTATGATTCATGTTCATTTGTGTTCTAATAAACCGATTCAGATTTCCCTTACACTTATCTTTTGCAAAATACCTTTATATGTAGTTAAGACAAAGTTAAAAACAACATAAAGCATTTTCACAATTTACTTTTGAACATGAATCAATACTAATAAAAATTAAACACACATACGGAAACAAATAGAAACAAACAATCAAATAAATAAACACACAAAGCAAATAAAACAAATAAAGCTTGGGTTGCCTCCCAAGAAGCGCTTTTCTTTATTAACGAGTCTTGTAGCTAGACTCAAAGTCACGTTACCCTATATAAGTGAGCTCGTCATCGAGGACGTCTTTAGGGTTAAGCTTGGATTGAAGTTTCCTATTGGTCCGCTTAGTACGATATATCTTCTCAAACTTCTCTCCATCCGGGTCATACAATGTCATCTTAATATGCCATGACCCATCTCCATCTTTGGGTGGTTTGTCCCAATCCCACTTGTGATCATCCTCCTCACACGTCCACTTATTCATTCCTAGGTTAATTGGCAAAACTCCTAGGAACTCAATCATCCTTCTAAAAACTAGAGGGTCTTCAAATGGATCCAATTCGGTGTCCCTAGCCAAGAGTTGTTCCACCGTATGTGTTCGGTTCACAAAGTCCTCTTCTAGGTAAAATGGGCGTTGGGGTCCTATGAAGTCTCTATCAATCCAAGGTCCATATCTAGATGGTCTCCTATTTGATTCTAGCCAATGTGGTGTTGGTTCCTCACTAGTATCATAGGCATGTTTCTTAACATCATAGACTGACCAAGTATCTCCTTCTCCTACCGCTATCTTGGATTCCTTACAATCAATCATAGCACTAGCGGTCGCCAAAAATCCTCTACCTATCAACAAGGGGCATGTAGGGTCGCTAACCATATCAAGGACGTGGAAATCGGCTAAAATGGTTAGTTTCCCAATGTGCACTAACACGTCCTTAACTACTCCAACCGGGTAAGCAAACACTCCCATCCGCTAAACCTATTATTACCTCGGTCTCTTCAAGTTTTCCAAGTTTTAGAGAGGTGTAGAGAGGTAATGGAAGTAGGTTAAGGCTTGATCCAAGATCGGCTAATGTGTCATAAGCCTCCGAATTACCGATCTTGCAAGGTAGAACAAATAAGCCCGGATCATCTAACTTCTTAGGTAGCTTGTTTTGAACAAAGGCGGTCCCTTTTTCGCCTAACTTGAGCTTCTTCTCATCCAACTCATCAACAACCGGACTTTCAAGGTGGAGCTCCTTGAATTCTTCGTCAAGGTTTTGAGTGGGAGGTGTTTCAACTATGTTGTTGACCAATTTGGATGTCATAACTTCTTGGTCATTTGGAACGACTTGGGTTTGTTTGAAACACGTGCTCATGGAATTGACCGAATAATATTGTGGACAAGAACTAGGGGACGAAACCGATGAAATAGCGTTGACGTTTAGTTTCGGGTTCTTGACCGTGTTGCTAGGGAGTGCTCCCATTTCTCGGTCATTGAGGGCTTTCAACAAGGTGTCAATCTTATCGGTCATCTCGCTTTGTTTTTGTTTGAAATCGGTTTCAAACTTGGCTAAACGAGCTTCTTGCGATGCCATAAATTGAGACATCAATCCTTCAAAGTTATCGGTACTACCATTGCCAGAAGGATTGTTGTTGAAAGTACGGTTCGAGTTGGAACCGCTTGATTGGAAACGATTAGGTGGGTTGGAAGAATTGGTTTGTTGTGTGTTTTGGTTTTGTTTCCACCTAAGGTTCGGGTGATTTTTCCATGCGGGGTTGTATGAATCACCGTAATGGTTTGGCTCGGGTTTGAAAGTGTACCACTTGTCTCCCGCTCCGTCGGTACGCGAGGATGCGTAGTCCACAAAAGCTTGTTCGGGGAGTTCCATGCAATCACGAGTGTCATGGGGACCACTACATAATTCACATGAAGAAGTGATTTTGTTCACTTGGCTTGAAGGGTTAGGAGCCTCGTAGGATTTCATGAGAAACTTGACTTGGTCTTCAAGTTCTATGATCCTACGGTCAGAAGTGCTTGAATTGTTCGAAGGCAAAGATATTGCCTTGACCGTTTTATTCAAATCACGGGGATCACTCCAACTTTCGTTGTCATAAAGAGCAAGATCCTCTAGGAGAGCCCATGATTGTTCCGCACTTAGATCACGTAGCTTACCACCGGCCGATTGGTCAATGGTTTGCCTCGTGGAGAGATTGATATGGTCGTAGAAGATTTGGACTTGGAGCCAAAGTTCTATGCCATGGTGGGGGACTTTTTGGAGTAAGTCCTTGAATCGAGTCCATGCCTCGTAGAGAGTTTCGCCTTGACGTTGTTGGAACATCAAGATATCATTCCTTAGCTTGGTAGTTCTTCCCGGTGGGAAAAACTGAGCAAGGAAACGAGTGGTGAGATCATCCCAAGAGGTGATGGATCCTGCGGGTTGACGTTCTAGCCACTGACTAGCTTGGTCCCGCAAAGAGAATTGGAAGAGACGCAATCGGGTCGTCTCTCGAGTGGCAACATCAAGGTCTATAGAATCAACGATTTTAAGAAAGTCCTTGAGGTGTTGATTAGGATCTTCAGAACGAAGTCCATGGAATGCGCATCCGCTTTGCACCAACCGGATGGTGTCGGATCGCAAGGGTGTGATATTGGCTCCTTGAGTGAGCTCAATGGTGTTTCGATAGCCGTGGTGGCTAGGACGGGAATGCTCTCCTAAGGTACGGGCTCTAGGAGGTGGTGGTGGTTGTTGTGGTGGTGGGTTGTGGGGGTTAAGGATATTACCATCTTCCATGATGTCGAATGGTAATGGTTACGAACAAAGACACGAAGAAAATAGATAGACTAAAGAATACCTAGAAAAATAAAATAAAAATCTCACTAGAAAGGAATCTAGTGAGTAGACCTAATAGAAATAAAAATTCAACCTAAACAATAACTATCCCCCGGCAGCGGCGCCAAAAACTTGATGCGTGGTTTTGTAACCTTACAACAGGTTTTACCTCTCGAGGGATCTCAAGAGGCTTACAACCCCACCAGGCAGTGTACCTGACCGATGTAGTATAGTGTAGTGGTAAGTACGGGGGATTGATCGTTCTCCACAGGGAATAGTGTTCGTTAGGTATGAAAAACTACTCTAATAGGTCTAAAGGTTGAGGAAGATTCTTTTTATGTTTTTATATTTTTTTATGAAAGCAAGTAAAATCTCGGTTTTGAAGGAGTGGGCGGAATTAGTTGCTAGTCAACTAACCCAAATAACTACAAATGCAAATAAAGTAAATAACAAAAATGAAAATGTGGTGAGAAACTTATGTGTAGAGAAATGTGTTTACTTAGATTTCCTTACTCCCTAACTATCTTTTACCGGTTAATTAGTGTGTATTAGTCACGTGGATGACGGTTGTATTCCTTAATACCATTCGTGGGGTGGCGTACGTACTTCCCCAACTCTACAAGCTCCTACTTCACTCCTATGTCGAGCCGGCTAGGAAGCTCCTAACATGGGATCACTAGAATTCGCTTGTGCATTAAATACAACCATAAAAACCTTTAGTACGCATTTGGTTCATGTTTCTTAAGACGTTCAAGCAAGTTACCGAATAGGAAGTTAGCCAGTTTTCTTAAGCCTAACATAGATAAACAATCATCCAATACAACTAACAACACACTAATAACCAATAATCAATAGCTAGGTTTCATTAGATCTAAGCAAACACAAGATAAATTTAGCCTAACATGTTAATCAAAAGACAAGAATAAGATAAAATCAAACAACACATAGACATATTGAATGATTAATTGATAACTTATCTTCAATGTAGCATGGAAGATCTCAAGGCAAAAAGCCTTGAAAAAGAAGCTAAATTCGTCCTAGGGTTTTCTCCCAAAATTCCACACACTAAGCTCTCCCTAATGACAAAAAATTAGAAAACTATATATAGATTTTTACATCTGACGGCGTCACCTTATGGAGTGTGACGCCGTCACCTCGCCGCTTCTAGGGTTCCCGGATGACCTTCTTGACGCCGTCCCTCTTTAGCTCTTCAAAAATCCATTCTGGCTTATCAAGGCTTGACGCCGTCGAACCTTGAACGTGACGCCGTCCCCTTTTGATTTAAGCCGTGACGCCCTTGATCAAGTTAAAGCGTGACGCCGTCAGAATTCACATGCTATTTTCACTGGCTTATCATGAGTAAATTTCATGTCCACTTTTTCTTGCCAAGGCATGACGCCGTCTGGGGTTAAATGTGACGCCGTCAAAGGTAACTTTCAGCCGATTTTTGAGACTTTGCCGTTTTCTTCACTTTTATGCTCCAAAAACGTCCAAAATGCCTCCTTTTCCAGATTTCTCCTCAAAAGTACCTAAAATGACAAAAGGAACGATTTAGGGCGATATTTGATCAAATAAATACGATTTCGGGCTTAAATGACCCCTTAAAAGCGGTACACTTTTCGCTTCATCACTACTCGAGTTTCATCATTCGCTGCTTATCGATATCCAAAATCTTATCGTTTTACATCTATTTTTGGCATAATTAATAAACGGCCTTAGATTTTTGTAGGAGAACCCTTACCTTTAAGACATTGAGGACAATGTCTCGTCTTAGTCTGGGGGGGTCATCTTGCGATTTGATTTTTGCCTTGCATTTTTGCCGTTTACTCATGCAACCCCGTTTTTTCCTCCAAAATTGAAAAAATCCAAAAAATGAGAAAAATTTTAAAAAATATTGCAAAAATATAATAAATTTTGACATTTTTGTTGACTTTCCGCTGGAGAGAGTAGGAATAAAATTCTGACTTGACCGGGCGTGTTGAGCCCTAGCTTGTCCCCTTAACCGTTTATAATCCATAAGCTTGTGCTAGTCTTTTACACAAGGAGCTAGAAAACGCGAATTCTTTTCAAGAGTTTGCAAGTTCCCGTATTTGACTTTATATATGCATGGCTTGATTATTTGGCTAAGCATTCGCGGATCTTATTATTTAAGATTTTAAATTTGCGAAGAACGAGAAATGATAGAGTTGTTCATAAGTTAGATTGCTAAACGTGGAGTAGTTGGATCTCTTTAGAGCTCATCAAAGTTACTTGTGGCTTCTTGTTCCCATCAGCTTGTTTCACCAAGAATAGTACTCTATAAATAATTAAAGCTATTTTAGTTTTGGCGATAATTAGTTTTTATTTCTTCCTTAGAGGATCCTTGCTTATGAAAGTTGGGTACACATCAAGGTACTGCCAGTGTTACGGTGTAATAGACTATTCCATCTTGCCGGCTCGCAACCGATGTTGGGATTGTTATAAAAGCCGTAGGACTTGGGGTTTGGCAAATAATTAATTAATGTGATAACGAATAATAATAATAATCCAAAGCCATAAAAAGTTTTCTACATCTTGCCGGTTCGCAGCCGATGTTGTAGACTTCTAATAAAGGCAGAGGAAAAATTCCAAGGTCATAATAGACTATCACATCTTGCCGGTTCGCAGCCGATGTTGTGATTGTTATAAAGGGCCAAGGATTAAATACGTTAATGTGCTTAATAATAATAAAAATGCCAAACTTCGACTCCGGGGGTGTCCTAATAAAGGCTTCCGTCTCTGGACTCGTAGATGAGTTGTTTCGGTCGCAAATAAAAGGGATATCCTCAAAATCGTGTTAAATCAGAGACCTTGATGTGGACCTCATTTTTGTATGCAACGGTTTTCGAGGGAAGGTTTGAAAACTACTTAGCGTCTAAACTAAGGTATCTTTATCGGCTTAAAAAATTATCGAAACGAGAATTTGAAGAAATTCATTTCTCACCAAAAATAAAATAAATAGAGGAAAATAGGAATTTGGGAACGAGAAGTCCACAATTAACTTTCTGAGTAGTGTTGGCAATCTAACTTGTAAATGACAATGATTTCGTTTTTAAGCTTAGTTTGGGGACTTGTGAAAAATCGGGGATGACGAATTTTATCCGTATGGTCACTTCTTTATGAGTCGTGTTTCCTGCTCGAAGACCCTAAAAGTTATCGTTAGATAATGATTGTCGACGAAGCCGTCACATGCATAATAAGAAAATTACAAAAAATAAAATAAAGGAAAAATGGGGAGTTTTTAGAGCTTAAGATTTCTTGATCTCTTTTGAAAATTTTGCTACTTTTCAAAGTTAGTAAAAAGAGATTGGAAATTTTTGGTTTCGAAAACGTGTTTTTATAAAAATTGCGTGAGGACACGTCAATGGCTTAGTCTGGGGGAATTT
The DNA here is from genome assembly GCA_021014915.2 of Artemisia tridentata subsp. tridentata. Taxonomy (NCBI): domain Eukaryota; kingdom Viridiplantae; phylum Streptophyta; class Magnoliopsida; order Asterales; family Asteraceae; genus Artemisia; species Artemisia tridentata. Next base: position 18,317,676 of record CP139506.1, on the reverse strand, counting down.
TGGTATGTGCTTAAACACATACCTTTTTCTTGACCAAAACCGGACCAATATGACCAAAAACCCGTCCATAATGCCAATAGATAGTGTGTTTTTGTGTTTTGTTTACGCAGGGACGAATATCGGAAAATCGGACAAAATCAAGCAAAAATCGAGAAAACGAGCATGAGATTTGGAAGAGTGAATAAAAGCCGAAGCCGGGGAAGTAATTATGCTTAAAAAGTCAAAGTCAACCCTTGAAGAATCAAAGAATGGCAAGAAAGGCCCTTGGATAAATTTTGGATAAAGTACACTTTCAACCCCCTAAGTTCACAAAATTTCAAAACTTACCTTAAATTTACAAATCCTATATTTAGAAAACCTTAACCGACCCTTTGTCATTAAAACGCAGCCCAAAATATAAAAATCCCCAAACCAATCCCATTTACCCAAAACATTAAATAACCCAATCCACTTATCAAACCAAACCCAGCCCAATCTTTAACCCTATACCCGACCCACTCCTATAACCGGTTAATAGAAATAAAATACCCCAAATCCCTAACTCACCCTCACACACACGCGCGAAAAATAATCCCCAAAATTCACTACCGAAGAACCCTAATTTACTGCACGCCCAAAATTACCTCGTACCGAATAATTACCTAATGATTAAAACCTTCTGGAAGGTCCTGACAGCTTCAGGGACACGTGGGGGATGCTTATTGGAGGTGCCACCTCATAAATCCAATCCAAGGGCCAAGATTAAACCGTGGTGAGCAAGGGAAGGATCCAAGGGCTTAGGTTGATCGAAGGAGTCTCTGGAAGCCTCTGCTGAGGGCTATAAATATCCCACCTCTCTCACGAAGGAAAGGGAGTTAGCTAGTTAGTGAGTCAGTAGCTAGAATTAGTAGTTAGTAGTAGCAGCTTATTAGGTTAGAATTAGAATAGGGTAGTTTACATTCAGCTTATTTCATTTCAGTTTATTCTAATTCAGTTCATCATTTGTACTAAGTTTTTGAGTTTTAATCAAAGTCAACGTTGGTCAAGTTTTCTGCTCATCAGTTTATTTTCTTTAAGTAAGTGCTCAATTCGATTTCTCTGCTTATTTAGATATTATTTTTAATGATTGATATTAATATTATACTTAGTGTTAATTTGCTCCCAATTTCTGTTATAATTGCTTAAAGTCAAAAATAAAGTCAACATCAGCTTGTTAAGCTTTTTCAGCTTAATTTGGTTCTAAAAACATTTTTTCTAGAGTAAAACTGGTCTAGTGATTTTAGTCAATCTGTTTTTCAGCCTTTATAAATCCATTTCAGTTGAGTTATAGCAATATTGTGTTTGGTTGAATTCAGCTTATGGGTTGAATGGGTCAAAACTGAGACACACCTGTTTATTTGTCCTTAGATAAAGTTTGAATTAGTTTAGTTTTAATCCAGTTGAGTTGTTGTTAGAAGGATTTAAGCTGTTTTGAATGTTTGTGAGTTTTTGAGGTTACTAGTGAAATTTTAGAGACAAACCTGCCTTAGTAAGCTTTTCATTGAACTGAGCTTAATTTAAGTTCATTTTTAGCTTCTCTAGTTAGTTTATAGGTGTTAGAGTATATTCCCAAGAGCTTGATAGGATTAGTTAGGATTTGCACTTTCCGCGCCATTTTCTCTGTTTCTGCTATCACAAGTCTGCTCAGCAGACTTTTTGCTTTCTAGCTGCTGATCTAGGGCGATTTGAAGTTCAATTGATGTGTTATAATTAGGGTTTTTTAGTTTTCTAGGTAATTAGTAGTGGTGTCTATCTTTTGCCCCCATTAGGTTTTAGTTTGAAGCTTATTTAGACTGCTTAATGAGTGCTACAAGTGGGCTGTTTAGCCATTTTGAACCTGCCATGTCTTTTGAAATTTTCAGCTTATTTGTTGCTTATATCCTGTGCTTATTTGGCCTATTTCAGTTTATTTAAGTTTGATAAAGTAGGTTTGCTAAGTTTTGAGCTTTTCAGAATTTTTGGCTTATTTTTGCTTATTTTTAGCTTATTTCCTAGTGCTTATTTCTCTGTTTTAGCTTATTTAGACATAATCAGTTTCTAAAATTATTTTTATTAAATTTCTCATTAAAAATTAAAATTACTCAGAAATTTTCAGATTTTTCCTAGTTGTTTTAATATTTTTAAATCATTTAAATTGTTTTAATTAGTTTTTAATTCATAAAAAAATTATTAAAAAGTCAAAAAAAATATTTTTCTTTTTCCAAAAATTTTCTTTTATCAGCTTTAATTTAGGAAAATTATTTTCATTGTTTTAAGTTTTAAATTTCACAAAATCACTTTTATTTACGTTTTATAAATCGTCGCGTAACGTTTTTAAAATTCTAATTTTCGTTTTTTAGGTTAGATGCTTAGTTTAATTGTTTAATTAGCTTAATTAGTTGTTTTTATTTCATATTTCATTGTTCGTAGTATAAAATCACAATTCTCACTTATACACTCTCATTCACTACACGAATCACGTTCCGGGAACACAAATTCCATTCGATCTTCGTCGGGATAAACGACTCGGGTTAACACATATTTCCACGTGTGTTTTCCTTGAAAAATATATACTATAATTGTTAAATCACCCATTGTTTTACACCTGTGATTTTGTTATAATTACGTTGGCTACATTGGTCAAGTAATTCTCCCACACCCTTTGCGTTGTACTCAATTTTAGTACACGATACCCCTAGTACACCCCTCAGAGCCTATCTTTTCATTTCGACCTTTAAGCATTTTACTTAAAGGAAGAATTTGTTACACCCCACTAAAATGTACACCCAAATCGTCTTAGCCTACCTTGTATGCACTCATCTTTAGTGCATTATTGTTACAACATTTGTTTAAACCCAAGTTAATTATCTAATTGATTACATGGTTGCTAAGTCGAGTCATATCCTTGTACATATTGTTTTGGGACGATTGGGACTCATGGGTAAAGTACTAGTGTAATGGAGTAATGGGGAAGAACATCATTTATTACCCCCATATGTGCTAAATATTTTAAAAGTACTCCAAGTTTTTCGATTATCTTAATTCGAGTCATTAGAATAGTTATTTGTAAAGTTATGTAAAAATTCAAGTGTAAGGGGATGCAACGCCCCTATGATGTATTATTTTGGATGGTAGGGCAAGAGTGTATGCAAAAAAAAAAAAAAAAAAAAAAAAAAAAAAAAAAAAAAAAAAAAATCGAAAAATCAAGAAAAAAAAATGAGAAAAAGAAAAATAGAAAAAACATACGGACTACCATCCCGTTTCATTTTATGTTTGTTTTATGTTTTTGTTATTTTGTTTTTAGCTTAAGATCGAGTCGAGTCTTGGCTTAGCAACGCCGTATAGTTCATGTAATTAATCAAGATCTTTAACTCGCCACCAGTAAAATATCCTTTATCCAACAAAACCGTGTTTTCCTTTTCCCTACACCTAACGTTATAACCCATTTAAAAGCCCTCTTTGATAGTTTATCTTAGGTGCTTACGCCTAGTGGAGGAGGTTTTCGATCCTTTCCCAAGCCTATGGTAATCTATTTGCTATGACAGGTAGTGAGAGATATTATCCGTTTTCATTTATGAGATTTATTTTGATGACACTTGAGAGATGTGAGTATCTAAACACTACTTGTGAGGTGCTAGTTTATAATCTCCATGCTTATTATGATTAAAGTGGAACGAATATTTGTTGTAATTACTTTTATGTTAACATTAAATGACCCCTAACTTGTATTTTGATTAGAATAAAAGCGCATTTGCTTGAGGACAAGCAAATCTCAAGTGTAAGGGTATTTGATGAAGCGAAAAGTGTACCGCTTTTAAGGGGTCATTTAAGCCCTAAATCGTATTTATTTGATCAAATATTGCCCTAAATCGTTCCTTTTGTCATTTTAGGTACTTTTGAGAAGAAATCTGGAAAAGGGAGCATTTTGGACGTTTTTGGAGCATAAAAGTGAAGAAAACGACAAAGTCTCAAAATCATGCTGGAAATTACCTTTGACGGCGTCAGGATTATCTCCAGACGGCGTCATGGCTTGGCAAAAGTGGTGGATGTGAAATTTACTCATGATAAGCCAGTGAAAATTGCATGGGAATTCTGACGGCGTCACCCTTTAATTTGATCAAGGTCGTCACGTTATAATTTAAAGAGGGACGGCGTCACGTTCATAGTCTGACGGAGTCAAGCCTTGATAAGCCAGAACGGATTTTGGAGAGCTAAAGAGGGACGGCGTCAAGAAGGTCATCCGGGAACCCTAAAAGCGGCGAGGTGACGGCGTCACACTCCATAACGTGACGCCGTCAGATCTAAAACTCTATATATAGTTTTGCAATTTTTTGTTATTTGTGTGGAACTTATTGAGGAACTTTGTGTGTGAAAACCCTAGGACGAATTTGGCAGCTCTTTCAAGGCTTTTTGCCTTGAGATCTTCCATGTTACATTGAAGATAAGTTATCAATTAATCATTCAATATGTCTATGTGTTGTTTGATTCTATCTTGTTCTTGTCTTTTGTTTAACATGCTAGGCTAGATTTATCTTGTGTTTGCTTAGATCTAATGAAACATAGCTATTGATTATTGGTTATTAGTGTGTTATTAGTTGTATTGGATGATTGTTCATCTATGTTAGGCTTAAGAAAACTGGCTAACTTCCTATTCGGTAACTTGCTTGAACGTCTTAAGAAACATGAACCAATGCGTACTAAAGGTTTTTATGGTTGTATTTAATGCACAAGCGAATTCTAGTGATCCCATGTTAGGAGCTTCCTAGCCGGCTCGACATAGGAGTGAAGTAGGAGCTTGTAGAGTTGGGGAAGTACGTACGCCACCCCACGAATGGTATTAAGGAATACACCCGTCATCCACGCAACTAATACACACTAATCAACCGGTAAAAGATAGTTAGGGAGTAAGGAAATCTAAGTAAACACATTTCTCTCCATATAAGTTTCCACCACATTTTCATTTTCTGTTATTTTATTTTACTTGCATTCGTAGTAATTTGGGTTAGTTGACTAGCAACTAATTCCGCCCACTCTTTCAAGCCCGAGATTTTACTTGCTTTCATAAAAACTATAAAAACATAAAAAGAATCTTCTCTCACCCTTAGACCTATTAGAGTAGTCTTTCACACCTAACGAACACTATTCCCTGTGGAGAACGATCAATCCCCCGTACTTACCACTACACTATACTACATCGGTCAGGTACACTGCCTGGTGGGGTTGTAAGCCTCTTGAGATCCCTCGAGAGGTAAAACCTGTTGTAAGGTTGCAAAACCACGCATCATGTCCTTTCTAAAACGGTTGTTTTTACGGACCATTCAGCTCTTCGATATCTTTTCACTAAACAGGATGCTAAACCGCGGTTAATTCGTTGGATCTTACTATTGCAAGAGTTCGATATAGAGATTCGTGATAAGAAAGGAGCAGAGAATCTTGCGGCTGATCATCTCTCTCGTCTCGAAAACCCCAGCCTCGCTGAATCTGACAAGAGTGAGATTCGGGAGTCATTTCCTGAAGAGCTGCTCATGTCAATAAATGATTCTGAACCATGGTTTGCGGATTATGCTAACTTCCTGGCAAGTAGAGTCATTCCTGAGCATATGAGCAGGCATGAAAAAAGGAGGTTCTTCAATCAATTAAAGTATTACTTTTGGGATGAACCTTTCTTATTCCAAAGATGTCCGGATCAGGTAATCAGGCGTTGTGTTTCGGAAAAGGAGGCTGTCAGAATTATGAAAGAGTGTCATGCAGGTCCATCTGGAGGACATCACGGAATGAACACTACTGCACGAAAGGTCTTCGACGCGGGATTCTATTGGCCTACAATATTTCGTGATGTGAAGGGAATGATACAAACTTGTGACGCATGTCAAAGAGCTGGGAATATCTCTAGGAGGGATGAAGCCCCACAGAATTATATACAAGTTTGCGAGGTTTTCGATGTTTGGGGAATTGATTTCATGGGACCCTTCCCATCTTCAGGAGGGAATGAATACATCTTAGTGGCCATTGATTATGTTTCGAAATGGGTGGAAGCACAAGCCCTTAGGACTAACGACGCTAGGGTAGTCATTCATTTCTTAAAAAAATTGTTCGCTAGGTTCGGAATTCCGAAGGCTCTTATTAGTAACAGGGGAACCCATTTTTGCAATTCGCAAATGGAGAAAGTTATGAAAAGATATGGAGTCTCTCACCGATTCTCCACCGCTTACCATCCTCAAACCAACGGTCAAGTCGAAAACACTAATAGAGCCATAAAGAGAATATTAGAGAAAACGGTCAATCAAAACCGAAAAGATTGGTCTTTTAAGCTCGATGAAGCTTTGTGGGCGTTTCGAACCGCTTATAAGACACCAATCGGGACAACCCCGTTCCGTATGGTATATGGCAAGGCATGCCACCTTCCAGTAGAACTGGAACACAAGGCATATTGGGCACTTAAGGCTTGTAATTTGGATTATACGGTTGCGGGAACAAATAGATTCTTACAGCTCCAAGAGCTCGATGAATTGAGATTAGAGGCTTATGAATCTTCCATTACATACAAAGAAAGGGCAAAAAGATGGCATGACCAACGGATTAAGAGACCCAAGGAGTTTTCAGAAGGAGACAAGGTCTTATTATATAATTCTTGCTTAAGACTATTTCCTGGAAAACTTAAATCTAGATGGTATGGACCTTTTACCGTAAGGAGCTCCTCTAAAACCGGAGCCGTTGTGTTGATTGACGACGAAGATAGAGAATTCACTGTGAATATACAACGAGTCAAGCATTATCAAGAGAATGGTAATGAAATGATCAATGAGGAAGACATAACTTTTGATGAAGAAGTCACGTAATGTACGTGACTTTGAGTCTAGCTACAAGACTCGTTAATAAAGAAAAGCGCTTATTGGGAGGCAACCAAAGCTTTTTTTTTTTTTGCTTTGTGTGTTTATTTATTTGTTTCCATATGCATGTTTTATTTTTATTGTTTTTGATTCATGTTCAAAACTAATTTGTGAAAATGCTTTATCTTGTTTTTAACTTCGTCTTAACTACATATAAAGGTATTTTGCAAAAGTTAAGTGTAAGGGAAATCTAAATCGGTTTATTAGAACAAATGAACATGAATCGTAATAATAATAAATGAACATACATATTAGTATTTGTTTGAGTCAAATGCTTGTATCGAGTCATAATGATGTTTTGCAGGATTTCCAGGAAGTAAGGTATAGGTTTTTCCAGAAATTTTCCGGAAACTTAACATGAGAATTCTGTCAGATCATTTCTGACGGCGTCAGGATTTACAACCTGACGGCGTCAGGTTTTAATTTTTTGAAATTTTTGAAAGTTTTGTTTTCATAAAAAAGTTTTTATTAAATCTCTAACTTATAATCTCCAGGAATCTGCAAAATTGTCATTCCACAAGCATTATATCCTTATATAGAATTTATCCCGCCGAGGTTATGCAGGTTTTCGTGTTTGTTTTCTCAGGTTTAACAGGTTATTTTGGACAAGGAGATGTATGTGGAATCAAGCTTTTGGCGATGCATTAGTCTTGAAGCTTCTACATTTTATTGGAAGAAGATCTAACCATGTTACCTCTTTATCCACCGAACGAATCAGGGGAGTATTTGATTTCATTCTTTTACCTTATTTACTTTTACATCTTGTTATTTGAACATTGGGGACAATGTTCATCTTAAGTGTAAGGGGGGGAGGGTAAAGTACGATACTTTGGAGAATGCTATTACGCTTGATTTTTGTTTGTTTGATGGTAGATGTGTAATAAAACTGAGAGAAATACCTGTTAGGGCAATTTTAGTGCCAAATTTAAAATTTTTTACAACATATAGGAGTGAAACTTTGATCTTAATGAGCGTCTCACGGATAGGAGTTATATGACTAGCACAAAACCGTACCATTAAAAAAAATTTCCACCCCCAAATATGTGAGGTTCGCCCCTAGAATTGGTAGGAAAAGCATCTATGCTATGATGTGTGTACCGGTAGCACTTAGATTTTAGAACTTGCGTTAGGACCATTCCGAGGCCACAAGTGAGACTACATTCGTGTAGTTAGATTTACTACATGATAAGAGGCATTAGGATTAACCCATTGTTTTACACATGTGTTTTTGTTATAATTACATTGGCTACATTGGTCAAGTAATTCTCCCACACCCTTTGCGTTGTACTCATTTTTGGTACACGATACCCCTAGTACACCCCTCAGAGCCTATCTTTTCGTTTCGACCTTTAAGCATTTTACTTAAAGGAAGAATTTGTTTACACCCCACTTAAATGTACACCCAAATCGCCTTAGCCTACCTTGTGTGCACTCATTTTTAGTGCATTATTGTGACAACATTTGTTTAAACCCCAAGTTAATTATCTAATTGATTACATGGTTGCTAAGTCGAGTCATATCCTTGTACATATTATTTTGGGACGATTGGGACTCATGGGTAAAGTAATAGTGTAATGGAGTAATGGGGAAGAACAACATTATTACCCCCATATGTGCTAAATATTTTAAAAGTACTCCAAGTGTTTCGATTATCTTAATTCGAGTCGATAGAATAGTTATTTGTAAAGTTATGTAAAAATTCAAGTGTAAGGGGAGAACCGAGGCCCCTATGATGTATTATTTTGGATGGTAGGGCAAGAGTGTATTAAAAAATAAAATCGAAAAAATCAAGAAAAATACAAAAAAATGAGAAAAAGAAAAGTGGAAAAAACATACGGACTACCATCCCGTTTCATTTTATGTTTATTTTATATTTTTGTTATTTTGTTTTTAGCTTAAGTCGAGTCTAGTCTTGGCTTAGCAACGCCATATTGTACATGTAATTAATCAAGATCTTTAACTCGCCACCAGTAAAATATCCTTTATCCAACAAATCCGTGTTTATCATATCCCTACACCTCACGTCATAACCCATGTAAAAGCCCTCTTTGATAGTTTATCTTAGGTGCTTACGCCTAGTGGAGGAGGTTTTTGATCATTTTCCAAGCCTATGGTAATCTATTTGCGATGAAAGGTAGTGAGAGATATTATCCGTTTTCATTTATGAGATATACTTTTATGACACCTGAGAGATGTGAGTATCTAAACACTACTTGTGAGGTGCTAGTTTGTAATCTCCGTGCTTATTATGATTAAAGTGGAACGACTATTTGTTGTAATTACTTTTATATTAGCGTTAAATGACCCATAACTTGTATTTTGATTAGAATAAAAGCGCATTTGCTTGAGGACAATCAAATCTCAAGTGTAAGGGTATTTGATGAAGCGAAAAGTGTACCGCTTTTAGGGGGTCATTTAAGCCCTAAATCGTATTTATTTGATCAAATATTGCCCTAAATCGTTCCTTTTGTCATTTTAGGTACTTTGGAGAAGAAATCTGGAAAAGGAAGCATTTTGGACGTTTTTGGAGCATAAAAGTGAAGAAAACGACAAAGTCTCCAAAGCTGCTGGAAAAATGCACTTGACGGCGTCAAGGATTGCTCCTGACGGCGTCATGGCTTGGCAAAAGAGGTGGATATGAAAAATACACATGATAAGCCAGGGAGTTTTACAAAGGAAGTCTGACGGCGTCACCCTTTAAGGTGATCAAGGCCATCACGGTTTAAGTTAAAGAGAGACGGCGTCAACCCTTGATAAGCCAGAGCGGATTTTGGAGCACTAAAGAGGGACGGCGTCAGGAAGACCATCCGGGAACCCTAGACACGGCGAGGTGACGGCGTCAAGATCTATAACGTGACGCCGTCAGCCATTAAACTCTATATATAGTTTTGCAATTTTTTGTCATTAGTGTGCAACTTTGTGAGGAGAAACCCTAAGACGAATTTCTGCCATTTTTAAGGGTTTTATACCCTTGGATCTCCCATGTTTAATTGAAGATAAGTAATCATTTAATCAATCAATATGTCTATGTGTTGTTTGATTATATCTTGTTCTTGTCTTTTAATTAACATGCTAGGCTAGATTTATCTTGTGTTTGCTTAGATCTAATGAAACCTAACTATTGATTATTGGTTATTAGTGTGTTATTAATTGTATTGGATGATTGTTTATCGATGTTAGGCTTAAGAAAACTGGCTAACTTCCTATACGGTAACTTGCTTGAACGTCTTAAGAAAAATGAACCAATGCGTACTAAGGTTTTTATGGTTGTATTTAATGCATGAGCGAATTCTAGTGATCCCATGTTAGGAGCTTCTTAGCCGGCTCGACATAGGAGTGAAGTAGGAGCTTGTAGAGTTGGGGAAGTACGTACGCCACCCCACGATTGGTATTAAGGAATACACCCGTCATCCACGCAATTAATACACACTAATCAACCGGTAAAAGATAGTTAGGGAGTAAGGAAATCTAAGTAAACACATTTCTCTCCATATAAGTTTCACAACCTTTTCATTTTCAGTTATTTTATTTTATTTGCATTCGTAGTTATTTGGGTTAGTTGACTAGCAACTAATTCCGCCCACTCCTTCAAACCCGAGATTTTACTTGCTTTTATAAAAATATAAAAATACAAAAAGAATCTTCCCTCACCCTTAGACCTATTAGAATAGTTTTTCAATCCTAACGACACTATTCCCCTAGAGAACGATCAATCCCCCGGTACTTGCCACTTCACTATACTACATCGGTCAGGTACACTTCCTGGTGGGGATTGCAAGCCTCTTGAGATCCCTCGAGAGGTAAAACCTGTTGTAAGGTCGCAAAACCACGCATCACTTCGCCTTCTTCCAAGTAACACACCCCTTTGTCATGGGAAGGTTAGATACAAACCTAGTTTAACTCGGAGTAGGGTTGACAACTTAAATATTTCATCCGAAATATTCAAGTAAATTTAACTTGCGATCGCAATTGTTAAATGTCATATCCGAAACATCATACTTAAGCCTTTTAACAACATATGTTAAAACGCTCATCCAAAAACTAAAAGCTAATATTAACCCTCGGATGACAAAGGACTCACCAGTTACTATATAAGTGATTAGTAGTTCATTTCATCCTCGTGTGATTATACACGTCTTAAGATCCCAAACCCTGCTGCGAACCAGCACCATAGGTCTAGCTTTACATCCTTCAAAAACCCCGTGAGACACTCACGTGCGAAGCACATCAAAATCCGTAAATCAACCAAACCTCTCAACCGAGAATCCCTTAACCATCTCCGTCTAGGTCTAGGAATGATGAAACCTATTCCATAAATCTTGTGACTACTTGAATATTTCACTGGAAATATTGTAGTCATATCGTGTGTCTCGTCTCATGACTCTTTAAATATTTCACTGAAAATATTGAGTCATCCTTTACATCGCTCTAATGACTACTTATGTATTTCCTTGGAAATATAAAAGTCTTCTCTTCTCGTCCAAAACCGTTCAAAGAATTTATTAGGTATAAATTCTCTCCTCGTGTCAAAAAGTCTCACTAAATTAGCGAGATTTATTCGTAAAATCCTCTTGAATTCTAATGACAACTTAAATATTTCATCCGAAATATTTAAAGTGTATTTAATTTGCGAAATGCAATTAAATGTCATTTCTCGTTCTCGATCAACGTTCATCGAATCCCATTGGATTCATTCATAAAAGAATTTATTCGGTATAAATTCTTTTAATCTAAAGCCCAGAAAAGTCACAACATATGTGAAATTTCTTTGTAAAAAATCTTGCTTTCAATTCTCACCAACACCATCAAAACCCACTCGATGTAGTCTTGAACCCAAAACCGTCTCCTATCAGAATAGATTGTATCTATCATCTGATTCCTTAGCCGTTTCCATCACTTTTCCGCATGGTACTAAACACTACCAATGCTTCCGCATCCCACTCATCTTCCACACACACTTCAACATAGATAACCCACTAGAACCTTATCACTAAGCTCACAACCTTGAAGATTTTATCTTCTTAACCCCTAGGATATCACTACGTGATCACATGCCTCATCATAATATTCTATGAATATTCACAATGATTGAGAAGAGCTACGTAACTTCAAAGGTGAAGTTTATTGTATGCTATCCACCACTAGTCATGACATTACTAAGCTCATCGCTTCCGTCAACGTCTGTTCTCCTCTTTAGTTCTTCTTTTTACATCTTGTCCGGATGGTCATAGATTAAGGGGGAGGGAAAACACACTCATATAGTCTTTCACCAAACACTCTCAAGAACACACAAATGTGGTTCTTCTTCCCTAGGAAACTTCCCTTTTGCTGCCCAGAACTAGGCTGTACAGGAAAATTCGTGACTTCCAGGTCACGGTACCGTTAAATAAGCCACGGTACCGTTAAATTTAACGGTACCGTGTGGTATTTAGTGGTACCGTGCCTATGTTTGACGAATTTTCACTGTTCCCTCCTGATCCCTGCATTCCTAACCTCAAACCCGCAAAATTTTGCAAACTCACATACACCCTAGGATTCCCTCACTACACCATAGGACTCTAACACCAACTTTAGTTCGAATCCCACAACTCTTGCCTATATAAGACCTCACCATTGCAAGCTTATCTTGCATCTTACCTTCAAACCTCACATTAACATCATCATCACACTCAACCCTTTTAGCTATACTTCACTCTTGACAGTGATAGTTAGTCTAAGAACCTTAACCCATAGATTATCACAATCAAACCTTACAACCTTCAACTCATCGATCATCACACTCAAACCTTACAACCTTCAACCCTTATATCAATCCCACTCAAACCTTTTAGCTACACTTCACTCTTGAAAGTGATAAGTAAGTTCAACAACCTTCAATCCTCACAAACACATGAAACCCCTTCATGCACCTAATTATCTCTAACACACAACTAGGATCATCCAACCTAGAAACCTAGAACTTCGTTACCTTAACCCCGTTAGAGATATCCACCAACAATCCTGTTAGGATCACACACACCTTTTCCTTTTTCTTTTGAAATATATCATGCATCTCATTGTGAGTGCAAACGATATATAAACCTAAACCATCCTTTCTCACCTTTCCTCAAAGGGCAAAACCAACATCTCCAACCACATCATCATCATCCTCCACCTTTGGGATTCCCACACCCTTACTTCCACCAAGTCCATCACAACCTTTAGCCATCACACTAACCCTATCACTATCAAACTTCTTTGGACTTAGCACCAACACATCATCCTTATCACAATCACCATCATCACAACTTTTAGCTCTCACACTAACCCTATCACCTACATCACCTTTTGAACTTGGCACCAACATATCAACCTCATCACAATCCCCTACAACCACACAACCCAAGTTGTCCTTGTTGTCACCACAACCAACAATCTCCCACCTTATGGAATCATTTAGGCATAATCTCTATCGAGTCTAATTTATGGCACGACTTGTCATAATAGTAATCATTTAGAGTATGTCTTATCAACAAACTGTCCTTAACATCAATCATCTTAGGTAGATGATTATGTTGTTCAAAAGGTTTGTTAGAACTTTCCTTCCCAGTGACAACTTGGAAGAAGTCATTTAGGGTGCCAGTCAACGAACGAATCTCGTTCTTGATTAGTGTGGTTAATTGAACAAATTACACCTTAGGTTGTTAGTCGGGTTGTGACACTTACGTGTTAACATAGTTTAACCCTTGCATGTCTTGCTATGTGTATTCTATCCCTATATGCTCCTATACTATTAAATATTATGTTGCACGAAGCTAACCCTTAATGTAGGAAAAGTCTTCGTATAAATTTGATCCATGGATCCGCTAGATACTAAGGTAAATAAACAAAGGGTTTAAGTCACCATAGGGGAGCAAAGAGCTAGGGGGAGCTCGGGAGTATTTGAATACATAGCACGGAGTCGTCTTCACAAGTAGTGATAGAAGGATTCACTGGGATGATGTAAACTCGCCTTTCTGGAGAAAGGAATGTAGTTCAATAAGGGGGAGTAGGGAATGAATTCAAGGGAGCACTCGAGGCAACTACCTTTTTAATTCGACAAAAGGGGGAGAAGGGAGTGTAAACAGGTAACTTTTACATTTTAATATGTGTTACGGTTTACATATTTGTCATCATCAAAAAGGGGGAGATTGTTAGTGCAAATATTACGATATTTAAACTAAACGATTTCTTCGGTTTTGATAATGACAAACATGTAACTTGTAATACATAACGAAAAATATGCAAGTTACTTGTAAACACAAATCATCAATGCATACTTACATCAACACCTCTCGACGTTTCAAGTATGCTTCAACAAAGTCGTAGATTTCCATCCCGAGGTAAATCACTCAAGGTATGGACAAACAAATCTACTACTTGACAAATGATCAAAGGATTATATTTTTCTAAACTTCACATTTTTATAAATGTGACAAAACATTTTTCAAAAATACATTTTACAAATTATTTTTGAATTAGAAAGAAATGTTTTATTTGGGAAAATCATTTTAAATTATTTTGAATTTGTAACAGCCATTTTCCCCCCCAAAATAGCTCCAAACTTCCCCAAATAAACCTTCACCACTAAAAGACAAAATTTGGAGCGTCTGGAGCGTTTTCGACACCGACGGCTCCAAGGATCCACTAAATTTAGTGGATCCGTAGGGTATTTAACGGAGCCGTCCGTACGTAACGGCTAGATTTTTCTTTGCCTATAAATAGTGGACCATTTCACACTTCCAACTTGATTTTTCCAGTCCTTTTTCTCTGGTTTAATCCCTCCTCACCTAGATAACTTTCTTTGATCATTTGGAGAGTCTTAGGTTGTTTAAGAGTGATCCAATCATCCACTCAAGTGATCCTCTTCATTCCTCTTGATTAGCAAGAGAAGAACACAAAGTATCCTAGATACAAAGTGTTGTTATACCTCTTGATTAGCAAGAGAAGAACACAAAGTATCCTAGATACAAAGTGTTGTTATCCCTCTTGATTAGCAAGAGAAGAACACAAAGTATCCAAGTAGATACAAAGTGTTGTCATCCCTCTTGATTAGCAAGAGAAGAACACAAAGTATCCAAGTAGATACAAAGTGTTGTCATCCCTCTTGATTAGCAAGAGAAGAACTCAAGGTATCCAAGAAGATACAAGAGTTGGAGTTGTTAGGTCTTGTAACATTTGTTACACTCTTGATTGTATCATAGCATACATCAAGATCATTTTTCTTTTGTGAGAGAGAGAGTCAAGATCATTGTGATCTTAAGAGATAGTGAAGATCTCTTGAAGCCATTGGGCTTGTGTGATTGATCATGTGGATCAAGGGTAGATCGTAGATTGGTGCTAGCTAAGATTAGCACTCGACATCTAGCTTAGTGTCGGAAATAGGATAAGCAACGTGTATGGTGTAGATCGGGTAGATCGTGGTAGATTGGTGCTAGCTAAGATTAGCACTCGACATCTAGCTTAGTGTCGGAAAACAAGTTAAGCGACGTGTACGGTTTTCTCCGCCTAAAGGGAGTTTGTTGATTAGTGAAGTAACTCTCGAGTTGGGTACTCGGGGAGTGGAGTAGGGCGAAGAGGAGCTTCGTGACCGAACCACTATAAATCACCGTGTCCGGTTTGCGCCTTCTAACTTATCTCTTTACTTTCATTTCATTAGTTATCGCTTTATATTTATATTTGCATTGCGTATGTGTTTGTGTGGCTTGATGCTTATGTAGTGATTGATCATGTGTGTTCCATGGCTTGATTGTGCATATGTTGTAGTTTACCATAATCATCTCTAGATGTTATATGACCTTAGTTGACACTCTTCATATTATGTCAGACTTGATCGGGTAATTGATATAAAAAGTTTTAAGTTTTTAATAGGAAACATATTCACCCCCCCCCCCTCTCCGGTTTCCACAACGTTCTTCACTAATTCCCCAAGAGATGATAACGAAAAGGAGAGAAAGTTGTATCCAATATCTGCACACTTAGCCTCATACTTAACGTATTTACGTTGTGTTGCATCAACAACCGTATACATATGAGGTATATATATTAAGTTGAAGCACAGATATTGAGATATGCAAAATAATACTAGTACATAAGACATTTAATTTACCCGCAAATTTTTAATGAATTAACATTGTTATATATGAAGTTAAATTAATTTTTATTTGCTAAAACCCGGTGCAAAGGATCATAAGATATACTAATGCGAATATTCATTATTCCAACTTACGTACTCCAAAGCTAGTAAAATAAGATTAAAATAATGTAAGAGGATGTTTGTAAATCAAGATATCAAGATAGTCTTACCATATTTTGTTACCAAGTATGCTAGGTTATATATCAAGAGAGTTGAAATCAATATAGATCTTATATTTGTTACAGATACAAAGAACAAATCTTAGCCATTCATTTTTCATCTAAAATAATAAAAACCCATTTTTACATTTTTTTAAAAACAATATATCTTGCAAACGGTAAATCTCCAAGCTACAAAAAATACATCATCGCGACGAGAATTAAATTATCTATCTATATATATGCAGTTCTCTATACTTTCGACGAACCTTTTTTTTTTTTTTTAATTTCTGCCCAGAAAAATCACATGATTTGTAAAAATCACAAATCACATATGTGATTTTTACAAATCATGTGTGATTTTTCTGGGCGCGAAAGTTTGAATAAAAAAAGTTCGTCGAAAGTATACAGAATTGCATATTTATAGAAAGATAATTTAATTCTCGTCGTGATGGCATGATTTTTTTCGCGTAACGATTAACGGTTTGCGAAAAATTTATTTTTTTTAAAAAAAAAGTGAAAATTTATTTTTGTTTTTTATTTTTTTGATAAAAAAATAAATGACCAAGAGTCCAAGATTTGTTTATTAGATCCATAACAAATATGAAATCTATATTAAACTTTTTCCTATATCAAGATACTCCTACCATATTTTGTCCGATGTTTACTTTTTTTATTCAACAAACGACAAAGAAACAACTTTAACAAATCCCCAAAGAGGCCTTAACTTAGATTACTTTCTTCGTAAGTTGTCTTGTACTATAATTAGGACAAGCTCCCTCTTTTTACTTCATATATATAAACCTTAACAAAAAACTTCAACATCCTTAAAAAAAGGAGAATGGCTATTAATCAACCTGAATTAGAGAGACTTATGGTCATCGAACATACTCTTATGACTGCTGAAGGAGGCTACCTTAAAAACCCTACTGATTCTGATGTAAGCATCTTTGTCTTTATGGATTTGTGTTTTTTGTCCAATTGTTTACCAGAGTTGCATGCATTATATTGATGATAGTACCCTTGAGTGGATATATATATTGTTATTGTTTCTACTAGTTGTTACTATTTATTATACGGTCTCTTTTTTAGGGTTGTTTGTACGTAGTAAGAATGTAGAAGGAACGAAAACGAGAACTCTTACAATTTAAGCAATGATAGTCACAAGCTTTTTATCACTAGGCCTGCAGTACCCTTGAGTGATTAGTTTTCACCAGAGGTCTAGGGTTCAATTAGGAGGATACCTTGGATTTGGCCGCGTACACCTGAGTCTAAGATTCACCCTAGCTCACTGGATTAATTGTGTGGTCTGTTGTTGTGAATATATTCTATGTACCTACACATATCAACAATTCATAGTGAATTACACAAGACTTAGATTGTATCACCGACAACTAGATCAATCACATGTAAAATAGTCGATAAAAGTCAAGAAGCACACAGAATTGATTCATAATGCATTATGTAACTACATGGGTGGTTTCACTAAATATTACTGTAAGTTAGTTAGATATAAACTACAGTAATAATTTAGGAGGTGTTTGTTTAAGTGTAATTTTGGTTTTATGAGCTTATTTGGTTCCCCTTTTATTTCATAAGACCATTTTTTCAGGCTTATTGAGCTTATTTTCCATCTTTAAATCATTACTACCATAGTACCCGTACAAAATTGTGGCGAAGAATATTTTATGTTTAATTGGATGTTTTTAGTATTTGACGTACATGATTTACCGTGGTGACTCTTAATGCAAAACTTGCGGGTTTTAGTTGTAAAATCCAACATATTTTGAAAAAATATTGTTAAAAAATAGGATATAAAAGTTTAACCGTTTGTGACTAATTTGGCCGATGAACTCTATATTGGATCGGGAAACACCTGCCTAGGCCGATTTTTATAACACTGCATGAAGTTGGAAATCATGAATTCAACAAGATAAGGGCTCTGTATGAATGATGTCGATCGTGACATGACTTTCCATAAGTAGTCGTTCAAATTTTAGCTACGAGTTATGATTACCACATTTTCCTGTTTTTCAAAAAACTCAAACATCGGGACCCAGAGACAAGACGTTACATTGTTATGTCATTACAGAATTTAACAAGGTGGGGTGGAGCACTAGTGGAACTATCTGGATATGGAAATCTTAACGAGTCATGGAAAATGCTTAAAGGTATTGTTACAGTGTGTTTATGCTTATTAGTCCCCGTACCTCGTCAAAACAATGCAGCTTCTTCTAAAAGAGATATATTTTTTTTTCTCATTTTGCTTATGTTCTCGATGGTTAAACAAAATGTAGAGGCTGTGTCGAAACTAGAAGAAGCATTGACCATTAACCCTGCAAATCATGAGGCCCTATGGCGCTTAGGAAATGCCCACATTTATTGTGGATTTATAACCAGTAACAATGGTGAAGCTAAGCTTCTCTTTGACGAGGCATTCCAATGTTGTCAAAAGGCTGTTAATGAGGTATATTTCCTTGCTCATGCATATAAGGCTCAAAAGTTGAATTTTATTTCCGCATACTAATCAGTTCTAATTAGTGGTGAATTTTTGTGATGAAATGTATTGTTTCAGAGTCCAGGGAATGAAATTTATCTCCGAGCTTTGGCTGACTGTGCTAAGGTATACTTGTCACTTTGTCGCTTGTTTCTTGTTCTAGTTTCTATTATTGGTCGCTCTAGGTCATGTATCTTACTAAAACTTCATATGTTGAGCACTATGTTTCTCTTAATATTTGGCATCTCGTGCCATGGTATTGCTATGTTTCTCGCTGAAGGTTTCATATGTCATAAATTCATAATATCGGCAGTGGTACACATTTCCGGTGAGGTATCAAAACCGGATATCCGATTCAACTGTCATAAACGATCATAGAATCTGTGTGTTGTTACATATTCTTCATCTTTAGAATTTGATATTGCAGCTACCTGAGTTGCGCCGGGGGATCCATGGAGGACCTGCTGCGACTTCAAATGCTAAGGTTATGCATATTTCTTTTTTAATTTTGGCCTCAAGTATATAATCTGTAGTATATAAATGACATCTATTTGCTTTTGCGCACATCAATTCCGAGAAAGTAAACTGGCTTATAGCATTATGCGGTTAAAGGCATTTTGAGTTTATGCCTGGTAGAGGCATCCCTAACGCTTGATTATTTTTTGTGTTTTAGGACTCTGCAAATCTAAAGTATGATATGTGTGGCTGGGTAATTCTTTCTATCGGGCTTCTCACATGGATACAATTGAGGAAGTAACGGGTGCCCCGCCTCCAGCATGACGAGTAATTTTGTTCGCTCATTAGTATGTTAAGCTCGTTTTCTTATTAGAGGACGGCAAATGTTACACTACATACGGTTTAAATGTATACCCAAGGCATCAACAAGATACGTTTATGAAGAGTTAAAGTCAAAATTTGACTTTAATGCAAATGTTACACTAATTCGAGGATGCAAATTAACTTTTTTGTTTCTTATTAACGTTTTCTATAAATGTGTCATCAAATGATACATATCATATCTTTTTGTCTTCTAGACTTTGTGAAAATTGAGCTTCCTATAATATCCTATCTCTTATGATAAGTTATCAAACAGACAATATGAGATTTCTAAGTTTTGAAGAAAATAAGACAAAGAAAAATGTTAAGTGGATATTTGTAGATGCCCGGATTTCATTAATCATATATAGCACTATTTGTAGATGCCCCCACTAGGCCAGGAGAGTTGTCAGAGCTATTCCTTGTGAGGTATACAATGGCCGGTGCCAAAAGGCACCTAGGGTCAGGGTGTTCCCGCCAATCTACACCTTTTGTAGAATAATTATCAAAAGTTAATTTTTAGATAAACATGTTTGCAATGTTTATTAGTTACCGTAAGCATGGAGTATAAGATTGCTCAACTTATTAAGATAAATCTGGTTTTTTTCTCTGATGTACACAATCTTATCATTACGCTTATAGTTGTTTTTGTAACCTTTTCTTTACCATTCCAAAATATTCAACTAACAATGTTTGTATAGTCTTTTCTGAAACTTAAGACGCAACTTACTCCTACACCACTTTTAAAACAGTAAAAACGAGTAAAAATATTTGTTTTTGTTTTCCCCTTCACGTTATTGGGGAGACCGAGTTTTTTAAATCAGATATATGCTGCTTAACCACGATATCCCCATTATGAAAGTGTTGTATCTACTGGCCTTCTTGGCTTTCAAGTGATTAAGAAATAGTTATAGATTTGGAATAGTTATCAAGACATCCAAAATTTATCTTCCTTTTTGAACTTGCATTGTGATATTCAAATTGAGCAACCTATCATTGGTTTTAACTCGTAACTTTAAACAACTCAAATATTGATTTTTTTGTTTAGACACTAGTTTTGGTGAAGTATGGTGACCCGTTGATTTTTTTGTGCTACATACGATTACAAATCCTGAATCCGCCACTGTCCCCATAACCTTTTCTGACTACTCTCGAATATGTACCTAGTGAGTACTAAACTATTGATCTCTTGTCAGAAAGTGAAGTGCATTATAATTGGATTAGGATCCTCTCATGTTCATTTTGAACATGAAAGGTAATGTTGTGATTGTTGTGAATGTAAATTTGAATTAAAATAAAATAAGGGGGTGTTTGGTATGTTAACGGGAATCACTATGGGTTTGTAAACCCACCATGCTTGGTGGGTATGAGATATACTTAGTTTTATGGGAGTCATACCCATAACTTAAAATAATACCCACCAACCAAATAATTTATTGGGAATGAAATCGATTCCTTCATTTTCATTCCTATAAACCAAACGCATCCTAAAAGTTTTGCAATGATGGCCGACTTTTCTTTTTACTCTCACATAAAACACAACATGACCTATTATGTTCAAAATGAACATGATGAGATCCTAATCCATTATTACTACTAGGCTAAGTGATATCATGATGGTCTTTACCTGTAAACTGTAAAAAACCATCCTTATGGTTTGTCAAATTTGTCACTAATTGCCCCTGTCAAAAAAAGCATCCACCGTCCTTAGGCTAAATTACATAAATGGTCCCTGTCGTTTGGAGAAAATTGCGTCCACCGTCCCTATTTTTTTTTCGAAATTTTTTTCCAATTTTTTTCCGAAATTCTTTTTCTTCTTCTGATTTTTTTCGAAATTCTTTTTTTTTTCAAATTTTTTTCTGAAATAATTTTTTTTAGAAATTTTTTTTTACGAAAAAAAAAAAATTTCTAAAAAAAAATTGAAAAAAAAAAGAATTTTGAAAAAAAATATTGGAAAAAATAAAAGTAAAAAAAAATAGGGACGGTGGACGCAATTTTTTATCAAAAATTTTTTTTATTATAAAATACCACAAAGATTTTTTTTCAAATGTCAAGAAAAAAAAATCTAAAAAAAAATTTTCTGAAAAATATTGAAAAAGAAGAATTTCGAAAAAACATTTCAGAAAAAAACGAATTTCGAAAAAAAAAATGGAAAAAAAATAGGGACGGTGGACGCAATTTTCTCCAAACGACAGGGACCATTTATGTAATTTAGCCTAAGGACGGTGGATGCAATTTTCGCAAACCCACAGGGACCATTTATGTAATTTGGATGGGTAAAATGGTCATAATATTTAAAAAAAGACAAAATAGTCAAGTTGGATAGTCAGACAATGAAATTTTTCTGTTCAGTACGCGAAAGTGAACTTTTTTAACAAGTATTGTGCTTTTTCAAATAATTAACCCAATAATTATCAAAAGTTAATTTTTAGACAAACATGTTTGCAATGTTTATTAGTTACCGTAAGCATGGAGTATAAGATTGCTCAACTTATTAAGATAAATCGGGTTTTTTTTTTCCTCTGATGTACACAATCTTATCATTACGCTTATAGTTGTTTTTTTAACCTTTTCTTAACCATTCCAAAATATTCAACTAACAATGTTTGTATAGTCTTTTCTGAAACTTAAGACGCAACTTACTCCTACACCACTTTTTAAAACAGTAAAAACGAGTAAAAAGATTTGTTTTTGTTTTCCGCTTCACGTTATTGGGGCGACCCGTTGAATTTTTTTTTCTTACATACGATTACAAATCTTGGATCCGCCACTGTCCCCATAACCTTTTCTGACTACTCTCGAATATGTACCTAGTGAGTATTAAACTATTGATCTCTTGTCAGAAAGTGAAGTGCATTATAACTTGATTAGGATCATCTCATGTTCATTTTGAACATGAAAGGTAATGTTGTGATTGATGTAAATGTAAATTTCAATTAAAATAAAATAAGGGGGTGTTTAGTTTGTTAACAGGAATCACTATGGGTTTATAAACCCACCATGCTTGGTGGATATGAGATATACTTAGTTTTATGGGTGTCATACTCATATCTCAAAATAATACCCACCAACCAAATAATTTATTGGGAATGAAATCCATTCCTTCATTTTCATTCATATAAACCAAACACATCCTAAAAGTTTTGAAATGATGGCCCACTTTTCTTTTTACTCTCACATAAAACACAACATGACCTATTATGTTCAAAATGAACATGAGGAGATCCTAATCCATTATTACTACTAGGCTAAATGATATCATGATGGTCTTTACCTGTAAACTGTAAAAAACCATCCTTGTTGTTTGTCAAATTTGTCACTAATCGTCATTGTCAGAAACTATCAGCAAGTATCATAGATAGGCGGTCAAATGTCTAGCAACAATCATCCCTTTAGGGATCATTTGCGCCACACATTTCACATTTGACCTATTAGGAATGATACTTGCCGATAGTTTCTGACAGAGACGATTAGTGTCAAATTTGACAAACCACAAGGATGGTTTTTGAAGTTTACTCTTTTTGACTTTTTCTTATTCAAACGTAAAAGGGAAAACAAAGAACAGTTTTGCTGTCTGTCTGTCTGTCCTTCCTCTTTTTATCAGTACTATTTCATAAACCCTAAAAAAAAAAAAAAAAAAAAAATGGATATGATGAATGTACCAGAATTAGAGAGAATTATGCTGTTTGAACAGGCTCGTATGACTGCTGAAGGAGAGTACCTTAAAAACCCAACTGATGTTGATGTAAGTTAACCCCAATTGATTGAGTGATTAGATTTTTATATTGGGTTTCAATCTTTTTTGGGCTTATTTGATTTTTGGCTTTTATTTCATAAGCCCCAATTTTCTGGCTTATTTTCAGACTCGTGGGCTTATATAAGTTTATCATGATATGATAAACTTATATAAGCCATAAGTCTCGAAATAAGACGAAAAATTGGGGCTTATGAAATATAAGCCGAAAAACAAATAAGCCCATAAGCAACGTATAAGCTTAAACAAAAGCTGATCGGGTTATATTTCATCAGCCCCAATTTTTGGCTTCATTTTGGGACTTGGGATTATAACAAAGTTTTTTTGGGGGGGGGGGGGGGGGGGGGGGGGGTTTGTTTAAGCTTATTTTCATAAGCCCCAATTTATGGGCTTACGAGCTTATGTGATTCGGCTTATATTTCATAAGCCCCAATTTTCTGGCTTATTTTGAGATTTTATATAAACTTACTATGATTATAGTAAGTTTATGTAAGCCCATGGGTTTTAAATAAGCCGGAAAATTTGAGCTAATAAAATATAAGCCGAATCACATAAGCTCGTAAGCCCATAAATAATAAGCTTAAACAAACACCCCCTGACCTCTTGTGAGTAGGTTCGGTTTATATGTGACTGATAGTTCCAAATGGTTTGATCTAGTTACTTGTGTAACCACCAAATGACCTAGTGGTAAGGCACCTGATCTACTCAAAAGAGGTACAGGGTTCTAATCTCACTAGGTACACATTTGGTGTGGCCAAGGAAAGGGTCGGAAACGGTTACGGGGATACCTCGGTTAGGCCGCGTACATTTGAATTAAAGACTTGTCCTCCGCGGTTTGTGTAGTTTGTTCTTATGAATATATGCCATGTACCTACGCATAGCATCAATTCATAACCAATTTCACCTGTACATAGATTGTTTTAATAAGAACTAAATCATATATGAATAAAAGCAAAAATTAGTTTGGTTTGTTTAATTTTATCTATAGTTGATGCTGTTAGGAACTATGTTATGTGTATTTCTTGTACCTGTAAGGATTTGTCTTTTTGTGCAATTGTTTATGAATTGAATGTTATATGTAATATTGACACTTATCGAGTGGTTTTATTGGTAACTGGTTTCGTTTTTAGTGGAACGATCTAAGGATTTTGTGTTATTTGTTGTGTATACATGCTACATGTTGTTATTGACACTGATTGATTAGTTTTTATCTGTATTTGATTGTTTAGGTGAAGTGAATTGTGTAATCGGTTATGCTATAAGACCATAAGCCTCAAAATAAGCCGGAAAATATAAGCCCAAATCAAATAAGCCAATAAGCCCACATATAAGCTAAAACAAACACCCCCGGAGAGTCATTGGATCAACAAGTACAATATAGCATTAATTCATAACCATTTATACATGTAAATCATTTCATTTAGAACTAAATCACTTATGGAGAAAAGCAATCGTTGTGTCAATAAGTACAGAGAGCATCAATTCATACTGAATTACACTTATATGAAATAGTCGATAAAAGTCAAGAAGCATATATCATTTGTTTAAGCTTAGTTTTGGGCTTATCAGCTTATATGGCTCCCCGTATATTTCATAAGACCTTTTTCCACCTCATTGAGCTTATTTTCCATCTCTAAGTCCGTATAAGCTCATAAGTAAAAAATAAGTTGAAAAAATGGGCTTATGAATAATAAGCTGAGTCAAATAAGGTTATAAGCCCAAAAATAAGCTTAAACAAACACCCCCTTAATGTCAATGGATACATATGAAATCGATTCATAACGAATCACAAAATTTTGTATCGAAATTTTACATTATTATGTCGTTACAGAATTTAACGAGGTGGGGTGGATCACTGCTGGAACTATCCCAATATGGAACTATGGACGAGTCAAGGAAGATGCTTACCGGTATTGTTACAGTTTTCTTATCCTTATTTATGGGGTGTTTGTTTAGCTTAGCGGTATTGTTACAGTTTTCTTATCCTTATTTATGGGGTGTTTGTTTAGCTTAGTGGTATTGTTACAGTTTTCTTATCCTTATTTATGGGGTGTTTGTTTAGCTTGTATGTGGGCTTATGAGCTTATTCGATGTCGGCTTATACTTACAAGCCTTAATTTTTTGGCTTATTTTAAGACTTATGAGTTTACTTAATATAATAAACTTATATAAGCCCACAAGTACCAAAATAAGCCGGAAAATTGAGGCTTATGAAATATAAGCCCAAAAAAAAGCTTATAAGCCACATATAAGCTTAAACAAACACCCCATTATTCCTCGTGTAGAAGACATTGTTTTTTATAAACTTTTATGTTTGGCTCAAACGAAATGCAGAGGCTGTGTCAAAGCTAGAAGAGGCATTGTCTATCAACCCTGCAAAGCATGAGGCTCGTTGGTGCTTAGGAAATGCTTACACTGCCAATGCATTTCTTAACAGTAACCATGACGAAGCTAAGATTCTGTTTGACGAGGCATTCCAATGTTTTCAAAGGGCTGTAGATGAGGTATCTTTTCTTTGCTTGAGCATATAAGGCTCAAAAGTTGAATTTTATTTCCGCATACTAATCAGTTCTAAGTTGTGAATGTTTGTGATGATGTATTGTTTCAGAGTCCAGAGAGTGAGCATTATCTCCAATCTTTGGCTGCCTGTGCTAAGGTATATTTCACACCTTGTCATGTGTTTCTAGTTGTAGTTTCTTACTAGTCACTCTAGGTCATCTGTCTTACTAAAACTTTTTTTACGAGATTATCCAATTCAACTGAGTTA
The DNA here is from genome assembly GCA_021014915.2 of Artemisia tridentata subsp. tridentata. Classification (NCBI taxonomy): domain Eukaryota; kingdom Viridiplantae; phylum Streptophyta; class Magnoliopsida; order Asterales; family Asteraceae; genus Artemisia; species Artemisia tridentata. The sequence continues at coordinate 18,291,643 of CP139506.1, read as the reverse complement.
TAAGCAATCATATAAATGATATAAGGTCATCAAAATTGAGTAATTGTCATGAAAAACTATGATAAGAAAGGTTGGAACTAAAATGTGAAGTATAGAATCTGCGTGTTACATATTCTTCATCTTTAGAAGATAGTGTGTATCTAGTGAAACAAAAAAAGAAACTACTTTTTGAGATAAAAAAAGTCAAACATTTACATTTGTTCTAATTCTTTTTATGTGTATGTTAAAGCGAGTACTATTTCTAATTCATCTTTCGATGCATATCTAGAATAAGTGAGATCCATATTTGGAAGTTGGATTTAGTAGTCGCGGGTCATAATTCGTGGAGGTTTATGAGAGAGATAAATCAGATGGGGGAGATTGGGAGATTAAATCATTTGACCAAAACAAATAATAATTTATCGCTTACGTTCTTACAAATTCAGTTTATATACCAAAAGTGAAAAATAGGAATTTCATGTTCAAGTGTATGCACTAGTGCGATAGTTTAGCAAAGTTAGTTACTCAACAAAGCTAAGTCCTTTCTGACAGCAATTCTATTAACGGCTTGGGCTTTTTGGCATCTCTCTGGATTTCTGTTTCGAATTTTGGAAATGACAAAATCTTGGAATGTTTTTATATCTACCTATGACAAGTTACTTGGTCATAATGTCTGACAAGTTTGGTTAGAGGTGTATGTCTGCACAAATGCAATGACAAGTTACTTGTAATATAATTATAGGGAGTACTTTACAAAGTTTGCTAAACTTTTTTCCAATATTGTAGGCCCCTGATTTGCACAAGGAGATTCACGCACAAGGTGGACTTGGTCAAGCTCAACAGACGTTGGGTGGAGGACCTGCTGCATCTTCAAGTGCTACGGTTAGACCTATTTCTTTTTTGTTTTGGTTATTCATCTTCAAGTAGACACTGTAGTATATTATATATGAGATATGTCATTATTGGGTTAGGTATTTTGTATTTATGCCTGGTAGAGGCTTTCCTAACGCTTGATTATTTTGTGTTTTAGAACTCTACCAAGAAAAAGAGCAGTGATCTTACCTATGATATTTGTGGCTGGGTAATTCTTGCTGTCGGGATTATCACATGGATAGGAATGGCCAAGTCTCAGTTGCCTCCACCTCCAGCAAGATGAGTAATTTTGTTTGCTCGTTAGTAAGTTAAGCTCGTTTTCTTATAAGAAGATGCAAATGCTCACTACATATGGTTTATATGTGTACCGACTAAGCGCCTCATGTGATCGTATGAGTGCATTATTTCAGTTATAGAAAATGTCATCCCGATGTGGACGCCTAGTATAGTGATGTGCATCTGGTATGTTGCCAAATTTTGACTTTAACTCTTCATAAACGCATCTTGCTCTGTGAAATTTCCTTATGCAATTTGGTACTTAATTTATTTTTACTACTTTTTCCGTGTATTTTGCTGTGCTGATTTGACTTGAAGATTCTTTTACAGTACCTTTTTTTAATGGTTGGGGGTGTCTAATGTGAAATAAGAGGGACCAACTTCAACAATCAAGCAATTCAAATACAATATCAAAAATAGATTCCGAATGCCTATTCATAACAAAAATACATCATACATGTATCCGCATGTTGGAAAACCATCACACTCAAACTTTGTATAGTTTCCTCCATAGAAAACCGTTTCGACACCCATATAGTCTTCATTCGAAAAATTCCAGCCAAACCTATACGAAAACCTGAGGGACCATCCACGTTCTTTAGACTTGCCGCTAACTTGATACGTAACAAACCGTGTCTCTTTACCTTCTTGTCTGATACCTTCCAATAGGTATTTGACGGGCACATTTAGTTGACCCAAAGTCGTATCATTCTTGACCGACTTAATCTTGATTACCAGAAATTGTCCTGCAGGCTCACTCATTGTGAATTTGATGGGTTCTGAAGCTCCATTTTTGTCGAGTGAGGCTCGTGCCTCCTTGTCCGAGATGGACCAGACGACATAGCAGTCTGATGAATTAGTGTTGTTCTTGAAACTTCGTGCTGAGGTGAGCGTTAGCTCTAAACTACTCCTTAAATCCATGATCGTACTCGATATCTGTATAGCAAAGCAAAACTAATAATAAGTTAGCGATTTCTGTTATCAAAAGTCCATTGCAATATGTTTTAGTATGTTATCGGTTTATTACGCTAAACCTAATTACCTGTTTGAAGAAGAAAATCAAAACATCAAAAGTAAGCTGACAACTAGTAAATTTTATAATAAATCTATATGATTACTAAGCAACGATTTTATAACTTGTAACTTCATAAATAAACACTAACAAATTGAGAATCTCAATTAAATATTCAAAGTAAACAAAGTAAAAGTGTTACCTTCTAAGTTATAATAGCCAAAAGAATGATCGACGAATGGACTAATGGTGTTCTAGACTTCAAGTGTTCGAGATCGAAACTATGTTTTTTTTTCTTGGACTTCGTATAGTATGCATATATATAGCGAATAAAAATCTGGAATACGAATCCTAATACTATACGAAGGGAATACGAATAAAAATCTGGATACAACATTGATAAGACACGTGTCCTCTTGCTACAAGGGTAAAATAGGTATACCAGAATTCCATTTTTTTTCAAGAGTTAATTACATAAATGGTCCTTATAGTTTGTCAGATATTACAGTTAGTCTTTAACTTTTTTTATGCGGATCATCTCTCTGTGGTTTTGACCCGTTACGGGTTTGGTCCTTTGACCGCCATTTCTGTTAGTTTGGCTATTAAGTCAATCATGTGACAAGCAAATACGAACGTACTTATGTCATTTTCTATTTTTATTTAAACCAAAAAATAAATAAAACACTCATTCCACCATACTCCTTCACTCAATCTTCTTTTTTCTCCACTATACTTTTGATCTTTTTCCCACATTTTCTTAATCCTTCCCGTCAACAACCAACACACACAACTAAAAAACACCACCCACCACCGCCACAAAAGCCACCACCCTATGCCACCAAGATCGGCCAAACTGCGCTAATTCGGGCAAAGCTGACAGATCTGGACAATGGTACATTTGTTTTGAAATAAATACTACTTTCTTTATATTATGTTGAGTAAATTGCATTTTTGGTCCCTGTGGTTTGGCCAAATTGCATGTTTGGTTCCTATCTTTTTGAAAGTGCATCGAACATCCTTATTTTAAACTTTTGATTATCAATGTAAAATGACAAAATTGCCCTTGTCTTCTTCCTATGCTATCAGGGTAATTTGGTCATTTTACATCGATCGGGGACTGTATTTGCAATCCAAAGTTCAAAATAGGAATGTTCGTTGCATTTTCAAAAAGATAGGGACCAAACATGCAATTTGGCCAAACCACAGGGACCAAAAATGCAATTTACTCTATTATATTTTAACAACCAACAAAATGATTTTTTTTTTTTTTTTTTTTTTTTTTTGAACTAACCAACAAAATGTCTTATTCGTCAAACCTTTTTTTATTTTCTCATATTATTTTGGTTCATATGGTCAAACTTTTTTGGTGTGAAATTAGGAAGTGTGTGCAAATGTATAATGGTGATGAATTATGTGAAGAAGATGATAATAAAATGTTGTGTTGATTTAATTTGTAGATTTAAGATTTTTATAAATTTCTATAGAGATAAAGAAAATGATGGATTGACTTGTAAATGTATAGTTTGTTTCGATTGTATATGAGTATTATTTTTGTTAGGATATTTCTTTTTGCACAATGTTGTGGAGAAGAAAAAGAGGAAGTATGCATCCAAATGATGGATTGACTTGTAAATGTATAATTTGTTTCGTAAGTTAAGCTCGTTCTCTAGATATGGTTTATATGAAATTCTCATCGTCGACAAGCATCCCAATGCTATAATTTACACATTCTTTCCCGAAATTTGTTTTATTATATGTAGCCATTGTTCCCGCTTCAGTAGAGCTTAAGCCGGCGATTGCAATGGATCCGAGTTTTTTAAACAACGGCTCTCTAATTTTTACTATGCATTAAACATCCTTGTGGTCTCTAAATCCCATTGCTTGAAGCAAAGAATGAAGTGTGACTTGTGGTTATAAAAGTTAGGTATCACATGTGCATTAAGCATTGTTTATTAGTTTGTGTTGTATATATAGAGAACGGTAATTTTATGCGTGCACTTGACTTAAGACTAGTAAGATTTAAAAAAAAAATGAAAATGCTATGACGATGTTTGTGAGTGCCTATATCTTATTAGTGAAGCACAACAAAATAACCAAGTGTAACAAGATTCAAATAATACTATTTAGATTTGCTAATTGATGTATGAGTAAATTACACGGATGGTCCCTGTGGTTTGTCGAAAATTTCACCTATCGTCCCTCAAACTTAAAAGTTGCATGTATCGTCCCTATCACTGCCAAAGAATAACATGAATGATCCATTTGAGGGACGATAGATGAAATTTTAGACAAACCAAAGAATAACATGAATGGTCCCTTGAGGGACCATTCATGTTATTCTTTGGCAACGATAGGGACGATACATGCAACTTTTAAGTTTGATGGACGATAGGTGAAATTTTCGACAAACCACATGGACCATCCGTGTAATTTACTCTTGATGTATCAAAAAACCATATATTTATATAAGAGAAAAGGAAAAGTATACCCAATTTATTTAAAAAAAAAAAAAAAAAAAAAAAAAAAAAAAAAAAAAAAAAAAAAAAGGTTATGATTTGAAGATCTAAAACTGTGACTAATTATATACTTAACTCTATTATTTTATTGATCTATGAAGAATTGGTTGATCTGGTCCATCAATTACAACTAATAGAATCTTGTTAGACAAGTTCTAGACATATTATTAAGTCTTTTGATCACCTCATTTTGCAAAATATATAACCAAAAAAGATAGATCTTACCAAAGCAATCATTTCTTTTGTATACATGCAATATTTTTGCCTACTTTACGATTTTTATACCTCACACAAAAATTGCATTAAATTCTCAAAAACGCGCAAGCCATGAATAAAATCATGCAAAATCTGTTATTGACATAAAATCTTGCAAGGTATGAGCGTTGGTCGAAAAATGTCTTTTGTATATATGCAAAGGATTTGGTGGGGGTTCCGATAGAGTTAGAATTCTATGTGGGTTAAACACTTAAACGGCATAAACTCGTAAAGTAGGGTATACAATGACAAATTTTGGAAATAGGGTATTAAATCGCAAAATAGTGATTTTCTAAGGTATTTTGGTAATGTGCAATATATAATGGAAATCTAACATACTAGTCAGTTTCATTTTACAAAAACATAGTTGCAAAATTTAAAAATTCGTTAAACATCTCTTGTTTTTTTATCCGTGCAAAAAAAGAACATTCTAAAAAATTACCAAACATCCCATAATTTATACCAGTCTCTCGAGCTGCCTTGCACTTGGGACAACCTCTTTTCTTCATAAAACCCTACGGGCAAGCATCGGGCCAATACCGACCCAACCCGAACCGAGAAATCCCGAAACCGAAATTGGAGGAAAACCTAAACCGAATACCGAACCGAAATTACTCGGGTTCACTCGGTTCGGTTCGGGACGAGTCGGTTTCGGCCGGTTTTGTCGGCTTTGGTTGTGTTTTCTCGGTTTTCGGCCCGAACCGAGAAATCCCGAAACCGAATTCGGGGAAAACCTAAACCGAATTCCGAACCGTGTATGGTCGGTTCGGTTTCGGTCGGTTTTGCTCACCCTATAAAACCCTAGCAGATACATCTTTTATATAATAAAAAGTTAAAAACACATAATTGAAATTCTTTCTTTTGAAATAAATCAAATTTGACTAATATGAGAGCTTATTTTTGTCACGAGGCAAAACTGAATCATCTGATTTGCCGATCAAAATCAAAATTGAACAACTAGTTGGTTTAAAATTGACTCGGATAAAGATAATTGTTACATTTAAAAACACATAAAGTAACAATTATGTGTTTAAAATTGATTATTAAAAACACATAATTGAAATTCTTTCTTTTAAATAAATTTTAAAAAACTTTTAAAAAGAGGTGTTCAACTTTGGTCAAAAGTGTAGATTGGCAGGGACACCTCAACCCTGTGTACCATAATGGTACCCATCAACCCTACCCAGCAAAGGTTTGATGCCTGTGAAATACCTCCACCCAATACCCAACCATGCTGCGGATCGGATTCGATCTCGCGTCCTTTGTTTGGTCAAGACATCACATGGCTGGGCCCAGGCGTCTAAGGCAGCTGGTTGATATCATTAGAGCTTATGGTCCCTAAGTGAGGACTTCCCGGTCGGTCACCCAACCTGGTACTACTCTCACTTGAGCACGCTTAATTGCTTAAGCATCTACCACTAGACCACAAAGCCCCATGATAAGAGGTGTTCAACTTATATAACTTTAATAATCAGATGTAAAATAACGTTATATTCTGACCGGAAAATATAAGTTACATTTAAATCCAAAACATGGGAGAAATAATCTAATCTTGAATATAATTTTATAAATTTAGTTGTAAGGTTTTGGGTATTCATTAATTATTTATATAGTTTCTATAAAACAATTTAGGTAAAGATATCAAAAAGAAACTTTTGAATCAAGAAACCTCCATTTACAGTTATTTATAAACAAATATACATAATAATGTCATAAACTATGCACTAATAAAAATCCGAGAAAAGAAATAATGGATCCTCAAAAAGAATCAGAGAAACGTATGCTCGAGCAATTTTGTAATACCACCCAAGAAGTATACCTCAAAAACCCTACCGATGTTGATGTAAGTATCTATATCTATATGGATATTTTTTTCTTAGGATAGTCATTTTTTCTAAACTTTTGGTCGACTAATTCATAGTGGTTGAACTCAACGTCACACGTATCAAATTTGACATGGCCACTTTAGGGTTTGTTGCAACTAAAATGGCTTGAGACCTCACTCTCACGTTTTAGTAATGTTAGGTACAAGTTTTTTGCCACTAAGCACGCGAGTTATTGTTTGTATTGATAATGTGATTTGTTGTTATCCATCCATGATGTATCTACTTAAGATAGTCGATCAATGGAAGTCAAGAAGCACATGGCATTGATTCATAATTAACCAATACGTAACAACAAGGGTTGTTTCACTAAAAATTAAATCAGTTACATATAAAACTAAGGGAAACGAATCATTTAGGGTAGGGATGGCAAAAAAGCCTGAACCCGACGGGGAAACCCGAAACCCGAGCTAATTGGGGCGGGCGGGGCATGCTAATCGGGTTACGGGGCGGGTTTGGGGATTAAACGGGGATTTTAATCGAGTTTGGGGCGGGGAGTGGGGAATCTTCGCCCCGCCCTGCCCCACCCGATTAATATATACACATATACAAAATATATCTATACTTATATAGTATTTTGTTAGTATTTACGTAATAAAAAAATATTACTCTAATATTGTTAGTTTTTTTATATATGTAAGAATGCAAAATTGTGATTATACAAACTGGTTTAGTATCATATTTTTAAGTTTTAATTTTTGACGGTATAATTTATCATTATTTATGTATAATACTATCATTGAAAACTTAATAAGGACTGTTTGTAATTGATTATTAATAGGTTCGTTATTGCTAACGGTTTAAAAATAATAATAAATGTGAAATGGTGCGGCTTTTTTCGAGAATTGCACCCAAAGAGGACATCCCGATAAGATCTCCGATTAATACGCGGCGGGTTTGGGAACCATCACGCCCCAACTGGGCGCCCCGATTAGATCCCCGATGGGGATCGGGGCGGGTTTGGGGAGAACTCTGGTAATCGGGTTTAGGGATGGGGATGGCCGCCCCGCCCCGTTGCCATCCCTAATTTAGGGGATGTTTGTTTAAGCTTAGTTTTGGGCTTATGAAATTATTTAGTTTCGCTTATATCATATATATAAGACCATTTTTTCTGGCTCGTTGAGCTTATTTCCAATCTTTAAGTCCGTAAGTCAAAAATAAAAAAAGGCTTGAAAAAATGGCTTATGAATAATAAGCTGAGTCATTGTGGTGGCAGGTTGAATGATCAAGGTGGGAAGGGTAAGATGGAAATGTAGTTAGATGGTTATTGGTGCATGAAAAGGTGAATTGAGAAATGTTTTGCTACTGCAATTGTGTGAATTGCCTGCAGTTTTCTGGAATGGAAATTGTTGTCTGCTGTCTATGGAAGAATCTTTGAGATAGTTTAGTTAGTTTGAATCAAGGATTGGTATTTCATGTTTGAATTTGGGCTGTTGTTTATAGTAAAGAAGAGTATAGGCATGTCTATATCTCATTCTTCATTGTTGCATATAAGTTGTGATGATTAATATAATTCACCTTTTGCACCAAAAAAAAAAAATAATAAGCTGAGTCGGATACCCCCCTTAACGAATTACAAAATTTGTATCGAAATTCCATTTGAACAACTTTACCTTTGACCTTAAAGGTCAAGGTGCACCTCATGTTCATTGGGACATCAAGGGAGTTTTTGTTCTCTTTATAGCGAGGGCGGAGAGATGTATGACATGAAAGTAGAAATCATGAATTTAACAGGATAATAGCTCTCAATCAATGGAGTCATGAAATGCTCTTAATCAACTGATTTTCCAAATAAATTGGCCCTTTTTTTTATTAAAAAGATATCAAACATTGGGACCTTAGAGACAAGTAATTACATTGTTATGTCATTACAGAATTTAACAAGATGGGGTGCAGCACTGCTGGAATTATCCCAATTTGGAAGTATTATAGAATCAAAAAACAAGCTTAGAGGTATTGTTACAGTTTGTATATTCTTATTTAATCCCCGTACCATGTCAAAACAATGCAGCTTTTGCTAAAAGAGATCATTTTATTTCCGCTTATGTTCACAATGGTTAAACAAAATGCAGAGGCTGTATCAAAACTAGAAGAGGCACTGACTATCAACCCTGCAAAGCATGAGGCCCTTTTCTACTTAGGAACTGTCCACCGTACAAATGCATTTTTAACCCCTGACCATGATGAAGCTAAGATTCTGTTTGACGAGGCGTTCCAATGTTTTCAAAAGGCTGTAAATGAGGTATAATTCCTTGCTCGTGCATAAAAGTCTCAAAAGTTGAATGTTATTTTCGCATACTAATCAGTTCTAAGTTGTGAATGTTTGTGATGAAATGTATTGTTTCAGAGTCCAGAGACTGAGCGTTATCTCCAATCTTTGGCTGGCGATGCTGAGGTATATTTCTCAATGTGTATGTTAAAGTGATTAATATTTCTAATTCATCGTCCGATGCAAAAATAGAACAAATAAGATCAATAATTGAAAGTTGGATTTAGTAGTTGTGGGTCAAAATATGTGGATTCATTAGGAAAGTTGGTTAATGTTCTAAAATTAATATATTAGAATTTGTTGGTTAAGCTTTTCAAACATAAAAAAACCAAAAGTTAAAGATGTTGAGACTGAGAGAGGAAGTATTATATATTGCTTATATTCTCAGAAATTCATTTTATATGCTAAGAGTGCAAAATAGGTATTTCATTCTCAAGTCTATGCAACTAGTGCGATAGTTTACCGAAGTTAGTTACTTAACTAAGGTAAGTCATTTTCGAGAGCAATTATTTGAATCGCTTGGCTTTGTGGCATCTCTCGTGTATTCCGTTTTAAAACTCTGGAAATGACTTCTTTTTTTTTTTTTTTTTTTAATGTTTCTATTCAACCCCATTAACTTATAGTCTTATACTATATCTGTAGCAGTATAACAAAAAATTAAAGATTTCGATACCAAAAGAATAACAAAAAATTTGAAGCGGATAAGTGCCCAGTAACTAGTAACTCGGTAAGTATCCGGGAATAAAGAAAATTTTGAGTTTTTTTGGCATGACCGAGAAATGTTGGACACTTGTCTTGTACATGATGAAGTGTCTGACAAATTACTTCGTCATAGTGTCTGACGCAGTTTGGTTAAGGCGCATATCTGCACAAGATGTCAGGTCACTGATATCGCAATGGATTGTATACAAAAATTATATTGCAATCTAATTATACGGAGTCCTTTATAAAATTTGCTAAATTTTTTCCATTAAAATATAATATTGTAGGCACGTGTGTTGCATAAGAAGCTCTACACACAGGGAGGACTTGGTCAAGCTAAACAGACATTGGGTGGAGGACCTGCTGCATCTGCAAGTGCTACGGTTATGCATATTTCTTTTTTATTTTGGTCTCAAATATAGAATGTGTAGTATATAAATGACATCTATTTGCTGTTGCTTATTTCACATCAATTCCTAGAAAGTAAACCGGATTTTAGCATTATGCAGTTAAAAGGCATTTTGGGTTTATGCCTGGTAAAGATTTCCCTAACGCGTGATTATTCTGGGTTGCAGGGCTCTGCCAAGAACAATAGCAGTGATATAAAATATGATATCTGTGGCTGGGTAATTCTTGCTGTCGGGATTTTCACATGGATAGGAATGGCCAAGTCTCAGATGCCTCCACCTCCAGCAAGATGAGTAATTTTGTTTGCTCATTAGTAAGTTAAGCTCTTTTTCTTATAAGAGGATGCAAATGTTCACTACATATGGTTTAATTATATGTGTACCACCAACTAAGTGCCTTGTGTGAGCTTATGAGTGCGTTATTTCATTTATAGAAAATGTCATCCTAATGTGCACTACTAGTATAGTGATGTGCATATGGTATGTTGCCAATTTTTGACTTTCACTCTTCATAAACGTATCATTATTTTTGATATTTCCGTATACAATTTGGTACTTAATTTTTTTTACTACTTTTTTCATTTATCTTGCGATGCTTGTTAAGATTTGAGGATGCCTTTTATATGATTCGTTAATTTTCTTCTCTTTGAAATAGATATATGTTATGCATGTAAATGTTCCAGATGTTGTTTTACCGTAATGCTGCAAATTCGCCTCTTGTTTTTACACATATGTAGAATGGGTTCTCCGAGGAGATGGTAAAAGCTAAATGAGATGCTCTTCCTAGTCAGGGACAACCATGACTTGTCACTAAGGCTAATTATCAGTAATTATCAATTCTAATGACATGATTGGGACATTCACCATTTGCATCTGTTAACATAATAAGCAACCAAAATAAACATATCTAAAATGGCACTAACTCTAATTGTAAATCAAAGGTAGGGCACCTACAAAATCTGACATGAAAGGGAAAAATAATAATAATAATAATAATAATAATAAAAAAAAAAAAAAAAAAAAAAAAAAAGAAAAAAAAAAACTCATGGTGGAGTCCAGCCCCCAAAGTATCACTATTAAGTGACTCGAAATAATCGAGAAGAAAAAGAATCATATGCCTATATTTTTTATTTGTTAAGCGAAGTCAGTCGACCTGAATATTATCCAGTAAAGCTTCATGCTATTATAATTTCCCTATTTTTCAGTAACACAATTTGTTTTAAGTAATGCAACCAAATGTACCTGTAGATAACCGAGATAATTTAAGCAGTGTTTACTTGGTTGCATCTCTTGTTGTAGAGCTAGGCTACTCATTCTAGAAGTACAAATATTAGAGTACGAAAGCATGGTCATGGATTTCTAGAGCTCATTTCACTATATTACTCCCATAAAGTGAGTCTATCGAATTCCTGGAGTTGATAGTTGACACATTTTTGACCCAATGACGTTACATAGGTCTGATAATCTGATGGTGGCTTGTAAGCTAAAACCTTTAACTTAAAATTTTAGGACTTCTATCCGGCTTGTTGGATGTTTATTGACAAGTTACGGTTAAGTTCATATATCCTATTTTCTGTTCATATTTTTTTTCTTTGTGGGTTAATTGACCTGCTTAAGGTTAGCACCATCAAGGGTATCTGGACGAATAAATATTTATTAGTCATCAATCTAGTCTAGTGCTTAGGAATGTTATCAATGACCAAGATTTATATTGGCGCAGAAACATAATGAGAGCACAGCAGGATCGTAAGTTATCAGTTAGTTTTTCAGATTTTATTAATAGAATATTGTGCTGATAGGCGGTTTTAGCGGCTAAAGTTACAAGCTGCAGTCCCTACAGTAACCTTTCTTTTTATAGTAAGGACTGGTAAATCTAGCAGATTCCTGGGCCACACATAGCCAATGCTGGAAAGAGCCATCAGCCATCACTAGGTCAGTAGTGATATATATTGCCCATAATATTATATTTGGCACCTAGGTTCATATGTACATGTGTTAGTCTAGAATTGGTTTATTTTTGTTTTAGTTTTTTATATACCAGTATTTATTTTAATATGAAGTTTCAAAAGTTATGGGACACGTAATTCCATTTCTTTGGTTCTCTTCCAAGGGATGTTGCCAGAAGCATCGATATCGTACCATATAATAGTCATAAACTTTATTGATCATTAATTCGCTCTTTTTTATCTATTATTATGCTGCAAAGATTGCATGCTTTAAAGATCTCCTTTAGAGTTGATCCATATATGCTTATATCTATTGGTAGATTTAATTATCATGATCTTGTGTTTTACTTTAATGGTTTGATTAAGTGCTTCACTAATGTATGTATTAGGGTGGTGATTCATTTAGTGGTGTTTTCTTTTGCTCTTTCTTTACAGCAAAGCATGGTTTTCATGATTAAAGGTTTTAATCTGTGTGTGATATTATTATTATTATGTGGATGCGCGAGGACCACGCGTCTAAGGCTAGGCTAGATTTAGCTTTCGCTTTCACTTTATTTATGTGTTAGATTATGTTATTATGTTGTTTGATTCATATATGGTTTTTTCTTTTAGTGGTCATGGTCATAGACTTGATTTTTATGGTGGGTGCTTTCTTGAGTAAGAGCAACATAGGACAGGCATGATATTGGCAGTGGAATGAATTTGCATGATTGATGGACCCGAATAGGTAATTTCTCGCTCTTTTCCCCACCTGCGCACCAACCCTCCAAACAGGTGGAGGTTGATGGTGGGATCTTGGTTAATTTTCAAAGATTTATATTCTTCCATTTAATGTTATGCACCAATGGGTTTGTATGTTATGTCCTGAGATGAGCAATGGACTTATAAAAGCACCCCCTATGCAACTTCTTAAATATTTATTGCAAGAAGCGTATTCGAAAATGAAACATCTGGGGTAGTCGCCTGAAATATATGCAACACGAAATGTGTACTATGTATGTTTTGTTAGGCGAAACCAAATAACAACCATGTTATTGGGTTTATGTTTCTCTTGTGACGCCGTTTTCCCATTTGTTTGGTAGCACATGCTTATGATAGGAATTCTTATAAATATCTCGGAACAAAGTTTGATAATTGATGACTAATGATGTGATATATACATCCTTGGGTTGGTTCGTTTATTGCATAAAAAGTGTCACTGAGGTTCTAAACGACTACCTAATCTTCCACTCTTTAACAGCAAAAGGTTCAAGGACTAGCTAGGAAGTATTTTTATATGTATTTTATATGTATATGTAATATATAAGTATTTTAGCAATTAACATTATATCCCAGGAGGTTCATTATAAATACTCAAACCTATCATCTAATAGTAACGTCTACATATAACTTTTTGTAATACTATCAATCAGACGTGATGTTTGCATTCTGTATGTAAGTGTTAAAACTATGGACCTTGAACCAGAAACACAATCACAACACCTCAAAGTCACCCAACCAGCCACCCCTTGGTGAAATCTTTATTACTAATAGTCAAGAAGATGAGTCCACATAGCGTGTGCTCACCAAACAATACAAAGTAAAAAAGATAGCCCCCTTCAGAAGGATTCTATCTATCTCACTGCAATGAATCAGATACAATCAACCCCACTACAATACTCTCAAAACTACACAAACAGACTAACCAAACTGATCAAGATGATCAATGACTAAAGACCAAGAATACTACACCAAAACTTGAGAGAAACCCTTTTTTATGAGAGAGAGATAATGACTGAATTAGATGCGGCTAGGGCTGGTTCCAGCTTATATAAGAGCATGTTACACTTCAACCCTTGTAGAAACCAAAACCTGTCACAAGCAGCTAAACATTCAAACATTAGTGACAAATGACACATTCAATCCCTTGACTAAACATGCCATCCCATAAGCTTGCACCTCATAACATATTTCAACACCCCCTCTCAAGCTTATGGCTTGAACATATCAACCAAACCAAGTTTACCACAAAACTGCTTATGTTGAGAAATACTCAACCCTTTTGTAAATATGTCTGCAACATTATTGACAGAAGCAACTTTCAAAGTTTTAATAACCCCAGAAGCTACTTTCTCCCTAACTAAATGCAAATCTATTTCAAAGTGTTTAGTTTTCTCATGAAATACTGGGTTAGGAGCTATTTGAATAGCAGAACTGCTATCACAAACAAATTTGCAGGTAACAGGTCATCTATTCCAAGGTCCTTTAAAATTTTAATAATCCAAACAAGCTCACAAGTAGTAGATGCAAGACACCTACACTCAGCTTCAACTGATGACCTTGAAATAGTTGCATGTTTTTTACTTTTCCAGGAAATCAAATTATTACAAAAATAAACACAAAAACCTGAAACAGATTTCCTAGAAACTGGACATTTAGCCCAGTCTGCATCTGAAAATATTGGAATTATTATATCATGACAATCATATAAATAAACCAAAACACCCAAGTACATATAGCGGAAGCACAAAATACATATAACATATAAATAATTAACCAAAACTTAAAGTGAACGTACCTTGATGATTCTAGCAAGAACAAGAATCAACCTTGAGCAATATGGATTATGAACCCTAATTAGGGTTTATGGGATTATAGGAATTGCCCCTTACTGTTTTTGCAATTCAATCCAAGATTCTTACAATAATGTGTAAGAATCACGTTCTTGTACACACAAACTAATACCGAACTAATAATATGCAAGTTATTAATCACAACTTAAAACCAAAACAATTTTTGTTTCACAAAAATTCGGTCGATCCCTTTGGAGGGGGAATGGCCGATCGAACAAAACAAGGAGAGAAAAGAAAACTTAGGTTTAGCTAGTGCACAAGAGTTACCCAAAACTTAGAACCTTGAGTTTGCTTTTATAGGCAATGAAAACTTGTAGTCCAAGTTGGATTTGGATTAGGAAACCCTAATCCTAAACCCAATCCGATCGGCCCTCTTAGTTATGGGGTGGATCCGGAACCTTCTCGACTACCAATTTACATTCTAGTCATTTCCTTATTTTATTTAACGACCGTTAGTCACTTCCGTTAAATACTAACGTCCGTTATTTCTTTAGTGATAATTAATAATCAAATATAACATTTTATATCTAATTATTAATATTTAGTTCTCATACGTAATGTGTGCATTCCCGTGATCTCGAGTTCGATCCTAACACACGACTACTATTTTATGTCTATAAAACTAACAGCTCCCACTTAGACATATCATAATAGTTGTGATCACATCGGTTAGCGTCTTGCAATACGCCGATGCCTCTAGTACAACTCGAGTAGGTCTCCTGGAAAAACCTTTAATGATTCATCATTATTATTAACCTTTTGTTTCTAATACTACATTGAATAAAGATATGGATATTATCTTAATTCAAAATTCTGTTTCTCGTTGTTTATGATTGAGCAAGATTACCAAATCATCTGAACATATTCAGGGGAGATCTTGGGCATGGCCATGCAAACATCTTGTCAACCCTATGAGGGGCCCAACAGTATTAAACTCCAAAGATAAATTTGGAGGAACAAATTCCATTTTGACTACGAGCATAACTCATGAACTTCGCAACAATTCCGAAAACAATCCTTATGACTACCAGTTACGTATAGCGTTAAATTGTTCCATAGAATGCACTACATTCACAACAGTTATCTGGTATCTCAAGTCTGAGGATAACTATTCATGATTTACTTAGAAATATCCATATGTAATATCACGTAGTTGGGATAAGTCCTATATTCAATTCATTGAATATCATGTGAATTTGGTATGACAATGCATCAATATACTTTCAAATATATTATACCAAAACTCAGATTTGTCTTAACATAATGATATTCCCATATCATTAACTGACAACGGACATTAGGAATAACTAAGTTATTCATGGATTTAAAACATGCAAAAAATAGGACAACAATATTAAATAATAAATATAAACATAACCAATATTTTATTTCATTAACAGATAATAAATGTTTTACAATCCTTTATCCAAATACTAAACACAGTCATGCATGAAACTACTAGCTAATCTAAGTCCAATTCCATTTGACAATTCAGTAAGCTTTTCTTTAGCTAAAGCCTTAGTGAATGGATCAGCTAAGTTATCATCTGTGTGAACCTTCAAGAGATTTATTTCACCTTCGCGGACTTGTTCCCGAACATAGTGATACTTCCGTAGAAAATTTCTGGTGCCTTTCATGACTCCAGGCTCATTGGCAAATATGATTGCAACAGAATTGTCGCAATACATATTAATAGGTGATTCAATTGAAGGCATAACACCAAGCCCTGAAATGAATTTCCTAATCCAGACTGCCTCCATTGCAGCTTTCGAAGCGGCTATGTACTCGGCTTCTGTTGCAGACATCGCAATAGTACTCTGCTTCTTGCTCCTCCAGTCTACAGCTCCTCCATTGATAACAAAGACATAACCCGTCTGAGACTTCGCATCATCTTTGTCACATTGCCAGGACGCATCACAGAAACCTGTAACATCAAGTTCTGTAGCTGGATTTCCACCATACACAAGAAACATATATTTTGTATGCCTAAGATACTTCAGAATATGTTTAACAGCAATCCAATGTTTATCACCTGGATTCTGTTGAAATTGACTGGTGATATTTTGAACAAACGCCACATATGGCCTTGTGCACCTCACCGCATACATAATAGATCCTACAGCCGAAGCATAAGGAATAATACTCATGCATGCCACCTCTGCAGGTGTTGAAGCACAATCCTCACTACTTAAGCCATGTTTTACTTCCATTGGCAAAAATCATTTCTTGGAATTTTGCATATTGAATCTCTTTAATATTTTGTCAATGTAAGCACTTTGACTTAGTCCGATTAACCGCCTTGATCTATCTCTATAGATCTTGATTCCCAGAATATATGCAGCTTCTCCTAAATCCTTCATAGAAAAGCACTTTCCAAGATATGCCTTGATTTTTTGCAAACTTGGAATGTCTTTTTCCATGATCAATATGTCATCAACATACAGGATAAGGAAAATTGCATTACTCCCACTAGCTTTGTGATATACACATGGCTCATCAAGATTTTGAGTAAATCCATACCTTTTGATTTCCTCATCAAATCTTTTATTCCATTGTCGTGATGCTTGCTTCAATCCATAAATGGATCTTTGAAGTTTGCATACATGGTTTGGAAATTTTGGATTCACAAACCCTTCAGGCTGCGCCATATAGATGTCTTTATCTAGGCGACCATTTAAGAAGGCAGTTTTGACATCCATTTGCCAAATCTCATAGTCATAGTATGCTGCTATGGCTATGAGAATCCTAATAGTCCTAATGTCAGCTACAGGAGAAAAGGTCTCCTCATAGTCAAAACCAAATGTTTGAGTAAAGCCTTTAGCTACCAAACGGGTTTTATAGGTATGTACATTGCCATCCATGCCAGTTTTCTTTTTGAAGAGCCACTTACTCCCAACTACCTTGGCATTAGGAGGAAGGTCTACTTCAATCCAGACATTGTTATCTTTCATAGATTGCATTTCCCCATTCATAGCAACTACCCATTTGTCTTTTTCAGGACTTTCAATGGCAGCCCTATAATTAGTAGGTTCATTAAGATCCCCTAATATAGTTTCCTCAACTTCTACGTTAAGACATAGACGTTCAGGCGCTTTCACATGTCTTGAAGACTTGCGAATGGGAACAATTTCAACTTCAGGTGGAGGACCCAGACTTTCAGGTTCCATAGGAAGTGCGCTAGTGTTTTCAGAAGGTAATGTATCTATATGATCATCTTCCAGATCATATACTCTCCCACTGAATTCTTGAGATATAAGTTCCTTTTCTAAAAAGTCTCCATATCTTGCAACAATTACCTTGTTTTCAGGAGGATAGTAAAAGTAGTAACCCATTGTTTCCTTTGGGTATCCTACAAAGATACATTTTACAGATCTCTGTTGGAGTTTATCTGCTGAGTCACGTCTTATATACGCCTCGCAACCCCAGACCTTTAAATAAGACAAGTTCGGAACCTTTCCACTCCATATTTCATATGGTGTCTTATCTACCTTCTTAGTGGGAACCATATTCAAAATACGAACCGCAGATTCTAAGGCATAATCCCAAAAGGATAATGGAAGAGTTGTAAGATTAAACATTGATCGTACCATGTCTAACAATGTACAATTTATTCTCTCAGATACACCATTTTGTTGTGGTGTATATGGAGATGTGAGATTCTGGACAATTCCATTCTCAGCTAAGTAATCTTTAAACTCTTGGCTTAAATATTCACCGTGAAAACTTATTTTAGACCGACTTACATCTACTAAAATAAGTTACGTGATCGTTTATGGACTCTAGGTTGTTACACCTTTGATCTAGGATTTTGTCTATGACTAGCATGATGATAATATTGGCGGAATATTCAAATGTAAGAAACAATATTATCACAACAAGGTTTTGCCAAACTTTCTCTTTTGTTATAAAATCAGCCCCAATACTACTTGATCAATAGCAGTACGATTACACTCTAATCAGGGATCGAAGATCCTTGAGGCTAAACAAACATAACAACATCAGACCCCATGTCTAGGCCGATTTTTATAACACTGCATGAAGTTGGAAATCATGAATTCAACAAGATAAGGGCTCTGTATGAATGATGTCGATCGTGACATGACTTTCCATAATTAGTCGTTCAAATTTTAGCTACGAGTTATGATTACCACATTTTCCTGTTTTTCAAAAAACTCAAACATCGGGACCCAGAGACAAGACGTTACATTGTTATGTCATTACAGAATTTAACAAGGTGGGGTGGAGCACTAGTGGAACTATCCAGATATGGAAATCTTAACGAGTCATGGAAAATGCTTAAAGGTATTGTTACAGTGTGTTTATGCTTATTAGTCCCCGTACCTCGTCAAAACAATGCAGCTTCTTCTAAAAGAGATATATTTTTTTTTCTCATTTTGCTTATGTTCTCGATGGTTAAACAAAATGTAGAGGCTGTGTCGAAACTAGAAGAAGCATTGACTATTAACCCTGCAAATCATGAGGCCCTATGGCGCTTAGGAAATGCCCACATTTATTGTGGATTTATAACCAGTAACAATGGTGAAGCTAAGCTTCTCTTTGACGAGGCATTCCAATGTTGTCAAAAGGCTGTTAATGAGGTATATTTCCTTGCTCATGCATATAAGGCTCAAAAGTTGAATTTTATTTCCGCATACTAATCAGTTCTAATTAGTGGTGAATTTTTGTGATGAAATGTATTGTTTCAGAGTCCAGGGAATGAAATTTATCTCCGAGCTTTGGCTGACTGTGCTAAGGTATACTTGTCACTTTGTCGCTTGTTTCTTGTTCTAGTTTCTATTATTGGTCGCTCTAGGTCATGTATCTTACTAAAACTTCATATGTTGAGCACTATGTTTCTCTTAATATTTGGCATCTCGTGCCATGGTATTGCTATGTTTCTCGCTGAAGGTTTCATATGTCATAAATTCATAATATCGGCAGTGGTACACATTTCCGGTGAGGTATCAAAACCGGATATCCGATTCAACTGTCATAAACGATCATAGAATCTGTGTGTTGTTACATATTCTTCATCTTTAGAATTTGATATTGCAGCTACCTGAGTTGCGCCGGGGGATCCATGGAGGACCTGCTGCGACTTCAAATGCTAAGGTTATGCATATTTCTTTTTTAATTTTGGCCTCAAGTATATAATCTGTAGTATATAAATGACATCTATTTGCTTTTGCGCACATCAATTCCGAGAAAGTAAACTGGCTTATAGCATTATGCGGTTAAAGGCATTTTGAGTTTATGCCTGGTAGAGGCATCCCTAACGCTTGATTATTTTTTGTGTTTTAGGACTCTGCAAATCTAAAGTATGATATGTGTGGCTGGGTAATTCTTTCTATCGGGCTTCTCACATGGATACAATTGAGGAAGTAACGGGTGCCCCGCCTCCAGCATGACGAGTAATTTTGTTCGCTCATTAGTATGTTAAGCTCGTTTTCTTATTAGAGGACGGCAAATGTTACACTACATACGGTTTAAATGTATACCCAAGGCATCAACAAGATACGTTTATGAAGAGTTAAAGTCAAAAATTGACTTTAATGCAAATGTTACACTAATTCGAGGATGCAAATTAACTTTTTTGTTTCTTATTAACGTTTTCTATAAATGTGTCGTCAAATGATACATATCATATCTTTTTGTCTTCTAGACTTTGTGAAAATTGAGCTTCCTATAATATCCTATCTCTTATGATAAGTTATCAAACAGACAATATGAGATTTCTAAGTTTTGAAGAAAATAAGACAAAGAAAAATGTTTAAGTGGATATTTGTAGATGCCCGGATTTCATTAATCATATATAGCACTATTTGTAGATGCCCCCACTAGGCCAGGAGAGTTGTCAGAGCTATTCCTTGTGAGGTATACAATGGCCGGTGCCAAAAGGCACCTAGGGTCAGGGTGTTCCCGCCAATCTACACCTTTTGTAGAATAATTATCAAAAGTTAATTTTTAGATAAACATGTTTGCAATGTTTATTAGTTACCGTAAGCATGGAGTATAAGATTGCTCAACTTATTAAGATAAATCTGGTTTTTTTCTCTGATGTACACAATCTTATCATTACGCTTATAGTTGTTTTTGTAACCTTTTCTTTACCATTCCAAAATATTCAACTAACAATGTTTGTATAGTCTTTTCTGAAACTTAAGACGCAACTTACTCCTACACCACTTTTAAAACAGTAAAAACGAGTAAAAAGATTTGTTTTTGTTTTCCCCTTCACGTTATTGGGGAGACCGAGTTTTTTAAATCAGATATATGCTGCTTAACCACGATATCCCCATTATGAAAGTGTTGTATCTACTGGCCTTCTTGGCTTTCAAGTGATTAAGAAATAGTTATAGATTTGGAATAGTTATCAAGACATCCAAAATTTATCTTCCTTTTTGAACTTGCATTGTGATATTCAAATTGAGCAACCTATCATTGGTTTTAACTCGTAACTTTAAACAACTCAAATATTGATTTTTTTGTTTAGACACTAGTTTTGGTGAAGTATGGTGACCCGTTGATTTTTTTGTGCTACATACGATTACAAATCCTGAATCCGCCACTGTCCCCATAACCTTTTCTGACTACTCTCGAATATGTACCTAGTGAGTACTAAACTATTGATCTCTTGTCAGAAAGTGAAGTGCATTATAATTGGATTAGGATCCTCTCATGTTCATTTTGAACATGAAAGGTAATGTTGTGATTGTTGTGAATGTAAATTTGAATTAAAATAAAATAAGGGGGTGTTTGGTATGTTAACGGGAATCACTATGGGTTTGTAAACCCACCATGCTTGGTGGGTATGAGATATACTTAGTTTTATGGGAGTCATACCCATAACTTAAAATAATACCCACCAACCAAATAATTTATTGGGAATGAAATCGATTCCTTCATTTTCATTCCTATAAACCAAACGCATCCTAAAAGTTTTGCAATGATGGCCGACTTTTCTTTTTACTCTCACATAAAACACAACATGACCTATTATGTTCAAAATGAACATGATGAGATCCTAATCCATTATTACTACTAGGCTAAGTGATATCATGATGGTCTTTACCTGTAAACTGTAAAAAACCATCCTTATGGTTTGTCAAATTTGTCACTAATTGCCCCTGTCAAAAAAAGCATCCACCGTCCTTAGGCTAAATTACATAAATGGTCCCTGTCGTTTGGAGAAAATTGCGTCCACCGTCCCTATTTTTTTTTCGAAATTTTTTTCCAATTTTTTTCCGAAATTCTTTTTCTTCTTCTGATTTTTTTCGAAATTCTTTTTTTTTTCAAATTTTTTTCTGAAATAATTTTTTTTAGAAATTTTTTTTTACGAAAAAAAAAAAATTTCTAAAAAAAAATTGAAAAAAAAAAGAATTTTGAAAAAAAATATTGGAAAAAATAAAAGTAAAAAAAAATAGGGACGGTGGACGCAATTTTTTATCAAAAATTTTTTTTATTATAAAATACCACAAAGATTTTTTTTCAAATGTCAAGAAAAAAAAATCTAAAAAAAAATTTTCTGAAAAATATTGAAAAAGAAGAATTTCGAAAAAACATTTCAGAAAAAAACGAATTTCGAAAAAAAAAATGGAAAAAAAATAGGGACGGTGGACGCAATTTTCTCCAAACGACAGGGACCATTTATGTAATTTAGCCTAAGGACGGTGGATGCAATTTTCGCAAACCCACAGGGACCATTTATGTAATTTGGATGGGTAAAATGGTCATAATATTTAAAAAAAGACAAAATAGTCAAGTTGGATAGTCAGACAATGAAATTTTTCTGTTCAGTACGCGAAAGTGAACTTTTTTAACAAGTATTGTGCTTTTTCAAATAATTAACCCAATAATTATCAAAAGTTAATTTTTAGACAAACATGTTTGCAATGTTTATTAGTTACCGTAAGCATGGAGTATAAGATTGCTCAACTTATTAAGATAAATCGGGTTTTTTTTTTCCTCTGATGTACACAATCTTATCATTACGCTTATAGTTGTTTTTTTAACCTTTTCTTAACCATTCCAAAATATTCAACTAACAATGTTTGTATAGTCTTTTCTGAAACTTAAGACGCAACTTACTCCTACACCACTTTTTAAAACAGTAAAAACGAGTAAAAAGATTTGTTTTTGTTTTCCGCTTCACGTTATTGGGGCGACCCGTTGAATTTTTTTTTCTTACATACGATTACAAATCTTGGATCCGCCACTGTCCCCATAACCTTTTCTGACTACTCTCGAATATGTACCTAGTGAGTATTAAACTATTGATCTCTTGTCAGAAAGTGAAGTGCATTATAACTTGATTAGGATCATCTCATGTTCATTTTGAACATGAAAGGTAATGTTGTGATTGATGTAAATGTAAATTTCAATTAAAATAAAATAAGGGGGTGTTTAGTTTGTTAACAGGAATCACTATGGGTTTATAAACCCACCATGCTTGGTGGATATGAGATATACTTAGTTTTATGGGTGTCATACTCATATCTCAAAATAATACCCACCAACCAAACAATTTATTGGGAATGAAATTCATTCCTTCATTTTCATTCCTATAAACCAAACACATCCTAAAAGTTTTGAAATGATGGCCCACTTTTCTTTTTACTCTCACATAAAACACAACATGGCCTATTATGTTCAAAATGAACATGAGGAGATCCTAATCCATTATTACTACTAGGCTAAATGATATCATGATGGTCTTTACCTGTAAACTGTAAAAAACCATCCTTGTTGTTTGTCAAATTTGTCACTAATCGTCATTGTCAGAAACTATCAGCAAGTATCATAGATAGGCGGTCAAATGTCTAGCAACAATCATCCCTTTAGGGATCATTTGCGCCACACATTTCACATTTGACCTATTAGGAATGATACTTGCCGATAGTTTCTGACAGAGATGATTAGTGTCAAATTTGACAAACCACAAGGATGGTTTTTGAAGTTTACTCTTTTTGACTTTTTGTTATTCAAACGTAAAAGGGAAAACAAAGAACAGTTTTGCTGTCTGTCTGTCTGTCCTTCCTCTTTTTATCAGTACTATTTCATAAACCCTAAAAAAAAAAAAAAAAAAAAAAAATGGATATGATGAATGTACCAGAATTAGAGAGAATTATGCTGTTTGAACAGGCTCGTATGACTGCTGAAGGAGAGTACCTTAAAAACCCAACTGATGTTGATGTAAGTTAACCCCAATTGATTGAGTGATTAGATTTTTATATTGGGTTTCAATCTTTTTTGGGCTTATTTGATTTTTGGCTTTTATTTCATAAGCCCCAATTTTCTGGCTTATTTTCAGACTCGTGGGCTTATATAAGTTTATCATGATATGATAAACTTATATAAGCCATAAGTCTCGAAATAAGACGAAAAATTGGGGCTTATGAAATATAAGCCGAAAAACAAATAAGCCCATAAGCAACGTATAAGCTTAAACAAAAGCTGATCGGGTTATATTTCATCAGCCCCAATTTTTGGCTTCATTTTGGGACTTGGGATTATAACAAAGTTTTTTTGGGGGGGGGGGGGGGGGGGGGGGGGGTTTGTTTAAGCTTATTTTCATAAGCCCCAATTTATGGGCTTACGAGCTTATGTGATTCGGCTTATATTTCATAAGCCCCAATTTTCTGGCTTATTTTGAGATTTTGTATAAACTTACTATGATTATAGTAAGTTTATGTAAGCCCATGGGTTTTAAATAAGCCGGAAAATTTGAGCTAATAAAATATAAGCCGAATCACATAAGCTCGTAAGCCCATAAATAATAAGCTTAAACAAACACCCCCTGACCTCTTGTGAGTAGGTTCGGTTTATATGTGACTGATAGTTCCAAATGGTTTGATCTAGTTACTTGTGTAACCACCAAATGACCTAGTGGTAAGGCACCTGATCTACTCAAAAGAGGTACAGGGTTCTAATCTCACTAGTTACACATTTGGTGTGGCCAAGGAAAGGGTCGGAAACGGTTACGGGGATACCTCGGTTAGGCCGCGTACATTTGAATTAAAGACTTGTCCTCCGCGGTTTGTGTAGTTTGTTCTTATGAATATATGCCATGTACCTACGCATAGCATCAATTCATAACCAATTTCACCTGTACATAGATTGTTTTAATAAGAACTAAATCATATATGAATAAAAGCAAAAATTAGTTTGGTTTGATTAATTTTATCTATAGTTGATGCTGTTAGGAACTATGTTATGTGTATTTCTTGTACCTGTAAGGATTTGTCTTTTTGTGCAATTGTTTATGAATTGAATGTTATATGTAATATTGACACTTATCGAGTGGTTTTATACTTTTATTGGTAACTGGTTTCGTTTTTAGTGGAACGATCTAAGGATTTTGTGTTATTTGTTGTGTATACATGCTACATGTTGTTATTGACACTGATTGATTAGTTTTTATCTGTATTTGATTGTTTAGGTGAAGTGAATTGTGTAATTGTTTATGCTATAAGACCATAAGCCTCAAAATAAGCCGGAAAATATAAGCCCAAATCAAATAAGCCAATAAGCCCACATATAAGCTAAAACAAACACCCCCGGAGAGTCATTGGATCAACAAGTACAATATAGCATTAATTCATAACCATTTATACATGTAAATCATTTCATTTAGAACTAAATCACTTATGGAGAAAAGCAATCGTTGTGTCAATAAGTACAGAGAGCATCAATTCATACTGAATTACACTTATATGAAATAGTCGATAAAAGTCAAGAAGCATATATCATTTGTTTAAGCTTAGTTTTGGGCTTATCAGCTTATATGGCTCCCGTATATTTCATAAGACCTTTTTCCACCTCATTGAGCTTATTTTCCATCTCTAAGTCCGTATAAGCTCATAAGTAAAAAATAAGTTGAAAAAATGGGCTTATGAATAATAAGCTGAGTCAAATAAGGTTATAAGCCCAAAATTAAGCTTAAACGAACACCCCCTTAATGTCAATGGATACATATGAAATCGATTCATAACGAATCACAAAATTTTGTATCGAAATTTTACATTATTATGTCGTTACAGAATTTAACGAGGTGGGGTGGATCACTGCTGGAACTATCCCAATATGGAACTATGGACGAGTCAAGGAAGATGCTTACCGGTATTGTTACAGTTTTCTTATCCTTATTTATGGGGTGTTTGTTTAGCTTAGCGGTATTGTTACAGTTTTCTTATCCTTATTTATGGGGTGTTTGTTTAGCTTAGTGGTATTGTTACAGTTTTCTTATCCTTATTTATGGGGTGTTTTGTTTAGCTTGTATGTGGGCTTATGAGCTTATTCGATGTCGGCTTATACTTACAAGCCTTAATTTTTTGGCTTATTTTAAGACTTATGAGTTTACTTAATATAATAAACTTATATAAGCCCACAAGTACCAAAATAAGCCGGAAAATTGAGGCTTATGAAATATAAGCCCAAAAAAAAGCTTATAAGCCACATATAAGCTTAAACAAACACCCCATTAATCCTCGTGTAGAAGACATCGTTTTTTATAAACTTTTATGTTTGGCTCAAACGAAATGCAGAGGCTGTGTCAAAGCTAGAAGAGGCATTGTCTATCAACCCTGCAAAGCATGAGGCTCGTTGGTGCTTAGGAAATGCTTACACTGCCAATGCATTTCTTAACAGTAACCATGACGAAGCTAAGATTCTGTTTGACGAGGCATTCCAATGTTTTCAAAGGGCTGTAGATGAGGTATCTTTTCTTTGCTTGAGCATATAAGGCTCAAAAGTTGAATTTTATTTCCGCATACTAATCAGTTCTAAGTTGTGAATGTTTGTGATGATGTATTGTTTCAGAGTCCAGAGAGTGAGCATTATCTCCAATCTTTGGCTGCCTGTGCTAAGGTATATTTCACACCTTGTCATGTGTTTCTAGTTGTAGTTTCTTACTAGTCACTCTAGGTCATCTGTCTTACTAAAACTTTTTTTACGAGATTATCCAATTCAACTGAGTTATAAGCAATCATATAAATGATATAAGGTCATCAAAATTGAGTAATTGTCATGAAAAACTATGATAAGAAAGGTTGGAACTAAAATGTGAAGTATAGAATCTGCGTGTTACATATTCTTCATCTTTAGAAGATAGTGTGTATCTCGTGAAACAAAAAAAGAAACTACTTTTTGAGATAAAAAAAGTCAAACATTTACATTTGTTCTAATTCTTTTTATGTGTATGTTAAAGCGAGTACTATTTCTAATTCATCTTTCGATGCATATCTAGAATAAGTGAGATCCATATTTGGAAGTTGGATTTAGTAGTCGCGGGTCATAATTCGTGGAGGTTTATGAGAGAGATAAATCAGATGGGGGAGATTGGGAGATTAAATCATTTGACCAAAACAAATAATAATTTATCGCTTACGTTCTTACAAATTCAGTTTATATACCAAAAGTGAAAAATAGGAATTTCATGTTCAAGTGTATGCACTAGTGCGATAGTTTAGCAAAGTTAGTTACTCAACAAAGCTAAGTCCTTTCTGACAGCAATTCTATTAACGGCTTGGGCTTTTTGGCATCTCTCTGGATTTCTGTTTCGAATTTTGGAAATGACAAAATCTTGGAATGTTTTTATATCTACCTATGACAAGTTACTTGGTCATAATGTCTGACAAGTTTGGTTAGAGGTGTATGTCTGCACAAATGCAATGACAAGTTACTTGTAATATAATTATAGGGAGTACTTTACAAAGTTTGCTAAACTTTTTTCCAATATTGTAGGCCCCTGATTTGCACAAGGAGATTCACGCACAAGGTGGACTTGGTCAAGCTCAACAGACGTTGGGTGGAGGACCTGCTGCATCTTCAAGTGCTACGGTTAGACCTATTTCTTTTTTGTTTTGGTTATTCATCTTCAAGTAGACACTGTAGTATATTATATATGAGATATGTCATTATTGGGTTAGGTATTTTGTATTTATGCCTGGTAGAGGCTTTCCTAACGCTTGATTATTTTGTGTTTTAGAACTCTACCAAGAAAAAGAGCAGTGATCTTACCTATGATATTTGTGGCTGGGTAATTCTTGCTGTCGGGATTATCACATGGATAGGAATGGCCAAGTCTCAGTTGCCTCCACCTCCAGCAAGATGAGTAATTTTGTTTGCTCGTTAGTAAGTTAAGCTCGTTTTCTTATAAGAAGATGCAAATGCTCACTACATATGGTTTATATGTGTACCGACTAAGCGCCTCATGTGATCGTATGAGTGCATTATTTCAGTTATAGAAAATGTCATCCCGATGTGGACGCCTAGTATAGTGATGTGCATCTGGTATGTTGCCAAATTTTGACTTTAACTCTTCATAAACGCATCTTGCTCTGTGAAATTTCCTTATGCAATTTGGTACTTAATTTATTTTTACTACTTTTTCCGTGTATTTTGCTGTGCTGATTTGACTTGAAGATTCTTTTACAGTACCTTTTTTTAATGGTTGGGGGTGTCTAATGTGAAATAAGAGGGACCAACTTCAACAATCAAGCAATTCAAATACAATATCAAAAATAGATTCCGAATGCCTATTCATAACAAAAATACATCATACATGTATCCGCATGTTGGAAAACCATCACACTCAAACTTTGTATAGTTTCCTCCATAGAAAACCGTTTCGACACCCATATAGTCTTCATTCGAAAAATTCCAGCCAAACCTATACGAAAACCTGAGGGACCATCCACGTTCTTTAGACTTGCCGCTAACTTGATACGTAACAAACCGTGTCTCTTTACCTTCTTGTCTGATACCTTCCAATAGGTATTTGACGGGCACATTTAGTTGACCCAAAGTCGTATCATTCTTGACCGACTTAATCTTGATTACCAGAAATTGTCCTGCAGGCTCACTCATTGTGAATTTGATGGGTTCTGAAGCTCCATTTTTGTCGAGTGAGGCTCGTGCCTCCTTGTCCGAGATGGACCAAACGACATAGCAGTCTGATGAATTAGTGTTGTTCTTGAAACTTCGTGCTGAGGTGAGCGTTAGCTCTAAACTACTCCTTAAATCCATGATCGTACTCGATATCTGTATAGCAAAGCAAAACTAATAATAAGTTAGCGATTTCTGTTATCAAAAGTCCATTGCAATATGTTTTAGTATGTTATCGGTTTATTACGCTAAACCTAATTACCTGTTTGAAGAAGAAAATCAAAACATCAAAAGTAAGCTGACAACTACTAAATTTTATAATAAATCTATATGATTACTAAGCAACGATTTTATAACTTGTAACTTCATAAATAAACACTAACAAATTGAGAATCTCAATTAAATATTCAAAGTAAACAAAGTAAAAGTGTTACCTTCTAAGTTATAATAGCCAAAAGAATGATCGACGAATGGACTAATGGTGTTCTAGACTTCAAGTGTTCGAGATCGAAACTATGTTTTTTTTTCTTGGACTTCGTATAGTATGCGTATATATAGCGAATAAAAATCTGGAATACGAATCCTAATACTATACGAAGGGAATACGAATAAAAATCGGGATACAACATTGATAAGACACGTGTCCTCTTGCTACAAGGGTAAAATAGGTATACCAGAATTCCATTTTTTTTCAAGAGTTAATTACATAAATGGTCCTTATAGTTTGTCAGATATTACAGTTAGTCTTTAACTTTTTTTATGCGGATCATCTCTCTGTGGTTTTGACCCGTTACGGGTTTGGTCCTTTGACCGCCATTTCTGTTAGTTTGGCTATTAAGTCAATCATGTGACAAGCAAATACGAACGTACTTATGTCATTTTCTATTTTTATTTAAACCAAAAAATAAATAAAACACTCATTCCACCATACTCCTTCACTCAATCTTCTTTTTTCTCCACTATACTTTTGATCTTTTTCCCACATTTTCTTAATCCTTCCCGTCAACAACCAACACACACAACTAAAAAACACCACCCACCACCGCCACAAAAGCCACCACCCTATGCCACCAAGATCGGCCAAACTGCGCTAATTCGGGCAAAGCTGACAGATCTGGACAATGGTACATTTGTTTTGAAATAAATACTACTTTCTTTATATTATGTTGAGTAAATTGCATTTTTGGTCCCTGTGGTTTGGCCAAATTGCATGTTTGGTTCCTATCTTTTTGAAAGTGCATCGAACATCCTTATTTTAAACTTTTGATTATCAATGTAAAATGACAAAATTGCCCTTGTCTTCTTCCTATGCTATCAGGGTAATTTGATCATTTTACATCGATCGGGGACTGTATTTGCAATCCAAAGTTCAAAATAGGAATGTTCGTTGCATTTTCAAAAAGATAGGGACCAAACATGCAATTTGGCCAAACCACAGGGACCAAAAATGCAATTTACTCTATTATATTTTAACAACCAACAAAATGATTTTTTTTTTTTTTTTTTTTTTTTTTTGAACTAACCAACAAAATGTCTTATTCGTCAAACCTTTTTTTATTTTCTCATATTATTTTGGTTCATATGGTCAAACTTTTTTGGTGTGAAATTAGGAAGTGTGTGCAAATGTATAATGGTGATGAATTATGTGAAGAAGATGATAATAAAATGTTGTGTTGATTTAATTTGTAGATTTAAGATTTTTATAAATTTCTATAGAGATAAAGAAAATGATGGATTGACTTGTAAATGTATAGTTTGTTTCGATTGTATATGAGTATTATTTTTGTTAGGATATTTCTTTTTGCACAATGTTGTGGAGAAGAAAAAGAGGAAGTATGCATCCAAATGATGGATTGACTTGTAAATGTATAATTTGTTTCGTAAGTTAAGCTCGTTCTCTAGATATGGTTTATATGAAATTCTCATCGTCGACAAGCATCCCAATGCTATAATTTACACATTCTTTCCCGAAATTTGTTTTATTATATGTAGCCATTGTTCCCGCTTCAGTAGAGCTTAAGCCGGCGATTGCAATGGATCCGAGTTTTTTAAACAACGGCTCTCTAATTTTTACTATGCATTAAACATCCTTGTGGTCTCTAAATCCCATTGCTTGAAGCAAAGAATG
This sequence comes from Artemisia tridentata subsp. tridentata, assembly GCA_021014915.2. NCBI lineage: Eukaryota > Viridiplantae > Streptophyta > Magnoliopsida > Asterales > Asteraceae > Artemisia > Artemisia tridentata. The sequence goes on along the minus strand of CP139506.1, from coordinate 18,260,901 downwards.
AAGTGTGACTTGTGGTTATAAAAGTTAGGTATCACATGTGCATTAAGCATTGTTTATTAGTTTGTGTTGTATATATAGAGAACGGTAATTTTATGCGTGCACTTGACTTAAGACTAGTAAGATTTAAAAAAAAAATGAAAATGCTATGACGATGTTTGTGAGTGCCTATATCTTATTAGTGAAGCACAACAAAATAACCAAGTGTAACAAGATTCAAATAATACTATTTAGATTTGCTAATTGATGTATGAGTAAATTACACGGATGGTCCCTGTGGTTTGTCGAAAATTTCACCTATCGTCCCTCAAACTTAAAAGTTGCATGTATCGTCCCTATCACTGCCAAAGAATAACATGAATGATCCATTTGAGGGACGATAGATGAAATTTTAGACAAACCAAAGAATAACATGAATGGTCCCTTGAGGGACCATTCATGTTATTCTTTGGCAACGATAGGGACGATACATGCAACTTTTAAGTTTGATGGACGATAGGTGAAATTTTCGACAAACCACATGGACCATCCGTGTAATTTACTCTTGATGTATCAAAAAACCATATATTTATATAAGAGAAAAGGAAAAGTATACCCAATTTATTTAAAAAAAAAAAAAAAAAAAAAAAAAAAAAAAAAAAAAAAAAAAGGTTATGATTTGAAGATCTAAAACTGTGACTAATTATATACTTAACTCTATTATTTTATTGATCTATGAAGAATTGGTTGATCTGGTCCATCAATTACAACTAATAGAATCTTGTTAGACAAGTTCTAGACATATTATTAAGTCTTTTGATCACCTCATTTTGCAAAATATATAACCAAAAAAGATAGATCTTACCAAAGTAATCATTTCTTTTGTATACATTCAATATTTTTGCCTACTTTACGATTTTTATACCTCACACAAAAATTGCATTAAATTCTCAAAAACGCGCAAGCCATGAATAAAATCATGCAAAATCTGTTATTGACATAAAATCTTGCAAGGTATGAGCGTTGGTCGAAAAATGTCTTTTGTATATATGCAAAGGATTTGGTGGGGGTTCCGATAGAGTTAGAATAGATTCTATGTGGGTTAAACACTTAAACGGCATAAACTCGTAAAGTAGGGTATACAATGACAAATTTTGGAAATAAGGTATTAAATCGCAAAATAGTGATTTTCTAAGGTATTTTGGTAATGTGCAATATATAATGGAAATCTAACATACTAGTCAGTTTCATTTTACAAAAACATAGTTGCAAAATTTAAAAATTCGTTAAACATCTCTTGTTTTTTTATCCGTGCAAAAAAAGAACATTCTAAAAAATTACCAAACATCCCATAATTTATACCAGTCTCTCGAGCTGCCTTGCACTTGGGACAACCTCTTTTCTTCATAAAACCCTACGGGCAAGCATCGGGCCAATACCGACCCAACCCGAACCGAGAAATCCCGAAACCGAAATTGGAGGAAAACCTAAACCGAATACCGAATCGAAATTACTCGGGTTCACTCGGTTCGGTTCGGGACGAGTCGGTTTCGGCCGGTTTTGTCGGTTTTGGTTGCGTTTTCTCGGTTTTTTTGCCCGAACCGAGAAATCCCGAAACCAAATTCGGGGAAAACCTAAACCGAATTCCGAACCGTGTATGGTCGGTTCGGTTTCGGTCGGTTTTGCTCACCCTATAAAACCCTAGCAGATACATCTTTTATATAATAAAAAGTTAAAAACACATAATTGAAATTCTTTCTTTTGAAATAAATCAAATTTGACTAATATGAGAGCTTATTTTTGTCACGAGGCAAAACTGAATCATCTGATTTGCCGATCAAAATCAAAATTGAACAACTAGTTGGTTTAAAATTGACTCGGATAAAGATAATTGTTACATTTAAAAACACATAAAGTAACAATTATGTGTTTAAAATTGATTATTAAAAACACATAATTGAAATTCTTTCTTTTAAATAAATTTTAAAAAACTTTTAAAAAGAGGTGTTCAACTTTGGTCAAAAGTGTAGATTGGCAGGGACACCTCAACCCTGTGTACCATAATGGTACCCATCAACCCTACCCAGCAAAGGTTTGATGCCTGTGAAATACCTCCACCCAATACCCAACCATGCTGCGGATCGGATTCGATCTCGCGTCCTTTGTTTGGTCAAGACATCACATGGCTGGGCCCAGGCGTCTAAGGCAGCTGGTTGATATCATTAGAGCTTATGGTCCCTAAGTGAGGACTTCCCGGTCGGTCACCCAACCTGGTACTACTCTCACTTGAGCACGCTTAATTGCTTAAGCATCTACCACTAGACCACAAAGCCCCATGATAAGAGGTGTTCAACTTATATAACTTTAATAATCAGATGTAAAATAACGTTATATTCTGACCGGAAAATATAAGTTACATTTAAATCCAAAACATGGGAGAAATAATCTAATCTTGAATATAATTTTATAAATTTAGTTGTAAGGTTTTGGGTATTCATTAATTATTTATATAGTTTCTATAAAACAATTTAGGTAAAGATATCAAAAAGAAACTTTTGAATTAAGAAATCTCCATTTACAGTTATTTATAAACAAATATACATAATAATGTCATAAACTATGCACTAATAAAAATCCGAGAAAAGAAATAATGGATCCTCAAAAAGAATCAGAGAAACGTATGCTCGAGCAATTTTGTAATACCACCCAAGAAGTATACCTCAAAAACCCTACCGATGTTGATGTAAGTATCTATATCTATATGGATATTTTTTTCTTAGGATAATCATTTTTTCTAAACTTTTGGTCGACTAATTCATAGTGGTTGAACTCAACGTCACACGTATCAAATTTGACATGGCCACTTTAGGGTTTGTTGCAACTAAAATGGCTTGAGACCTCACTCTCACGTTTTAGTAATGTTAGGTACAAGTTTTTTGCCACTAAGCACGCGAGTTATTGTTTGTATTGATAATGTGATTTGTTGTTATCCATCCATGATGTATCTACTTAAGATAGTCGATCAATGGAAGTCAAGAAGCACATGGCATTGATTCATAATTAACCAATACGTAACAACAAGGGTTGTTTCACTAAAAATTAAATCAGTTACATATAAAACTAAGGGAAACGAATCATTTAGGGTAGGGATGGCAAAAAAGCCTGAACCCGACGGGGAAACCCGAAACCCGAGCTAATTGGGGCGGGCGGGGCATGCTAATCGGGTTACGGGGCGGGTTTGGGGATTAAACGGGGATTTTAATCGAGTTTGGGGCGGGGAGTGGGGAATCTTCGCCCCGCCCTGCCCCACCCGATTAATATATACACATATACAAAATATATCTATACTTATATAGTATTTTGTTAGTATTTACGTAATAAAAAAATATTACTCTAATATTGTTAGTTTTTTTATATATGTAAGAATGCAAAATTGTGATTATACAAACTGGTTTAGTATCATATTTTTAAGTTTTAATTTTTGACGGTATAATTTATCATTATTTATGTATAATACTATCATTGAAAACTTAATAAGGACTGTTTGTAATTGATTATTAATAGGTTCGTTATTGCTAACGGTTTAAAAATAATAATAAATGTGAAATGGTGCGGCTTTTTTCGAGAATTGCACCCAAAGAGGACATCCCGATAAGATCTCCGATTAATACGCGGCGGGTTTGGGAACCATCACGCCCCAACTGGGCGCCCCGATTAGATCCCCGATGGGGATCGGGGCGGGTTTGGGGAGAACTCTGGTAATCGGGTTTAGGGATGGGGATGGCCGCCCCGCCCCGTTGCCATCCCTAATTTAGGGGATGTTTGTTTAAGCTTAGTTTTGGGCTTATGAAATTATTTAGTTTCGCTTATATCATATATATAAGACCATTTTTTCTGGCTCGTTGAGCTTATTTCCAATCTTTAAGTCCGTAAGTCAAAAATAAAAAAAGGCTTGAAAAAATGGCTTATGAATAATAAGCTGAGTCATTGTGGTGGCAGGTTGAATGATCAAGGTGGGAAGGGTAAGATGGAAATGTAGTTAGATGGTTATTGGTGCATGAAAAGGTGAATTGAGAAATGTTTTGCTACTGCAATTGTGTGAATTGCCTGCAGTTTTCTGGAATGGAAATTGTTGTCTGCTGTCTATGGAAGAATCTTTGAGATAGTTTAGTTAGTTTGAATCAAGGATTGGTATTTCATGTTTGAATTTGGGCTGTTGTTTATAGTAAAGAAGAGTATAGGCATGTCTATATCTCATTCTTCATTGTTGCATATAAGTTGTGATGATTAATATAATTCACCTTTTGCACCAAAAAAAAAAAATAATAAGCTGAGTCGGATACCCCCCTTAACGAATTACAAAATTTGTATCGAAATTCCATTTGAACAACTTTACCTTTGACCTTAAAGGTCAAGGTGCACCTCATGTTCATTGGGACATCAAGGGAGTTTTTGTTCTCTTTATAGCGAGGGCGGAGAGATGTATGACATGAAAGTAGAAATCATGAATTTAACAGGATAATAGCTCTCAATCAATGGAGTCATGAAATGCTCTTAATCAACTGATTTTCAAATAAATTGGCCCTTTTTTTTATTAAAAAGATATCAAACATTGGGACCTTAGAGACAAGTAATTACATTGTTATGTCATTACAGAATTTAACAAGATGGGGTGCAGCACTGCTGGAATTATCCCAATTTGGAAGTATTATAGAATCAAAAAACAAGCTTAGAGGTATTGTTACAGTTTGTATATGCTTATTTAATCCCCGTACCATGTCAAAACAATGCAGCTTTTGCTAAAAGAGATCATTTTATTTCCGCTTATGTTCACAATGGTTAAACAAAATGCAGAGGCTGTATCAAAACTAGAAGAGGCACTGACTATCAACCCTGCAAAGCATGAGGCCCTTTTCTACTTAGGAACTGTCCACCGTACAAATGCATTTTTAACCCCTGACCATGATGAAGCTAAGATTCTGTTTGACGAGGCGTTCCAATGTTTTCAAAAGGCTGTAAATGAGGTATAATTCCTTGCTCGTGCATAAAAGTCTCAAAAGTTGAATGTTATTTTCGCATACTAATCAGTTCTAAGTTGTGAATGTTTGTGATGAAATGTATTGTTTCAGAGTCCAGAGACTGAGCGTTATCTCCAATCTTTGGCTGGCGATGCTGAGGTATATTTCTCAATGTGTATGTTAAAGTGATTAATATTTCTAATTCATCGTCCGATGCAAAAATAGAACAAATAAGATCAATAATTGAAAGTTGGATTTAGTAGTTGTGGGTCAAAATATGTGGATTCATTAGGAAAGTTGGTTAATGTTCTAAAATTAATATATTAGAATTTGTTGGTTAAGCTTTTCAAACATAAAAAAACCAAAAGTTAAAGATGTTGAGACTGAGAGAGGAAGTATTATATATTGCTTATATTCTCAGAAATTCATTTTATATGCTAAGAGTGCAAAATAGGTATTTCATTCTCAAGTCTATGCAACTAGTGCGATAGTTTACCGAAGTTAGTTACTTAACTAAGGTAAGTCATTTTCGAGAGCAATTATTTGAATCGCTTGGCTTTGTGGCATCTCTCGTGTATTCCGTTTTAAAACTCTGGAAATGACTTCTTTTTTTTTTTTTTTTTTTTAATGTTTCTATTCAACCCCATTAACTTATAGTCTTATACTATATCTGTAGCAGTATAACAAAAAATTAAAGATTTCGATACCAAAAGAATAACAAAAAATTTGAAGCGGATAAGTGCCCAGTAACTAGTAACTCGGTAAGTATCTGGGAATAAAGAAAATTTTTAGTTTTTTTGGCATGACCGAGAAATGTTGGACACTTGTCTTGTACATGATGAAGTGTCTGACAAATTACTTCGTCATAGTGTCTGACGCAGTTTGGTTAAGGCGCATATCTGCACAAGATGTCAGGTCACTGATATCGCAATGGATTGTATACAAAAATTATATTGCAATCTAATTATACGGAGTCCTTTATAAAATTTGCTAAATTTTTTCCATTAAAATATAATATTGTAGGCACGTGTGTTGCATAAGAAGCTCTACACACAGGGAGGGCTTGGTCAAGCTGAACAGACATTGGATGGAGGACCTGCTGCATCTGCAAGTGCTACGGTTATGCATATTTCTTTTTTATTTTGGTCTCAAATATAGAATGTGTAGTATATAAGTGACATCTATTTGCTGTTGCTTATTTCACATCAATTCCTAGAAAGTAAACCGGATTTTAGCATTATGCAGTTAAAAGGCATTTTGGGTTTATGCCTGGTAAAGATTTCCCTAACGCGTGATTATTCTGGGTTGCAGGGCTCTGCCAAGAACAATAGCAGTGATATAAAATATGATATCTGTGGCTGGGTAATTCTTGCTGTCGGGATTTTCACATGGATAGGAATGGCCAAGTCTCAGATGCCTCCACCTCCAGCAAGATGAGTAATTTTGTTTGCTCATTAGTAAGTTAAGCTCTTTTTCTTATAAGAGGATGCAAATGTTCACTACATATGGTTTATATGTGTACCACCAACTAAGTGCCTTGTGTGAGCTTATGAGTGCGTTATTTCATTTATAGAAAATGTCATCCTAATGTGCACTACTAGTATAGTGATGTGCATATGGTATGTTGCCAATTTTTGACTTTCACTCTTCATAAACGTATCATTATTTTTGATATTTCCGTATACAATTTGGTACTTAATTTTTTTTACTACTTTTTTCATTTATCTTGCGATGCTTGTTAAGATTTGAGGATGCCTTTTATATGATTCGTTAATTTTCTTCTCTTTGAAATAGATATATGTTATGCATGTAAATGTTCCAGATGTTGTTTTACCGTAATGCTGCAAATTCGCCTCTTGTTTTTACACATATGTAGAATGGGTTCTCCGAGGAGATGGTAAAAGCTAAATGAGATGCTCTTCCTAGTCAGGGACAACCATGACTTGTCACTAAGGCTAATTATCAGTAATTATCAATTCTAATGACATGATTGGGACATTCACCATTTGCATCTGTTAACATAATAAGCAACCAAAATAAACATATCTAAAATGGCACTAACTCTAATTGTAAATCAAAGGTAGGGCACCTACAAAATCTGACATGAAAGGGAATAATAATAATAATAATAATAATAATAATAAAAAAAAAAAAAAAAAAAAAAAAAAAGAAAAAAAAAAACTCATGGTGGAGTCCAGCCCCCAAAGTATCACTATTAAGTGACTCGAAATATTCGAGAAGAAAAAGAATCATATGCCTATATTTTTTATTTGTTAAGCGAAGTCAGTCGACCTGAATATTATCCAGTAAAGCTTCATGCTATTATAATTTCCCTATTTCTCAGTAACACAATTTGTTTTAAGTAATGCAACCAAATGTACCTGTAGATAACCGAGATAATTTAAGCAGTGTTTACTTGGTTGCATCTCTTGTTGTAGAGCTAGGCTACTCATTCTAGAAGTACAAATATTAGAGTACGAAAGCATGGTCATGGATTTCTAGAGCTCATTTCACTATATTACTCCCATAAAGTGAGTCTATCGAATTCCTGGAGTTGATAGTTGACACATTTTTGACCCAATGACGTTACATAGGTCTGATAATCTGATGGTGGCTTGTAAGCTAAAACCTTTAACTTAAAATTTTAGGACTTCTATCCGGCTTGTTGGATGTTTATTGACAAGTTACGGTTAAGTTCATATATCCTATTTTCTGTTCATATTTTTTTTCTTTGTGGGTTAATTGACCTGCTTAAGGTTAGCACCATCAAGGGTATCTGGACGAATAAATATTTATTAGTCATCAATCTAGTCTAGTGCTTAGGAATGTTATCAATGACCAAGATTTATATTGGCGCAGAAACATAATGAGAGCACAGCAGGATCGTAAGTTATCAGTTAGTTTTTCAGATTTTATTAATAGAATATTGTGCTGATAGGCGGTTTTAGCGGCTAAAGTTACAAGCTGCAGTCCCTACAGTAACCTTTCTTTTTATAGTAAGGACTGGTAAATCTAGCAGATTCCTGGGCCACACATAGCCAATGCTGGAAAGAGCCATCAGCCATCACTAGGTCAGTAGTGATATATATTGCCCATAATATTATATTTGGCACATAGGTTCATATGTACATGTGTTAGTCTAGAATTGGTTTATTTTTGTTTTAGTTTTTATATACTAGTATTTATTTTAATATGAAGTTTCAAAAGTTATGGGACACGTAATTCCATTTCTTTGGTTCTCTTCCAAGGGATGTTGCCAGAAGCATCGATATCGTACCATATAATAGTCATAAACTTTATTGATCATTAATTCGCTCTTTTTTATCTATTATTATGCTGCAAAGATTGCATGCTTTAAAGATCTCCTTTAGAGTTGATCCATATATGCTTATATCTATTGGTAGATTTATCATGATCTTGTGTTTTACTTTAATGGTTTGATTAAGTGCTTCACTAATGTATGTATTAGGGTGGTGATTCATTTAGTGGTGTTTTCTTTTGCTCTTTCTTTACAGCAAAGCATGGTTTTCATGATTAAAGGTTTTAATCTGTGTGTGATATTATTATTATTATGTGGATGCGCGAGGACCACGCGTCTAAGGCTAGGCTAGATTTAGCTTTCGCTTTCACTTTATTTATGTGTTAGATTATGTTATTATGTTGTTTGATTCATATATGGTTTTTTCTTTTAGTGGTCATGGTCATAGACTTGATTTTTATGGTGGGTGCTTTCTTGAGTAAGAGCAACATAGGACAGGCATGATATTGGCAGTGGAATGAATTTGCATGATTGATGGACCCGAATAGGTAATTTCTCGCTCTTTTCCCCACCTGCGCACCAACCCTCCAAACAGGTGGAGGTTGATGGTGGGATCTTGGTTAATTTTCAAAGATTTATATTCTTCCATTTAATGTTATGCACCAATGGGTTTGTATGTTATGTCCTGAGATGAGCAATGGACTTATAAAAGCACCCCCTATGCAACTTCTTAAATATTTATTGCAAGAAGCGTATTCGAAAATGAAACATCTGGGGTAGTCGCCTGAAATATATGCAACACGAAATGTGTACTATGTATGTTTTGTTAGGCGAAACCAAATAACAACCATGTTATTGGGTTTATGTTTCTCTTGTGACGCCGTTTTCCCATTTGTTTGGTAGCACATGCTTATGATAGGAATTCTTATAAATATCTCGGAACAAAGTTTGATAATTGATGACTAATGATGTGATATATACATCCTTGGGTTGGTTCGTTTATTGCATAAAAAGTGTCACTGAGGTTCTAAACGACTACCTAATCTTCCACTCTTTAACAGCAAAAGGTTCAAGGACTAGCTAGGAAGTATTTTTATATGTATTTTATATGTATATGTAATATATAAGTATTTTAGCAATTAACATTATATCCCAGGAGGTTCATTATAAATACTCAAACCTATCATCTAATAGTAACGTCTACATATAACTTTTTGTAATACTATCAATCAGACGTGATGTTTGCATTCTGTATGTAAGTGTTAAAACTATGGACCTTGAACCAGAAACACAATCACAACACCTCAAAGTCACCCAACCAGCCACCCCTTGGTGAAATCTTTATTACTAATAGTCAAGAAGATGAGTCCACATAGCGTGTGCTCACCAAACAATACAAAGTAAAAAAGATAGCCCCCTTCAGAAGGATTCTATCTATCTCACTGCAATGAATCAGATACAATCAACCCCACTACAATACTCTCAAAACTACACAAACAGACTAACCAAACTGATCAAGATGATCAATGACTAAAGACCAAGAATACTACACCAAAACTTGAGAGAAACCCTTTTTTATGAGAGAGAGATAATGACTGAATTAGATGCGGCTAGGGCTGGGTTCCAGCTTATATAAGAGCATGTTACACTTCAACCCTTGTAGAAACCAAAACCTGTCACAAGCAGCTAAACATTCAAACATTAGTGACAAATGACACATTCAATCCCTTGACTAAACATGCCATCCCATAAGCTTGCACCTCATAACATATTTCAACACCCCCTCTCAAGCTTATGGCTTGAACATATCAACCAAACCAAGTTTACCACAAAACTGCTTATGTTGAGAAATACTCAACCCTTTTGTAAATATGTCTGCAACATTATTGACAGAAGCAACTTTCAAAGTTTTAATAACCCCAGAAGCTACTTTCTCCCTAACTAAATGCAAATCTATTTCAAAGTGTTTAGTTTTCTCATGAAATACTGGGTTAGGAGCTATTTGAATAGCAGAACTGCTATCACAAACAAATTTGCAGGTAACAGGTCATCTATTCCAAGGTCCTTTAAAATTTTAATAATCCAAACAAGCTCACAAGTAGTAGATGCAAGACACCTACACTCAGCTTCAACTGATGACCTTGAAATAGTTGCATGTTTTTACTTTTCCAGGAAATCAAATTATTACAAAAATAAACACAAAAACCTGAAACAGATTTCCTAGAAACTGGACATTTAGCCCAGTCTGCATCTGAAAATGTTGGAATTATTACATCATGACAATCATATAAATAAACCAAAACACCCAAGTACATATAGCGGAAGCACAAAATACATATAACATATAAATAATTAACCAAAACTTAAAGTGAACGTACCTTGATGATTCTAGCAAGAACAAGAATCAACCTTGAGCAATATGGATTATGAACCCTAATTAGGGTTTATGGGATTATAGGAATTGCCCCTTACTGTTTTTGCAATTCAATCCAAGATTCTTACAATAATGTGTAAGAATCACGTTCTTGTACACACAAACTAATACCGAACTAATAATATGCAAGTTATTAATCACAACTTAAAACCAAAACAATTTTTGTTTCACAAAAATTCGGTCGATCCCTTTGGAGGGGGAATGGCCGATCGAACAAAACAAGGAGAGAAAAGAAAACTTAGGTTTAGCTAGTGCACAAGAGTTACCCAAAACTTAGAACCTTGAGTTTGCTTTTATAGGCAATGAAAACTTGTAGTCCAAGTTGGATTTGGATTAGGAAACCCTAATCCTAAACCCAATCCGATCGGCCCTCTTAGTTATGGGGTGGATCCGGAACCTTCTCGACTACCAATTTACATTCTAGTCATTTCCTTATTTTATTTAACGACCGTTAGTCACTTCCGTTAAATACTAACGTCCGTTATTTCTTTAGTGATAATTAATAATCAAATATAACATTTTATATCTAATTATTAATATTTAGTTCTCATACGTAATGTGTGCATTCCCGTGATCTCGAGTTCGATCCTAACACACGACTACTATTTTATGTCTATAAAACTAACAGCTCCCACTTAGACATATCATAATAGTTGTGATCACATCGGTTAGCGTCTTGCAACACGCCGATGCCTCTAGTACAACTCGAGTAGGTCTCCTGGAAAAACCTTTAATGATTCATCATTATTATTAACCTTTTGTTTCTAATACTACATTGAATAAAGATATGGATATTATCTTAATTCAAAATTCTGTTTCTCGTTGTTTATGATTGAGCAAGATTACCAAATCATCTGAACATATTCAGAGGAGATCTTGGGCATGACCATGCAAACATCTTGTCAACCCTATAAGGGGCCCAACAGTATTAAACTCCAAAGATAAATTTGGAGGAACAAATTCCATTTTGACTACGAGCATAACTCATGAACTTCGCAACAATTCCGAAAACAATCCTTATGACTACCAGTTACGTATAGCGTTAAATTGTTCCATAGAATGCACTACATTCACAACAGTTATCTGGTATCTCAAGTCTGAGGATAACTATTCATGATTTACTTAGAAATATCCATATGTAATATCACGTAGTTGGGATAAGTCCTATATTCAATTCATTGAATATCATGTGAATTTGGTATGACAATGCATCAATATACTTTCAAATATATTATACCAAAACTCAGATTTGTCTTAACATAATGATATTCCCATATCATTAACTGACAACGGACATTAGGAATAACTAAGTTATTCATGGATTTAAAACATGCAAAAAATAGGACAACAATATTAAATAATAAATATAAACATAACCAATATTTTATTTCATTAACAGATAATAAATGTTTTACAATCCTTTATCCAAATACTAAACACAGTCATGCATGAAACTACTAGCTAATCTAAGTCCAATTCCATTTGACAATTCAGTAAGCTTTTCTTTAGCTAAAGCCTTAGTGAATGGATCAGCTAAGTTATCATCTGTGTGAACCTTCAAGAGATTTATTTCACCTTCGCGGACTTGTTCCCGAACATAGTGATACTTCCGTAGAAAATTTCTGGTGCCTTTCATGACTCCAGGCTCATTGGCAAATATGATTGCAACAGAATTGTCGCAATACATATTAATAGGTGATTCAATTGAAGGCATAACACCAAGCCCTGAAATGAATTTCCTAATCCAGACTGCCTCCATTGCAGCTTTCGAAGCGGCTATGTACTCGGCTTCTGTTGCAGACATCGCAATAGTACTCTGCTTCTTGCTCCTCCAGTCTACAGCTCCTCCATTGATAACAAAGACATAACCCGTCTGAGACTTCGCATCATCTTTGTCACATTGCCAGGACGCATCACAGAAACCTGTAACATCAAGTTCTGTAGCTGGATTTCCACCATACACAAGAAACATATATTTTGTATGCCTAAGATACTTCAGAATATGTTTAACAGCAATCCAATGTTTATCACCTGGATTCTGTTGAAATTGACTGGTGATATTTTGAACAAACGCCACATATGGCCTTGTGCACCTCACCGCATACATAATAGATCCTACAGCCGAAGCATAAGGAATAATACTCATGCATGCCACCTCTGCAGGTGTTGAAGCACAATCCTCACTACTTAAGCCATGTTTTACTTCCATTGGCAAAAATCATTTCTTGGAATTTTGCATATTGAATCTCTTTAATATTTTGTCAATGTAAGCACTTTGACTTAGTCCGATTAACCGCCTTGATCTATCTCTATAGATCTTGATTCCCAGAATATATGCAGCTTCTCCTAAATCCTTCATAGAAAAGCACTTTCCAAGATATACCTTGATTTTTTGCAAACTTGGAATGTCTTTTTCCATGATCAATATGTCATCAACATACAGGATAAGGAAAATTGCATTACTCCCACTAGCTTTGTGATATACACATGGCTCATCAAGATTTTGAGTAAATCCATACCTTTTGATTTCCTCATCAAATCTTTTATTCCATTGTCGTGATGCTTGCTTCAATCCATAAATGGATCTTTGAAGTTTGCATACATGGTTTGGAAATTTTGGATTCACAAACCCTTCAGGCTGCGCCATATAGATGTCTTTATCTAGGCGACCATTTAAGAAGGCAGTTTTGACATCCATTTGCCAAATCTCATAGTCATAGTATGCTGCTATGGCTATGAGAATCCTAATAGTCCTAATGTCAGCTACAGGAGAAAAGGTCTCCTCATAGTCAAAACCAAATGTTTGAGTAAAGCCTTTAGCTACCAAACGGGTTTTATAGGTATGTACATTGCCATCCATGTCAGTTTTCTTTTTGAAGAGCCACTTACTCCCAACTACCTTGGCATTAGGAGGAAGGTCTACTTCAATCCAGACATTGTTATCTTTCATAGATTGCATTTCCCCATTCATAGCAACTACCCATTTGTCTTTTTCAGGACTTTCAATGGCAGCCCTATAATTAGTAGGTTCATTAAGATCCCCTAATATAGTTTCCTCAACTTCTACGTTAAGACATAGACGTTCAGGCGCTTTCACATGTCTTGAAGACTTGCGAATGGGAACAATTTCAACTTCAAGTGGAGGACCCAGACTTTCAGGTTCCATAGGAAGTGCGCTAGTGTTTTCAGAAGGTAATGTATCTATATGATCATCTTCCAGATCATATACTCTCCCACTGAATTCTTGAGATATAAGTTCCTTTTCTAAAAAGTCTCCATATCTTGCAACAATTACCTTGTTTTCAGGAGGATAGTAAAAGTAGTAACCCATTGTTTCCTTTGGGTATCCTACAAAGATACATTTTACAGATCTCTGTTGGAGTTTATCTGCTGAGTCACGTCTTATATACGCCTCGCAACCCCAGACCTTTAAATAAGACAAGTTCGGAACCTTTCCACTCCATATTTCATATGGTGTCTTATCTACCTTCTTAGTGGGAACCATATTCAAAATACGAACCGCAGATTCTAAGGCATAATCCCAAAAGGATAATGGAAGAGTTGTAAGATTAAACATTGATCGTACCATGTCTAACAATGTACAATTTATTCTCTCAGATACACCATTTTGTTGTGGTGTATATGGAGATGTGAGATTCTGGACAATTCCATTCTCAGCTAAGTAATCTTTAAACTCTTGGCTTAAATATTCACTGTGAAAACTTATTTTAGACCGACTTACATCTACTAAAATAAGTTACGTGATCGTTTATGGACTCTAGGTTGTTACACCTTTGATCTAGGATTTTGTCTATGACTAGTATGATGATAATATTGGCGGAATATTCAAATGAAAGAAACAATATTATCACAACAAGGTTTTGCCAAACTTTCTCTTTTGTTATAAAATCAGCCCCAATACTACTTGATCAATAGCAGTACGATTACACTCTAATCAGGGATCGAAGATCCTTGAGGCTAAACAAACATAACAACATCAGACCCCATGTCTGATGTTCCCACACACACTCACTATTTGATGTTTTACATTTTAACACATTTCTGTGTTTAAATTCTAAGCATACTAAACACTTGTAAAACATATTTTTATCTAAGGGGTAAGATCTCCTTTTATAATCCAAGGAGATCTTTTACAATATGATAAGACTTTGTCTACTACTTGCTTGTTATGTGTCAGTCATTAAGATACAACATGTATCTTGTTTTACAACTTTTTTGACTGAACAAATATCTAGATATTATCTAAGGATAATATCTTCTTCATCCTTATCCATCCAGCAGCAGTATGACTCACTGATCAGCAACAGCTTCATTTGTACTAGCAGCAGTATCAGATACACTACCAGCAGGAACATATACACTACCAGCAGAAACAGATACACTACCAGCAGGAACAGATACACTACCAGCAGAAACAGATACACTACCAGCAGTATCATTTTATGCCTAGCAGCAGAATCTACTTAGCGTATTTTGCTTATCATTTCAGTATTTCTTCATGTTTCATTCTTCTTGTTCTGTGATCATCAAATCTATGAAAATATAATTCCCAACAATCTTCCCCTATTTGATGATTACAAAACAAACACGTTCTTGTACGAATTTCCCTAGACGAAGTAGAGAAATTGAGATAATTAAATCTCACCATGAATGAAACCATACTGTCTTCCCCTTAATCTATGCTATCCACCACATCTCTTCCCCTTTTTGTTATCAACAAATAGAAAAAGTATACAAATATGATCTTTACAACTACAAACTAATACTACACATCCAATCTATCCTTCTAATATCTCAAATTACCCTCCATTAAGCTTTCCGCACTAAAAATGAACTTGAGAGAGTAAAATTTTAAACCATCAGTAGCAATACTAATCAACAATAATAAGAATCAATAACTTTCCCTTGTGGTGATGCATAAGTATAATAAATGGTTAAACACTTGAACATTTAAGCTTCCCCTGAAACCCATATGTTAACCATTCGAATCTCCAATTCTGTAGGCTTTAATGACTGATGAAGAAAAACCAACCATTACTAACTTGATGATGAAACAGAATAAACCAACCTTGTGTCTTATGTCTTGTACTAAAAATTGACTTTGAACTTATACTAACACAATATAAGTAGACCGAAATCTCTTGATAAAATCCTCATCTTCAATGAGACACTGAGCACTACAAAGTAACTCCTTTAAGTGATAGTTAACTAGGTCTTCGTCCATCCACCCCTTGACCTATGAAAACTAGATTTAAAAAGTCTTTGTCAAACTTCTTGGAGCACAAACAAGTTATCTTCTTACAAAAAGGTGTGATAAAACACCTTAGATATAATAAAACACAACTTTGAAAAATTCTACTTCATCTTCAAATAAGCAACAAATAATCTTTTTCACCAATAATAAATTGATAAACAATCCTTTAATCTTTTAAGAACATAACCTAACTCTCTTCCCTCTGAGTGAGTGTTGTTCCCCTTTGTGTGTGTAAACCAAGAAAGAAAACCAAAAATTTGACCATAACTCAACTGTTTCTGCATCAGTTTTCAATGATGCATATCTTGCAACCTAAAGCTCAGATTGAAGATCCCTCTGGTGAGAATCTACCTTGATATACCAAGAACCTCCAGTAAAAATTTCAGCCCAATCCAACGGTTAACGAAGGAGTTATCGCCTTTTGAAAACAAATCTGCAGTGAGTTACGAAAATACGAACCAGATCCGAATTTTTCTTCTTTCTTTAGCTAAAACCTTTTCTTTTCCTAGATCCAGAGCCCCCTCTCTGATACCAACTGTGAAAACTTATTTTAGACCGACTTACATCTACTAAAATAAGTTACGTGATCGTTTATGGACTCTAGGTTGTTACACCTTTGATCTAGGATTTTGTCTATGACTAGCATGATGATAATATTGGCGGAATATTCAAATGAAAGAAACAATATTATCACAACAAAGTTTTGCCAAACTCTCTTTTGTTATAAAATCAGCCCCAATACTACTTGATCAATAGCAGTACGATTACACTCTAATCAGGGATCGAAGATCCTTGAGGCTAAACAAACATAACAACATTAGACCCCATGTCTGATGTTCCCACACACACTCACTATTTGATGTTTTACATTTTAACACATTTCTGTGTTTAAATTCTAAGCAAACTAAACACTTGTAAAACATATTTTTATCTAAGGGGTACGATCTCCTTTTATAATCCAAGGAGACCTTTTACAATATGATAAGACTTTGTCTACTACTTGCTTGTTATGTGTCAGTCATTTGTTATGTGTCAGTCATTAAGATACAACATGTATCTTGTTTTACAACTTTGTTGACTGAACAAATATCTAGATATTATCTAAGGATAATATCTTCTTCATCCTTATCCATCCAGCAGCAGTATGACTCACTGATCAGCAGCAACTTCATTTGTACTAGCAGCAGTATCAGATACACTACCAGCAGGAACAGATACACTACCAGCAGAAACAGATACACTACCAGCAGGAACAGATACACTACCAGCAGAAATAGATACACTACCAGCAGTATCATTTTATGCCTAGCAGCAGAATCTACTTAGCATATTTTGCTTATCATTTCAGTATTTCTTCATGTTTCATTCTTCTTGTTCTGTGATCATCAAATCTATGAAAATATAATTCCCAACATTCACCACCCCTATCGGATCGAAGAGCTTTAATCTTCTTTCCTAGTTGCAATTCTACTTCTGCTTTAAAAACCTTAAATGTTTCAAACACCTCATGTTTATGTTTAAGTAAATAAACATAACCATAACGGCTGAAATCATTAGTAAAGGTTAAGAAGTAACTAGCACCTTTCCTTGACACATGTCTAAGTGGTCCGCACACATCAGTATGTATTAAACCAAGTAGATCAGAAGCCCTTTCCATATTACTATGAAAAGGTTTCTTTGTCATCTTCCTAGATATACAAGACTCACACTTGTCATATGATTCATCATTGACATTTTTCAAAAGCCCATCGTGTTGCAGCTTTTTCATGCGAGTCTTGCCTATATGGGCAAGTCTACAATGCCAAAGGTAAGAAGAATTCAAGTCAGACTTAATTCTCTTACTAATGCTATACATTGAATTATTATTGGACATATTCATATCAATTTCAAACACACCATTAACAGCAATAGCATTAAAATAAAAAAACATTATTTAAAGAAACTGAAATTCTATTGCTACTAATAACGTGATTAAAACCAAGATCCAACAAACATGAAAAGGAAACTACACCCCTAACAATTGAAGGTGCATAATGACAATTGTTTAATAACAGTACTAAGCCCGAAGGCAAAACAAAATTAAACACTCCTATGGCTTCAACAGCTGCAGGTGCTCCATTTCCCACATGCAGATATTCTCCCCATAGGCAAGGTTCCTCTCCACTCTAAATCCCTGTAGCTTATTACAAATGTGAATACCGCATCCAGTATCATATACCCAGGAATTAATTTTATGATTTAGAGTAAATAATTCAATCATGAGTAAGTTACCTGAAGTGCTGGCGCCCGAGTGCCCAGTCTTCTTGTTCTTACTCTCCCGCATCTCTTGGATGTAAAGAGGGCAGTTCCTCTTCCAGTGACCCACTACATGACAGTAGTGGCAAGCCTGATCCTTCTTAGAATTATCCTTCTGCTTAGAAGGGTTTTTCTTGGGTGGAGGTGGAGGTTGATAAGCCATAACTTGCTTACCCTTATCAGCCTTAGCCTTACCCTTGCCCTTCTTGCTCATACTTGGCTTGTTAATCCTACCCCTTTGAATAGCAAGTACCTGGGGCGTAGGAGCAGTCCTTGGTGGTAAACCCTTTTCGTAATCAATAAGCAATGCGTGCAATTTAGAAACTGTCTTCCCCACGCAATGCATATTGAAGTTACGAACAAAACCACTAAATTCCTTTGTTAGGGATCTATTGATTAAGTTGACAGCAATGTCCTGTTCATAGACTTTGCCTAGTGCTTGTAATTGATCCATATAACCTTTCATTTTCAATACATGAGCACCAATGGGTTCACCTTCTTCCTGTTTGCAACAATGTAGAGACTCCATTAAATCATAGACCTCAACATTAGTTGGTTTTTCAAACATCTTCCTGAGTTCGTTTATCATGTCCATTGGGAAGTAATTCTCAAACTGCTTTTGAAGAGCAGGTGTCATCGCCCCTAACATTAAACAAGCCACATCATTATGTGCTTTATACTCAGTTTTCCACACTGCCTTTGCTTCATCAGTAGCAGTTGCAGGTGGTTCAGCAGAACAAGGCTTAGTCAGATAGTCAAGTTGGTCAAGCACTCGCAGGACAATCCTCAGAGAACGAAACCAATCATTGAAATTATGTGTGCCAGTCAACTTTTCCCATTCAAAAAAGGATTTGAACGCCGAACTCATTGTGGTATTATTGTTTTGAGACATTCTACAGATAAAGAAAGTTCAAATTAGTATTTTCGATAATACAATTTTTCAAGAAAATAAAATACCCAAGGAAATATTCACATAACCATAGTACTTTCTTGAAAACTAGGATTGAAATTATCATAGTTTCATTACATCAGTTGATATGCTAGTAATGAAAGTGTATAATAAGGTAATCTGTCGTACAATAATTGGCAAACAATTTTCTAACTCCTAGATCAATGGGATTTATATTGGCAAACAATTTCCAATATAAGCATGTTTTATCCCCATCTTATGCCTTGAGTTCAAGCTCTCACTTAACTCAATTTAAGTCGTCTAATTGAAAAACTGCAAATCGCCATAATCCCATCATATCAGTTGATCTGCTAGTAATGAGAGTATGCAATTTACCTTTTCATTGAAATTTATTCCAAGCTCTCACTTGACTAAATAACAACTTCAAGTGTTCTTTAACTAGATGGCATTGACTTAATTTTAAGGGTAATAAAGTTTGATGTGACAATCAAAATATGTACGAAGAAGCATGCATACATCTTCGTATCACAATATTTTTCAAAACCTTTTTACCAATTTTTAAGCTAAGATTACAATCAACAAAGTTTTAATTGAGGTATTGGGTTCACCAATCAAATAATTACCTCCAATTATCGCCCACTATATCCTACTACTGCATGAGTCAAAAGACCAAAGTTATTCGGATAATTACCACAAAAGTGGCACGTGGAATTGAGGTCAATTCACCCTTAAGTTGATTTTGTACATAAAATAGTCATACTTGGTAGCTCCAATTTGACGCACAAAGGAACGGAGAGGCAAGCTTCCACCCGAAGGCTAATTAAAAACGCGCATCTTTCGGATGACAATTAAATGTCAAGCCTCCTTATACCCCTCTTATAGTTTGTCAAAACTGGGTGAGCCGTTCAAACTATTGGTACAAAACTCAACAATCAATTAAAAGTTTATGACTTTAGTCTTAAAAATCATGTAATAAAGTATAATCTTGCTAGTCTCGCCTGGGAGCAAATTATCGTGCGAAGCGAACCACTATCAGCACATAAGACTTTGCAAGATTCATAATTTATTACCTATGTTTCACCATTATTTAGTCTGTTTAACTTTTATTAAAAAAAAAAATACCCTTTTTGCTTAAACATGTCTTAACAATTAAACAAAAACAAGTAATTTTAAAATAAAACAACTAAATAATAACACATAACTTAACAATTAATTATGAAAAACATGTCGCCACATGCAAATTAATTCAATATCATATTAATAATCAATCTAGGTTTTAATATGTGTATATTTAATTAAGACTCCCATTGGTTTTCGAGCTCATTATACCCAATGGACCACATACACCAAACAAGTTGGTTGCGTAAGTCCTAATCAAATATACACCACATTGCACATAATTGATTACTTAATTAATTGGAGTCTTCCCAAATTGAACATCTATTAATTAACTTACATGTGAAAACAAATAATCATTCATGAATCCATGCCAAACATGCACGTTTGCATGGATTCTACCTAACAATTAGCGTATTGCACATGTGATCACTTTACTACACATAAACATGTATAAACCTAGGGTTTCTAATCAAATTAATTAACCAAACACAAACCCTAAAAATTAAAAAACAAATCGATTTTTAGAAAAAAATTAGGGTTTGAGTTGGAAAAAATAAACCATAAATCGATTTTTACATGTATAAACCAAACACGATTTGTTTTTTATGTGATTTCGGTAATTAGTTACATGTTATAACGGCTCTTGATGCCACTGTTAGAATTATTACATCATGACAATCATATAAATAAACCAAAACATAAAAGTACATATAGCGGAAGCACAGAATACATATAACATATAAATAATTAACCAAAACTTAAAGTGAACGTACCTTGATGATTCTAGCAAGAACAAGAATCAACCTTGAGCATTATGGATTATGAACCCTAATTAGGGTTTATGGGATTATAGGAATTGCCCCTTACCGTTTTTGCAATTCAATTCAAGATTCTTACAATAATGTGTAAGAATCACGTTCTTGTACACACAAACTAATACCGAACTAATAATATGCAAGTTATTAATCACAACTTAAAACCAAAACAATTTTTGTTTCACAAAAATTCGGTCGATCCCTTTGGAGGGGGAATGGCCGATCGAACAAAACAAGGAGAGAAAAGAAAACTTAGGTTTAGCTAGTGCACAAGAGTTACCCAAAACTTAGAACCTTGAGTTTGCTCTTATAGGCAATGAAAACTTTTAGTCCAAGTTGGATTTGGATTTGGAAACCCTAATCCTAAACCTAATCCGATCGGCCCTCTTAGTTATGGGGTGGATCCGGAACCTTCTCGACTACCAATTTACATTCTAGTCATTTCCTTATTTTATTTAACGACCGTTAGTCACTTCCGTTAAATACCAACGTCCGTTATTTCTTTTGTGATAATTAATAATCAAATATAACATTTTATATCTAATTATTAATATTTAGTTCTCATACGTAATGTGTGCAATCCCGTGATCTCGAGTTCGATCCTAACACACGACTACTATTTTATGTCTATAAAACTAATAGAAAAAGCATACAAACCTAGCCTATTACCATACTTAAACTGAATACCTGTACCAGGAGCCTGATTCAAATACCTCAACACTCTAAGAGTAGCAGTAAAATGAGAATTAAGAGGAGCATGCATATGCTGACTCAAGCAATGAACAACATAAGAAATGTCAGGTGTAGTAACATACAAGTATATCAGCTTCCCAACCAGTTTTTGATACTCAGTCATATTAGACAAAAACTCAACATGGCTCAATACAACATTCTGCTGCATAGGAGTAGCAGCAGGCTTACATGCCAACAACCCATACTCATGTAACAAATCTAAACAATAATTTCTTTGAGACAGACAAAGACCAACATTGTCATCTATAACTTCAATATCCAAGAAATATTTGAGAGGACCAAGATCCTTGGTCATGAATTTAGAGTTTAGAAACCTTTTAAACTTCTCAATTTCATCAACATTATTACCAGTGATGACAATATCATCAACATAGACCAATAAAGCCAAGAAAACTCCACTTTTATTCTTAGTGTATAAAGAATAATCACTAACACTTTGTTTAAAACCATTTTCAATCAAAGCAGTGGTAAGTTTTTCATTCCACTGCCTTGGAGCCTGTTTTAACCCATAAAGTGACTTATTTAACTTAAAAACCCTGGTTTCACTTTTATCATAATAACCAGGAGGCAATTACATATAAACATCCTCATACAAGTCACTATATAAGAAAGCATTATTAACATCTAGTTGAAACAAAGACCACTTATTATAAACAAATATAGCAATTAAGCACCTCACAGTGACCATTTTTACAACAGGACTAAATGTTTCCTCATAATCAATTCCTTCCCTTTGATTAAAGCCTTTAGCAACAAGTCTAGCTTTATATCTATCAATATCACCAGAGGACTTTTATTTAAGTTTCCAAAGCCACTTGCAACTTATAGCAGTCCTACCCTCAGGCAATTCACATAACTCATAAGTCTTGTTCCTATGTAATGCTTCCATTTCTAAATTCATAGCTTCTATCCACTTAAAATTTTCAGAAGCTTCAGCAAGAGTCTTAGGCTCACAAGACTTATTTAATGTAGTAGAAAAGCACATATTCACTCTAGACAGATTAGAATAAGAAACATATTTCTCAAGACTATACTTCACATTACTTCCCACAACAAAGTCATTAAACCTAGCAAGCTGACTCCTTTATCTACTAGACCTCCTCAAGTTTGATGCTTCCATTTAAAAAATATGATCCTCACCATTGAAAACATTTTGATTGCCCTCAGAGGTGATAGTATCATCTACCTGGGTTGCAGTGGTTGCACCTCCATCATTAACTGTCTTAACACAGTCATCTGGAGGCACTATTACACTACCTTTCACATTATAAGGGTCCCGCTCTTCATCATTGGGACTTTCAGACCCATGGATGTCAAAAAAGTTTAAACTATTTACTCTACTTTCATCAAAGTTTAGTTCTGATTTGTCAAAAACATTTTCAGATTCATTTGATATATTTGTAGACTTCATTTTGAAAGGAAACACAGTTTCATAGAACCTTACATCTCTTACAAAAAAGACAGACTTACTTTCCAAACCATACAGTTTATAAGCCTTTTTTACACTAGAAAAATCAATTAAGACACATTTTTCAGATTTAGAACTAAACTTATCATTTGAGTTTAAAATAGTAGAATAACACAGACATCCAAAAGATCTGATATGAGAGAGACTAGGATCCTTACCATAAACTAGAAAATAAGGGGAAGCACTAGATAAGACAGAGGAGGGAAGCCTGTTAACCAAGTATACAACAGTTAAAACACATTCAGGTCACATAGATAGGGGAATCCCCCCTGAAACATAAGACTCCTAGCAACATTAAGAAAGTGTCTATGTTTCCTCTCAGCAATCCCATTTTGCTGAGGAGTATAGGCATAAGAAGTTTGATGGATCATACCTAAATCATTAAACAGTTTAGATAATTGATTATTGACGAACTCAGTTCCATTATCTGATCGTATTATCTTAATTTTTTTTTGTTAAACTGGGTAAAGATGAGTTTTATAAAACTCACAATATAATCAGCAACTTCACTCTTAGATTTTAGTAAGTTACCCAAACAGCTCTACTAAAATCATCAACTAAATTCAAAAAATATTTAAAACCATCTCTACTAGTAACTCTATAGGGACCCCAAACATCACAATGAACCAGATCCCCAACAGATTCAGTTTTATGATCACTTAATGGAAATGGCTCTCTAGTTTGTTTTGTGACACACATCACAAGGAGACCTATGATCCACCTTTTTAAAACCAATTTTATTGCCCAAAACAGACAAGACTTGGTCAGCAGGGTGACCAAGCCTTTGGTGCCATAACTCATTAGAAACATGACAAACAAACACAGAATTACTCATACCAAGACTAGACTCACCACAATTAGTTTCATCAAACAAGTAGAGACCACCAGACTCACTACCAGTCCCCACAATCTTGCCCAGTTTCAAATCCTGAATATAACACTTATGCTCATCAAAACCAACAAAGAATTTACTATCTTTAATCATCTTATTAACAGAAAATAGACTAACATTATACTCAGGAACAACCAGAACATCAAACAAGACAACACCAGTAGTTAATCTAACACTACCAATAGCAGAAATTTTAGCTACAGTCCCATTAGGATGCCCCACAGTTAACCTAAGACTAGAGATGTCAACAACATTAAACATATTTTAGTGGAATCTGTCATATGCTGATTAGCACCAGAATCAATAATCCATCCTAAAGTAACATTATAACTCACAGAACCAGTTTTAGCACAGAAAAACTTTTCAAAATGTAAGTTAAACATCACATTATTATTGAAGGAACTAGGAGTTATACCTGCCATACTTACAGACACATTAGCAGAGGGTTTTTCATTAATGAGGCTCAAGAGTTTCATCATTTGATCATTAGTGAAAGACCCAGACATAGAACCAGAAGAAGTAGAGGGTTGAGACACATCTGCATTACCATTAAACTTTTTTGACGGTAGCAGATTGTTTAGACAGATTAGGGTTTCTTTTGAAACCAGGAGGATAACCATTTAACGCATAACATCTCTCAATAGTATGACCAATTAGACCACAGTGTTTGCAAACTAGGTTAGGATTAGGCCCCCTATTACCACTATTATTATTGTTATTACCTCTTCTAACAAAGTTATTAGAATTAGTGTTATTATTGGTCTTAACAACAAAAGCAACAGGTTGGACCTTGCTGCTAGAACCAGAGCTAGGATGGAGTCTGTATAGATCGAGACCTCTCTTTATCACACAAATAATACTCTCTACAACTCGTGACACTCACATGAACAATGTAAGAACTAGATGAGAAGATGTATGGATCGTATGGTAAAACTTTGAGTCGAATGATTATAACTTGAAAGAGATATAATACAATGACACTTTGGGGACACACACACTCTCACCTATTCTACACTTTGAGGCACACTTGATAAATGAGAGTGTGTGTGAAGATATAGCAATCACAGCCACGACCTAGACAATAGGTGGGCTTTAGTTTGGACTCTTGTGTGGGCTATATTTGTATTACACTTATACATGGACAATACAAACATAACTAATACATATAGCCCACTTTCTAGACTAAATGTTACATATGACACACAAGTTGTAATCTTGTAAATGACCATCACTTCACATTTAATAAATTAAATGCTAACAATCTCCCCTTAAGGGATGGTCATTTCAATGATGCTCCGGTGATTGGTCTTTTGACTTCAATGTCTTTAACTTTGTGTGTCGACGTATAATAGAATTCATTCATTGTTCCTTCATGCACTGTGATCTTCAAAGAATCGTCTTTTGGTCGATCTTGCCTTGATCTACTTCTTCTGACCAGATGCGTCGTCATTGTAGATGATGATGGTAAATGGACTTTTCGTCGGTACCTGCATAAGACAGTTAGCAATAAATCATCCAGCGCTTATAGGATCAGATTTAGAGATCGTTATCAGCATAGTGTGAAAACTTTCTCTAATCTTTACCAAGGCCATTGAGAGCCTCTGAAGTATATCGAAGTATCACTTCAAGACTGTAGACCGTTTGAAGCACGTAACCATCATGACATAAGGCAAGATCCGAAGATCTCATTAAGACTCATACAACTTGTATCCTTTTTGATGAACACAGGTGTATTGCATTGGAAGTGTTCCTAAGAGATCTTTGATGAATCTCATTTCTCTAGACTCTATAATGTGCATTTTGATTTAGTCGTCGGAGGCATGGAGCAGAGTGCCACCTTTTCAATATCAACTCATCTCGGAGTGAGAGGTCGATAGATTATGTAGTGTTCTCCATGAGAAATGAAACAAATATCTTTTGAGAGATATCTGAGTGGATAGGAGGGGTGGTGCAGCGCGTCACTGGGTCCATGACGTCTTGTCTTCAATATCAGTATCACCTTAGTGAATACCGATAGCAGATGTATTGACCCAGTTTCTGACCTAAGTTTTCATGGAGGGCTATTTCTTTTCACCCTTTCATTAAACTTTTCTTTTTCATTCTTCAACCCCTTCTTTCTCCTTTCTCATTTACTCCTTTTTTCAATCTTACCTAAGGACTTCTAATTCTAATCTATTGGAATTGTCCTTGGGTAGATCCCTACGGCTCTGGCGGATCATTGGACATAACCTAACCATAATCACCTTATTACTCCATGATTATCCTAGATTAACGATCACATGCCATAAAACCATTTATGAAAATCTCTCAAAGTGTTTATGAGAAAACACATTTAGATAACACATTGAGAGTTTTGTGTTTTTGAAATACTCCCCCTTCACATGTGCTCATGCATTTTTAGGATAAATTTGCACATGTTGGGTAGAGTTCGCACATTTTGAAATGATCGATTTTCAATTAATATGACCATTGCGAGACACGTTTACATCACTAGTTAGACTAGCTTGAAGTTATTACCCGTCCCGGTCATATTAAAAGATCATCTCTCGAATTGGTACATTCTACTCAGACAAGTCCTTTGCGAGACACGTTTACATCACTGGATAACCAGCTTGAAATTATTACCCGTCCCGGACATGTCTTTTTGATTTGACATTTGAGTTTCGTCAATTCGATGGTTCCTACTGAGTTTTTTTGTAGAGCTCGTTTGAGATTCAAAGCACAAATCTTTTTTATCACATTTTAATAACATCTTCTCTCCCGTATAACTAATCTCCCCCTCAAAAATAGCACGCGGTGATATTTTTGATATCAAGAGATTAAATGCAAAACATTTTTGGTGATAATGACGGAGTTTAGCATGAAAATTGGAACATTTTCTTTTGATACTCCCCCTTAAACAAAGCATAGGTTTAAACATTTGAGTTTAAAGTCAGTTGAAAAGGGTCTAGAGGGAGTTATCTTGAGCACATAATTTTGAGAAAGATTTTGAAAAATATTTTAGAAAAATCTTGATCATGTGCTCAAGGATTTGCTTTTCGCCATTAACATTACGAGTTCTGATCGGAAATAATCAGAAGTCATCAATGTAGCGCGGGTTTCGTACAGAAATGTACGAAAGCTGCTATGAAGAAAATTTTGAGAAACGACATGTTTTAGAAAAAAATTTAAATGAACTCTCGCTCAAGCATCTGTACATGCCCGTATCATTGTTGAATGACATTTCTAGATACGTACAGAATATCGATTATACGAGAGACATGTCATGAGAAGAATATTTTTGGTTTTTGATTTTCTATTGTTTTTGTATTTTAGAAAATTTTCTATTTTTATATTTTGTTTTAGTTGGTTTTTCAAATTTTGTATTTTGTTTTTCAAAAATATTTATAGCGAAGCTTTTTGAGATAACTCAATAAGATTCGAGAAGACTTTCTAACTCTTCGGGAGTTAGGCTTCGCATTCCAATTCGACGAACTAAGTTGTCAAACCGATCTTTTGGGAGGGCTTTAGTAAATAGATCGGCGAGTTGGTATTCAGTCTTCACGAAAAATAATTCAACAGTACCCTCTTCTACGTGTTCCTTTATGAAGTGATAGCGGACTCTAATATGCTTGGTCTTCGAGTGTTGCACTGGATTGCACGAGATGGCTATGGCACTTTTCGAGTCACAATACAAAGGTATGCGGTCGAAAGAGAAACCATAATCTGTGAGTTGTGTCCTCATCCATAGAACTTGGGCACAACACACAGATAGAGACACATACTCGGCTTCTGCGGTTGATAGTGCAATGCAGTCTTGTTTCCTTGATGACCAGCCTACTAGCTTTTCTCCCAAAGTCCCATGTTGATGGTTCTTCGTAGGTACCGAAAGATCCGTTTAACCTCTTGGAGGTGAAGTTCGGTAGGCCTTGCCTGAAACCGTGCTAATAAACAAACAGCAAAATGTATATCGGGTCGACTAGCAGTTAGGTACATGAGAGAACCAATCATGCTCCGATATTTCTTCGGATCCATGGGTTTCCCATATAAGTCAGCGCCTATTTTGGGTGAAGTGACCATTGGAGTACCAACAGAGTCACAATTATCCATTCCATGTTTTTTCAAAATCTCAATTGTATATTTAGCTTGATTTAGAAAAATACCATGTGGGGATTGATGAATTTGTAAACCCAGAAAGAATTTTAACTCTTCCATCATGGACATTTCAAATTTGCTTTTCATGAGATTTGCAAAATGTTTTGAATGTATCGGATTAGTGGACCCAAAAATGATGTCGTCCACATAAATCTGAACAATCAAAATGTCATTTTTGAATTTTCTGGTAAACAAGGTCGGATCAATTGTTCCTTTGGTGAAATTATTATGAAGTAGGAAAGATGATAACTAGTCATACCACGCCCGTAGGGCTTGTTTCAAACCATAGATTGCTTTCTTTAGTTTGTAGACGTATTCTGGATGATCTTTGTCAACGAATCCGTCTGGCTGACTCACGTACACCTCTTCTTTCAGAGTTCCATTCAAGAAAGCTGTCTTGATATCCATCTGATAGACCGTGATGTTTTTGTGAGCTGCATATGCTAAGAAAATCCTAACTGCCTCAAGCCTTGCTACTGGCGCGAATGACTCTCCAAAATCTATCCCCTCTTCCTGTCTGAATCCCTTGGCCAAGAGACGAGCTTTGTTGCGAATTACAATCATCTCTTCATCTTTTTTGTTTTTCCATAACCACTTAAGATCAATGACAAGTTTGTCGATTGGTCTTGGAACTAAATCCCAGGTGTCATGTAATTGATATTGGAGAAGTTCTTCCTGCATCACTTCAATCCAGGAATTATCTGCCATTGCTTCCCTAATACTCTTTGGCTCTATTAGACTGACTGAGCAGACATAGATACACATGTCGCAATCGGTGTTTAGTTGTTTTCTCGTTTGAATTGGACTTGAAGGTTCACCAATAACTTGTTCTATTGGATGGTCTTTTGTCCACTGTAATGTTGAAGGGTACCTTGGACTGGACGAATGTGTGTTAGATGGTTCATGTAATCTGGAAGATGATTCAGCAGATTCCGTTCCAAACGGTTTTCGAATGGTTCTTCGTCTAACACCGCATTATTTTGTTCTTTCTCATCAATTCTTGGTAGAACAATTTCAATTACTGGAGATGGTGGAGTAAATGTTGATGACGTGGAGGGAGATGGTGCGTCAACTTCGAATGTTGTGGATGCATCTTGATTTGGTGCTGGTGGTGGTGGTTGTTGATTTTGAGCGGGTGCAGCGGAACGTTGGTTAGATGCATTTGTCGAAGCGCCACCATAGTATTCATCATACATAAACTCGAAGAAATTATCCAGTTCCTGATTTGTGGGTTGTTCGTTATGAATTGATTGAGCTCCTTGAGGTGCGAGTCCTAAACTGATATGTCCAGAAGTCATCAGGTTAAGCGTGGGTTCTAGAGCGAGTCTCTCAGAAGCCATTTTTGAAATTTCATCAAACTTCACATTCATCGTCTCCATGATCTTTTTCGTTCTCCTGCTATACACCCTGAATGCCCTCGAGTTTTCCGAATAACCAATGAAGATTCCAATATCACCCTTAGCTTTCAACTTCCCCAGATCTTCCCTGTCATTCGTTGGATAGCACAAAGCGCCAAATACATGAAGATAAGAAATATCCGGTTTTCTGTTGTTTACTAGTTCATACGGGGTTTTATTGAATCTTGGATGAACTAGGGATCGGTTCTGAGTGAAACAAGCAGTGGCAACAACATCAGCCCATAAGAATAACGGTGCATTAGAATAAATCAGCATTGTACGAGCAGCCTCCACAAGAGTTCGATTTCTTCTTTCAACTACCCCATTCTGCTGTGGAGTTCTAGCAGCTGATGTCTGGTGAGTAAGACCAGATTCTTCAAAATATGTTCTTAACTCTTGATTTGTGAATTCCGTGTCGTTATCAGTTCTTACTATCCTTACTGGAGCTTGAAGTAGAACTTGAATCCGCTTCAGAAAGGTGATGATGATGCCTGTTGTTTCGTCTTTCGACCTCAGAAACTTTACCCATGTATATCTTGAATAGTCATCGACGATTACAAGAATATATTTCTTCCCATTTATGCTTGCAACTCTCATTGGGCCACATAAGTCCATATGCAACAAATGTAACTTATCCACCGAACTGGGTACGGGTTTAGGTTTATATGTTGCTCTTTTTCTCTTTTCTTGCTCACAGGATGGACATAAGTGTTCTTTGGTGTATTTGAATTTTGGGAGACCATTGGCGATGTTGTCTTTGGCAAGTCTGTTTATGGTGTCAAAGTTAAGATGGGACAAACGTCTATGCCACAACTAGGACTTTGTTTCGCTTGCCCTAGTCATGAGACAAATTGGTGATGAAGAGGCCATTTGGTTTATGTCTATTGCATAGAGATTGGTGCCACGATCCCCAATTAAGAGATCATCCCCCACCAAATTCCTAACAAAACAAGTGTTTCTCCTAAATGCAACCTCTAAATCCGCATCACAAAATTGCCCAACTGAAAACAAGTTGTGTCCCAACCCTTCGACATAGTAAACCCGAGTGATCAAGTAGTTTCCAAACCGAAGATCTCCATAACCCAGAATAGTTGCAACATGATCATTCCCAAACCGTACAGTTCCCATGAACTGCCACACAAAGTTGATTAGCAGCTTTAAATTCCCGGTCATGTGCTTGGAGCAACCCAAGTCTACGATCCAAAGACAGATTTCGATTACCTGCCAAGAACAGAAAAAACTTGCATTTGGAAACCGTATTTCATTTGGTTCCATGGGGTTAGGGGTAACAAATGAAGCACACACAAAGAAGGTTTAATTTTGTTCTACGGGAACAACTTTTAATTTGCCATTCACGTGTAAATTTTCTACCCGTTGGTTTCCATGCACAATGCTTAAGATAGTCCCTAGGCAATAGAGTACTAGAGATTGTCCTAGATACTGCAATAAGACTGTTAACAAATCTAGTCCTAGCACTAGTTCGTGGAGGGACATCTTTCTGTTCCGGCATAGCATCGACATTCACATTATTAGAAACAATATCATCACAAACATTTTCGGACAAAGGTTTCGTGTACATTAAACAAACAGAGTCATTACATGCACTTGAAATAGTGTTCTTAATATTACAGTCTGATGACATATGTTTCTTATTCAAAAGCAATAAATTCCTAGGGTGTTCTTCTACTTCCATGCATTCACTCTCAGAGACAGGCGAGACTCTAGTTTTCCTGGAAATGCTCCTAGGCTTTCGTCTGCTCCTAGAGTTGCTTTCTAATCCTTTAGAAGTTAAGGCACACTCATTAGAATTTATGTTGTTGTTCGGAGATGTTGTGGTAGCAGTCCTAATCTCATTTGGATTATCTTTTTTACTTTTGTCTATCGCCCTATATGTATTAGATGTAGAGCCAGACGCAGTAGTGGGACTAATCCTATAAAGGTCAGGTGCTATTACATTTGATGTTTGGACAACAGCTTTCTCATTTCCTTTCTCATTAGGCAAGGGGGTTGATGGTGTTATACCCTTAGTTTCCTCACCCTTCCCTTTTTGACTTTCAAGCTGAGACTTCAAAAGATCAATTTGTTTTTGCATGTTGTGGTAGGAACGCTCATACGACAGTTTGTCATACTTGCATTCTTCCTTTTTCCGATCCAGTTGTTTAAAATATGTGACATTTTGTTTTTCAATCTTGGCAAGTGCCTTTTCATATTTTACAACAATTTCAGAAGTCTCAGCTCGTAGTCTTTCATCATCTTCCACAGAATATGTTTGATAAATAATGGACATAATTTCGGTCGATAGAGCTACTTCAGAGAGAATGTCATTATGTCTTGCCAAAACTTTGATGTGTTCAATGTTTTCATTTGCTTCCTTTACCAGGGATTTGTGGTCCTTGACAAATTCGGCTGATTCTTTCAAAAGATTGTTTTCAACATTTTGAACTATCGCATAAATCGCAGCGATATGAGGATTGATTTCTGTTTCAAACATCTTTTTCTGTTCGGTATGAAAACTTGAAGACCAAACATTGTAGTTACTGTTTATTTTGGATGCCACAACACTTTGAAGCGTTTCAATTCCCTGTTTAAGATCGTCCAAATATAGTCTAGCTGCACTTGTGTTACAAGTGTTTTTAGAGGACATTTGTTCGATGTTAGACAGATGTTTTGAAATAACTTTGCGTCTCGCGACAGCCACTGGTCTTTTGAAAAAAATTGGTGACACTTTTTGAACAAGATGCACGCTAGAATCTGTGTTAAGCTTGTTATAATCAATTGGTTTAATTTCTGGGTTCAGTTGTTTCATTTTAATTCTACCCTATTCAGTAAGCTCTATCGTTTCATAAGAATCATGAACCTCGGGAGGATCATGTGAAGCATTTAGCACACTACCATTATATAACACATTCTGTTCTTTCTGAGCTTTCTTGAGATAATAAGGGTTTTCGCAACCGATAGCCATTTTCTTCATTGTATGTAAAATCGGGTTTGGATCGTTAATTAGCATGTTAACTGTTTGCGTGGACTGGCCCGTTTTTACAAGCAAATCTTCCAACTTTTTAATGGTTTCTTGTTTGTCAACAATCTCATCATGAAGATCATTTTCACATTTTGAAAACCTTTCATTCAACTCTTTCTTTTCTTTTTCAAGATCAGAACAAGTTGATTTTTGTTTAGAAAGTTGGTTGGTTAATTCAGAAATTTCTGTGTTTAAGGATTTTATTTTCATGTTCAAATTAACATCAAGTGTGTCAAATTTGATTTGCAGATGTTCTTCTCTTAAAACAGAATCTCTTAAACCAATTTCAAGTTCTGACTGTCGTTTGATATTAAAATCAAAAGCTCTTTCATTGACCTTATATCTCTCAAGCTTAGCGGTCAATTTTTCATTCGCGGCCTTAACATCGCGATTGACCTTTTTAACGTTCTCAATTTCAACACTACAATTATGCAATAATGATTCAAAAAACACACGTGTTTCCTCATCATTCTCAACATGCTGGGACTCGAAGTCTCCATTAAAATCCATATCTGGAGTTGCCATATTTGTATTACTACAACTTGGCGTGTCCATATATGTGTCATAAGTGGATTCTTGAGTCGCAGGATGCTGTTCATCATGAGTCGACATATCAAATATTTCATTATCGTGACATGTAGCGTATGGGGGTACCTCAGAGACTGCATTAGTGTCATACACAGGAGGTATTTCAGAATCTGTGTCGTACTTAGCCTCCTGAGAATTTGCCATGAAAATGCAGTTCGCGTCGATGTCCTCAAGGTCTTCCGTATCATCCATAAGAGCCATGAAGTCATTCTCTTCTGCACTCAACTGTAACCCAGCCGTTTCCTTGTTTGCCAACATTAATGCTTTCTGCAGATAAGCTGGATCTCTCTTATTCGGCTTGTCGGGACAGTTCCTTGCCATATGACCAACACCCTGACAGTTGAAACATTTCATAGTACCCTGATTCATATTCTCGGTATTCTGAGCAGCAACATTCCGATACTGATTCCCAGCATTCTGTCCCCTTTGATTTCCAACAGCTGTACCCATCTGATTCCCTGCATACCGACCCATCTGATTACTAACAAACTACCCTGCATTCTGATTACCCATCTGATATCGAGGAGCATATCCCTATTGATTCCCATATCCCCCAACCATCTGTCCTTGTTGTCCCATGTTGAAACTCGGCTGTGCAATTTGCTTGTTGCGAGTGTTTGATGAGATTCTTTGGTTTTTGTTGGTAGGTGTGGAGTAGCGTCCTTGGAATGCTTTTGTTAGGTAAGCAAATGCTTGAGTCAAAGCAGCCGTTGACTCATCCTGATCATTAAAATCGGATTCTTGGTGTTGCGGGTATTGCTGTTGTGGGATGACATGTTGTTGTTGTGGATAGAATGATGATTGTGGAGTATATTGTTGTTGCATGAAGTGTTGGGTGGAAGATGAAGCGGGTTGTGTATTTACTGTTGCAGGTATAGGTGTTTGGACAATGAGTGCTAGAGGGTCATGTTGTTTTGCTAACTTCTCTTTTCTGACTTCATTTGCCTTTGCCTGGTTTTGCTTTAGGAAGTCGTAGAGCTGATCATAGTTCACCTCGTGAAGGTTATTTGTTTGGTTGACAATAGTGACATATCGTCCCCATTCCTCTGGTAGGTTGTTGATGAACTTGATGTTTTGAACAATTTGAGCTGGTGTCAGCTTGTTTCGGATCAGCTCATTCATGAGAGTACAAAACCGTGTGTAGTAAGATTCAATTGGTTCAGCTGGAGTGGATGTGAACTTCTCCCATTCAGTTAGAAGCTTGTTTTCAATGTCTTGTTTAACAATTTATGTGCCATGACAAAGCCGTCTAACTCGTTCCCACATAGCATAGGCAGTTTCACATCTGTCAACAGCACAAAATATTTCTCGTGGTAAACCGAGTTGGATTAAATGCATTGCCAAGTCATCAGCTTCTATTTGCTTCCAATCTTCTGGTGTGTATTCAGCTTCCGTTTGATCCCGGAAGGTCTCTGGAGTGGGAGGTGTTGCATTAGGATTTCCAGCTGTGACTCGAATCTTACGAGGCTTGAATGGACCATTCTCGATGGAGTTAATCAAGAGTCTTCCTTGACCCTGAGGCTTGGTTTTCATGTATCGGAGCATACGACTCGTCCATGGAAGATAACCACCTTTTTCTAGCATTGGAGGACGGTTTTCTGCACCGGCGGCATGAATGTCTTGTTGAGTAGTCATCGTTGATGTTTTGTATGATTAAGTTGCTGAAGGATCGTTGCAACGAAATAGGAGGTGTTGTTGTTGAAGGTTAAACTTGGTTGTTGTTGTGAAGGCTTGGTTCGTTGGTGAAGATCGAGTGAAAGCTTTCTTAATGGTGAATTCTGGTTTCCCTCCAAAATTTGAATTTGAAAAATTTATCTACCAGAATTTGAAATACTCTATAAAATGCAATTCTAAGGTTATTAGAAAATTTTGAGTTTGGAAAAATTTGAAAGGCTTCTTTAACATCTGGTAAAGGGTCCCTAGCCAATATATTACTGCTAATTGGTTGATACAAATCATTTAAACCCATTAAGAATTTCATAAGTCTGATAAGTTGATTATGTTTCAACACACCTTCATGAGCAGCACATGTACAAGCAGGTAACAAAGTCAAGGTGTCAAATTCTCTCCAAAGAGAATTTAACTTATGATAATAATCAGGCACAGATAAGTCACCTTGTTTCAGACTATTAATTTTGTGAATCACATTAAAAATAACAGAACCATCAATCTTATCATAGGTTTCTTCTAACTCATCCCAAACCTCTGAAGCAATTTCTGAGTAAACCTGCCCTAAGTACAACTCAGGGGATAAAGACCCAAGAATCCAGCCAAGAACAATGGCATCGCATCTTTCCCATTGCTGGGATAAGACAGGGCTAGTAACAGGTTTGACACAAGTACCATCAACAAATCCCATTTTATTTTTCCCTTTTAAAGCAATTTTCATAGCAGTAGACCACATCTTGTAATTATCAGACTCAGTAAGTTTGAAGTGAACAATAGGCACATTAGAATTATCACTAGAATGCAAATACAAGGGATTACCAACATCCAAGCTACTAATTAGAACATTAGCCATAATAACAATCAAGCAGACAAAA
This sequence comes from Artemisia tridentata subsp. tridentata, assembly GCA_021014915.2. NCBI lineage: Eukaryota > Viridiplantae > Streptophyta > Magnoliopsida > Asterales > Asteraceae > Artemisia > Artemisia tridentata. Next base: position 18,225,006 of record CP139506.1, on the reverse strand, counting down.
CAACTAAGACACAAACAGAGAAACAGACCACAGCAGACAAACAACAACAATCAGGACAATTAACCAACAATAAAACAAATAGCAACAACCAAGAACTACCAATAACAAGAAGAATAAAACTAAACTATCACTCACACCCAATTCAACTGAAGTACCCAGTCTAACACCTGTCTGTAGGAAGAGCAGGATACCGTACCTCTCAAGGAGGCAGGTCAAGATGTTACCCACAGAGTTTGCAGTGTTACAACTAAAGTACTCAGAGAATTAAAGGAAAAAAGATAACCCTTACAGTGCTATGAAGAAATGCAGCGGACAGAACAGATCATCAACACTCTTGATTCACTTAGTCAAGAGTGTTAATAAACAAGAAAGAACTCCAATAACACCACAGGAAGCCACCAGAACCAAGATCCCCAAATTGATAAATTAGGGTTTCAAGAAACCCTAACTAACAAATCCAAGAATCACCACAAAATCAACGATTAACGCTAAGGCCGTTAAGAAAACAGCCTTAATTGAGCCCAATTGCACTCCAATCAAGAAACCCATAAATTTGAGACCAAACCCTAGAAACCCTAATATCAAGAACCAACGGAGATCAAAGTCGTGGCTCTGATACCATGTTAAAACTATGGACTTTGAACCAGAAACACAATCACAACACCTCAAAGTCACCCAACCAACCACCCCTTGGTGAAATCTTTATTACTAATAGTCAAGAAGATGGGTCCACAAAGCGTGTGCTCACCAAACAATTACAAAGTAAAAAGGATAGCCCTCTTTAGAAGGATTCTATCTATCTCACTACAATGAATCAGATACAATCAACCTCACTACAATACTCTCAAAACTACACAAACAGACTAACCAAACTGATCAAGATGATCAATGACTAAAGACCAAGAATACTACACCAACACTTGAGAGAAACCCTTTTTTATGAGAGAGAGATAATGACTGAATTAGATGTGGCTAGGGCTGGGTTCCAGCTTATATAAGAGCATGTTACACTTCAACCCTTGTAGAAACCGAAACATGTCACAAGCAGCTAAACATTCAAACATTAGTGAGAAATGACACATTCAGTCCCTTGACTAAATATGCCATCCCATAAGCTTGCACCTCATAACATATTTCAACAGTAAGTATGTTTACTTCTTAGTAATGCTATCAATGAAACGCAATCTTTACATTTTGTTGCCATCCGTTTAACAATAAAACTTAGACTTGTTGAAAAGATCCACAAATTTGAATCGAGAACTCGATCTTATAGAACTCAAGGAGCCGATGCACTTTTTAAGCAAGTAGTATAAATTTTGAAATGTTTTAATAAGTTCTTGTCAGCTAATTATAAAGTATGGCAAATGACAAAAATGGGTCATTTTTTGCGTTTTGGAACAATTTTTAAGGCTTTTTCTAATATGGGCTTTTGGACCTCGTAAGATCTTGTGGGGCTGCCGCAGATTTAGGTGGCGTGACGCCATTCGCTCAAAAATGAGAACCAGCGCACTCCTCGTAGAAACTTAAGATGACCAGTTACACCTTTCAGATTTCCAAGTTGGTGAAAATTTGATTACGAGACTATTTCTGACTCGGCTACCAAGATCCGCGACATCCTCACAAGATTTTACAAGGACCAAAAGTCTAAAAACCTTAAAAATTAGTCCAAGGCGTACAAAGTGGCCTGGTCTCTTGTCATGATTGTCTTTTATTCAAAACCATTAACAAGCATCACGTATCAAAAATAAATTTCTTAACTTTAAGATGTTAGGATACTATATGATATCGGGTCTAATGAAACCGAAACAATTCAACAGTGATTTGGGCCTCAAACCGTACGGATTGATTCCAGGACTTTCTTTGCTTTTGGGTGGTCCATAACTTTTACTTAAATGATTATCTTTTGCTTTAACTTAAATAAACATAATAAAAATAACTTTTCACGGGATTAACATTATTTTCTAGAATAAGCCTTAGTTGTGGTTTTCTGAATAGAGGACGATATCTTAACTACAAAATTGAATGTAGTCACAATCAAGGATTTTAGGGGAATTAAATTAGAAAGGATGAAGAAACCAAGAATATAATGTCGAAAATGTTGTTTTAAAACATGCATTTTGTATTCTATCAAAAAGAAAATGCATTTTGTATAGTTGTGATGGTACGACCAAAAATAACATTGGTATGAAATAAGTAGATGGGTCATATCAATTGTATAAGTCCGTAAAAGTGTAAAACCGTTATTCATCACTCTATTCTAGTTAAATAAAGATGCTCATAAATAAAATAAAATTAAATTAAGAGCAATTACATACATACTAAAAAAAACATACATATTTGCATATTTATTATATATATGCTTAAACAACATTACATAGTATTTTGCAATAAAACCTATATTTTGGAAAATATGATATTATTTAATTAAAAACATACATATTTGCATTTTTATTAGATATATGCTTAAACAACATTGTATAGTATTTTGCATTGAAACCTTTATTTTGAAAAGTATGCAATTATTTAATTTTGTTCAAGTTCAATCAAATAAAAACCGGACTATTGATCATGTAATATTTCGATTAAGCATACTACAGTTAATTTTTGTTAGAATATCACTAGTTTTTAACCTTGTGCATGCTGGTTAAATAATTTTTTTTACGATACGTGTCAAAACAAAGTAACCTTATCAATAAAATATAAAATTCTGGCTGAATTTGGTTATAATTGACTGAATATTGAATTCGAATAGTCTAGAAAAATAAAAAATAAAAAATACATATTTAAGACTTTTATAAAATGAAGTCTTAAACTTTTTTAGTTTACACAACTTGCTACATTTACTAATTTTTAAAACCAAACTTAAAAATCCACTATTAACAAATTACTTAATAGCATTAAATTGAATGTTACAATAATAAGATATACAACTTTTATAATAAATTTAGTATATTCATAGTTTGAAATCACAAGTCTTAACTTTGAAGATAATATAATGTTACATGTTAACCTTTTTATCATCTCACGTCATAAGCATACGGCCCCTAATCCGTTATCATCGAAAAACATCATTTACAAAAAGAAAAAAAATCGCTCTCAAATTAATATAGTACTGCCTCCGCTGCTTTGTACATCAAATTTTCAATTGCTATTACATCAAATTGTTTGTTTAGTACTTCCATATAATATTCGTTACTCGAATTATTTTAAACATCTAGCGGTATAAAAACTATAAAGCACATTAAAATTTTACAAAAGGATTTTATCGTGACGAATCACTTTCAAGCTTCACACCCTTTACGTATATAAATGTGAAAAGCTATACCTTTTTTCTCCACATTTGCATGAACCATAGAAGAAAAAGCAAAAAAAAAAAAAAAAAAAAAAGCATTATTTGTTATATAGTGACACTTTCGACATTACAATCTTTCATTCGTAGTTGCATAATGACCTTGTCGAGAACATGATCTGATGTACCTGACGTATATATGCATTGAACCTATGTTATCTATTTGATTGTTATGTCGTTTGTTAAGCTTCTTATCACATGCCTTTTTTTGCTAGCTTAACTTGGAGAACAGCTCAAGAGCCAAGATATTTTATCATTTATAGGCTCAAATGCATGTGGTTTGTACGTGAAGATACATAAGCCGATACATAATTAATTTCAAAAATCTCATTAGAATTTGAGAAACTACAAGCTCCGATGTTGTAATTACAGGATTTATTCCTTTATATCATTGTTTATCGGTTTTATACTTATAAAACTAGGTGTAGTCCTCGATTACTATCAGATAAAAACATCTTGTAGCGGATTCAGTTAAACCCACTCGACTCAGTGTAGCTCCGCCCCAGCTCATACATATAAGTATCTCGCGTAACACGGTTACACGTGTGAGGATGCCCTCTCGCACCTCTCATGCACCGACCACGTCCGGTTTAACATGAGTTATTGTGTCAAGGAGCTAGATAAGACTCGTGAACTACATCAATGGCTAGGATTTTGTACACCAAAGAGAAAAAATACTGAAAATATTATTCTTTATTTTTAATGGAATACCACACTTAATTAGTTTAAGAAGAGGCTGCCGGCTTTTTGTCTTAAATTTATTTTGACCAATAACAACTTAGTACAATCCATTTTATTTTGCAAGGTGACCTATGTCATCATAAAGTCTATAATCTTTTATAGATTATATTATATATATGATTAAACACAATTTAAAACTTTATATACTACTTAAGAGCCGTAAGAACATATTTGTAGTACTATTCTTAGTGTTTAATTTGATCGATAAAATAATCATACTCACCATTTGTATTCTTAGTAAGAAAATAAGCATGCAGGTTGATTTGCATTAGATTAACATGTTTATGTAAGAACATTAATTGCACCTTAAGTGACTGATATTTTTAAATATATATGTTCCACGATGAGAACGTATGAATTGATATCGATACGATGTCGTGCCTTGAATGAACATGTTATGTGCTTTAGCATATTGAAAATTTAATAAACCTACGTATTCAAGTTTTCTAAGAGATTTGGACTCATTGCAGTTTGATTGTTGTAGAAGTACTCAATATGATTGATAGCATTCGATCAAGGGCTATTGGGTACATATATCTTCGACAAAGAATGTTATGTGTTAGTTCTCCAAATTTCTTTTGGATATGCAATGTATATTTTGAATCATGTCAAATCAAACGTTATATATAATTTCGAATATAATGTGATACGTATAAAGCGATAGATAAACTAACATTAGTGAACATTAAAACGTAGTATATAATTGAACTATATATGTAGTTATATCATCAAAAATTTATAAGAATCATAATCATGTTTAATAATAACTTTGAAGCTCGAGAGATCATTCCACATTTTTCATTTTCTTAAGGAATGACTATTTTGATATCGGTTGTCGTCTTAGATTAATTTTGTAATAAATCCAACTCTTGAACATATATAAAAGAAAAATTCGCAGATGATATTGTTTAATGAATATATGAAAGTGATCAAGAACCTGCTAGTGTGGCACTATCATGGTTACATGCCTAATTCACATATATAAATGAAAATGGAAAGAAAAAAGAAATTAAACTACAATTCTACAAATGCAAAAAAGATATCCAAATATTAGAAAGCTACACATTACCACTAACCATGGTTGGGTTGAGTAACCCAATCTAAAACTGACCACTTCCATGTACTATATATATAAGAACCACCCCGCATGCTATCATTCACACTAAACATTTACATACTTTGAGTATTAATTGCATAAGTCTCAAGAAATGAAAACCTTTTTAAGGGCAAGCTTCTTTCTTCTAATCATATGCTTTGTAGTACCCTATTACACTCTCACACTCCCACTTATCTTTTTTCTTTTTCTTATATCTCTCTCGCCTTTCTTTATTAATATGTGGTTAGTCCCCGGTGGGTTCGCATGGAGAAACCCTAACTTAAACCCTAGTAGAATCCCTGGTCCGGTCGGTTGGCCTTTCCTAGGGATTTTACCTCAAATGGGATCTCATGCTCATCGAAAACTTGCCTCTATAGCTAGCTCGATGGGTGCAACTCGTCTTATGGCGTATAGTCTTGGCTCAACTCGTGTGGTCATTACTAGTCACCCTGAGACTGCAAAGGAAATTTTGAGTGGCAGTGCTTTCTCGAACCGTCCTATAAAGGAATCAGCCAATTTATTGATGTTTGAGCGAGCTATTGGTTTTGCACCATCAGGGAAGTATTGGAGACATCTAAGGAGGATTGCTGCAAACCACATGTTCTCGCCGAGAAGCGTTTCGAGCCTCGAGTGTTTAAGACACCATGTGTGCGATAACATGATAGAAAAAGTGTCAAAGGAAATGAGTGAGAAAAGAATTGTGGAGTTAAGAGGGATATTGCAAAAAGGATCCTTAAGAAATATTATAGAGAGTGTGTTTGGGAGTGGATTAGGGTTAAAAATAGAAGAAGAGCTAGGGTTTATGGTGAAAGAAGGGTATGAGTTAATAGGTGAATTTCATTGGGGAGATTATTTTCCAATTAGGGTTTTGGACTTTACAGGGGTCAAAAGGAGGTGTCATAGGTTGACTTTGAAAGTCAAGGATCTTGTAGGCCAAATTATTGAGGAAAGAATTAGAGATGGTGGAGGTATTAAAAATGGCCAAAATGACTTTCTTAGTGTATTGTTGTCTTTGCCTCAGGAAGATCAACTCACCCATGATGATATGATAGCTGTTCTATGGGTAAGTTTCTCTTACTTTCTTTCTCATCTATCTATATTTTCATGTATGTATGCATGCAATATTTTTCTCTATCTATATCTCACCATCTCTAAACCCTATTTTCCCTCTCATACGCATAACATGAAGAACCTACCTATAACTATATTATAAAAACATGCAAAGATTACATATGACTTAAGAAGAAACCATCTATACAAAATTATTGGTCTATCTTAATAGGTCTTCTTACATGTACATGTACATAGCGTAAAGTTTGCCAAAGAAAGGTACTTAGGTACACAAATTTTTTACAGTTTTGATAGTAAAACTAACATGTTCAATAGAAAACTGTCTTTCCAGAGTAAAACTGAAATTACAATAACTCATTTGTGGCATAGAGGTAAAAGGTTTGTGATTATAATCACTAAAATAAGAAATTTTTAGTTTAATTCATGCTTGCTGCAAACAATTCTAGTGTATTTTGTCGACCAAAATGTGTGAGACTATAGTTGACAAAAAGATATATAACGAAATTACAATCATACTAAATTTAAGATATATTGTTATTACTTTGAAGATGGAGATATTATTTTTTGAGACAGGTATTGTGCCAACTGCCAAGATCATTTTTTAGTATATCTCTCTTAGATATTTTGGCATCACTTTTGTAAACAGAATGTTGACTATCATTCTTTTAATGATTAGTTAGATGCGGTAAAAAGAAAAAATTAATTTGGACGTACTTATGGCTATTTTGGCCAAAAGTTAAGGTTGGTAGACTTGAAAAGACTTTGAACCAAAAGTAGCTCTGACTCAACTAATTTTATTAGTCTTTTGTTTCTAACTAAAATATCCAATCTATGTTTTAAGCTCTATATTCTGGATAGAGTAACTTCAAGCGATATTTTGATTATAATTGTCCAAAGTTTTCACATGGAATGTTGACACTTTGAGTACATGCATGCATATGGGTACAAAAGTAAACTTATTGACGTGTGGTCAGTAGTCCTTATCAGGTTCTTAATAATTATAATCAAGACCTAATTACAAGAAAATTATTGCCTTTGACATGTGATAAATCATAGTAACTGACCCTAACGTTTATTGGTACTTATAGGAGATGATCTTTCGAGGAACGGATACGGTGGCCATCCTTCTCGAGTGGATCATGGCCAGAATGGTTTTACATCAGGACATTCAAGCTAAGGTTCAAGATGAGATCGAGGAGCACGTGGGCAACCATAGACATGTTCGAGATTCTGATATCTCAAAACTTGTTTATCTTCAAGCCATAGTCAAAGAAGTCCTTCGGATGCATCCTCCAGGTCCATTACTTTCTTGGGCTCGCCTTGCGACTCATGATGTCCAAATAGGTAAATTCTTCGTCCCTGCTGGGACCACTGCAATGGTGAACATGTGGGCCATCACACATGATCCATCCATATGGAAAAACCCATGGGACTTCAAGCCCGAAAGATTTATGGAAGAAGAATTTCCAATCATGGGTTCAGACCTTAGGCTTGCACCATTTGGTTCTGGTCGTAGGGTTTGCCCTGGAAAATCACTCGGGATAGCCACAGTTCACTTGTGGCTTGCACGACTGCTCCAACAATACAAATGGCTTCCATCCACAAAGGTAGATCTCTCAGAGTGCCTAAAGCTCTCCCTTGAGCTAAAGAGGCCAATAAAATGTCGTGTTATTGCACGATAGAACTTTATTTTGTGCACACGTAATACTACTTGTTAATGTTAATATGTTGTACTACTGTTTTAAGGAAAAAAATTTCCTTTAAATAGTAAATAAGTTACACGCTATGTGTTCGTCTCTATACCCCTTAATTTCTTAGAGGCGAGTTATATATACAAATTTGTACATTATATATATCCCTAAGTAACTTTAGGTTCATAGCAAGTTAAATGATCGTTTCATGTATCATTTATAGATTACATTGCATCTACCTACACCTTTTATCGCTTGTAATTCCGAAGTTTTTGAACTTTCGATAATAATGGATAAGTTGTATACTACTTAATTATCACTTGATCTGTAGTTTAGTCTTCAGTCTTATTTGGTGATTCCTTCTTGAACAGAACAAAACATCCATACAACAACTAACATCTTCTTTATAAACACTACATGTTCTTATCAATGAACAAGCTAGAAACCCGAAGTATCATAAAAACATTCTTATGGAAACTAGATATTGTTAGTGGACTAATATTTGAATTATAACTTATATTTGTATTAGTATTGGTTTATGTTAGCAATTAATTTATTAATTGTGAAGTGATGGTCATTTGCTAGAATTGAACCTAAGTGTCAAATGTATTAAATAGTTTAAAAAATGGGCTAGTGGTATTAGGTATGTGTGTAAGTTAAATGTATAAGTGTAATACTTACACTAGCCCACACCAAGCCCAAAACAAAGCCCACCAAAGCCCTTGGTGATGGCTGTGTCGATATATTAACACACACACTCTCTAGTCTTGTGTATTAGAGTCTCACAAGTGTGTGCCTCATTATTGTATCAAGAGTGTGTGTGTGTGTTACCATAGTGTCTTTGTATTATTTCTTCTTCAAGTGATAATCATTCGACATAGAAGTTTTACCATACGATCCACATACTACTTCTCTTCTTGTTATATACATCGATCTTGTGAGTGTCATCATATTGTGGTGTGTTTGTGTGATAAAGAAAGGAAGTTCGATCATTACAGTTTATGTCCAAACTCAAGAATTAGGTTCTTGGGTCATTATGTAATCTCAATTATGAATGAATGAATATTATGTTAACATGGTATCGAGCCTAGGATCGTAAAAACTAAAGCCAATTTTTTTTTCGGATTCCCTTTTCCATCCACTATAACTCAGAAGTCGATCACAAGAAGGTTTTTTATTCGGTTCTTTTTTTGTATTCTACTGTAACAAAGTCAGTTGCAATAAATTCCTTTAGTCGATTATTGTTTTTTAGTCCACTACCACAACCCTTTTGTTTTTTCCTTTAAAAGTTCTTTTCGTTATTATTTGATTATTTTGAAGTCGACTCACTACACCAAAATGTGGGTTTGTGGACGTCTCATTTTTTTGGTCGACATTGTCGTCCCAAAATTTGCTTATGTCCTACACTTTTCAACAAAAAAATGGCAGTCAAAGCACCAGCTTACACTTACTCAATTTGGGACGACAATGTCGTCCCAAAACGTTATTTATTTGATTTTTAACATTTCAAACGTTTTTAAATAAATTTTCTCCAAAATAAAAACATTCCGCCATTATTTTTAATCGTTGTCGTCCCAAACTGTAAGTATTTGTTTTTTTATATTTAAAAACTTTTTAAATCAATTTTTATTTTTTAAATCAATCTAAAAACTTTTTAAAAAACCTTTGGGACGACAATATCGTCCCATTTTTTCTAAATATTTAAAATGACATTTATAATCCAGTAATCTATTTAAAAATACTTATATATAAATTAATTTTAGAAAATTATTTGCTTTAAAATTATATGTTAGTGTAAAAATTAATTTTAAAAATTACATAAATTAAAAAATTTACAAAATCAATACTTATACTATTTATCAAAAATATTTTTGTTGTTAAAAATATTAGTTATAATGAGTGTCTAGGTGGTGATCAGACGACACTTGGTTAGAGGAGTATCTGAAGAGGAAGCTGATAATGAGTGTCTAGGTGGTGATCTCGACTATTATGAACTAGAGGATAATTACATGGAAGCGGGATCTCCTGAGCTCGAATCCGGTTCTAAACCTGTATTTGAAGACGGTTTAGATCTGAATATTGATGAAATGGATGTTGATCGGACTGGTGGCAAATCAACTTGAGAATCGGGTCCTGCTCCCGAAGATGGTGGCGGCTGGGGATGAGCTGTGAAGACAACTACTACATGGGGTAAACCAGTTCAAAAAACTGATGCACCTAGTTGGAGTACAGGTGGAAAACTTCAAGTAGATGTACCCATTAATGACGAAACATCTGGTAAATGGGGTGTTGTGGAATCTGATAAACCATGGGGTAAGAAAAAAGACGAGAATAAACCTCAAGACGGGACTGAATGGTCAAATGAACAGACTACTGATAAAGGGAGTAATTGGGGATGGAACAGGAAGGAGTAATTGGTGATTCGATTAAAAGAAATTTGGTTTTTATGTTCTAATTAAAGTTATGAAACACGAGTACTAACTATGTATGGGCACAAACTATTTTGTGAAGGTACAATGATGGCGATCCTTTGTCCGCCTATGATCAAACTTATATTCTTGATAACGTCTTCAATCACCATCCAGATAAAATTCAGAAAACGGGTGCTGGAGTCAAACACATCATGGTAAACCTATGATTTTGCTCTTTCAAACTTGTTTTACATATTTGATTCTTCAACACAAAAGAACTATCGTTAATGTTATAATGCCATTTTTAGTTATGATGATTCAACTGCTGCTGGATGGGGCTCAAAGAAATCAGACGACACTTGGTTAGAGGAGTATCTGAAGAGGAAGCTGATAATGAGTGTCTAGGTGGTGATCTCGACTATTATGAACTAGAGGATAATTACATGGACGCGGGATCTCCTGAGCTCGAATCCGGTTCTAAACCTGTATTTAAAAAATTTATAACTAATTTAAATAATTTTTAAATTATTTTAATAATTTATAACTAATTGATGTGACGATGCCGGATCATAAGAACGAAACAAGCAATTCAATCAATCAACAAACAAACGAACAAAGAGCACAACAAACAAGTCCCCGGCAACGGCGCCAAAAACTTTATGGTGACGGTGCCGGAATTATGATCAAGCAAGGAATTGATATAAGAAGCAAGTAAACAAACAATCGAACATTTCAAGCAAACAATTCAACAAACAAACACAAAAATACAAACGCAAGTCCCAGGCAGCGGCGCCAAAAACTTGATGCGTTCGCATGAGGTTTTAAATTTATAAACAAGAATTACCGATTAACTAGAAACACATTCGGGAAAGTATACCCTAGTCGCATGTAGTATAGAGGTTGGTAAGTCAAGGTCATCCCAAGAGACTTGGTTGCACTCAAGTGTCGTTTGTTTGTTTAAGCAAGTAACAAGTTGATGGTTATGATTGTCACGGATCAAACCAACAAGAAAAGCAATATAAGAACAACCACACAAAGAACATACATGTTTGGCAATGATAATAAGTGAGTAAGAACTTGGTGTAAGCCTTATAATAAATTAGTAAGAACTTGGGGTGAGCCTTTACTAGTTTAAGGATGGTTAGTTTGGAAAACATATTATCATGGGTAATCCTTTCGACCTATAGAACCAATTATAATAGTCTAGTGTTTTATAAATCAAATATACATAAGCTTTAATCAATTGGTCATGTAATAAAACTCATGCCTAAACCAACAACAAACAAAGAGTTCTTTCGACCCATAACTTTGATGTCATCAATTTGTGAAGTTCCATTTACTTGAAAAATAATGATTATAACACATATTCAAAAGATGTCTTTCGACCTTTAATCCAAATTAAACCTTTACTTGTTATGTTTATTAAGTTTCTCATACAATCGTCATAAAGTACAAGACCAAAACATTCGTCGACTAATGAATTGAAATCAACCACTATTGAGAATCCTTTCGACATATAGACTCAACAATGATTAATCAAAACAATAAACAATAACAAGTTCCAATTTAACCAAATATGATGTTATCATCATAATCCAAACAAACACTACTAATATCCAAACATCCTAATATCACAAGTTATCATATGAACCAAACAAGTATTCAAAACTATTTCATGTCAAGATTTATCAATAACCAAAGTTCAACATGAATAATAGAATTCAACATCATAAAAGTAACAAGAGTTTACCCAAGGTATCAATTACAATAGGCAAAGGTGAAGGATTATAGCAACCTTCAAGCCTCCAATCAACTACAACTTCTAACCAAGCCGGAAAATTACACCCGAACACTTTCTTTAGCACTTGAGCACTACTTCTGGAAATGGCAGAGGTTTGTGGCCTTTTGGGGTTGATAATAGTTGGTGAAAATTCGTCCTTAAGGGTGGAGGCTAGAATTTCACACCTAAAACCATGCCAAGATGGTCTTATTTATAGGTAGAAGCCACCCTTAGCCAACAAGTAAGTTTCTTGGGCACAAAGTGTCATAAAGTAGCAGGTTTAGGAGTTAATGGAGGCACGTGATCGGACATGGGACTTGATGATACATAAATAAGCATTAAAAATAACTTGGAGAAGTCAGATTAAGCCAACCGATCGGATGCGGGGCAATACCGATCGGTTAGAGCTCTCGGTGTTGACAAATTTGCTCCATCCGAATCGGATGCGGGCTCCTACCGAACGGATGGAGCCTTCTGGCCAGAATTTATAAAGACTAAAGTTGTAGATCTTTCTCTTAGCTTTCCGTGGCCGCTTGAATCAACTAAATCCGAGTTCGTATGCTCAAGTTATGGCCAAAATTGTGGAGGTGTGTCGGGAACAACGAGTCTTTCAATAATTCTTCGTTTGAGCTTATTTTCTTCATTTCTTTCCTCGTTTTCCTTCTTGTGCTTTATTCTTGAGTCTTTGGAGTGACAACTTCATGACTTTATCTTCTCGAATATATTCCACGAGACTCGCTTTTGTCGGGAATTCTTCGTACATGCATAAATCTTCGTTTATTGATCGTTTCTTCTTCTTTTTCTTGGCTTTCTTTGTCGTGAGCTTCCATGAACCTAAAATACAAATTATACTTCATTAAGTACCAAAAGTTCATAAAAGTGATCAATATATATGCATAAAATCCACGATAACGCTCCTAAAAACATGTACAATTTCAGCGTTATCACTAACTTAAATCATTTTTAATTTATTTAATATTAATTAAATAATTTAAATCATTTTTAATATACATAAGACAAAGATAAAGGGGGAAAAAACTGTTATGGACGACATTGTCGTCCCTTTTTTCCACCAAAATTTCCACGAAAATTAAAACACCCCGCCAATATTTTATTTATCCCGCCACAGTTAGGGACGACAATGTCGTCCCTAATTTGTCTCAATTATTGAAGTTGTATAGCAGATTTGCTTTTTTTTCTAAGTGTTATCCAAAAAAAAAAAAAAAAAAAAACCCACGCAGCCCCAAAAAAAAAAAAAAAAAAAAAAAAACCACGCAGCCCCTAGCTTCTTCTTCAATTCGACCATTCTTCTTCAATTCGACACCACCACAACCACCTTCTACACCACTATTACCCGAAACCACCACTTACACACGTACCACTGCCGTGAACCACCAACGGCAGCAACACCATCACCGCCGTGAACCACCGACGACAGCACCATTGTTTAATTTTTGTTAATTTGTTTTGTGTAAAGGTATGTCTTTTTTGTTAATTTCATTTTTTAATTTGTTTTGTTTAATTTTGGTTTGATAATCTTGGTTTCTTTTGTGTTGTGTTTGTGTTGGTTAGATGGCAGCAGCAACACCACCGCCGTGAACCACCGACGGCAGCAACACTACGTACAGACGCAGCAGCAGCTCCCATCGAGTATTGTATTTGTTTAGTATAAAGTTTAAGTTATCAAGTATTGTTGTTGTTTAGTATACATTTATTTATGTTTATGTTTGTGTAGGACCATCGCAGCAGCAGCTCCACCACGTACAGCCGGAAAATCTTTAGTCTAAAGGTATTTTTTTATTGTGTTAATGTGTTTTGGGACGACAATGTCGCCGTCAAAAGTTTTTATTAATTAATTTGGTTAATGTAAGTTTGGTTGTTTAATTTAGGTTGTTTTTTTTATGTGTTTGTGTTTGGTTAGCTGGGACAGCCGGGAGAGCCGGGACAGTCCCACCTGTTTTCCTCTTTTCTTCTCTTCCTCTATTTCAGCCGTGAACTAGGTATATAATTTAATTACTTTGATGGTTGCGTCTTCTTAGTAATATGTTTTTGTTTAGTATAAAGTTTAAGTTATCGAGTATTGTTTTTGTTTAGTATACATTTATTTATGTTTATGTTTGTGTAGGACCACCGTAACAGCACCACCTCTCTTCTTGTCTTCCTCTCTTCTTCTCTTTTAGCAGTGAACCAGCAGCTCCCATCTAGTATGTTTTCTTTATTTCCATATTTTGTTTTTGTTTATTTGTATATGTTAGCTTTAATAGAAAGTGATGGTCATTTACATAATTATAACTTTGTAATGTGTCGTAGTATATGTAATAGAATAGTCAAAGGGATCGTGGATTGGGCTAAGCTAATTGGTTAGAAGTTAAGCTAAGCTAGTCCATTTAAGTTATGTTTTAATCCTTGTCAAATCTAAGTCCAGTCCAAGCCCATGAAGAGCCCATAAGGCTCGTTTGTATTTGATGAACTCAAATAAGTACATTTTATTACTATCATTTATCCTATTAATTTAACTTGTTTTACTATATTATGTATGAGGATTGATACTTAATTGTTTACTTTTGTAATTCTCAGGTAAAAACAAGCATTTGGTGAAACTTGGCGATTTTGGACTAATAATGGAGCAAAACGTGCATAAAGTGAAGAGTCTGCTGACATGGACAAGATCAAGTCAATTCTGCTCCAGATGCGCCGCATCTCACTATCAACATGCGCCGCATCTCTATCAAGATATCACCAGATACGATCCAAGATACAAGAGGACATGCGCCGCATCTAATAAAGAGTTACGCCGCATCTTCTGGCGGTGTACGAATATTCCTGAATATTATAATCTTGGACCCCACGCGAAGTTACGTAGATACGCCGCATCTACTTAAGTAGATGCGCCGCATCTTCCCTCAGACACAAACTATAAATACCCCGTAGACCAGACGAGAAAAAAGAGTTCGAAACCCTAACCGAAGTTCGGACAACAGAAGAGAAGGACGAATTCAGTCAAGAGGCAGCACAAGACACACCCAAATCGAAGATACAAGAGCTGTAAGAAGGTGCTGCATGTATTTAATTCATTAAGTAGTTTTGTTTTATTGTTTTAGCAAACTTTAATTCATCAGGATTGGTGGCTTGTGTAATGTGACAACGGAAAGATTGCACTCCCTTTAATACTTGCTTTCCCATCAATTAAAGTTTATATGTTGATGTCTTTGGTTACTACTTATTAGTGCATTGACCACCTCTGTGTTTATTAGTGGCTTGCGGGCACCCGACTGCGGGACAAGGTGTGGCTCCCACGGTTGTTTCTAAATTGATCACTTAGGAATAACTTTTAGACATAAGTCGTCATTAAGGGTTTACTCGCCGATGAGAATAGGACCAACGAGAAAGGGTTAATTACATACACTTCATATAAAGCTATCAATAAAACAAGTGACAATCTACTTAATCATAAGGACAGCCCTCTTATTGTCTCAAGTATCTATCTGTGTACGTGTGTGCTACTTGCTGATTCGTGCCTATATGTTTATTTTATTATTTAATTGCAAACAAAACTGTGCCAGTCTCTCAGGCTGAAACCCCCTTGCGTTAGGATATTAAAATACTGATTAGATTAACGAGATTATACGTTCCACTCTTAGTGATCGACACTCTACTTACCATTATCTTCATACTGACCGGGTACACTGCTCGTTAAGTGTGTGTGTTATTGATAAGTCGGCTAAATATAAATTTAAAACTTGAGTAGGCATTAAAACTGCTAAACCGCAACGACACATCACGCGCATCAAGTTTTTGGCGCCGCTGCCGGGGAGTGAATTGTTATTTTCTGTTAATTTGATTAGTATTTTAATTAGGTTATTTTTCTTTTTATTAGATTAATTGCATCATTGTACTATTTTGCATATTTGTTGTATTGTGTGTTATTTGTTGCTTTTGTTTTTATTTTTGTGTGTTTTATTTTTTGTTTGGTGTGTTTAATTTTTATTTTTATTTTTCGTATTTTTCTGTTCTGCTATCGTTGTACTGTGCTAAATCAAACGATACGGCGCATCTGATCTCTCAGATACGGCGTATTGCGTTTAATTTTTTTAATACAACGCGTTTAATTAATTCGATACGACGCATCTTTTCCCCAAGATACGGCGTATCTGTTTTTAACAAGAAAATTTTTTCTAAGCGATAAAGTAATACGACGCATCTGCTTTTGTAGATACGGCGTATCTGTTTTGATAAAAATTTTTCTAAACGTTAACGCCATACGACGCATCTGCTTTCGCAGATACGGCGTATCTATTATTTTAATTAAAAACAGTTTGCGAATTATTAAACAAATACGGCGTATCGATTTCCATCGATACGGCGCATCTTACTGAATCGAAAAATCTCTTATTTTTAAACGTAACGAAAATACGGCGCATTAACTTTCGTTAATACGACGCATTTAATTTTAATTAGATAAATTGATTTTTGATTGATTAATTCGATACGGCGCATTCATAAATTCTAAGCGGCGTATCTATTTTCTGGATAAAGTCTGATTTAATTTTAACGATCATAAGATACGGCGTATCCAACTTTTTGGATACGGCGGATCGTCTGCAGATATCAGTAACTTTAAATTTTTCGTATTCCGTTTTCGTTGTTGATTTTCTGATATACTACTTTCTTGGGCATACCCTACTGATGCTTTTCGTGATTGTTTCAGAAGGATAATGGAAGGATACGGAGAGCTAATTGACTTCGACTTCGAAGACAATTTTACGAACGATGTATTAGTACATGGAAAATCACCAGAACCTTACAATGGGGACTACATTGAACTTGATGACCTTAATAGACCATTAGAATCTAATGACCTATTCATGGATGATGCGGAATCTGAGTTAGAAGAAGGAGAAATTGTGGATAATCCAAGAGTCAACGTTATTACTACTAGAAACTACGATGAATTTGAGGGATATGATGGTTCTTGGGATTACGGTGAAAGGATCAACACCAATTGTGCTTACAATCTACAATTCCCATGCATGATTGGGTTCAAGTGTATTGACGCCAATTTCTTTCCTATTTTATCGATCAATGTCATGTCAAGAAGCTTTTACAATTCTATTATGAGAAATAAAAAGGAGTATAAAGGAAAGAATGTAGTTGGAGCCTTCATTAATGTCCCGATCTTCGTTGGACGCTTCACTATTGTTACTGAATTCGTAGTTGTTGAGGACATGAATGCCTATTGTGACAGCAATATGGGTGAAGTAATTGTTGGAAAACCATTTTGTAGAGAGATCACTATTAATGCAAAACGATTTGAAGGAAAGATCACCTTCCAATGTGGAAGCGACATTATCACTTATATGATGCCCCGTACTCACCCTGGATTTAAATATGCTACTAGTAGGATTTGCTACAAATTTTCTCCATTCCTTTTTGTCAGTGATGATGACAATAAGAGAGGGATTGAGTACCCATATCAATTGAAGGAAGGATTCTACAAAGGAGTTTTGAATTTGGGACCTGAATATATACGAGACGATTCGGTTGCTAAATGGATCCTACGTGGCCATGTAGGAATCAATGATCGAAACTAAAGAGCTGAACGTGAGTCTAACTTGAAGACTCTGGAATAAAGACAAGTGCTGACCGGGAGACAACCCGGATTTATCATTTATTGTTCTGTTTTCTGTGTCGAGTCAGTCCAGGCCGCACGAAGATACGGCGCATCTCAGTCCTGAGATGCGACGCATCCTCTGCAATGGTCATATCTTATTTTATTTTTCTGCATTTTTATTTTCGACTTTAAAACTTTTATCAGTTTATTTTAATGCGGCGCATCCCTGGTTAAGGATGCGGCGCATCTTTATTCTGATCCGTATTTATTCCAGGCTCGATACGGCGTATCTTCTTCAATAGGATACGGCGCATCGACTGACCTGATGATTTTCAGTTTTAATTTTTTAGTTTTATTTTTCCTAACTACTAATGTATTATGCAAGTTGAACCTTTCTTATCTTAGGTGTGTTTTAAAGTGTTGGTGGTATTATAGTTTTCTGAATTTTCTGTGGATACATCAAGTATGAAGCTTTAACGTTCTAATCCACAAGAAGTTGATTTTTTTGCTCATATACAAATGGAGGATCATACCGAGCAAATCTCAGGGGAGTTTTTCTGTTCTAATTCTTTTTATTTTCCAGTTTTTAACCTTTTATACAAACAACGAGGACGTTGTTTAACTTAAGTGGGGGGATAGGAGAATTAGAACACTTAACACTTACTTGTCCTAAACTTTTTCAAAAATTATGCTTAAAACGTGCTTAATATATCAAACTTAAAAATTTTTAGCATGTTTTTGTTTAAGATCTATGTTACATAACTGCACACATGACGTTATTTTCAAAAATTGTGATTTTTCCAAAATTCACAAATCTATGAGTGTGCCGGTGACTTGTAAACTTTAGAACTTGGCTTGTATACTATTCGAGACCACCATAATGAGTATTATTTATTTAATTGGAATGACTTGTCTAACTTGGTAAAATTCTAGGATTACACCAAATAGCCTATTATATGTTATGTGTTATTAACTAACTACACTGGTTAGTTAACCCCCGTATAAACCCTTTTGTTACTCTCATTTTTAGAGTAAGATACCCCTAGAAAAACACTCAGAGCCATTCCTTTCGTTTCTTACACCTATGTTTAAAATGTTTCGTTACACCTTAAACCTTAGCCTACCCTGTAGATTAGAATCCGTGGTTGGTTAATTGCTATAGGCAGAGTGTGTTTCCTTACATTACCTGTGTTCGCGTGCGTAATTCATTATCTATGGTTAGGTCGGGAAATTGCACAATGCAATTGGAGTGAAAGTAAATATTGTATATTTTAGAGTTTATTTTTCGTGTGTTTACTACTTTCACTATTACCATTATTTCTGAAGTTATGAAAAGTATGAAAAAATTATCCGGAAAGAAAGTTGTAGTGATGTGGTGAAATTTTACACATCTATCTTTATGTTTCAAAAAAAAAAAAAAAAAAAAAAAAAAAAAAAAAAAAAAAAAAAAAAAAAATGAGAAAAGAAAAAGAAAGAAAAAAGAGTTGGATGTTTATTTTAAGCCAACAATGTAAAGTTATGTAAGTGGTTCATATGGCCACTATTTGTTGTATTATATCTATGGATTGAATGGGAATTGGCAGTTATGGGAATGCCAATTAAGGATTATTCTTTGATTAAGATTTTGTTGAGTATAATTCGTGTCTACCTAAAGCGTGTGTTTCAAGTGTTAAAGCGTGAGTTATTCAATGATATGAGTCTTATTCATGGGATGGTTGGGATAGTGATTAACCACACTTAGGATTTTAATTTATTTGTTTTGTTTATTTTTTATTTTACACCAATTTATATCCCAAATGTTATCCATACCCTGTATTATTCTTTATCCAACCAAACCTTTGATTTATTGAGATTAGGGATTTGAGCAATCTTAAGTATCGTAGTCGTGGATTCGGCTATGTATTTGTGATTTTGTCGCCCTTTTTGATATATTATTATTGGTGAAGTTTGGACCTATCTTTAGCCTATTCGAGTTAAGGATTTGAGCAATTGCAAGTATCGTGTTCGTGGATTCGATCATGTATTTGTGATTTTGTCGCCTTTTCTGGAATTTGAGATCGATAGTGTAAATAAGAATAATTAACCCTTAAGCCTAAAAACCCTTTTTACCGCTTTAGACTCGTTATTCCTTAGCTTTAGTGGTGGAGATGTGTATACTTGCCAAGCCTATGATAGAATATTCGTCGCGACTGGACAGTTAAACGATTAGATTTGCTTTTATCGACTTATTTTATTTTACTTCTAATTCGTTAAGTGTTTAGTTGTGTGATTACGAAATAAACGAATACATGCTTAAATATAAAAATAAATCCTAACATCTTTTAGGATACATTTTCATAAGATTTAATCTAAGGTTTACTTGGGGACAAGTAAAGTTCAAGTGGGGGGATATTTGATGAACTCAAATAAGTACATTTTATTACTATCATTTATCCTATTAATTTAACTTGTTTTACTATATTATGTATGAGGATTGATACTTAATTGTTTACTTTTGTAATTCTCAGGTAAAAACAAGCATTTGGTGAAACTTGGCGATTTTGGACTAATAATGGAGCAAAACGTGCATAAAGTGAAGAGTCTGCTGACATGGACAAGATCAAGTCAATTCTGCTCCAGATGCGCCGCATCTCACTATCAACATGCGCCGCATCTCTATCAAGATATCACCAGATACGATCCAAGATACAAGAGGACATGCGCCGCATCTAATAAAGAGTTACGCCG
This sequence comes from Artemisia tridentata subsp. tridentata, assembly GCA_021014915.2. Classification (NCBI taxonomy): domain Eukaryota; kingdom Viridiplantae; phylum Streptophyta; class Magnoliopsida; order Asterales; family Asteraceae; genus Artemisia; species Artemisia tridentata. The sequence continues at coordinate 18,204,529 of CP139506.1, read as the reverse complement.
CATCTTCTGGCGGTGTACGAATATTCCTGAATATTATAATCTTGGACCCCACGCGAAGTTACGTAGATACGCCGCATCTACTTAAGTAGATGCGCCGCATCTTCCCTCAGACACAAACTATAAATACCCCGTAGACCAGACGAGAAAAAAGAGTTCGAAACCCTAACCGAAGTTCGGACAACAGAAGAGAAGGACGAATTCAGTCAAGAGGCAGCACAAGACACACCCAAATCGAAGATACAAGAGCTGTAAGAAGGTGCTGCATGTATTTAATTCATTAAGTAGTTTTGTTTTATTGTTTTAGCAAACTTTAATTCATCAGGATTGGTGGCTTGTGTAATGTGACAACGGAAAGATTGCACTCCCTTTAATACTTGCTTTCCCATCAATTAAAGTTTATATGTTGATGTCTTTGGTTACTACTTATTAGTGCATTGACCACCTCTGTGTTTATTAGTGGCTTGCGGGCACCCGACTGCGGGACAAGGTGTGGCTCCCACGGTTGTTTCTAAATTGATCACTTAGGAATAACTTTTAGACATAAGTCGTCATTAAGGGTTTACTCGCCGATGAGAATAGGACCAACGAGAAAGGGTTAATTACATACACTTCATATAAAGCTATCAATAAAACAAGTGACAATCTACTTAATCATAAGGACAGCCCTCTTATTGTCTCAAGTATCTATCTGTGTACGTGTGTGCTACTTGCTGATTCGTGCCTATATGTTTATTTTATTATTTAATTGCAAACAAAACTGTGCCAGTCTCTCAGGCTGAAACCCCCTTGCGTTAGGATATTAAAATACTGATTAGATTAACGAGATTATACGTTCCACTCTTAGTGATCGACACTCTACTTACCATTATCTTCATACTGACCGGGTACACTGCTCGTTAAGTGTGTGTGTTATTGATAAGTCGGCTAAATATAAATTTAAAACTTGAGTAGGCATTAAAACTGCTAAACCGCAACGACACATCACGCGCACCAGTATTGTACTATAAAAGGCACTCTCCACCTCATTTGGAGAGTGTGCTTGTGGGTGTGCTTGAGGGGGTAGTGTGTGTGTTTCTTAATAAAAGTTATATTTCTAGTTTCTCTCTCTAGATTAATGCCATACATATCAAGTCACCATCACCATACGAGCTTAGTGTTTAGTGTGATAAGTTAGATCTAAGGTCCTACAAGTGGTATCAATCGCCTAACAATGATCTAGGAGTGTGTTGTGTGTTAACGTGTTCATTTCTTCGAGTTAGAAGAATTTCTTCAAGTAAGGATTTGAATTTCTTCAAGTTAGAAGAGTTTCTTCTAGTAAGGATTTGAATTTCTTCAAGTTAGAAGAGTTTCTTCTAGTAAGGATTTGCATTTCTTCAAGTTAGAAGAGTTTCTTCAAGTAAGGGTTGTTTTCTTCAAGTTAGAATAATTTCTTCAAGTAAGGGTTGTTTTCTTCAAGTTAAAGAGTTTCTTCAAATAAGGTTGAATTTCTTCAAGTAAGGGTTGTTTTCTTCAAGTTAGAAGAGTTTTTTCAAGTAAGGTTGAATTTCTTCAAGTTAGAAGAATTTCTTCAAGTAAGGGTTGTTTTCTTCAAGTTAGAAGAGTTTTTTCAAGTAAGGTTGAATTTCTTCAAGTTAGAAAAATTTCTTCAAGTAAGGGTTGTTTTCTTCGAGTTAGAAAAATTTCTTCAAGTAAGGGTTGTTTTCTTCGAGTTAGAAGAGTTTCTTCGAGTGAGGTTGTTTTCTTCGAGTTAGAAGAGTTTCTTTGAGTAAGGTTGCTTTCTTCAAGTTAGACAAATTTCTTCGAGTAAGAAAATCAGAACTTCTTCAACTTAGAATCCTTCAACTTAGAATCGTTCAACTAAGAATCCTTCAACTTAGAATCCTTCAACTTAGAATCCTTCGAGCAAGAATCTTTCAAGTAAGATCCTTCGAGTAAGCAAACTTCGAGTAAAGGACAAAAGTTCAAACGAACATAACTTTTGAACCTTAACCATCAACAAACACAACTCCTACATCGTTGAACCGATCCAAGATCAACTTTATCATACATACCTTCATCAATGGCAACTCAGCAAGACAGTATCACAACTGCTTTGAGAAATGCTTTTGCTTCATTCTCCAGGGCATTAAACATCAAACCACATAACAACAACCAATGGATTTCATCGTACACTGACAATACGCAGTTTGCTCAACCAAGTATATATATGGGTCAAGAAGGACAAATGGTTGAAGTTATTGAAAATCAGCAAGGAAATGCTACGGGTATACAGATGGGGAATCAGATGCAAAATGCAGGGCAGTATGCTGGAAATCAAATGAATCAGATTGTGAATCATAATGTGGTTAATCAAAATGGGAATGATTGTTTTATGACTACGATTCAGAAACCTACGTCTGGCATTCACAGTAGTGATATTGGTAGAGATTACAATGTCAATACAATGACGAAGGTACAAAATCTCCAGTACATGTTGATGCTAGCTAATAAAGAAGAGTCGGGAATACTGTTGACCGCTAAGGAATACAACTTCATGGTTACAGCAAGTGCAGCGGAGAATGCAGCAGATCTCAATGGAAACTACATATTTATGGCCAATCAGCAGGCACCAACATCAAGTAGTGATTCTGAAACACCACCTACTTATGACACATAACCACTTCATGAGGTACAAAATTATAGTAATGATGCTAATCTGTTTGCTCATGAGAAGCCACATTCTGTACCTCCCGAACCTAATTATGACACATATGTGGGGGAGCAAGTTAATAGCAATGTTAACTGTGAATCTCCAGATATGAATCCTAATGGAATTCAAGATGCACAGAATGGTGCTAATGATGGGGAAACCCGTGCTTTCTTTGAATCATTACTGAATAATTGTAGCATTGAAATTGAGAAAGTAAAAAAGGTCAATCGCGATGTTAAGGCCGCGAATGAGAAACTGACTGTTGAGCTTGAGAGGTATAAGGAAAACAAAAAAGCTTTTGAGTTTCATAAAAAAGGACAATCAGAATTAGAAACTGGGTATCAAAATTCCGTTCTAAGAGAAAAACAATTGCAAATCAAGTTTGACACACTTGATGTTAATTTAAACATGAAAATAAAATCCTTAAACACGGAAATTTCTGATTTGAAAAACCAACTTTCTAAACAAGAATCAACTTGTTCTGATCTTAAACAAGAAAAGAAACAGTTGAAAGCAGATTTTTCAAAATGAGAAAATGATCTTCTTGATGAAATCATTGAGAAACAAGAAACAATAAAAAAGTTGGAAGATTTGCTTGTGAAAACGGGTCATTCCGCTCAAACCATTCATATGCTAATTAAAGATCCAAACCCGCTTTTACATACTATGAAGAAAATGGCTATCAGTTGTGAAAACCCTTATACTCTCAAGAAAGCTCAGAAAGAACAGAATGTTTTATAGAATGGAAATATAATGTATGCTAAACATGATCCTCCCGTTGTTCGGGATACTGACAAAAAAATTGAGCTTGTTGAAGAGAGTCGAATTAAAATGAAACAAAAGAACCCAGAGATTAAACCAATTGATTACAATAAACTTAACAAACTTTCTGGAATTCCTTTTGTTCCACAAAAACAAACACCAAAGTTTTCCAAAAACCCAATTGTTACGACACCAATTGCAAAACAAAAAGTTGTTTCTAAAACTCTTTCAAACTTGAAGCAAATGTCCTCAAACAATCCTTTTAACACAAGTGCTGCTAGAGGATATTTAGATGATGTTAAAAAGAGAATTTAAACACTTCAAAATATTGTTGCATCTAAAACTACTATAAGTATTAACAACTGGCTTTCAAGTTTTCATACAGAAATGAAGAAGGTGTTTGAAACAGAAATTACTACTCCACTGAATAACATCCATGCGAGAGTAATTCATTTTGAACAAGCATTTTTAAAGAAACAGCCGACTTTGTCAAGGACCACAAATCCCTGGTGAAGGAAGCTAATGAAAATTTTGAAAACATCAAAGTTTTGGAAAACCTAAATGACTCTCTCTTCGAAGCAGTTATGTCGATCGATATTATGTCCATCATTTTACAAACATATTCTGTTGAAGACGATGAAAGACTGCGAGCTGAGACATCCGCACTTGTTTCAAAATATGAAAATGCTCTTGCCAAACTTGAAAAAGAAAATGTGTCCTATTTCAAACAACTTGATCGAAAATTTGAGGAATGCAAGTATGACAAATTGTCGTATGAGCATGCCTACAAGGACATTGATGAACTCAAATAAGTACATTTTATTACTATCATTTATCCTATTAATTTGACTTGTTTTATTATATTATGTATGAGGATTGATACTTAATCGTTTACTTTTGTAATTCTCAGGTAAAAACAAGCATTTGGTGAAACTTGGCGATTTTAGACTAATTATGGAGCAAAACATGCAAGAAGTTAAGAGTCTACTTAAATGCACAAGATCAAGACTATTCTACTCCAGATGCGCCGCATCTCACTTATGACATGCGCCGCATCACTATCCATATTTCACCAGATACGATCCAAGATACAAGAGGACATGCGCCGCATCCTAGAATGGAGTTACGCCGCATCTTCTGGCGGTGTACGAATATTCCTGAATATTATAATCTTGGACCCCACGCGAAGTTAAGTCAATGCGCCGCATCTACTTATTAGATGCGCCGCATCTTACCCTCAGACAGAAACTATAAATACCCCAAGACCAGACGAATTCAGAGAGCTTTTGGAGAGATATTATATCCGAAGACCGAAGTACAGAAACCTAGGACGAATTCAGTCAAGGCAGCAGCACAAGACACACCCAAATTAAAGATACAAGAGCTGTAAGAAGGTGCTGCATGTGTTTAATTCATTAAGTAGTTTTGTTTTATTGTGTTAGTAAACTTTAATTCATCAAGATTGGTGGCTTGTGTAATGTGACAATGGAAAGATTGCACTCCCTTAAAACTGCTTTCTCATTAATTAAAGTTTATATGTTGATGTCATTGGTGACTTTTATTAGTGCATTGATAACCTCTGTGTCTAGCTGAGCGTTGATCGGGTCGCCATGCCTCTGCCCTCGCCTGTTTATTAGATCGCCTATGCATTCTATGGTCTGTAGAAAAGTAGGAAGAAAGATAAACGGGATAGTCATAAGTAATCATTAAGGGTTTACTCGCCGATAAGATTAGAACCAACGAGAAAGGACTTAATCTCGGTGCGTTGCATCGAAATATACACTTCATATAAAACTAGCAATAAAACAAGTGACAAACTACTTATCTATCAGGACAGCCCTCTTATTGTCTCGAGTATTTATCTGTGTACGTGTGTGCTACTTGCTGATTCGTGCCTATTGGTTTATTTTATTATTTAATTGCAACCAAATCGTGTCAGTCTCTCAGGCTGAACCCCCTTGCGTTAGAATAGGTTGTATAGCTAACTTAATATATTAAAATACTGATTAGAATAACTAGATAATACGTTCCACTCTTAGTGATCGACACTCTACTTACCATTATATTCATACTGACCGGGTACACTGCTCGTTAAGTGTGTGTGTTATTGATAAGTCGGCTAAATATAAATTTAAAACTTGAGTAGGCATTAAAACTGCTAAACCGCAACGACACATCGCACGCATCAAGTTTTTGGCGCCGTTGCCGGGGAGTGAATTGTTATTATCTGTTAATCTGATTAGTATTTTAATTAGGTTTTTAATTTTTTTTTATCTAACCGCTAATTCTGTTGTATATTAGATTAAAATTGCATTCATTGTATTATTTTGCATATTTTCTGTTTTTGTGTGTTATTTGTTTGCTTTTATTTTGTTTTTATTTTTGTGTGTTTTATTTGTTTTTATTTTTCGTATTTTTTGTTTTCTGCTGTCGTTGTACTGAGCTAAATCAAACGATACGGCGCATCTGATATCTCAGATACGGCGTATTGCGTTTAATTTTTATTAAATACAACGCGTTTAATTAATTCGATACGACGCATCTTTTCCCCAAGATATGGCGTATCTGTTTTTAATAAGAAATTTTTTCTAAGCGATAAAGCGATACGACGCATCTTTTCCCCAAGATACGGCGTATCTGTTTTTAAGGAAAATTTTTTCTAAACGTTAACGCCATACGACGCATCTGCTTTAGCAGATACGGCGTATCTATTATTTTAATTAAAAACAGTTTTCGAATTATTAAACAGATACGGCGCATCGATCTTTGTCGATACGGCGTATCTTCTGAATAAAAAATCTAGTATTTTGAAACGTAACGAAAATACGGCGCATTAACTTTTGTTAATACGACGCATTTAATTTTAAATAAATATCGATTTTTGATTATTAAAATTGATACGGCGCATTCTAATTTCTAAGCGGCGTATCTATTTTCTGAATAAAGTCTGATTTAATTTTAACGACTATAAGATACGGCGTATCTAACTTTTTGGATACGGCGCATCGTTTGCAGATATCAGTTACTTTAATTTTTCGTATTCCGTTTTCGTTGTTAATTTTCTGATATACTACTTTCTCGAGCATACCCTACTGATACTTTTGTGTTGATTTCAGGGAGTGCATGACCAGGAGTTCTACGAAGAACTTGATTCAACCTTTCGACGATCCTGAACGAGCTTTTCATTCGCTTAAAAGGCTTTTCAACACAAAAAGCTTTGATACTTCAAGTTCATTCGAGCTTGATTATTTTTCTGAAGAGAAAGAGGAAGAAGAAACAGAAACAATGGGTGAAAACACTACTATGGAGGAATACATGAACAAAACCCGTGCTGATCACACTTCAGGAGTTGCTAGACCAAAGTTTGATGATAAGACAAAATTTGAATTGAAAGGTCAGTTTCTCAAGGAGCTAAGAGAGAATGCTTTCAGTGGATCGGAACACGAGGATGCTAATGAGCATGTTGAAAAGATCCTCGAGATTGCGGATTTGTTTACTTCAGAAGGAGTCACTGACGATCAACTCATGCTAAGAATCTTTCCAATCTCGCTAAAAGGAGCTGCTAACAAGTGGCTAAGGAATGAACCTGCTAGTTCAATCACTACATGGGAAGATTTGAAGAGCAAGTTCCTGAAGAGATATTGTCCACCTGCTAGGACTGCTAAAAAGATGGAGGCTATCAACAGTTTCAAGCAAAAGCCTGATGAAACTCTTTATCAAGCTTGGGAACGATTTAAAGATTTACTGATAAAATGTCCTCAACACTATCTAACCCCTATGCAGGAGATAATATTGTTTTATCAAGGATTGGACGTGCCAACTAGACAAATCTTGGACGCTAAGGGAGCTGTGCCTCAAATGAGTGCAACCAATGCTAGGAAAGCAATCCAAGAAGCTGCTGATCATTCTCAAAAATGGCACGATGGGACCTCTACTAGATCTAAGAGCAGCACTAATTTTGACGGGATTGCTGCTATTCAAGCTCAATTGGATAAAATTAGTAGAGAGATGAAGAAGCGTGATGAAAGAGTTTATGCTACCCAAGTTGGATGTGAAAAGTGCGAAGGACCTCACTACACTAAGGATTGCCCGAATAAGAATGAAAGTGAGACGTTTGAAGAAGCATATTACACCCAATTTGGACAACCATTCCGACCTTCAGGAAGATTTAGGGAAGCTACCCCGGGATTCTATCAAAAGAACAACTTTAATCCCGCTTATCAAGAGAGGAGGCAGACTTTAGATGACACTCTAAAGCAAATTATGGCCGATGCTGCTAAAAGACATGAAGAGAATACTGCTATGATCAAAGAAATACGAGCTTCAACGGACACTACTACAAGAAATCAAGGAGCTTCGATCAAAGCATTGGAACAACAAATTGGTCAAATGAGCAAAGTTCTTCAAGAAAGGGGATATGGAAGTTTACCTAGCTCAACCGAAACCAACCCAAGAGATCATGTCAAGGCCATAAGCACCACTGAAGAAGTCACTCCTTACTTACCTAAAAGATCGATGAATGGTAATGATGGTGCAAGACCCGGATTTTTCTTTAATTCTTCAATCAGTTTAAGGAGACTACTCAAAGAAAAGACAAAGATTGAAGAGGAGATCAAGGCTACAATGAAAGAAGAGAGCTCTGCAACCGACTTAAATGCCTTGCCTCATAAAGAAAAAGACCCAGGAAGTTTTACTTTGCCTTGTTCAATTAATAATATAAATTTCAATAATGTGTTAGCTGACTTAGGAGCTAGTGTTAGTGTTATGCCTCTTAAGACATTCACTACCCTAGGACTAGAAAAATTAGCACCAACTAAGTTACTTATTGAATTGGCTGATAAAACGGTAAAACGACCTGAAGGGATTGCTAATAATGTGCTAGTTAAGATTGAGAAGTTTATTTTCCCTGTAGACTTTGTTATATTAGATATGCCCGAGGATGTTAAAGTGCCTTTAATCCTTGGAAGACCTTTCTTTTCTACTGCCCATGCTAAGATTGATGTGTTTAAGAGAAAAATCTCATTAAGGGTAGGGAATAATAAACTAGTCTATAAGTGCCAAGATCCTGTTAAAAGCATAATTAGAGGTGTCTACATGCTAGGATTAAGAGAGCGTATGGACCTCGATCTTGAAGCCAGACTTATGGGGGAAACATTGATTCAAAACAACTCAACTAATCCTAATCATGAGAACTTTGTGGAATTTATTGACCTTAATGTACCTACCGAACTTAGACGCGACGTTGTTAATGATTCTGATGATGAGTGGTATGATTGCGTAGTAATTAACAAACGTAGGAGAATAGTTGAGAATACGAATTTGAATAATGATGTGTTTATTGAACTACCACCCCACCTTGCTTATTTATGCCTATATGATAATAAGAATTTTCCGTCTATCATTTTGTCATCTCTGCCCGAAAGGGACAGAACTTTGTTTATACAGATCTTAAAGAAGAACGGCGTGGAAATTAAGAACGAGCAAGGAGTGTTCAATATTACTGAATTGGCAATGAGGGAGCACGATGTTTCCGACTCCTTCAATGATCGATATTAAAGAGCTGAACGTGAGTCTAACTTGAAGACTCTGGAATAAAGACAAGTGCTTACCGGGAGACAACCCGGATTTATCATTTTTCATTATTCTGTTTTTGTGTCGAGTCAGTCAGGCCGCAGAAGATACGGCGCATCTCAATCCTGAGATGCGACGCATCTCCTGCAATGGTCATATCTTATTTTAATTTTTCTGCATTTATTTTTTATTTTCGAATTTAAAACCTTTTATCAGTTTATTTCAATGCGGCGCATCCCTGGTTAAGGATGCGGCGCATCTTCTATTCTGATCCGTAATTATTCCAGGTTCGATACGGCGTATCTTCTTCCATAAGATACGGCGCATCGACTGACCTGATGATTTTCATTTTTAATTTTTATGTTTTATTTTTCCTAACTACTAATGTGTTATGCAAGTTGAACCTTTCTTACCTTAGGTGTGTTTTAAAGCCTTGGTGGTATTATAGATTCCTGCATTTCCTGTGGATACATCTTTTATGAAGCTTAAACGTTCTAATCCACAAGAAAGATGATTTTTGCTCTTATACTAATGGAGGATCATACCGAGCAAATCTCAGGGGAGTTTTTCTGTTCTAATTCTTTTATTTTCCAGTTTTTAACCTTTTATACAAACAACGAGGACGTTGTTTAACTTAAGTGGGGGGATTGGAGAATTAGAACACTTAACACTTACTTGTCCTAAACTTTTCAAAATATGCTTAAAATGTGCTTAATATATAAAAATTTAAAATTTTTAGCATGTTTTTGTTTAAAGTCTAAGTTGCATAGCTGCACACACGACGTTATTTTCAAAAATTGTGATTTTTCAAAATTCACAAATCTATGAGTGTGCCGGTGACTTGTAAACTTTAGAACTTGGCTTGTATACTATTCGAGACCACCATAATAAGTATTATATTATATAATTGGAATGACTTGTCTAAATTGGTAAATTTCTAGGATTACACCCAAATTAAATAGCCTTTATATGTTATGTGTTATTAGCTAACTACACTGGTTAGTTAACCCCCGTATAAACCCTTTTGTTACTCTCACTTTTAGAGTAAGATACCCCTAGAAAAACACTCAGAGCCATTCCTTTCGTTTCTTACACCTTTGTTTAAAATGTTTCGTTACACCTTAGCCTACCCTGTAGATTAAAATCCGTGGTTGGTTAATTGCTATAGGCAAAGTGTGTTTCCTTACATTACCTGTGTTCACGTGCGTAATTCATTATCTATGGTTAGGTCGGGAAATTGCACAATGCAATTGGAGTGAAAGTAAATATTGTATATCTTTGAGTTTATTTTTCGTGTGTTTACTACTTTCACTATTACCATTATTTCTGAAGTCATGAAAAGTATGAAAAAAATTATCCAGAATTATCATTTTAGTGATGTGGTGAAATTTTACACATCTATGTTTATGTTAGTAGTTTAAAAAAAAAAAAAAAAAAAAAAAAAAATCGAAAAAAGAGAAAAGAAAAAGAAAAAAGGAAGAGTTGGATGTTTTGTTTTAACCAACTTATTTAAAGTTTTGTATTAAGTGGTCGATATCACCACTAGTTGTTGTATATTATATTTATGGATTGAATGGGAGTTGGCAGTTATGGGAACGCTAACTAAGGTTTATTCTTTGATTAAGATCTTGTTGAGTATAATTCGCGTCTACCTAAAGCGTGTGTTTCAAGTGTTAAAGCGTGAGTTATTCTATGATATGAGTCTTATTCATGGGATGGTTGGGATAGTGATTAACCACACTTAGGATTTTAATTTATTTGTTTTGTTTATTTTTTATTTTACACCAATTTATATCCCAAATATTATCCATACCCTGTATTATTCTTTATCCAACCAAACCTTTGATTTATTGAGATTAGGGATTTGAGCAATCTTAAGTATCGTAGTCGTGGATTCGGCTATGTATTTATGATTTTGTCGCCCTTTTTGATATATTATTATTGGTGAAGTTTGGACCTATCTTTAGCCTATTCGAGTTAAGGATTTGAGCAATTGCAAGTATCGTGTTCGTGGATTCGATCATGTATTTGTGATTTTGTCGCCTTTTCTGGAATCTGAGATCGATAGAGATTAAGAATGATTAACCCTTAAACCTCAAAACCCTTTTTACCGCTTTAGACTTGTTATTCCTTGGCTTTAGTGGGGGAGATGTGTATACTTGCCAAGCTTATGATAGAATATTCGTCGCGACTGGACAGTTAAACGATTAGATTTGCTTTTATCAAAATATTTTATTTTACTTCTAATTCGTTAAGTGTTTGGTTGTGTGATTATGACAAAAATGAATACATGCTTAAATATAAAAATAAATCCTAATATCTTTTAGGATACATTTTCATAAGATTAATTCTAAGGTTTACTTGGGGACAAGTAAAGTTCAAGTGGGGGGATATTTGATGAACTCAAATAAGTACATTTTATTACTATCATTTATCCTATTAATTTGACTTGTTTTATTATATTATGTATGAGGATTGATACTTAATCGTTTACTTTTGTAATTCTCAGGTAAAAACAAGCATTTGGTGAAACTTGGCGATTTTAGACTAATTATGGAGCAAAACATGCAAGAAGTTAAGAGTCTACTTAAATGCACAAGATCAAGACTATTCTACTCCAGATGCGCCGCATCTCACTTATGACATGCGCCGCATCCCTATCCATATTTCACCAGATACGATCCAAGATACAAGAGGACATGCGCCGCATCCTAGAATGGAGTTACGCCGCATCTTCTGGCGGTGTACGAATATTCCTGAATATTATAATCTTGGACCCCACGCGAAGTTAAGTCAATGCGCTGCATCTACTTATTAGATGCGCCGCATCTTACCCTCAGACAGAAACTATAAATACCCCAAGACCAGACGAATTCAGAGATCTTTTGGAGAGATATTATATCCGAAGACCGAAGTACAGAAACCTAGGACGAATTCAGTCAAGGCAGCAGCACAAGACACACCCAAATTAAAGATACAAGAGCTGTAAGAAGGTGCTGCATGTGTTTAATTCATTAAGTAGTTTTGTTTTATTGTGTTAGTAAACTTTAATTCATCAAGATTGGTGGCTTGTGTAATGTGACAACGGAAAGATTGCACTCCTTTAAAACTGCTTTCTCATTAATTAAAGTTTATATGTTGATGTCATTGGTGACTTTTATTAGTGCATTGATAACCTCTGTGTCTAGCTGAGCGTTGATCGGGTCGCCATGCCTCTGCCCTCGCCTGTTTATTAGATCGCCTATGCATTATATGGTCTGTAGAAAAGTAGGAAGAAAGATAAAAGGGATAGTCATAAGTAATCATTAAGGGTTTACTCGCCGATAAGATTAGAACCAACGAGAAAGGACTTAATCTCGGTGCGTTGCATCGAACTATACACTTCATATAAAACTAGCAATAAAACAAGTGACAAACTACTTATCTATCAGGACAACCCTCTTATTGTCTCGAGTATTTATCTGTGTACGTGTGTGCTACTTGCTGATTCGTGCCTATTGGTTTATTTTATTATTTAATTGCAACCAAATCGTGCCAGTCTCTCAGGCTGAACCCCCTTGCGTTAGAATAGGTTGTATAGCTAACTTAATATATTAAAATACTGATTAGAATAACTAGATAATACGTTCCACTCTTAGTGATCGACACTCTACTTACCATTATATTCATACTGACCGGGTACACTGCTCGTTAAGTGTGTGTGTTATTGATAAGTCGGCTAAATATAAATTTAAAACTTGAGTAGGCATTAAAACTGCTAAACCGCAACGACACATCGCACGCATCAGACATGCAAGAGCAAAATGATCTTTTGAAAGCTCAGCTAGACAATCTAAAAGGGAAGGGTGTGGATACAAACTTTGCAAAACCATTGACTGAGGAGAAACCAAACACTTCAAAAACGGTTGAACCAAAAATGCCAATTTCCCGGTTTGCTCCAAAAGTCGATGAGAAGAAGGATTTGACAAAATCAGTCACTCCACAACCCTTGCCCAAGCAAAAATAAATTGAAAAGATTGTTGAAAATGTAAATGTAGTTGAAAGAAACACAAATGTGCTCACACCTGGCCTTTCAAGGAATAGTACACCAAATGTGTCCACAAAAACTGTTAACGAATCTGTTGGTTCTAACGACATGGTCTACACTCACTATCTAGAAAAAGCTAGGAAAAAGGCACAGATTCGAAAAGACGGAATTTTAGGAACAAAAATTAAGGTGATGAATTCTACAAGACTACAAGGCACTGCTAGTAGTAGTAAACCATTACCTAGGAACACTCAACAAAAGAGTAGGGATTGGCTTGCATCTAAGAGTAGTTGCTCAAAAGAAAATGCTATGCACATAGAATGCAACACTAAGAATTCAAATTCCTCTTCGAACAAGAAACAATTTCCAAATGACAGTAGTGACAAAATTAAGGTTGCCGTTTTAAACTAGAATGTTGAATTTGTCTGTCTTACATGTCAAAAATATGTTTTTTCAGCTAATCATGATGCATGTGTTGCACAATTTCTCAAGAAAGGAAATTCAAGTGCTAAGGCACAATCCACTAAGACACCAAATAGAAACAAACCCGTTGATAAGAAGCAAAAGGATAAAAAACCTAATAGGTGGATATCTACAGGATGTAGTTTTTCAAACACTGAGACTTCCGCTGCATCTGATAAGAAAACTACGTCTAGATCTTACCTTAGGTGGATTCCCACGGGAAAAGTTTTTAAAACAGTTGGTCTTAGATGGATTCCCACAGGGAAGATTTTTTATACTTGTACTAAGACAAATAATAGTGATAATCACCAACAGGAAGCAGAAACCATTACAACTGTTGACAGTCAACACCCTCAAAGTGATGATTCATGTACTTCTAACCCTGTTATTTGTGAAAACTCTTCATCTTTGGTTGCAAGTGATTCAACTATCTCAGAACTCAGTTCATCAGAGGGTTCTCATTCTGTAAATTCTTCAAAATCATTCTTTCAATCTTCTATTTTTGATTTTCCATTTCTTTTATAAAATCAAAAACAAAATACAAAAATATAAAATTTAAAAAATTCAAAAGCAATATAAAAATGAAAAAATATAAAAATATTCTTCTCACGACATGTCTCTCGTATAATCGATATTATGTACGTATCTAGAAATTTCATTCAACCATGATACGGACATGTACAGATGCTTGAGCGAGAGTTCTCTAAAATTATTTTCAAAACATGTCGTTTCTCAAAATTTTCTTCACGATGGCTTCTGGACACATCGGTTCAGGACCCGTGCTTCTCTCCAAAAGCTTTTCTATTAATCAGTTGATATCAAAAATATCACGATATGCTATTTTTGAGGGGGAGAAGACGTGATTAAAATGTGATCAAAATGCTCAAAGATCGTGGTTGAATCTCAAATGAGCTCGACTCAGATATAACCAACGAATTGACGAAGCTTAATTGTTAGTAGTCGAAAAGACTTGTCCTGGACGGGTAATAATTTCAAGCTGGTTTATCCAGTGATGTAAGCGTGTCTCGCAAAGGACTTGTCTGAGTAGAGTGTACTATTTCGAGAGATTCTCTTTGAATATGACCAGGACGGGTAATAATTTTAAGCTAGTCTAACTAGTGATGTAAACGTGTCTCGTAACGGTCATATTCACTGAAAATCGATCAATTCAAAAGTGCAAACTCTACCCAACATGTGCAAAACATATCTTAAAAAACGTACAAGCACATGTGTAGGGCGAGTATTTCAGAAAATGCAAAACTCTCGAAGTGTTAACAAAATGTGTTTAATAATCATAAACACTTTGAGAGATTTTCACAAAAGGTTTTATGGCAAGTGATCTATGAACCTAAGATAATCATAGAGTAATAAGGTGATTATGGTTAGGTTTATGTCCTATGATCCATCAGAGCCGAGGGGATCTACCCAAGGATAATTCCAATAGATTAGAATTAGAAGTCCTTAGGTATGATTGAAAAAAGGAGTAAATGAGAAAGGAGAAAGAAGGGGTTGAAGAATTAAAAAAAAAAAAAGTTTATGAAAGGCTGAAAAGAAATAGCCCTCCATGAAAACTTAGGGCAGAAACCGGGTCAATACATCTGCTATCGGTTATCACAAAGATGATACCGGTATTGAAGACAAGACGTCATGGACCCAGTGACGCGCTGCACAACCCCTCCTAGCCACTTAGGTATCTCTTAAAAGATATTTGTTTCATTTCTCATGGAGAACCTTGTATAATCCATCGGCCTCTCACTCCGAGATGTGTTGATATTGAAAAGGTGGCACTCTGCTTCATGCCTCCGACGACTAAAACCAAAATGCACATAATCGATTCTAGATCCATGAGATTCATTAAAAGATCTCTTGGGATACACTTCCAGTATAATACACTTGTGTTCACCAAAAATAACACAAGTTGTAAGAGTCTTTATAAGATCTACGGATCTTGTCTTATCTATCATGATGGTTATTTGCTTCAAACGGTCTACAGTCGTGGAGTGATACTCCGGTATACTTCAGCGGCTCACCTGAATCGTTGATACACTTCGGTGTATCTGAGTTAGCTCTCTCGAGGGCATCTGGTTCAGGAACGTCCTTGGCAAGGATTAGAGAAAGTTTTCACACTATGCTGTTAACGATCTCGAAGTCCGAACCGCTAAGTGCCCGAACCAACACTTATATTTAAACAAATGCAGACTCGGAACAGGATGCTCGTGAATCAGTACAAAAACCACCCCTTTGTGAAAAAGGATAACTTGCAAAGACTCACGCTGTGTTGTGTGTAGTGTGTATACTGGGCAAGTGATCACCCAGGTCGTCTCCCAACGAAGTGTGAAATTGACAATTGCTTAGAATTTGGATTATAGTGACAGATGATAAGATTTTTTTGGATTTTTGCTTTTTTAACAATTCTACTAACAAATAAATATGTAAAACAAATATAAACGCGATTAACTACAAACGCACAACGGGAAAATCTAGAATAAGATAAAAACTAAAATTTATAAAATTTCAAACCTAAAAATATAAAATTACTTAAAACTTATTTAAAAACTTAAATTATAATTTTCTACACTTTTTATTTAATTATTACTAATTATTAATTATTAAATTATTAATTAAACTAATTTAAATTATAAAAAATACTAAATCAACAAAGAAAAATATAAAACTTTTTCTATAAATATTATAAGATAAAATGAAACTAAGAAAATTATAAAAATGAAAATTACTTAATTAGAAATTAAAAAGATAAAATTAATTAAATAGAAACTATCACTTATTTTCTATTTTATATTTTCTTAAGATCTAAAAATATTATTCTATTTTTCCTAGATTACAAATAACAAAAGAAAATTATGAAAATTGGATTTGTATTTTTTTGATTATTTTTCTATTTATTATAATTTATTTACTATTAAAAACTAATTAAAATGATTAAAAATATTAAAAGACTTAGGAAAATTATGAAAATTTACAGATAATCCTAAAATATTATAAGGAAGCTGGGAAAAATAAAATGAAAAGCTGACTAGGCCAAATAAGCTAATTTGGGCAGATAAGCTATAAGCTAATAAGCCCAAAATAAGCTAAATGGAATCCAAAAATTCCCAAAAATTCAGGAAAGGATTAAACAACAATAATATGCACAAAACAACTCAGAAATACAAATAAGCACAAAGGATAAGCTGATAAGCACTTGGGCTGATTTGCAAATATACACAGAAATGATTCAGACAAACAGCAGACTTGAAGCACAAATTAAGCACACAATAAGCAATCTAAAAGGCAACCTAAGGGGGGCAAAATGAAGCTTGAACTACTGGCTATCTAAAAAGTACAAAAGCCCTATGAGAATCACACCAATTGTACTCCAATTGAGCACAAGTTCAGCTGCCAAAATCAGTTGTGGACTGATTCAGGATCAGGGCAATTTTTGGTGAAATGTGCAGACTGAATTTGAGCTATGAAATGAGTTGTGATTTGGATGTTGAATACAGAAACTTAATACCTACTAGGTTAACTACTATCAAACTAAATTTCAGCCAAAAAGCTTAAGGGAATAAGCTATTTGGACAGCTTAAAAGTGATGATCAGACTGCTGTGTTCTGTGTTGTGCAGAACACACAATACTTATGCACAGACCAAAGCAGACTAAAGCAACTATTATGGTTATGATATATGGACTATATTAAACACAAAACAGCCAAGAACAAAGCTAAAACAAGCTTATAGCTGAAAATGGCTTATATGGCCATTTGACTGCCTAAAATTTGCACAGGAAGCACAAAAAGGCTAAATCTGTCTATGCTACTATTGAGGCTTTGAAAACAGCTTTTCTATGGCTACAATAAGCTGTTGCAAAGTTGGGAATAAGACCAATGTACAGTACAGCCTTATTTACCCAATGACTGAGCAAAATCCAAACAGCCCTTAACAATAGGCTGTTTTGATTTAACAAATGAAATTCAAAGTTTTACACTAAAAGTTCTGATATTACTGACTTATTAGCTTATAGTGATACTAATGAACAACTTATAATACAAAATTAAGCACTTTAATAAGTTATGCTAGGTATTGCTATTTTTGGTTTTTTAGTAAGTTTTTTTTAGCAAAGATATGAAAAACTTATTACACTATGGATACTACTGACAAAACTTATCAAATAGACTTAGAAACTAACAAGTAGCTTATAAGAACACAGATAAGCTGGAAATAAGCACTTATACAGTACTAATGAAATAATACCAAAAATGAGAAAATGCTTACAATTGCAACAGCTGATGCACAAAGAACAAGGAACCAAGGACCAATCTAGCTTGTCAAATACAAGCTAAATAACCCAGAGAAGCTTCTTGAACTAGCTTAATCACCCAAAATTAGCTTATTGCTCCTCAGTTGACTTTCATTGACCATTCTTCAATATTGAAATTTAGAACAAGTTATACTACAAATAACTTATAATAAGCTATAAGAAGCTTAGATAAGCTATTTAAAACAGCTGAGAAGCTATTTTAGATACTACTTAACAATGATCTAATTATCAGTTTTAATGAAAATCAGAACAATGCATAAATTATTACTACTGACAATAATCAACAAACAAATACACTAAGGATACTTGTGTTGATTGATTAAACTTGAAAATTACAAAGTACAATTACAGGGAATGGAAATACGATTAACTACTTTTACACTAAATTTCCACACACTTAATTAAAGCTACATTACACACTATTTATACTATCTATGAACTGGGATAATCCTTTGTCGACATCTTGAACAAATCCCCATCATCCAATTGGTCCAATTTAATCTTGTTCATACACTTGGCATTTTGGCGGGAAATAAGGATTTTGCTAAATTCTTCTGAATTTGCTAGTGGAAGAGTGGGAAGATGCAATTAATGCATTTGGCTTGTTAGGTGGAGTGTAGAGGAGGGGGAATGAGGTGGATGGTGGTATTGGGTGAGCTGGTGGTGGTGACTGTCTGGTTTTGGTGTTTTGGCGGTTTAAGGTGACGGGTCAAACTTTGTTTGACCGTTTTGGTTAAACACAGACAAAATGGGCTTGGCTAGTTTGGGCTTGGTAAATGGGTATAAGACTGGGTTGGGTTTTATTGGGTAAATGGGATGGGTTAGTTTATTTTGGGTTAAGGGTTTAGTGTTGGTTTGGATCCGGATTTTATTTTAGATAATCATAGGGACCATTCTTGTAATTTACCGAAACTTTAGGGGCTGAGTTGTCAACTTCCAAAATATCTTCCAAGGACTAAACCTGCCATTATACAAGGACCATATTTATTTTTCTCAAAGTTTTTAAATCCCAGGGACCATTTTTGTCCATTTTCAAACTTCAGGGACTAAACTTGTAATTTTCTAAAACTTTTGAGATTTTTCACCAAAGGACTAATTATGATAAATTATGATTTAAAAAGGACCTTTGGTGAATTTTTCAATGTTTTGAATAACCAGGGACTAGATTTGACAATTCTTGAAACTCCAGGGACTGAAAGTGACAATTAAGTAAACTTTGTTCGTTTTTCATTTGTTTTTAGACTTTTTGTTCCTGAGTTATATAAAAACACATTTTTGATAATATTGGTAACATTTGTGTGTTTTTGGACGTTTATGTGGGTATTTTCCGGGTAAATTATATGTGTTTTTAGACACATATCAAATCCCCCACACTAAACTATTGCTAGTCCCTAGCAATCATTTATGAAGATTTAATGGATTTTATGTCTCTTTACCAAAAGCCATTACTTCTGGAGTAGCCAAATGTTTCAGTTCAAGTAAGAACTTTGGTACACCGATAACCAAATGATTTTGAGCAAACCATAAGCTGTCAACGGTTTTGATTTGTCTTTACCAGAAGCCGTTTGCTTCTGGACTAGCCAACTCTTAGATAAATTATTAATATTATCTTTGGTGAGCTGATTACCAATTATGGTTTTCCAACTGCCTTTACCACAAGCCATAACCTTGCGGGCTAGCCAACTCTTCACTTATAAAGATATGGTGAGTCGAATACCATACAATTTTGGGCAAATTGCAAGCCATAAACGGATTTGATTTATCTTTACCAAGAGCCGTTTGCTCCTGGATTAGCCAATCCTTAAGTGGGTTAGACATGGCGGACTGATAACCATTTATTGAGTT
This sequence comes from Artemisia tridentata subsp. tridentata, assembly GCA_021014915.2. Classification (NCBI taxonomy): domain Eukaryota; kingdom Viridiplantae; phylum Streptophyta; class Magnoliopsida; order Asterales; family Asteraceae; genus Artemisia; species Artemisia tridentata. Next base: position 18,184,855 of record CP139506.1, on the reverse strand, counting down.
CTAAGTGATAAAAAATTTTAAAATTTTGGCTAAAATGGGGGTGCTAGATGGTACATTTGATCAAATTCGCGAGAATTCCCCCCCACACTTAGAACTGAATATTGCCCTCAATATTCAAAGAACCGGTTGTTAAACCAACACTTAGAACGTGAAAGGGAAATACTAATAGCCTTTATTTTATATACTTATTTATTTTATTTTTGTTTAATTTGCATTTAAGCCGTTAAGGCACGCAAATTCCCTTTTTTTTTTTTTTTTTTTTTTTTTTTTTTTTTTAACTTTACATAATTACAACATGTGGGGAATCTCCCCCACACTAAGGTGAGACATGGGTGAAAACCCATATTTTGCTACTGTTTTTGATCACCGAGTCGCTAGCTTGACTCGACCCCAAATTGAGTTGATTCCTCCCGAATCGTCAGGTTTATCACGCAAGCTAACCGCTTGTGAACGGTTAACCGTAACAAAGGGATCCTGAACAGCCCGGGAGAAAAAACAATTTAAAAGTTTATGGGGAAGTAAGAGACCAGGAAATCCGGCATTTAAACCAATGTTAGATGGACAATGCCGGGGTCAAAAGTAATATCCTCACTCCCGAACGAGTGACAGATTGGGGAAATCACCGGGTAGGTGAAGGGAAGAAGAGAGGTCTGAATAGCAATTAAGACAAGAACTTCCTCCTCAAGAATTGCAAGCGGAGGAGGCAAGTCCTTAAACTCGATCTCAGAAAATTTATCAGTTTTCTCAACTGACTTGGGTTTCTCATTATGAAGTTGTTTTGGTGGAAGAGGGGAAGATGAATCTTCGTTTAACAAATTTTCCAGAAAAAGAATGTCCCCCTCAGGATCAAGATAGTTATCATCAACCTCATACGGAGGTGAACTATCTACAGCAAGAAAAGCATCGACTTCATCCCAAAAGGGATCACTTCCCTCAACCGAAGTGAGAGAAGGGGAAGAGTCTGCTATGATATGTTGAGAAGATGTGGTGGGTTCCCCACTCACAGAATTATGAAAATAATCAACACTCTCTTGAGAGTACTCCTCTGAAGCAATGTCAATGACATCTATTCGGTTAACCGATGCAGAATTATAATTAGAGGAGTACTTTGAAGTTTGATCATGATTAAAGGTAACAGCTTCCTTATCCACACGCAAGGTGATCTCATGCTTAAATACATCAATAAGAGCATGGCCCGTTTTTAGGAATCCTCTTCCAAGAATCAGAGGAACTTTTTGGTCAGCATCGAAATCAACAACCACAAAGTCAGCTGGAAAATGGAACTTTCCTATCTTCACAAATACATCTTCGGCAATGCCGCAGGGATGAGTTATGGTTCGATCTGCAAGCTCAAGAGTCATGCAGGTAGGAGTAAGAGCCGGAAGAGAAAGTTTCTTCCATACTGAATGAGGCATCAGGTTGATGCTTGCACCTAGATCTGCTAAGGCATAGCATTCAACCATTCCCGGAAATACACAAGGTAACAGAAATTTTCCAGGATCTCCAAGCTTCTCCGGAAGCTTTTTCAAGATAACCGCTGAGCAGTTCTCATTTACTGGAGTTTTAGCCATTTCAATCAGTTTTTCCTTGTTGCTTAACATGTGTTTGATTGCTGCTGCAAATTTGGGCATCAGAATAGTAGCATCCGCAAAGCTTATGTCAAAGTGTAATTCTTTAAAGATTTGATAGAATTTATCATTTTGTTGACTAGCCTTCTCACGGAGCTTTTGCTCATTTAAGCGCGATGGGTAAGGAATGTGAGGTTTGGATTTAGGGACAACGACTTCAGGAGTCTCAAAGACAACTCCTGGTTTGGATTTTTTCGGGACAACCGGAGGATAGACATGTGCTGTACTTTGTGGGATTGGAATTTGCACTTTGTCTGTTGTATCCTCCGTCTCTTTTTCCATTTCAAATAACGGAGGAGGAATAGGGCCAGCTGGCCCTTTATAAGAAGCACCACTCCGGGTGGTGATAGCTTTGACGTAAGTGGTATCTTCGTCATCATCACTGTCATCAAGTACACTGACAGGAACAGCATTGAGCATTTCGGAATAATATCTGGCTGACCTTTGCTCACTAAGTTTGGTTGACAAACTTTTAACCGTAAATCGTGAAAGAGTAGGATCGATTCTAGACGGCTGGGGAGCAATTGTGGGTGTAGATTTTTGGATGACTGAAGGTTGGATGACCGAAGGTTGGACGTATTTAGCACTTCCATTGTTAGTGGGAAGTACCGGGTCCTTTATCACCTTGAATCCAACATGAGATTTACCACTACATGTACTGACAGCTTTGAGTTCACCCCTAGGGTTGGTAACAGTGTTACTTGGGAGACCTCCCGAGGTAGAAGGTATATCAGTTAAAGACTTTTTGATCTGATTTAATTGAGCAACCAATAACTGGTTTGTCTCACGTTGTGTCTTATTTGTTTCCTCTTGGGTTTTCATGAATTGCATAAGCAACTCATCTGAGGACGTCTGATTTCGGTTTGAACCTTGGTTTTGATTAAAATTTGAACCACGGTTTTGGTTAAAATTACCCTGATTCTGACCTCGGTTTTGATTGAAATTTTGAGAGTTGTGAAAATTTTGTCCCTGATTTTGAACAAAGCGGTTTTGATTATTCTGATTTGGCACGGGTGGAAAACCAGGTGGGACCATAGCATTCTGTGCTCGGTACTGAGTCTCAGCATGCGGACGGTACTGATTTTGGTTTACTACAGCTACGGGAGCTGGGTAAACAGAAGCATCGGTTGCTTGACAATCATAGTACGCATGTGGGCCACCACAAGTTTCACACACTTTGTTTATTGCTTTGATTTGTTCCGGTTTGTGAATTTCACTTTTTAATTCTTTCATTTCCTTCATCATACAACGCATCGAGTCAGTTAAAAAGGCTAACTCTGAGGAGTTACCGGATGAAGAAGAAGCAGTAGGAGTGACTGGAACATTCACTTTGTTTCTGGAAATAGGAACTTTGGATTTATTTTCACAAATTTCAACTACCTCTCTGGGTTTACGATTCAAGATATTGCCACCGGAGGCTGCATTAAGTGCATCTTGATCGTTTTGGGTCAACCCATTATAAAAAGTATTTATCTGTTGTAACACATTGAAATCATGATGTGGGCATTTTCTTAAAAGATCTTTAAATCTATCCCATGCCTCTCCGAAATTTTCATCAAAACCTTGACGAAATCCAGCTATTTCATTTTTTAAATTCGTCGTTTTTGATGGAGGGAAGAAATAATTTACAAATTTCTTAACGAGATCTTCCCAGGTTTCAATGGATCGAGGGGGTTCTTTATCCAGCCAAATTCGGGCTGCCCCCTCAAGTGAGAATGGAAATAGCATCAATTTGATCACTGTTTGCGGCACATTTTTGTAATTGATTGTAGAAGTCAGTTTGTTGAACCAACGAATGTGTGCATAAGGATCCTCTCGTTCAAACCCGTGAAATTGGTTGGTAGAAACGAGCTGAATCAAATGTGTTTTCAGTTCAAAATGATCAGAATCGATGGCTGGTAAAACAATGGCATCTCCATAACCCTCGGTGGGCGCCTGGAGCATTTCAGCCATGGTGCGTTCGTCTGCCATATTTTCAGTGAGAACAGTACGAATCTCGGGTTCGACTATTTGGGCAGCACGTCTACGATTACGTCTTCTCGGAATTTCTACGAGTTCACGTAAAGGGCTTGATGACGTGGAAGAACGAGTGCGCATGCACTAAGTAAAATATTCCAATTTAAAACAAGACAGAAACAAAACACAAGTGAACTTAAACCAATAATCAACAAGCGTACGGTAGCTCTCTAAATGATAAACGCACAGAGTGGCGGAGAAGCAAAGGTGGGCGATTAAGCTCCTTAAAAACCCGCTTCTTTCAGTCCGACAATTTAATGTCAGACTATCCTAGAACCTCCGTTAGAGTTTGTTTATCAATCAAAGGTGAGCCGATATTCGCAAGTGATACAAAGGCAAGTTTTAAATCTTTGGTTTGGGAACTTATTATGGTCGTACCCCCAGTTAGGTAGTACTCTGTCTTGGTTCTCGATGGTAAATTTTTTATTGTTTATTTATTATTAACAAAGAAAACGGAATTTATTTTTTTGTGTTTTTATTTTTTATATGATAATATTAATAATAATATATATAGAAAAGAAATGAAAAATATTTTTGTATTTTATATTGTTTTTGGGAAATAGGAACTTCTGATAGAAGGGTCTCAGATCACTAATCGCTAAAACTTACACAACTGTCGCAGCACACCTCCCCGGCAGCGGCGCCAAAATTTGATCCGCCCCGAACCAACACTTATATTTAAACAAATGCAGACTCGGAACAGGATGCTCGTGAATCAGTACAAAAACCACCCCTTTGTGAAAAAGGATAACTTGCAAAGACTCACGCTGTGTTGTGTGTAGTGTGTATACTGGGCAAGTGATCACCCAGGTCGTCTCCCAACGAAGTGTGAAATTGACAATTGCTTAGAATTTGGATTATAGTGACTGATGATAAGATTTTTTTGGATTTTTGCTTTTTTAACAATTCTACTAACAAATAAATATGTAAAACAAATATAAACGCGATTAACTACAAACGCACAACGGGAAAATCTAGAATAAGATAAAAACTAAAATTTATAAAATTTCAAACCTAAAAATATAAAATTACTTAAAACTTATTTAAAAACTTAAATTATAATTTTCTACACTTTTTATTTAATTATTACTAATTATTAATTATTAAATTATTAATTAAACTAATTTAAATTATAAAAAATACTAAATCAACAAAGAAAAATATAAAACTTTTTCTATAAATATTATAAGATAAAATGAAACTAAGAAAATTATAAAAATGAAAATTACTTAATTAGAAATTAAAAAGATAAAATTAATTAAATAGAAACTATCACTTATTTTCTATTTTATATTTTCTTAAGATCTAAAAATATTATTCTATTTTTCCTAGATTACAAATAACAAAAGAAAATTATGAAAATTGGATTTGTATTTTTTTGATTATTTTTCTATTTATTATAATTTATTTACTATTAAAAACTAATTAAAATGATTAAAAATATTAAAAGACTTAGGAAAATTATGAAAATTTACAGATAATCCTAAAATATTATAAGGAAGCTGGGAAAAATAAAATGAAAAGCTGACTAGGCCAAATAAGCTAATTTGGGCAGATAAGCTATAAGCTAATAAGCCCAAAATAAGCTAAATGGAATCCAAAAATTCCCAAAAATTCAGGAAAGGATTAAACAACAATAATATGCACAAAACAACTCAGAAATACAAATAAGCACAAAGGATAAGCTGATAAGCACTTGGGCTGATTTGCAAATATACACAGAAATGATTCAGACAAACAGCAGACTTGAAGCACAAATTAAGCACACAATAAGCAATCTAAAAGGCAACCTAAGGGGGGCAAAATGAAGCTTGAACTACTGGCTATCTAAAAAGTACAAAAGCCCTATGAGAATCACACCAATTGTACTCCAATTGAGCACAAGTTCAGCTGCCAAAATCAGTTGTGGACTGATTCAGGATCAGGGCAATTTTTGGTGAAATGTGCAGACTGAATTTGAGCTATGAAATGAGTTGTGATTTGGATGTTGAATACAGAAACTTAATACCTACTAGGTTAACTACTATCAAACTAAATTTCAGCCAAAAAGCTTAAGGGAATAAGCTATTTGGACAGCTTAAAAGTGATGATCAGACTGCTGTGTTCTGTGTTGTGCAGAACACACAATACTTATGCACAGACCAAAGCAGACTAAAGCAACTATTATGGTTATGATATATGGACTATATTAAACACAAAACAGCCAAGAACAAAGCTAAAACAAGCTTATAGCTGAAAATGGCTTATATGGCCATTTGACTGCCTAAAATTTGCACAGGAAGCACAAAAAGGCTAAATCTGTCTATGCTACTATTGAGGCTTTGAAAACAGCTTTTCTATGGCTACAATAAGCTGTTGCAAAGTTGGGAATAAGACCAATGTACAGTACAGCCTTATTTACCCAATGACTGAGCAAAATCCAAACAGCCCTTAACAATAGGCTGTTTTGATTTAACAAATGAAATTCAAAGTTTTACACTAAAAGTTCTGATATTACTGACTTATTAGCTTATAGTGATACTAATGAACAACTTATAATACAAAATTAAGCACTTTAATAAGTTATGCTAGGTATTGCTATTTTTGGTTTTTTAGTAAGTTTTTTTTAGCAAAGATATGAAAAACTTATTACACTATGGATACTACTGACAAAACTTATCAAATAGACTTAGAAACTAACAAGTAGCTTATAAGAACACAGATAAGCTGGAAATAAGCACTTATACAGTACTAATGAAATAATACCAAAAATGAGAAAATGCTTACAATTGCAACAGCTGATGCACAAAGAACAAGGAACCAAGGACCAATCTAGCTTGTCAAATACAAGCTAAATAACCCAGAGAAGCTTCTTGAACTAGCTTAATCACCCAAAATTAGCTTATTGCTCCTCAGTTGACTTTCATTGACCATTCTTCAATATTGAAATTTAGAACAAGTTATACTACAAATAACTTATAATAAGCTATAAGAAGCTTAGATAAGCTATTTAAAACAGCTGAGAAGCTATTTTAGATACTACTTAACAATGATCTAATTATCAGTTTTAATGAAAATCAGAACAATGCATAAATTATTACTACTGACAATAATCAACAAACAAATACACTAAGGATACTTGTGTTGATTGATTAAACTTGAAAATTACAAAGTACAATTACAGGGAATGGAAATACGATTAACTACTTTTACACTAAATTTCCACACACTTAATTAAAGCTACATTACACACTATTTATACTATCTATGAACTGGGATAATCCTTTGTCGACATCTTGAACAAATCCCCATCATCCAATTGGTCCAATTTAATCTTGTTCATACACTTGGCATTTTGGCGGGAAATAAGGATTTTGCTAAATTCTTCTGAATTTGCTAGTGGAAGAGTGGGAAGATGCAATTAATGCATTTGGCTTGTTAGGTGGAGTGTAGAGGAGGGGGAATGAGGTGGATGGTGGTATTGGGTGAGCTGGTGGTGGTGACTGTCTGGTTTTGGTGTTTTGGCGGTTTAAGGTGACGGGTCAAACTTTGTTTGACCGTTTTGGTTAAACACAGACAAAATGGGCTTGGCTAGTTTGGGCTTGGTAAATGGGTATAAGACTGGGTTGGGTTTTATTGGGTAAATGGGATGGGTTAGTTTATTTTGGGTTAAGGGTTTAGTGTTGGTTTGGATCCGGATTTTATTTTAGATAATCATAGGGACCATTCTTGTAATTTACCGAAACTTTAGGGGCTGAGTTGTCAACTTCCAAAATATCTTCCAAGGACTAAACCTGCCATTATACAAGGACCATATTTATTTTTCTCAAAGTTTTTAAATCCCAGGGACCATTTTTGTCCATTTTCAAACTTCAGGGACTAAACTTGTAATTTTCCAAAACTTTTGAGATTTTTCACCAAAGGACTAATTATGATAAATTATGATTTAAAAAGGACCTTTGGTGAATTTTTCAATGTTTTGAATAACCAGGGACTAGATTTGACAATTCTTGAAACTCCAGGGACTGAAAGTGACAATTAAGTAAACTTTGTTCGTTTTTCATTTGTTTTTAGACTTTTTGTTCCTGAGTTATATAAAAACACATTTTTGATAATATTGGTAACATTTGTGTGTTTTTGGACGTTTATGTGGGTATTTTCCGGGTAAATTATATGTGTTTTTAGACACGATATCGATGATCTCGAAGTCCGAACCTGTAAGTGCTGGATACTTTATCACTAACTATTTTTATGCAGGTACTGATGAAAGCCCCCCTGGAGGAAAGGCCATTTACCATCATCATATATTTCAACATCCACATCTCCTCATACTCATACTTATGAAGTTCATCCTCAACAAGTTCAAGTCAAGAACGTTCTAGACAAAGAGATCAAGTTAAAGACAATGAGTTACGCCAAAGTCAAAGAACTAATCAAGATGTCAAGAACAAAGTTCATGTATCAAGTGAGGAAGACATAAGTATGAAGTCCAAAGTATTATCAAGAAGTATGAGTATGTTAATACGGCAAACCTGTGAAGATGTTGATCAAAGGCAAGAAAGATCAAAACTCGTTAATTCAAAGATCACAAAAGCATGAAGGAACAAAGAATCAAGACTATTCTATGATGACACACAAAGTTCAAGAACAAGAAGTCTAAAGACCTAATCACGTGGAGCATCTTTTGAATGACCATCCCTTAGGGGGAGATTGTTAGCTTTAATAGAAAGTGATGGTCATTTACATAATTATAACTTTGTAATGTGTCGTAGTATATGTAATAGAATAGTCAAAGGGCTCGTGGATTGGGCTAAGCTAATTGGTTAGAAGTTAAGCTAAGCTAGTCCATTTAAGTTATGTTTTAATCCTTGTCCAATCCAAGTCCAATCCAAGCCCAAGAAAAGCCCATAAGGCTCGTTTGTATTATACTATAAAAGGCACTTTCCACCTCATTTGGAATGTGTGCTTGTGGGTGTGCTTGAGGGGGTAGTGTGTGTGTTTCTTAATAAAAGTTATATTTCTAGTTTCTCTCTCTAGATTAACGCCATACATATCAAGTCACCATCACCATACGAACTTAGTGTTTAGTGTGATAAGTTAGATCTAAGGTCCTATAGTATATAATTTAATTAGTAATGTATTTGTTTTTGGAATGATATTGCCTTTGGTTATGATTGTATTTGAATGTTAAACTTGTGTAAATGATTTTAGGATTTTAGTGATTAATTTCGGAAAACCCCCATCTGAAATTAATCATCCTATACAAAACCCGTCTGTATTTCCCTTTCACTCCTACGAATATGTCTTTAATGCACATATTTGGGGAGTTGAGGGGAAATGCTGCCGAATTTTTTTCAAATAGTAAATCAGTTATACACATTCATATATGAGACGAGACATTCAAAGAGTGGGTTAGGATTGCCTTCCATAGTTGCACTAGGTAATCAAAACAGTTCATAATTACGCCTTTTCATGTTTGAATGTGTTTATTTGCATATGTGTGTATATATATATATATATATATATATATATATATATATATATATATATATATATATATATATATATATATATATATATATATATTCATTTATTTGAATGTGTTTTTTTACAACGCAGTCATGACAATTGATAAGAGTTGGACCACTATATCCCACCGTAATTCCCCTGAATTTTTAGATGGTCTTTTTGCATTCGTCGCACATTGTTACAGCCCATCTCAAAAAAGATTCATTGCCCATGTGTTGGTTGTGGTAACTGATTCGTCGTTTTAAGTATATTTATTTTTCCAAATAAAAATACAACGGATGTATCTCCCCGGGTCGTAGTCCCAACGAAGGTTGAATTCGAGTTTTCGTAACGGTGTCGAATATGTGAAGTGAATGTGAGTGAAAGAGTGATATTTTTGGGGTTTTTACACTACGAACAATGAAATAATAAATGGAAACAACTACTTAAGCTAAGGGTACAATTATTCTAAGCTTACTATTCTAAAAATGCAATTTGGAATTTTAAAACGTACTTTAAAAACGTAACTAAAAAGTGAATTTCTTAATTTTAAGTCCTAAAAATGTAAAATGATTTTTCCTAAATCCTAAATATTAAAAGAAAATTTTATAAAAAAGAAATATATATTTTTGATTTTTATTTTATTTATTATGAATTTAAAACTAAATAAACTAATTAAATGATTTAAAAATAGCAAATGATTTAGGAAAAATATGAAACTTTTCAGAAAATTCTAAAACTATATTAGGAAGCTGAGAAAAATGAAATAAGAGTTTATCAAAATACTAATAAGCAGAAATGGGGAATAAGCAGTTGGGAAAAAGCACTAAAATAAGCTAAATAACACCAAATTCTACCAAAACCTCAAAAACAGATCAACATACTAATTTAAGCTTATACCAACTAATAAAGACCAGAGAAGCAATCAGATTAAGCAATTAAGCACTAGAACAGTAACAAAATTAGGGCAGAAACAAGTGGCTAAACAGCTAACTTGCAGCTGTTCTAAAAGCCAGGAAACAGCTGATTAAGGCAAACCAAAAGCATAATCTAGAAGCTAGTACTATAGGCTAATCCTAAACTGAAAAGCCCCAAATTTCATGACCAATTGCTACTCTAAATTAAACCAAAAACAGATGCACATGAGGACTTAAAATGTTGCAGGCCTGAGCAAACTTAAGGGGGCTATTTGCAGACCTATTTCAAGCTTATTAATAAGCCACAAATGAGAATCAAGCTCAAAATCTAGAAGCCAGCACTACAAGCTACTATTATACCAAAAATGAAGCACTGAGATCAAGTTAATCAGCAGATATTAAGCACACAAAAAGCTGAGTTAAACAGATTATTTTGCAGGTCTGCACATTAGTGGTCTGTTGCAGCAGAAATGATAAAAGGCCCTTAATTCTTACAAATCTTAATGTAATTGAACTAGACTCTGCAAGCTCACTTAACACACTACTTTCTACCTAACTTTGCCAAGAAAATGGTCCAAATAAGCTTCAGCTTATATGGAGCTTAAGAGGGCAGTTGTGATCCTACTATTTGCACTAGTAAACTAAAAACCTCAAAACAATCAAAACCTCTTAACACTTATCAGAAACAATGAAATTACCCTCAAACTGATCTCAATCAAACTTAAACAAATTGCAAATGAACAGTGTAAGAGCTTCTACACCTCAGACACACCTATTGCCAAACACCCCTTATAAACATGATTTTGAACTTTTAAACTACAAAGTGCTGAGATAAGCTATAGAACTTTTGATCTACTGCATTTCTAACTTAATTAACCATTAAGAAGCAAATTCCAATACTACTTTAGCACTAAATAAGCAGTAGATCTAAAATAAGCTATGAATGAGAACAAAATGAAACTTACAAGTATAAACTAAATGAGTACAGATCTGAACCAAACCAATAACACCCAGGCTTTTCAATAAGCCAAAAATCACCCCAAAAGCTCCTCAGAACAGCTGATTTCCTCCAACAGCTTATTGAACAGCTTCTTTGATTTTTAAGTTGACTTTTTAGAAATTTGGGATTAAAATAGTTTTGGACCTAACCAATCACTCACAATAAGCTAAATAGCTTATGTGAGCTGTTACTATTGAGAAAACAGCTTATTGAAGCTGAGTTTACAATATTTTTGTATTTTTCAATGTTTTTGGAATTTTTGGAAATGAGATGAACTAAAGATGAGATTAAAATTTTGAGATAATCTAAATATGATTTTCAACAAGCTACTGAATCAAATAAAAAAAACTGATAATGAGAATTTAAGCTAAAGTAAATATGATTGAAAGAGAAACAAACTAAATTTTATTAATAAACTTTGAGAATTACAAGATTAGATTAAAAACTACAACTGAGAAAACATTTAAGCAGCATAACAATACTCTAAAAACTACATCGAATTCTGAGGAGGGTGAAGCTCTATTTATAACCGAGGTGTGAAGCTTCCAGGGTTGCCAAGCTGGCAATCCGTGTGCCATGTGCTTCTTTTAGCTCATTATCAACCCTTGATTACGCTCCAATCATTCCCCAATCATTATCCATCATTCACAGCCCTAGGATCAAGTATTGTGAGGTGTTCGGTCCACTAAGAGAGTGCCACGTATCATTCTTGTGCTTCTTTGAGCTCTGACACCTCTGACTTGCTTCTAGAAGTACGTAATTGGACCGTACTACCCTTAATTGTGGTAATTTAGCCGGAACAGTAACTAGGGTTCATCGTGAATAGTAACTTTCTGGGTAAAAGATAAATTTGGGTCGCGGGTTTATTTTATTTGACCGGGGTTTATTAGCTTTTGACCGGTTGTATTGGGTCGGGTTAAGGGGTAAAAGGTTGGGCTGGGTTGGGTATAATGTATGGGTTGGGTTGGTTTATTTATTGGATTGGTTTTATAGTGGATTGGTTTTGTTTTTAGATCCGGTTTAAGGTTTAAGGATTGATAGATTTTGTGTAAAATGAAAATGATAAGGACCATTTGTGTACATTCTGAAATTTCAGGGACTACTTTTGCCAAACTTTAAAAATTAATCCAAGGGCTTGTTTGACCTTTGAGCATAAACTTTGACCATTTGCTTCCCGGCTTCGGCTTTAAATATCCTTTCCAAATCTCATGCTCGTGTTTTCCGGGTTTTTCTTGATTTTTTTGTCCGTTTTCGTTTATCCGTTGCCTGCACAAACATAAACACAAAAACACGAAATATTTGGCATAATTGGTTAGTTTTTGGTCTATTTGGGTCCGGTTTTGGTCAAATAAAGGCATCTGAATAAGCACATACCAGTAACGCTCAAAATAAATTGGTTATGCTCAAAACTCTTGAGTCACACATATCTAAATACGGGTTTGACAAAAGTTATACCAATTGGAAATATCATGGTGAACCGCTTCCTCCACCCATAGTAAACAACACACCACAACCACCTTCGCCTGAACACATTGACATGGACGCATTCTTCCAAGACATTTCTGCAAATAATGTCCCAACTCCACCATCTCAAACAACAGTTTCTCAACCAGCTCAAACAACGGGTCCTAGCATTAATAACAAGTACGAAGAGTTTAATTGCTAGGTCCACCCAAATGTTGTACTCAGGTTGTGATATGACTACATTGAACTTTACGTCAGAGCTTTCGCACATCAAGGTCTTATGTAAAATAACTGATGTCGGGTTTAACATGATTCTAGCTCTTTTGCAAAAGGCATGTCCCCCTAGGAAAGGATTCAATTTCCCACCGTCATACTATGAAATCAAGAAGACATACAAAGATATCGGGTTAGGATACGAATCGATCCATGCTTGTATAAATGATTGTTTTTTATTTTGGGGATCAGATGAGAACAAAAGTCTGAATAATTGTCCAATCTGCAACGCGAGTAGATGGAAAAACCAAAAGAAAAGGGGAAGAAAGTTGCCAACAAGGTGTTGCGTTACTTTCTGTTAAAACCTAGACTACAACGTATGTTCAACACAAAACACATCTGTTGGGAATAAAATGCTTAAGTCAAAGAGCCTGCCAGATGAAGTATTAGGTCTGCTAGTTCATTTTGAAGAAGTTGAAGATAAACTAACAGTACCTTCTGGGTGAGAAGGTACTGCTAGTTAAAGAAGGTCCTGTCAGTTTGAACATCAAGTTGTTAGATATTTTATTTGTAGATATTTTAGTTGTATTATTAGTCTTTGTACATTGTAACACGTTAAGTAAAAGTAGTAAAGTCTTCCATGTCGTGCAGTAGATAATGTTGAGTGTTTTACATTGGAAATTGTAATAGTAGGTTAGAAAAGTCTGATTATCTTATTATAATGCAACTTGACAACATGTAAAAAGGGTTCCTTACCTATAAAAGGAACCCTTAGTCACCACCTTAGAAATATCTCTTCAACTAAAAACTTAGTAATATCCAAAAACACCACAACCTTTCTAGTAACTTAGTTACAAATACACAAATCCCTTTTACGAATCAAAGATTCAAGGTTACCTTTGTAATCCTGGTGATAGTTTAGATCACCCGTATTATCTCATAAATAATATTGAATCGTTTTTTGTTATTCACGTTGTGTTCATTATTCTAAATAATTCACATTTGCATATTCACCACCTTTGTTCCTTTAAGTGTGTTATAGTAAATTCCGCGTACTAAATCACATTCATTCCTAAATATCCCAAACACATTATTAAGATCAACATCCCAAGTGTTTGTATAATCCTTCACAAGTGGTATCAGAGCTAGGCTGATATTTACGACTTAAAAGAACAATGGACGTTGAACACATTCAAACCAATGTGGCTGCAAAACTTCCATTACTCAAATAGAATGAGTTTGAGATGTGGGGACTGAGGGTAAAGCAATACTTCCAAGTGCAAGACTATGCACTTTGGGAGATTATTGAAGAAGGAAACTCATTCAAACCTACAATTACCACCTCCACAGTAAACGATGCAATAGTAACAAATGTGCAAGTGAACCCAACTACCGCAGAAGAAAGAATCCAAAAGAGAAATGATCTTAAGGCCAGGAGTATGCTTCTCATGTCTATTCCAAATGACCAGCTTTTGATCTTCAACAAGTACAAATGTGCTAAAACCCTTTTTCAAGCTATTGTGGCTAGATTTGGTGGAAATGATGCCACCAAGAAAACTCAGAAAACTCTCCTCAAACAACAGTTTGAAAACTTTTCAGCCACAACAAATGAGTCTTTGGACAGCATGTTCAATAGACTACAAAAGCTTTCAAGTCAGTTAGCCATTCATGAAGTGCTGATATCTCAAGAAGACTTAAACTCCAAATTCCTTAGGAGTTTACCCTCTGAATGGGCCATGCATGTCATTGTCTAGAAAAACAAACCAGATATTGATTACATGAGTCTTAATGATCTTTACAGCAACTTCAAGATAGTAGAGCATGAAGTGAAGAAGTCTACTAGTTCAAGCTCAGGGAATATGGCCTTTGTGTCATCTCCCAGCACCTCAAGGATAGTAGATGAAGAAAAAGATGGTAGAGAAGAAGGTACTGCCAACACAAATTTTGGTACTGCCAATACTTCTAGCAGTACCATAACAATTCTAGATGAAACAACTGGTTGTGCTTTCCTGACATCACAACACAATGGTTCCATATTGAATTTTGAAGATCTTCAAGAGATCAATGATGAAGATCTTGAGGAAATGGACATAAAGTGGCAAATTTCACTTCTTAGCATGAGGGCTAAGAAATTTCTGATGAGGACTGGAAAGAAGATTATCATCAATGGTAATGAGCCTGCTGGGTATGACAAGTCTAAAGTGGAGTGCTACAACTGCCACATGAAGGGTCACTACTCAAGAGAGTGTAGAAGACCAAAGAAGCAGGATGATAAGGGAAGAGGTTTTGAGAACAAGAACAAGGGAAGCTTTGAGAACAAGAGCAAGGCTGTGGAAATCACTGAGCCTAAAGCTATGGTAGCTATTGATGGGCTGGGTTTTGATTGGAGCTTTATGGGTGAAGAGGAGTCAACTTCAAATGAAATGGCTTTAATGGCTTTCACCAATCCTGAGGTAAAAATTACGAAATGTTCTAATACTTGTGAAGTTTTTGAAGAATTAGAAACTTTAATAAAACTTTATGATGAACTGAAAGTAGAACAAAGAAAAACTCATCAAGACCTAGTTAATCATAAGTGTGGTATGGCCAAACTTGAGAAGCAGATAATCCACTTTAGGGAAAATGAACTCACTTTTTCTGACACAAAAGGCATTCTTAATAGGGAAATATTTTTGAAAGATGCTGAAATAAACTTGTTAAGAACTGAGTTTGCTAAAGTGAAACTGGCAAAGGATAATATTCAACTAACTATTACCACATTAGAAACTGCTTCTGACTGTAATAGAAGGATAGTTGAAAATCAAATGAACAAGAGAATCAAATCTGGGATTGGATACAAAACTTGTCCACCTCCTTACAGAGGAATCCCCTGTCCCCCAGGTTTAGATCTTGCAGAATCAGGTTCACATGAATTCACCAATAAACCACTAGATAATGAGAAACCTGTAGAGAAAAGTGAACCTTTTGAGAGTGCTAGTGATGCTTCACTCTCTAACAAAAAGGTGCTCACTGATAAGAGCTCAGATGCTCCAATTATTGAAGATTGAACATCTGATGATGAGGAAAAAGAGACTGCTTCAAAGAAAGGAAACAAAGTAGGACCACCCAGTCCTAAAAGTGTAGAGATTAAGACAAAGGCTAAAACTGTTCTGAAAACAGTTGAATGTTGTGCTAAGTGTAATAGCAAACCTAGAGGTAGTCAGAGAAATTGGAACAATCTTAAGTCACACCAACTTGGTGATGATTTTGTTATGTACAATAAGGCCTGCTATTACTGTGGTAGTTTTAATCATACTCATGCTTATTGTAACAATTGGGATTCTGGGAGTACATCAAGGTCTAAAACAAATGGAACAAACCCCAGAAAAAGTTTTGTGAAGTCTAACACACCAAAAGTTAATCATACTGTTAGATCAAATAAGCCTGTTAACTCAAAACCAACTACTAAGGGTGCAAGAAATACTTTCAAACATGCACCAAGAGTTGTGAAAAGTCCCATTGAAAAGAAATCTGTGGTTAAAACACAAGATTGGAGACCAAAACCAAAAGGTCCTGCTAGACCAAATGGTACTTCCAAAATTAGTACTGTCAGACCAAGGACCACAAAATGGGTTAAAAGTGAAAATGTTGTTAAGTCCTCAGCATGTTGGATATGGAGACCACTCCAATCAAAAGGTGCATCAACAGTCCTAAAGAGGTTTGATTTCATTCATGCACGAGGCAAACCCAAGTCAGTCATGGCTTGGGTACCCCAAGGAAACTAATATGTTCATATATGTGCAGGAACATTCAAATGATATTGCTGATCAAGGATATGTAGATAGTGGATGTTCAAGGCACATGACAGGAAACATGTCTTACCTCACAGACTTCAAATCATTTGATGGAGGATATGTTACCTTTGGGGGAGGAATCAAAGGAAAGATTACTGGTAAAGGTACAATCAAAACCAGTAAATTAGATTTTGAAAATGTGTACTTTGTGAAAGAGCTTCAGTTTAATCTCCTCAGTGTCTCACAAATGTGTGACAAAAAGAACAAGGTTCTTTTTACTGAAAATGAATGCATTGTTCTTTCTCCTGATTTTAAAATTCCTGATGAAAGTCAGATTCTTCTTAAAATCCCAAGAAGGAACAATATGTACAGTGTTGATTTAAAGAACATTGTTCCTAAGGAGAGTTTAACTTGTCTTGTAGCAAAAACCTCATTGGATGAATCTATGCTATGACATAGAAGGCTTGGTCATATAAACTTTAAAACAATCAATACAATTGCAAAATATGATTTGGTTAGAGGTTTACCCAAAAAGATTTTTCAAAATGACCAAACCTGTGTTGATTGTCTTAAAGACAAACAACATAGAGCTTCTTGTAAGCCCAAGTCCCATAACTCAATTTCTCAAGCTTTATACATGCTTCATATGGACCTTTTTGGTCCTACTTCTGTGAGTAGCTTGAATGGTAAAAAATATTGTCTTGTAGTTACTGATGATTACAGCAGATTTTCTTGGGTTTTCTTTTTAAGAACTAAGGATGAAACTAGTGAGATCCTTAAGTCCTATATAACTGAGGTAGAAAACCAAACTGATAAGAAAGTGAAAGTAATTAGGTGTGACTATGGGACAGAATTTAAGAATAGGGTTATGGATGAATTTTGCAAAGAAAAAGGAATAAAAAGAGAATTTAGTGTAGCTAGAACCCCACAGCAAAATGGAGTAGCAGAAAGGAAAAATAGAACACTAATAGAGGCTGCTAGAACAATGTTAGTAGACTCTAAGTTGCCTATTTCATTTTGGGCTGAAGCTGTAGGTACTGCTTGTTATGTGCAGAACAGGGTTCTTGTGATTAAACCCCATAAAAAGACTCCTTATGAACTTTTCTTTGGTAGAACACCATCTTTAAGTTTTATGAGACCTTTTGGATGTCATGTCACTATTCTCAATACCAAAGACCATCTAGGAAAGTTTGAAGGAAAAGCTGATGAAGGCTACATGATAGGGTATTCTTTGCAAAGTAAGGCCTATAGGGTGTATAATAGTTGCACTAGGCTAGTGGAAGAAAATCTGCACATAGAGTTTCAAGAGAAACTACCAAATGTTGCAGGCATTGGGCCAGATTGGCTTTTTGACATTGATAGGCTTTCAGAATCTATGAATTATGTGCCTGTTACAGGTACAAATACTAATGATAATGCAGGTTTTGAAGACAATGTTGAAACAGCTGAAGATCAAGATTACATCTTGATGCCAATTTGGAAAGGATTGGATTTATCTTCAAGTCATGAAGAACCTTCAAATACAGCAAATGAAGGTGTTGAAGATGATCATGGAACTCAGGGTCAAGAGAATCAAGAAAGTAGTGCAGATGGAAATGATACTGCTAGTTCACCAGATGGTACTGCCAGTTCACAAGTTGGTACTGCTGAACCATTAAATGTTCAATCAGATGATTTCTTACCAGAAGATGTGGGGATTGGCAATCTTTCACTTACCTATGAAGTTCCTAAAATACACAACACAAGAATTCTCAAAGATCACTCCATTGATAATGTGATTGGCAGCATTGATTCTGGTGTTAGAACAAGAACTCAAGTCTTGTCTTCAGACCAAGAAGGGTTTATCTCATCTGTCTATGAAGAAAAGAACCATGAAGTTGCCAACATATGCCTGTTTTCATGTTTTCTCTCACAGGCTGAACCCAAAAACATTAACAAAGCCTTAGATGATTCAAGTTGGGTTGAAGCAATGCAAGAAGAGCTTCTTCAATTCAAGCTTCAGAAGGTTTGGAAACTGGTTGATTTGCCCAAAGGTCACAGGGCAATTGGAACCAAATGGGTGTTCAGGAATAAGAAAGATGAAAGGGGGATTGTGATCAGAAACAAGGCAAGATTGGTGGCCCAAGGGTATACTCAAGAAGAAGGGGTGGATTATGAAGAGGTTTTTGCCCCAGTTGCAAGACTTGAAGCAATTAGGCTATTCTTGGCCTATGCTTCTTTCATAGGCTTCACTGTTTACCAAATGGATGTTAAGAGTGCCTTCTTGTATGGTACTATTGAAGAAGAAGTGTATGTTTCTCAACCTCCAGGCTTCATTGATGCAGAATATCCAGACAAGGTGTATAGGGTTACCAAGGCTCTTTATGGTCTACACCAAGCTCCTAGGGCATGGTATGAAACATTGGCTTTCTATTTATTGGAAAATGGATTTCAAAGAGGCAAGATTGATCCAACTTTGTTCATCAAAAGAACCAAGAAAGACATCTTGCTGGTGCAAATTTATGTTGATGACATTATCTTTGGATCCACAAACCAAGAGTTGTGTGTGGAGTTTGAAAAACTTATGCATAGTAAGTTTGAAATGAGTTCCATGGGGGAACTTACTTTCTTTCTGGGTCTCCAAGTGAAACAATCAAATGAAGGCAAATTTATCAGCCAAGATAAGTATGTAGCAGAGATTCTGAGGAAGTTTCAGTTTGCAGATTCTAAGGTTGCAAGTACTTCAATGGATTCAGAAAAGGGGTTACTCAAGGATGCTGAGGGTGAAGATGTGGATTTGCACAATTACAGATCAATGATTGGGTCCTTGATGTACCTTACATCATCAAGACCAGATATCATGTTCCCAGTGTGTGTATGTGCAAGGTTTCAAGTAAATCCCAAAGTTTCTCATCTCACAGCAGTCAAAAGGATCTTTAGATATCTCAAGGGTCAACCTAGGTTGGGTCTATGGTATCCAAGGGAATCATCTTTTGACTTGGTGGCTTATTCTGATAGTGACTATGCTGGTGCAACCCTAGACAGAAAATCCACAACTGGTGGATGTCAATTTCTTAGCTGCAGACTCATATCATGGCAATGCAAGAAGCAGACAATGGTGGCCAACTCTACAATTGAAGCAGAATATGTTGCTGGTGCAAGTTGTTGTGGGCAAGTGCTTTGGATCCAAAATCAATTGCTTGACTATGGGTACAATTTTCTTAACACCATTATTTACATTGACAATAGCAGTACTATTTGTATCATTAAAAATCCAGTTCAACATTCAAAAACAAAACACATTGAAATCAGACACCATTTCATAAGAGATTGCAATGAGAAAAGGTTAATACAAGTTGTCAAAATTGATTCTGCAAATAATTTTGCAGACCTTCTCACCAAAGCTTTTGATTTAGGTAGATTTAAATACCTGGTAGCAGGTATTGGAATGATTAATCTTTGAAAAACATGTGTTTTTGTACATAAAATAAATGGTACTGGTGGATATGTGCTTAAACACATACCTTTCCTTGACCAAAATCAGACCAAATAGACCAAAAACTGACCCAAATGCCAAAGATATTTGTGTTTTTGTGTTTGTTTGTGTGCAGGTACGGATATCGAGAAAAAGGGACAAAAATAAGTCAAAACTGGGAAAACGAGCACGAGATTTGGAATTGATATTTACAGCTGATGCCGGGGAGTTTTATGTCATCCAAGTCCTTGTAGAATCATCAATTGACAAGATTGGCCCTTGGATCATATTTTAAAGTTTGGCAGAATAAGTCCCTTAAATTTCAGAAGTTACAAGAATGGTCCTTATCATTTTCACTTTACAAATCCTAATCACACATAAACCTAAAACCGGATCCATGTGAAAATAAATCCACAACCCATTTACTAAATCAAAAGCCCAACCCACCATGTTTATTAATAAACCCACAACCCGTTTTATCACCCAACCCATACCCATCGGTCAAACCCAACCATACACCCGGGTCAAACCTTCACTAACCCGGTCAACCCTTAAAGATAGTCAAAAAAATATAAAAAAAATACACACACTCACACACGCGCCAAAACTATCCCCTTTTACCCAGAAATTTACCGTACCATAAGAACCCTAAATAATAACCGTACAAATTCACCGAAATTAAGGGTAGATTGGTCCAATCATTGGGTTTCTAGAAGCTGTCAGGGGTGTCAGAAGGGCAGGAGATACACGAAGTGGACACATGGCAGCATTTCATTGGAGGGAACACCTCATGAATTTAATCCTATGGCTGGAAATCAAAGAGTGGAGAGCAAGGGTGATCTAAGGGTGAAGATTAGCTGAGGATGCACACGGATTGCCAAGCTGGCAGGTCTAGAATGATCTTCCTTCGGCTATAAATAGGGAGCTCTTTTCATTAGATTATTTTGTCCAATTTTTCATGTCTTTAGAAAATTGTTACCATTTTAATTTCTTTGTCATTTACTGTTTTTCGTAGTGTAATTGTTATAATTCAGTTGTATTTTCAAGTTTTCAGTTGTAATTTGAGGTTTGATTAATGAAAGTTTTATTTTAATCTCATGTTGATTCTGTTTCCTTTCAATTGTTAATCTCATTTTTAGCTTCTCTATATTTCAGTAGCTTATAATTAATCATTTTAGCTTATTGCAACTTTTAAATTCATCTTTTGTTCATCTCATTTCCAAAATTCCAAAAATATTCAAAAAAAAAATAAAAAAAATATTGTAATCCTAGCTTCAATAAGCTAATTTCATTAGTTTACAAGCTTATATAAGCTCAGTAGCTTATGGTAAGCTTTTGGTAATTTCAAATCTGTTTTAATATCTAAAAGTCCAAAAAAGTCAACTGTGGTCAACTGTTCCTTGTTCAATGATGAATACTGATTGGAGTGATGGTCTAGGAGGAGAAATGGAAGCCTCTAGCCTGTCTAAAGACAGGCAAGCTTAGTGAACTCCCTCTGTTCTTGCTGAGGGAGAAGTAATTTGTAAGTTTCAATCTCATTTTTTGTTCCTTCTATGCATCAGTTTAATTTTGTTTGATTCTGTGGTTTTAGCTTGTTGATTATTGCTTGGTAGTTGATTAAGTAGCTTGGATAATCATAGATTGTATAGTTTAAGTTTGGACAGTTGGTTATTAATGGTTTAGTGTTTCGCAGTTGGTTAAGTGAGCTCTATAGGGACTGTTTTTAAGGCTTTAGATCAAGCATTGTTCATTGGTCATTGTTTTGAATTTTGATTGATCAAAGTTGGAGTTATTGTGGCTGATGCGCGTGATGTGTCGTTGCGGTTTAGCAGTTTTAATGCCTACTCAAGTTTTAAATTTATATTTAGCCGACTTATCAATAACACACACACTTAACGAGCAGTGTACCCGGTCAGTATGAAGATAATGGTAAGTAGAGTGTCGATCACTAAGAGTGGAACGTATAATCTCGTTAATCTAATCAGTATTTTAATATCCTAACGCAAGGGGGTTTCAGCCTGAGAGACTGGCACAGTTTTGTTTGCAATTAAATAATAAAATAAACAAATAGGCACGAATCAGCAAGTAGCACACACGTACACAGATAGATACTTGAGACAATAAGAGGGCTGTCCTTATGATTAAGTAGATTGTCACTTGTTTTATTGATAGCTTTATATGAAGTGTATGTAATTAACCCTTTCTCGTTGGTCCTATTCTCATCGGCGAGTAAACCCTTAATGACGACTTATGTCTAAAAGTTATTCCTAAGTGATCAATTTAGAAACAACCGTGGGAGCCACACCTTGTCCCGCAGTCGGGTGCCCGCAAGCCACTAATAAACACAGAGGTGGTCAATGCACTAATAAGTAGTAACCAAAGACATCAACATATAAACTTTAATTGATGGGAAAGCAAGTATTAAAGGGAGTGCAATCTTTCCGTTGTCACATTACACAAGCCACCAATCCTGATGAATTAAAGTTTGCTAAAACAATAAAACAAAACTACTTAATGAATTAAATACATGCAGCACCTTCTTACAGCTCTTGTATCTTCGATTTGGGTGTGTCTTGTGCTGCCTTCTTGACTGAATTCGTCCTTCTCTTCTGTTCGGTCTTTAGGTTTTCGAACTTCCGAATCTCTTTAATGCGTCTGGTCTACGGGGTATTTATAGTTTGTGTCTGAGGGAAGATGCGGCGCATCTACTTAAGTAGATGCGGCGTATGTACTTAACTTCGCGTGGGGTCCAAGATTATAATATTCAGGAATATTCGTACACCGCCAGAAGATGCGGCGTAACTCTTTATTAGATGCGGCGCATGTCCTCTTGTATCTTGGATCGTATCTGGTGATATCTTGATAGAGATGCGGCGCATGTTGATAGTGAGATGCGGCGCATCTGGAGCAGAATTGACTTGATCTTGTCCATGTCAGTAGACTTCCACTTTATGTACGTTTTGCTCCATTATTAGTCCAAAATCGCCAAGTTTCACCAAATGCTTGTTTTTACCTGAGAATTACAAAAGTAAACGATTAAGTATCAATCCTCATACATAATATAGTAAAACAAGTCAAATTAATAGGATAAATGATAGTAATAAAATGTACTTATTTGAGTTCATCAAATATCCCCCCACTTGAACTTTACTTGTCCCCAAGTAAACCTTAGATTAAATCTCATGAAAATGTATCCTAAAAGAAGTTAGGATTTATTTTTATATTTAAGCATGTATTCGTTTATTTCGTAATCACACAACTAAACACTTAACGAATTAGAAGTAAAATAAAATAAGTCGATAAAAGCAAACCTAATCGTTTAACTGTCCAGTCGCGACGAATATTCTATCATAGGCTTGGCAAGTATACACATCTCCACCACTAAAGCTAAGGAATAACAAGTCTAAAGCGGTAAAAAGGGTTTTTAGGCTTAAGGGTTAATTATTCTTATTTACACTATCGATCTCAAATTCCAGAAAAGGCGACAAAATCACAAATACATGATCGAATCCACGAACACGATACTTGCAATTGCTCAAATCCTTAACTCGAATAGGCTAAAGATAGGTCCAAACTTCACCAATAATAATATATCAAAAAGGGCGACAAAATCATAAATACATAGCCGAATCCACGACTACGATACTTAAGATTGCTCAAATCCCTAATCTCAATAAATCAAAGGTTTGGTTGGATAAAGAACAATACAGGGTATGGATAACATTTGGGATATAAATTGGTGTAAAATAAAAATAAACAAAACAAATAAATTAAAATCCTAAGTGTGGTTAATCACTATCCCAACCATCCCATGAATAAGACTCATATCATTGAATAACTCACGCTTTAACACTTGAAACACACGCTTTAGGTAGACACGAATTATACTCAACAAAATCTTAATCAAAGAATAATCCTTAATTGGCATTCCCATAACTGCCAATTCCCATTCAATCCATAGATATAATACAACAAATAGTGGCCATATGAACCACTTACATAACTTTACATCGTTGGCTTAAAATAAACATCCAACTCTTTTTTCTTTCTTTTTCTTTTCTCATTTTTTTTCGATTTTTTTTTTTTTTTTTTTTTTTTTTTTTTTTAACTTGAAACATAAACATAGATGTGTAAAATTTCACCACATCACTATAACTTTCTTTCCGGATAATTTTTATTCATACTTTTCATAACTTCAGAAATAATGGTAAATAGTGAAAGTAGTAAACACACGAAAAATAAACTCTAAAATATACAATATTTACTTTCACTCCAATTGCATTGTGCAATTTCCCGACCTAACCATATATAATGAATTACGCACGCGAACACAGGTAATGTAAGGAAACACACTCTGCCTATAGCAATTAACCAACCACGGATTCTAATCTACAGGGTAGGCTAAGGTTTAAGGTGTAACGAAACATTTTAAACATAGGTGTAAGAAACGAAAGGAATGGCTCTGAGTGTTTTTCTAGGGGTATCTTACTCTAAAAGTGAGAGTAACAAAAGTTTTTATACGGGGGTTAACTAACCAGTGTAGTTAGCTAATAACACATAACATATAAAGGCTTTTTGGGTGTAATCCTAGAATTTTACCAAGTTAGACAAGTCATTCCAATTAAATAAATAATACTCATTATGGTGGTCTCGAATAGTATACAAGCCAAGTTCTAAAGTTTACAAGTCACCGGCACACTCATAGATTTGTGAATTTTGGAAAATCACAATTTTTGAAAATAATGTCATGTGTGCAGTTATGCAACTTAGATCTTAAACAAAAACATGCTAAAAATTTTTAAGTTTGATATATTAAGCACATTTTAAGCATAATTTTTGAAAAAGTTTAGGACAAGTAAGTGTTAAGTGTTCTAATTCTCCTATCCCCCACTTAAGTTAAACAACGTCCTCGTTGTTTGTATAAAAGGTTAAAAACTGGAAATAAAAGAATTAGAACAGAAAAACTCCCCTGAGATTTGCTCGGTATGATCCTCCATTAGTATATGAGCAAAAATCATCTTTCTTGTGGATTAGAACGTTAAAGCTTCATACTTGATGTATCCACAGGAAATTCAGGAAACTATAATACCACCAACACTTTAAAACACACCTAAGATAAGAAAGGTTCAACTTGCATAATACATTAGTAGTTAGGTAAAAATAAAACTTAAAAATTAAAACTGAAAATCATCAGGTCAGTCGATGCGCCGTATCCTATTGAAGAAGATACGCCGTATCGAGCCTGGAATAAATACGGATCAGAATAAAGATGCGCCGCATCCTTAACCAGGGATGCGCCGCATTAAAATAACTGATAAAAAGTTTTAAAGTCGAAAATAAAAATGCAGAAAAATAAAATAAGATATGACCATTGCAGAGGATGCGTCGCATCTCAGGACTGAGATGCGCCGTATCTTCGTGCGGCCTGGACTGACTCGACACAGAAAACAGAATAATAAAAGATAAATCCGGGTTGTCTCCCGGTCAGCACTTGTCTTTATTCCAGAGTCTTCAAGTTAGACTCACGTTCAGCTCCTTAATACCGATCACATTTGAAAGGTTGACTTTCCGCCTCTAGGTGTAATCCCTTTCAAATCGTGTTTTACCAAAAGAACTTTGTTAAGCACCGTTGACAATTGGTGCACTCAATTGCCAATCCATTAATCATGTTGTTTTGTTCCTTTAGCAAGATATCCGTTCATTGACATATCTTCCATAGCAAAACCTGTTATCATAGGTAAAATCGTCAGTAGCATCTGTTCGCTAGAAGATAAATTAATGAATTTAGAAACGGATATAAAGAATAAAAATGGCTGATATCTGCGGACGATGCGCCGTATCCAGAAAGTTGGATACGCCGTATCTTATTACGTTAAAATTAAATCAGACTTTATCCAGAAAATAGATACGCCGCTTAGAATTTATGAATGCGCCGTATCGAATTAATTAATCAAAAATCAGCTTATCTAATTAAAATTAAATGCGTCGTATTAACGAAAGTTAATGCGCCGTATTTTCGTTACGTTTAAAAATAAAAGATTTTTGATTCAGTAAGATGCGCCGTATCGACGGAAATCGATACGCCGTATTTGTTTAATAATTCGCAAACTGTTTTTAATTAAAATAATAGATACGCCGTATCTTCAAAAGAAGATGCGTCGTATGGCGTTAACGTTTTAGAAAAAATTTTATCAAAACAGATACGCCGTATCTACAAAAGCAGATGCGTCGTATTACTTTATCGCTTAGAAAAATTTTCTTATTAAAAACAGATACGCCGTATCTTGGGGAAAAGATGCGTCGTATCGAATTAATTAAACGCGTTGTATTAAAAAAAAAAAATTAAACGCAATACGCCGTATCTGAGAGATCAGATGCGCCGTATCGTTTGATTTAGCACAGTACAACGATAGCAGAACAGAAAAATACGAAAAATAAAAATAAAAATTAAACACACCAAACAAAAAAAATAAAACACACAAAAATAAAAACAAAAGCAAACAAATAACACACAATACAACAAATATGCAAAATAGTACAATGATGCAATTAATCTAATAAAAAGAAAAACCTAATTAAAATACTAATCAAATTAACAGAAAATAACAATTCACTCCCCGGCAGCGGCGCCAAAAACTTGATGCGCGTGATGTGTCGTTGCGGTTTAGCAGTTTTAATGCCTACTCAAGTTTTAAATTTATATTTAGCCGACTTATCAATAACACACACACTTAACGAGCAGTGTACCCGGTCAGTATGAAGATAATGGTAAGTAGAGTGTCGATCACTAAGAGTGGAACGTATAATCTCGTTAATCTAATCAGTATTTTAATATCCTAACGCAAGGGGGTTTCAGCCTGAGAGACTGGCACAGTTTTGTTTGCAATTAAATAATAAAATAAACAAATAGGCACGAATCAGCAAGTAGCACACACGTACACAGATAGATACTTGAGACAATAAGAGGGCTGTCCTTATGATTAAGTAGATTGTCACTTGTTTTATTGATAGCTTTATATGAAGTGTATGTAATTAACCCTTTCTCGTTGGTCCTATTCTCATCGGCGAGTAAACCCTTAATGACGACTTATGTCTAAAAGTTATTCCTAAGTGATCAATTTAGAAACAACCGTGGGAGCCACACCTTGTCCCGCAGTCGGGTGCCCGCAAGCCACTAATAAACACAGAGGTGGTCAATGCACTAATAAGTAGTAACCAAAGACATCAACATATAAACTTTAATTGATGGGAAAGCAAGTATTAAAGGGAGTGCAATCTTTCCGTTGTCACATTACACAAGCCACCAATCCTGATGAATTAAAGTTTGCTAAAACAATAAAACAAAACTACTTAATGAATTAAATACATGCAGCACCTTCTTACAGCTCTTGTATCTTCGATTTGGGTGTGTCTTGTGCTGCCTTCTTGACTGAATTCGTCCTTCTCTTCTGTTCGGTCTTTAGGTTTTCGAACTTCCGAATCTCTTTAATGCGTCTGGTCTACGGGGTATTTATAGTTTGTGTCTGAGGGAAGATGCGGCGCATCTACTTAAGTAGATGCGGCGTATGTACTTAACTTCGCGTGGGGTCCAAGATTATAATATTCAGGAATATTCGTACACCGCCAGAAGATGCGGCGTAACTCTTTATTAGATGCGGCGCATGTCCTCTTGTATCTTGGATCGTATCTGGTGATATCTTGATAGAGATGCGGCGCATGTTGATAGTGAGATGCGGCGCATCTGGAGCAGAATTGACTTGATCTTGTCCATGTCAGTAGACTTCCACTTTATGTACGTTTTGCTCCATTATTAGTCCAAAATCGCCAAGTTTCACCAAATGCTTGTTTTTACCTGAGAATTACAAAAGTAAACGATTAAGTATCAATCCTCATACATAATATAGTAAAACAAGTCAAATTAATAGGATAAATGATAGTAATAAAATGTACTTATTTGAGTTCATCAAAGTTGGAGTTATTGTGGCTGTTAAGATTAGATGATTAATGATTTTATAGTTCATGTGAGGATTTGATCATTAGTTGCAAAAGTGAATCATAGGCTGTCACTATTAAGTTCTAATTAAGCTAGCATAGATCTGAGTTTATCATTGGTGTTTTTGTGGTTAGATTAGTGTTTCAAGTAGTGTTAAAAAGTTGGTTTAGTTTCACAAGCTTTTGCGCCAAATAGCCCATGTCTGCTGCACAGACATTCTAGCTTAAATTGTGACTTAACCACTTAAGCTATAGGTCTGATTTTTGTTTTTTCTAATAGTCCACATAGCAGGATTCTAGTAGAACATCTGGTATTTCATTTTCTAGCTTATTCATCAGCTTAATCAGGCCTGCAAAGTTGGACCAAAAATCTGTGCAGGCCTAGTCTTCTTAGATTTGGTACATAATAGCAGATTTCTAGGGTCTAATTGAAGTTCAATTGAGGTGTTAGATTTAGGGCTTGTGTGATTTTTGCATTCTCAGCTGGTCTATGCATCTTTTGCCCCCTTAAGTTTCATCTTAACAGCTTATTAGACTGCTTATTTGGGCTGTGAAAGTCTCCTGTTTTCTGCCCTTTTCTCCCCATCAGTTCAGCCCTTAAGTGCTTATTCCTTTGTGCTTATTAGAGCTTTTTAAGTTGATTTGAGCTTAATATAGTGTGTTTGATGATCTTTGAGCTTTTGGTATAATTTGGTTCAGTTTAGCTTAACTTTAGCTTATTACAAACTGCTTATTTCTATTGTTCTGCTTATTTTAGCCACATCAGTTCCTGAATTTATTTTTCCTAGATAGAGAATTTAATTTTAGATTTACTCAAATTTTTCCAGATTTTTCCATACTGTTTTACTATTTTTAAATCATTTAAATAGTTTTTATTAGTTTTTAATTCATAAAAAAATTATTAAAAAGTCAAAAAAAATATTTTTCTTTTTCCAAAAATTTTCTTTTATCAGTTTTAATATAGGAAAATTATTTTTATATTTTAAATTTTAAAAATTCACTTTTTATTTATGTTTTAAAATTCGTCGCGTAACGTTTTAAAATTCAAATTTTTCGTTTTTAGGTTCGTATGCTTAGCTTAGTTGAATCATTAGCTTAATTAGTTAATTTCTTTTTAAATTTCATTATTCGTAGTATAAAATCACCAATCAATCATTCTACTTTTTATTTACGTTTTAAATTTCGTCACGTAACGTTTTTAAATTCAAATTTTCGTTTTTAAGTTCGTATGCTTAGCTTAGTTGTACCATTAGCTTAATTAGTTGATTTCTTTTATAATTTCATTATTCGTAGTATAAAATCACCAATCAATCACTCTTTTTCACACACATTCACTTCACATATTCGACACCGAAACAAAAACTCGAATTCGACCTTCGTTGGGACACGACCCGGGGAAAACGCATCCGTTGCCTTTTCCTTGGAAAAATATATACATAAAACGACAAATCAAAAAATGGCGCCGCTGCCGGGGAAGGCTTGAAAAGAGTTGGAGTTTCGCCGAAGAATCGTGTTTTGAAGACCCTTCCTCGGAAGTTTTCGTTTTCATAAAAAAAAAAAAAAAAAAAAAAAAAAAAAAAAAAAAAAAAAAACACTTTTCCTAAAGTGTTTTCACCAATAATAAATATCATCGCTCTCGAGAGGGCGTTGTAAACCATTCCGAATAAACAACAAAAGAGATCGTGAAATTAAACGTTACTCGGATTATTTCTTTGCTACAACCTATACACGGGGTTTAAGGATAGTCTTGACATTAAATTGCAGACCGAAAGAGGCGGGTTTTTAATCACTTTCGAGTGGACCTTTTCTTCTCCGCCACGCTGCGCGTAGTTTTGAAAGAAACAAGTACGGTTGATCAACGATCACCAAAAAGATAATAAATCTAATTTTTCATTAAAAATAAAAATCCAAAAATATTTTTCAAATTTAGTTTTCCTTTTTGATTTTGTGTTTGTTTTTGGTGTGTGCACACCCGATCTTTTTCTTCTCAACCTCTTCTTTCACCACTATCAAATCCCGAGAGGATTATTCGTCATAATCACCGTGTTCATTTCTCAACCGTTGAGGAAATGGCCGACAACCCAAACAATCAACACCCGCCGATGGGTGGTGAAAATCACATGCCAGCTCCCGATCTCTGAACGATGGAGGAGCTGTGCCAACCCACAATGCACGGACGTGGTGGCCCGATTGCCCCCGTCAATATTCAAGCCGCTGATTTTGGACTTAAACATTATATGATTCAACAAGTCCAAAATTCGTGCCAATTTCATGGCTTACCGGGTGATGATGCGAACAAGCATCTTGACAAATTCATAACCGTCACCCAAAGTATGAAACAAAATGGGGTCTCCGATGACGCCCTCCGTCTATATCTCTTTCCTTATTCCTTGACGCATCATGCCACCGCTTGGTTTGATCGTCTTCCCAAGAACTCCATTCGTAGTTTTGATGAAATGGTTACGAAGTTCTTGGCGAAATATTTCCCACCGTCAATGGTGACGAAATTAAGGAATGAGATTAGCAATTTCCGTCAGCTTCCCGATGAATCATTGTTTGAGGCATGGGAACGCTACAAGTTATCGATTGATCGGTGTCCGAACCACAATATGTTATTGGTCACTATTATAGATACCTTCTATAACGGTTTGACATTACGACACCGTGATACGATTAATGCTGCTGCCGGTGGTACGTTTATGAAACGTCGACCCGAAGAGTGCTATGATCTCATTGAAAACATGACCACCCACCATAATTTTTGGGATTCCTCTGCCGAGAGGAATGAGTCAACAAGATCTAGCACTGATTCCTCTACCTCCGAGATAGCCGCTCTTTCTAAACAAATGAATGATATGTCAACGGTTATCTTGAGAATGCATCAGACTATGAATCAAAACAACAACAATCAAGTCAATGTTGTTAATCATAGTTATGAGACATGTGGTGGTCCTCACCAATATTTCGAGTGCCCAGCCGCCGGTGGCTACACTCAAGAGAACGTTTACGCTGCTACGGGAAACTTTAATCAGGGAGGTAACGGTTACCAACCCCAAGGTGACCGTAATTTGCTCAGCTACCGTTCTAACAACTTCCTCGGACCACCCGGTTTCCCACCAAATCAAAATCAGCAAGTGCAAAACCGCAATGTTCAAAATAACCAAAATCAAAATCGGGGCAATCAAGGTTATCAAAACCAAGGGAATTATAACCAAGCCCCGAATCAAGGAAATTTTCAAAACCAAGGAAATCAGAATTAGGGAAATTTTCAAAACAACAACCAAGGTTTTAATCAAAACACCCGAGGGGCAAATCTCAACAATAATCAAAATCAAGGATTTTTGCAAAACCAATCGACCTCGGATGAGATTTTGAAACAGCTTCTCCTTCAAAGTCAACAACAACAAAAATTTAACAAAAACCAGGAAGAAACAACTAGGTTTTTGATCAAGGAAATGACTGAAATGAAAAAATCTTTAAATGATCGACCCTCGGGTTCGGGTACTACTTCTCTCCCAAGAAACACGATCGCCAACCCGAGGGGCGATGCTAAGGCGATCACTACAAGGAGCGGTGTTTCATATGATGGACCCATGGCTCCGGCTACCTCTTCTTCTCTACCTCCCAAGGTAGTCGTCCGTGAGACCGAGGTGACCAAGGACACGGAACCTCCTACTAACAACGGAGGAACCAACGACGTCCAACCTCCGGTCATCCATCCATCTGAACCGAAGAATGTTAAACCAAAAGAAATTCCCGTCAAAGAAAACCTTCCGTATCCTTCGAGATTGAGTGATCAAAAGCTCCGTGAGAAAGCTTCGAGTCAAATGGAAAAATTCTTTCAAATTTTTCAAGAGTTACATTTCGACATAAGCTTCGTAGACGCTTTACTTCTGATGCCAAAGTTCACTTCCACACTTAAGAGTTTATTAAGCAATAAAGAAAAATTATTTGAAATGACAAAAACTCCAGTGAACGAAAACTGCTCCGCGGCAATTCTCAAAAAGCTTCCGGAAAAGCTTGGAGATCCCGAAAAATTCCTCATCCCATGTGAATTTCCGGGAATGGTTGAATGCCACGCCTTGGCCGATCTTGGTGCGAGCATCAACCTAATGCCATTATCCATCTGGAAGAAACTTTCTTTGCCCGAACTTACCCCCACTTGCATGACCCTCGAGCTTGCGGATCGGTCCATAACCCTTCCTAAGGGTGTAGCCGAGGATGTCTTTGTAAAGGTGGGGAAGTTCCATTTTCCAGCAGATTTTGTGGTAGTTGATTTTGACGCCGACCCCCGGGTTCCTCTCATTCTCGGAAGATCATTTTTGAGGACCGGGTGAGCTTTAATCGATGTTTATGGTGAAGAAATTACTTTGCGGGTCGATAAGGAAAAAGTTACGTTCAATATTAATCCGAACTCGAAACCTCAAACCGACAAATGCAATGTCGCTACGGTTGATCAAAAGTCCGATCCCGTAATTGCTCCTAAAAGAGGTGATCCAAACCTTTCAAGATTCACGGTCAAGAGTATGTCAGAAAAACGTGCTGAGCTCAAGGCCATAAAAATCAATCCTGGATCGAGCAAATGGTTTGAGTGTTGTGCTACAAATACTAAGAGTGTTCTTGACGACGATGATGAATCGGATTCGGAGACCACAACGGAAGAGGTGGAAATTGCTAGCTCTAAGAGCACACCTCTTGTCCCACCTCCGGAGCCGGTTTATCGTGTGGAGATTGTTGATTCCGTCCTTTCCGACTCTTCCCATCCTTCTCCTCCAATTGAGGGAAGTGATATCTCGAGGGAAGAGCTCGAGGTGTTCTTTGATAAAACTCCAATTTCTCCGGAAATTGTTGAGACTGACAGTGATCCGGGGGAAGATGATTCATTAAAAATAATTGATGAACCGTTCCTTTCCCTTCCCCCGAAGGAAGTTTATGAAGAAGTTAATCTTGAAAAGAAGCCGTCAGATCCTTTGGAGCTCGAGCTCGAGGATGCTTGTACCGAATATGAGAGTTTTACGTTTGACACGGCTAGTGGCAATCCCACTTCTGATCTCAATCTTTCTATCCCATCTTTTGAAACCTTCTTCTTTGATATTGATCATTCGGAGGAGACGAGTAGTGGCAGTACCACTTCTCATGCTCATATCTCTCCTCCCGAATATGAATCATTTCATTTTGATATGAATGATCTTTATCTCGACAAGTTCTCCGATGAACTTTCTCTTTTGATATCTCCTCCAGAATATTTTAAATTCTATTTTGATCTGGAGGAAGATACTAGTCTGGGGGGAGGTATACCTTCTCATAAAGATTTCATCCCGACCCTCCCGCCCAAGACTTATGACAAAACTTCTGCTGATGATGAAGAGCTTATTATGATCATCATCAAAATATTTATGCTCTTCATCACATATACTGTGGCTTCTCCCATCCTTCACTCCTTCGGGAGTGAGGATACCATCTTTGACCCCGGTATTACCATTTATGGTTGTTCTTTCTAAAAATACCGCGGGTATCTCGTCGGAGTGGAACTTTCATATGTTTCAATGTTTATCCAAACATCTTGAATGAAAGTCCGATGGAGATTATCTTTTCCACATGCTCCCCCATGGAAAAATAAATTCGGGGTCAAGTCAAGCTCATGTGACTCGGTTACCAAAAACAAGCGCTTCATGGGAGGCACCCCATGCTTATCCTTCTATCTTCTTATCTTATTTCTAATAAAACATGAAGAGGTCTCCCCTTCCATATCTTGTGTTTTGTCTTTTCTGTGATGTGTCCAGGATATGCCCGATGATTGAAGACTCTCGTGCTCGTGGTTTGCTTCTCTCCACTCGAGTTTCATCATTCGTTGCTTATCCGATATCCTAAAATCTTATCGTTTACATCTATCTTTTGGCATAATTAATAAACGGCCTTAGATTTATGTAGGAGAACCCTTACCTTTAAGACATTGAGGACAATCTCTCGTTTTAGTCTGGGGGGGTTATCTGTCGATTTGATTTTTGCCTTGCATTTTTGCCGTTTTCTCATGCAACCCCGTTTTTCCTCCAAAATTGAAAAAAAATAAAATAAAAAAAAAATAATAAATAAAAAATCCAAAAAAAATGAGAAAAAATTTAAAAATTTTTTGTGCAAAAATATAATAAATTTTGACATTTTTGTTGACTTTCCGCTGGTGAGAGTAGGAATAAAATTCTGACTTGACCGGGCGTGTTGAGCCCTAGCTTGTCCCCTTAACCATTTATAATCTATAAGCTCGTGCTAGTCTTTTACACAAGGAGCTATAAAATGCGAATTCTTTTTAAGAGTTTGCAAGTTCCCGTATTGACTTTATATATGCATGGCTTGATTATTTGGCTAAGCATTCGCGGATCTTATTATTTAAGATTTTAAATTTGCGAAGAACGAGAAATGATAGAGTTGTTTATAAGTTTAATTGGTTCTCTTTAGAGCTCATCGAAGTTATTTGTGGCTTTTTGTTCCCATAAGCTTGTTTCACTCAAAAATAGTAATCTAGGAATAATTAAAGGTATTTTGGTTTTGGCGATAATTAGTTTTTATTTCTTCCTTAGAGAATTCTTGCTTATGAAAGTTGGGTACACATCAAGGTACTGTCAGTGTTACGGTGTAATAGACTATTCCATCTTGCCGGCTCGCAACCGATGTTGGGATTGTTATAAAAGCCGTAGGACTTGGGGTTTGGCAACACAAATAATTAATGAATAATATAATGTATAATAATAATCCAAAGCTATAAAAAAGTTTTCTACATCTTGCCGGTTCGCAGCCGATGTTGTAGACTTCTAATAAAGGCATAGGAAAAATTCCAAGGTCATAATAGACTATCACATCTTGCCGGTTCGCAGCCGATGTTGTGATTGTTATAAAGGGCTAAGGATTAAATACGTTAATGTGCTTAATAATGTTTAAAAATGCCAAACTTCGACTCCGGGGATATCCTAACAAAAGCTTCTATCTCTGGACTCGTAGATGAGTTGTTTCGGTCGTATATAAAAGGAATATCCTCAAAATCGTGTTAAATCAAAGACCTTGATGTGGACCTCATTTTTGTATGCAACGGTTTTCGAAGGAAGGCTTGGAAACTACTTAGCGTCTAAACTAGGTATCTTTATCGGACTAAAAATTATCGAAACGAGAATTTGAAGAAATTCATTTCTCACCAAAAATAAAATAAATAGAGAAAAATAGGAATTTGGGAACAAGGAGTCCACAATTAGCTTTTATGGGTAGTGTTGGCAATCTAACTTGTAAATAGCAATGATTTCGTTTTTAAGCTTGGCTTGGGGACTCGTGAAAAATCGGGGACGACGAATTTTATCAGTATGATCACTTCTTTATGAGTCGTGTTTCCTGCTCAATGACCCTAAAAATTATCGATAGATAATGATTGTCAACAAAGCCGTCACCTAAATAATAAAGAAAAAATACAAAAATAGAATAAAAGGAAAAATGGGGAGTTTTTAGAACTTAAGATTTCTTAATCTCTTTTGAAAATTTTGCTACTTCTCAAAGTTAGTAAAAAGATATTAGAAATTTTCGGTTCCAAAAACGTGTTTTTATAACATTGCATGAGGACATTGCAATAGCTTAGTCTGGGGGAATATGGTATGTGCTTAAACACATACCTTTTCTTGACCAAAATCAGACCAAATAGACCAAAAACTGACCCAAATGCCAAATATATTTGTGTTTTTGTGTTTGTTTGTGTGCAGGTACGGATATCGAGAAAAAGGGACAAAAACAAGTCAAAACTGGGAAAACGAGCACGAGATTTGGAATTGATATTTAAAGCTGATGCCGGGGAGTTTTATGTCATCCAAGTCCTTGTAGAATCATCAATTGACAAGATTGGACCTTGGATCATATTTTGAAGTTTGGCAGAATAAGTCCCTTAAATTTCAGAAGTTACAAGAATGGTCCTTATCATTTTCACTTTACAAATCCTAATCACACATAAACCTAAAACCGGATCCATGTGAAAATAAATCCACAACCCATTTACTAAATCAAAAGCCCAACCCACCATGTTTATTAATAAACCCACAACCCGTTTTATCACCCAACCCATACCCATCGGTCAAACCCAACCATACACCCGGGTCAAACCTTCACTAACCCGGTCAACCCTTAAAGATAGTCAAAAAAATATTAAAAAAATACACACACTCACACACGCGCCAAAACTATCCCCTTTTACCCAGAAATTTACCGTACCATAAGAACCCTAAATAATAACCGTACAAATTCACCAAAATTAAGGGTAGATTGGTCCAATCATTGGGTTTCTAGAAGCTGTCAGGGGTGTCAGAAGGGCAGGAGATACACGAAGTGGACACATGGCAGCATTTCATTCGAGGGAACACCTCACGAATTTAATCCTATGGCTGGAAATCAAAGAGTGGGGAGCAAGGGTGATCTAAGGGTGAAGATTAGCTGAGGATGCACACGGATTGCCAAGCTGGCAGGTCTAGAATGATCTTCCTTCGGCTATAAATAGGGAGCTCTTTTCATTAGATTATTTTGTCCAATTTTTCATGTCTTTAGAAAATTGTTACCATTTTAATTTCTTTGTCATTTACTATTTTTCGTAGTGTAATTGTTATAATTCAGTTGTATTTTCAAGTTTTCAGTTGTAATTTGAGGTTTGATTAATGAAAGTTTTATTTTAATCTCATGTTGATTCTGTTTCCTTTCAATTGTTAATCTCATTTTTAGCTTCTCTATATTTCAGTAGCTTATAATTAATCATTTTAGCTTATTGCAACTTTTAAATTCATCTTTTGTTCATCTCATTTCCAAAATTCCAAAAATATTCAAAAAAAAAATAAAAAAAATATTGTAATCCTAGCTTCAATAAGCTAATTTCATTAGTTTACAAGCTTATATAAGCTCAGTAGCTTATGGTAAGCTTTTGGTAATTTCAAATCTGTTTTAATATCTAAAAGTCCAAAAAAGTCAACTGTGGTCAATTGTTCCTTGTTCAATGATGAATACCGATTGGAGTGATGGTCTAGGAGGAGAAATGGAAGCCTCTAGCCTGTCTAAAGACAGGCAAGCTTAGTGAACTCCCTCTGTTCTTGCTGAGGGAGAAGTAATTTGTAAGTTTCAATCTCATTTTTTGTTCCTTCTATGCATCAGTTTAATTTTGTTTGATTCTGTGGTTTTAGCTTGTTGATTATTGCTTGGTAGTTGATTAAGTAGCTTGGATAATCATAGATTGTATAGTTTAAGTTTGGACAGTTGGTTATTAATGGTTTAGTGTTTCGCAGTTGGTTAAGTGAGCTCTATAGGGACTGTTTTTAAGGCTTTAGATCAAGCATTGTTCATTGGTCATTGTTTTGAATTTTGATTGATCAAAGTTGGAGTTATTGTGGCTGTTAAGATTAGATGATTAATGATGTTATAGTTCATGTGAGGATTTGATCATTAGTTGCAAAAGTGAATCATAGGCTGTCACTATTAAGTTCTAATTAAGCTAGCATAGATCTGAGTTTATCATTGGTGTTTTTGTGGTTAGATTAGTGTTTCAAGTAGTGTTAAAAAGTTGGTTTAGTTTCACAAGCTTTTGCGCCAAATAGCCCAGGTCTGCTGCACAGACTTTCTGTGCAGAGCAGCCCCAAAAGCCTATATTCTAGCTTAAATTGTGACTTAACCACTTAAGCTATAGGTCTGATTTTTGGTTTTTCTAATAGTCCACATAGCAGGATTCTAGTAGAACATCTGGTATTTCATTTTCTAGCTTATTCATCAGCTTAATCAGGCCTGCAAAGTTGGACCAAAAATCTGTGCAGACCTAGTCTTCTTAGATTTGGTACATAATAGCAGATTTCTAGGGTCTAATTGAAGTTCCATTGAGGTGTTAGATTTAGGGCTTGTGTGATTTTTGCATTCTCAGCTGGTCTATGCATCTTTTGCCCCCTTAAGTTTCATCTAAACAGCTGATTAGACTGCTTATTTGGGCTGTGAAAGTCTCCTGTTTTCTGCCCTTTTCTTCCCATCAGTTCAGCCCTTAAGTGCTTATTCCTTTGTGCTTATTAGAGCTTTTTAAGTTGATTTGAGCTTAATATAGTGTGTTTGATGATCTTTGAGCTTTTGGTATAATTTGGTTCAGTTTAGCTTAACTTTAGCTTATTACAAACTGCTTATTTCTACTGTTCTGCTTATTTTAGCCACATCAGTTCCTGAATTTATTTTTCCTAGATAGAGAATTTAATTTAGATTTACTCAAATTTTTCCAGATTTTTCCATACTATTTTACTATTTTTAAATCATTTAAATAGTTTTTATTAGTTTTTAATTCATAAAAAAATTATTAAAAAGTCAAAAAAAAATATTTTTCTTTTTCCAAAAATTTTCTTTTATCAGTTTTAATATAGGAAAATTATTTTTATATTTTAAATTTTAAAAATTCACTTTTTATTTACGTTTTAAAATTCGTCGCGTAACGTTTTAAAATTCAAATTTTTCGTTTTTAGGTTCGTATGCTTAGCTTAGTTGAATCATTAGCTTATTTAGTTAATTTCTTTTTAAATTTCATTATTCGTAGTATAAAATCACCAATCAATCACTCTACTTTTTATTTACGTTTTAAATTTCGTCACGTAACGTTTTTAAATTCAAATTTTCGTTTTTAAGTTCGTATGCTTAGCTTAGTTGTACCATTAGCTTAATTAGTTGATTTCTTTTATAATTTCACTATTCGTAGTATAAAATCACCAATCAATCACTCTTTTTCACACACATTCACTTCACATATTCGACACCGAAACAAAAACTCGAATTCGACCTTCGTTGGGACACGACCCGGGGAAAACACATCCGTTGCCTTTTCCTTGGAAAAATATATACATAAAACGACAAATCAACTGGCTCTTAACATGGTACTGCTAGTTAGTCAAAAGGTACTGTCAGTTCATAATTGTTCCTGCTAGTATAAAGTTTGCTCTGTTCATCTTGATGCTTAAATGTTTACAATGCTATAAAACAAGTGCTTTGCACTTTGTTCTTTTGGTCTGCAACTAACAAATTTCAGGTTACTCAAGTTGATAACAAAACAAGGATCATGATGTGGAGATGGTATTCAGTTCACCAAGTTTTACAAACTTAAGAGCTGGCTAGTCCAACAGCAAACGGCTATTGGTAAAGACACATCAAATCCGTTGATGGTTGATAGTTTACCAAAAACTATATGGTATTTAACTAACCATACTTTACAGTAAATAGTTGACTAGTCCAAAGCAAACGGCTTTTGGTAAAGACAAGACAAATCCGTTGATAGCTGATAGTTTGCTAAAAACTATAAGGGATTTTTGCTAAAATTTCAAAGATACTGCCAAGTAAAATTTTCTTTCAAAATCAAAGGTACTGGTAGTTCAAATTTTTGGTACTGGTAGAGTAAAATGGTACTGCTAAATAACCGTTGAGTCTGTCAGTTAAAATTATAGCCGTTAGGTCTGGTAGTTAAAATTAGCCGTTGGGGTAATTCTGTAAATTTCTGATGTTTTCCTCGATTTAAGGGTCTGGTAATTATATTATATTTCTCATATAAAAGATCTTTTTAACCGCCTCTTCATTTATTTACTATAAATTTTCTCATAGTCGGTTAAAAGTAAATCTCTCATAATATCTTTAATCAATCCTTATCACAATTAACACTTACCTTTCATCTTCTACCAGTACCACAATCAAATCCCACCATCCTAATCAGGTTTTTCCTTAACCTTCACCATGGATGATCTAATTTTTGTTAAACGTCACAACCAGTTAGTGTTTTTGGAAAAGTCTGAGGATAATGAATCTTTTCATCAAATAGTGGACTTTCTAAATGATTCTTACATCAGGTTTGCTTTACTTGTAAATCTCACTATTTATGAATCACAAATTTTACTATTTTGTGAAACGGCTAAAGTTAAAACTCTTGAAAATGGGGACCAAAAGATAAAAGCCAAAGTGGATGGCAAAACCTTGACTCTTACCGAGTCATCCATTAGAAGACATCTTCGATTGGATGATTCAGATGGTATTAGTCAATTGCCTGATACTGAAATCTTTGAAAATTTGGAAAGAATGGGGTATAATGTAAATTCTAATAAACTCACTTTTCTTAAAAAGCATTTTACCCCACAATGGAGATTTTTGATCCATACCATCCTTCATTGTTTAAGCCAAAAGAAAACCTCATGGGAGCAGTTTAGTGGTAACATGGCTACAGCTCTCATTTGCTTGGCAACAAACAGAAAATTCAACTTTTCAAAACATATTTTTGAAGGATTGGTTAAAAATGTGGATAGCCAAACAAAGTTTTTGATGTATCCCAGATTTATTCAATGCATCATCACCAAATCAAATCTTTTGTTACTTCCCCCACACTCTCCTTATGAAACTCCAAAACTTACACACAAGGTGTTTTCAAATATGAAAATTGGTTTTAATGGGGAAGAAGTACCACTTTTTGAGGAAATGTTACCACAAAATGCTGAAGAACCATCCACATCATCTGAATCATCATCACCAAATTCTTCACCTGGATACATATCACCATCTCATCATCCATCACCAATCCCATCACCAGTACCATCTGTAACAACACCATCACCATCATATCATGCATCACCATCCCAATCACCTCAACATCAAACTCTGGATTCTCAGACTGTGAAGGAACTAAAGGAGAAAGTGAAACTCTTGGAAAATGCTATTCAAAGACAGAACACAAAATTTTCTAAGATCAACACCAAGCTAGTTCAGAGGGTTAAGAAATTGGAGGCTGAAGTGAAGATGCTGAAGGGTAAAAGATCTTCACAGTTGGTTTTATCTAGTTCTTCAAGTTCAGATGCAGAAAGCATGGGTCTCTCTTCCAAAAAGGGGAGGATGGGTAGTTCAGAAGGTGAAGAGGAGGCTCAGTTTCAATTTCATGAAGGAACACAAGTATATGATGAAGAGCCTGCTGGTGCAGGGCAAGAGCCTGTTAGTGCAAAAGAGCCTGCTCAAATTAAGAGGCTGTTGGCTATGGATTATAGAGGTACTGCTGAAAATGTTTACAAAAGAAAGAGGGAATCACAGCCTCAGGGGAGTTTGTTTGTTCAAGGAAGGTTATTTGTTGCTGATGAACAATCTGCTGCTCCAAGTCAAGAACCAACACCAAAAGAAAAGGGCAAGAATATTCTGGTTGAAGATGAACCTAGGCCCAAAAGGTTGAAGAAAAGAGAGCAAGAACAGATAGCTTTTGATGAGGAAGTCTCCAAAAAGCTTCATGAAGAAGAAATGCAAAAAGCTTTAGAAGATTCAAGACTGCTTGCAGAAATGCAAGAGCAAAAGGATGTTGCTCAAATTCTTCTTGACACTCAAGCTGCTCAGGAAACATTTGATGCTCAGATGCAATGGATCATTGCCAATGATCCAATTGTGAGAGGTCAAGCTTCCATAATTTTGGATGACAAGAATCTTAACACTGAAGAGAAAACAGCACAGCTTGAAACTTTTATCAACAACAAATATAGAGAAGCAGCTCTGGATAATATTTTTCAAAAGATTCAGGAAAGCCAGAAGAAAGGTTTTAAGGTGGGCTCATCTGAGAAAGATCAAGTGATTTTCATGAAGAGGTTTCTAAGAAGTCAAGCTAATTGGACTGAATCTCAACTGAAGAAGAAAACTCCTGATGAAATCCACTTCCTTTATCTTAATGCCTACAAGACATGTTACTTTAAGATCCCATCTGATGCTAAACCTTTAAAGAAAAAAAAAGGTGCTCAAAAGAAACAAGAAGCAGAATTGGATCCAGAACAAGTAAGTAAAATGATAATTGCTTTACCAACAATTATTCATGCTGATCCAATTAGGTCTAGACACCCTATTATAGATTGGGAGATTCACCATGATAGGTCAGGAAAGGCATGGAAGATAACCAGGGTTGGGGGTCAAACTGCCATCTTCAAAAAATTTGAAAATCTGATAAAGGCATGTGATAGAGCTGATTTAGAAGAGTTGTGGAATTTAGTTCAAATCAGGCTAGACACTAAGAATAACATTGATGTTAAAGAACAAGAACTTTGGGTAGAGTTCAATAGGATGTATGATCCTGATCCAAAGGATGTACATTGGAAGTTTCCATACCATGATCCTACCACCACATGGGAATTCCTAAGTCTTAGCAATGTGCATCATCTTTTTACACAAAGTGGGATTGAGCTCTTTATGTTAGCTGAAAAAGAGTATCCACTGAGCTATGAAGTTCTTTCAACCATGATTTTCAAGAGGTTAAGGTGTGATAAAGATGAAGAAAGGTCAGAAGTTTTTCAAAGTTTGTTGATGAGCATTTTTGAACAATGTGAAAGAAAAAGGAAGAATAGAGAGTGAAGTTTTTGGAAGAGTTCCCTCAGATCCTCAAGGTATGGATTTTATTCATAAGAAACTTGTTTATTTTAAAGGGAATAACAAGTTTAGGGGAGGATTGTTGGGAATAAAATGCTTAAGTCAAAGAGCCTCCCTGATGAAGTATTAGGTCTGCTAGTTCATTTTGAAGAAGTTGAAGATAAACTAACAGTACCTTCTGGGTGAGAAGGTACTGCTAGTTAAAGAAGGTCCTGCCAGTTTGAACATCAAGTTGTTAGATATTTTATTTGTAGATATTTTAGTTGTATTATTAGTCTTGTACATTGTAACACGTTAAGTAAAAGTAGTATAGTCTTCCATGTCGTGCAGTAGATAATGTTGAGTGTTTTACATTGGAAGTTGTAATAGTAGGTTAGAAAAGTCTTATTATCTTATTATAATGCAACTTGACAACATGTAAAAAGGGTTCCTTACCTATAAAAGGAACCCTTAGTCACCACCTTAGAAATATCTCTTCAACTAAAAACATAGTAATATCCAAAAACACCACAACCTTTCTAGTAACTTAGTTACAAATACACAAATCCCTTTTACGAATCAAAGATTCAAGGTTACCTTTGTAATCCTGGTGATAGTTTAGATCACCCGTATTATCTCATAAATAATATTGAATCGTTTTGTGTTATTCACGTTGTGTTCATTATTCTAAATAATTCACATTTGCATATTCACCACCTTTGTTCCTTTAAGTGTGTTATAGTAAATTCCGCGTACTAAATCACATTCATTCCTAAATATCCCAAACACATTATTAAGATTAACATCCCAAGTGTTTGTATAATCCTTCACAACATCGCAAAGTGGATTACTTGGCATGCTACTGAACAGTCTAAGGAAAACGGTAAG
This sequence comes from Artemisia tridentata subsp. tridentata, assembly GCA_021014915.2. NCBI lineage: Eukaryota > Viridiplantae > Streptophyta > Magnoliopsida > Asterales > Asteraceae > Artemisia > Artemisia tridentata. The sequence continues at coordinate 18,141,650 of CP139506.1, read as the reverse complement.
ATGAATCACCCGTGTGATGGTAGAGCATGGAAAAATTTTGACATAATGAAACCCGAGTTTTCTTGTGACCTATAAACGTCCGATTAGGGTTGGCTGCTGATGGTTTCAATCCGTTTGGCAACATGAGTCAAAATTACAGCATGTGGCCAGTCATATTGACAACATACAACACACCCCCGTGGATGTGTATGAAAGAGACTTTTGTAATGTTGACGATGTTAATTCCCAGCCCTAAATCACCTGCAAAGGACATTGATCATTTCTTGCAGCCTTTGATCAAAGAACTCCAAGATTTATGGAAAGGTGTGTGGACTTTAGACGCTGCTACGGGTACTCATTTCAACATGAAAGCGTCGGTTTTATGGACCATCAATGACTTTCCAGCTCGAAGTAGTTTTTCTGGGTGGAGTGGACATGGCTACTATGCATGCCCAACATGTAATCAGGACACTCCATCGCTTCCTGTGAAGCATAAAATCGCTTATGTTGATAATAGAAGATTCTTACGCGTAAGGCATCCAATGAGGAATAAACATAAGGAATTCCATGGTAAACCTGAAAGGAAGCCTCCTCCTAAAGACTTTACCAATGAAGAAATCATGATTCAAATTAGTAAAGTCTTTAAACGTGTCTGGGGAAACATCCACCTATTGTTAAAAATAACCCTAAACCTAATCGAGAAATCGAATTGAATTGGAGTAAGCGTTCTATCTTCTACGAACTGGAGTATTGGCCCATTCTTCAACTAAAACACAATCTCGATGTCATGCACATCAAAAAGAACGTGTTTGAGAGTGTGCTGAATACCTTGTTAATGAACGACAAATCCAAAGACACGCTAAAGGCAAGGCAAGACTTGAAAACTTTGGGAGTTCGAAAGGAGTTGTGGCTCGTTGAAAAAGGAAATGGGAAGTTCGATAAGCCTCATCCAAAGTACTCTTTCACACCAGAAAACATAAAACTTTTTTTGTAAATTCATCAAAGGAGTTAGACTACCTGATGGGTTTGGATCCAACTTTAAAAAAAAGTGACCGCTGACGATAAAAACATAACAGGCCTAAAATCTCATGACTGTCATATAATGATGCAGCGGTTACTTCCTTATGGAGTTCAGCAATACTTACCCAAAGACATTTTACTCCCATTAATCGAGCTCTGCTTATTCTTTAAGCAGATTTGTGCTCGAAATTTGATGCAGCAGGACATGGAGAAAGCTACAAAACAAATGATCGATGTTATGATTAACTTAGAGCAAATATTCCCTCCTGCTTTTTTTGACATAATGATTCATTTGGTTATACATTTACCCGAGGAGGCTATTCTAGGTGTCCCTGTTTACTAAAGGTGGATGTATCCATTTGAAAGATACATGAAGAAGCTAAAAAATTATGTCCGAAATAAAGTCAAGCCTGAAGGTTCTATAGCGGAGGGTTATGTTGCAGAAGAAGCATTAACTTTCTGCTCGCGTTATCTTAAGGATGTCGAGACGAGATTTAATCGTCCTGACAGAAATGACGACGGTGCACCTAAACAACCAGATAAATTCCAGGTGTTCCAATCAGTATGCAAACCGGTGGGTAGAGATGTACATACTGTCACAACCCGTAATTTCAGGTCCTTTTCCAAGCTTCAAAATTTCACTATTCATGGGTTACTATTCACTGATCGCTATTTATCATTTTACTATTCATCGTTTTTGAAGTCAATTTGAGACTTTGAGAAGCCGTCAAAAATTTTACTATCCATGAAACACTATTCATTCCCGGAGAAAATCACTATTCATGCTCATCATTCATCATTACGTAAACTAGGTTTACGGGTATTCAAATTCGCGTAACCAGGGTGGTTTAGCTGCGAATTCATGCATTGTCAGGAAGGACACATCATGTAGACTAGAGGAGTCTGCATAACATCAGTAACATCATCAGTACATTAGTTCATGCACGGATATGCATTATTTCAATTTACGTATGGTTATTTAAATAATTAACGTTACCACTCAGTCATTTCTACTGACATTATACCCAGTACTCCCAACAATGATCCTAGTATATTTTCATACTAATTTTAATGATATAAAGTTTATATTATTACTTTACCCGGTATTTTTAAACCAATTGCTATATTTTCCGTTAGGAGATTATAACTCCGTCGGTTTGCGATATTACAATCCGATAATTATTCTGACGCCCGATTCTTATCAGTAACATGATTTTATAATTTTTACAACTCCGTCGTAATTTATTTTAACTCGTCATGATTTATTTCAAGATAACTCGGTACCCGATAACTCCTAATGTATACATCAAACTACACTAATGTACACAAAACTAGACAATATCTCACCTAGCTATATTTTCTTTCCTTTTTCTTCCAATAATGCCCCCCCCATGGCTACTCCTCCATTTTTCTTTACTAGACCATGCCTCATTTATTACCTTTGTTTCCTTGTCTCTTGAATTAATTTCAATAACATCATTCATTCATAAACCAACTAGCCAAGTTTAGATCAAACTCTCTTCCTCTTCACCCATATCCCACGGCTCAACAAGAACACCCAAGGAAATCCATATATTTTTGAAGTTCAAGTATTAATCTTACTCCATTTGCTATCCTAGTTAAGGTTTTGTGATCAAAACCCTAAGTTATTGCACATTTCTCATCAAATCACTCCAATATTGTAAGTAAACTTCAAGAACATCTTTTTGATCTTTTCATACTTTCATTTACTTCTTATGTTCATGTATTTTCAAAATATATTGGTTAGTAATGCAAGTTACGTATGTTTTAGATACCACTTTGTTTATAAACTATCACAAACACTAGATCTATAAGTTTCACTAGTAATCCCATGAGATCCACCAAGGTTGGTGATGTTTAGGACCCCATGACACCCTAAGAAGGTGTATGGTTGGATTTGCGAACTTGTGGAGTTGATTTGAGGTGATATGATCAAGTTTAGAACCAAGGAAATGAGTTTTTCACAATCTAAAATAGCTACTGTCCAAAATCGTGTAATCTGGAAATTTCAGTAACTTTTGGGCTATTTTGGCCTTCAAATTTAGAAAGTTCTTTCAAAAACGAAACCGTGGCCGCTTGAATCACTAAAAACCGACTTATAACGAAGAAGTTATGATTTTTCAAAGTTAGACGACGAAAACTAAATTTCTGAAAAATAGCGTGCTGTTAGCCGAACTTTAAAGGACCAAACGAGGCGTTAGACGTGATCTAGGAGAGCCGAGATACTGAGATTATGTTAGTTCGTGTTATGACGAATCCGTGGATATAAAGAACGTAGCAAACGGGCTTATAACGACCGGGTTATGAATTTTTGAAAAGCCGACGAACCATACTCATTTTGACAGCATCAATACAAACACATTTTTCTAAGTGAAAAACTAGTATTTTGCAAGTCACAAAATTGATAGCCGATTATCTACTTGAGTCGTTGCTCGGAAGTATTTTGTGTTTACATTGTTCACCCTTGATCATTTCATTATGGACACTAGTACATTAAGCTATTTCATATTACCTATGTTATGGACTGTTAATTTCATATTATTTTAGTTATACGACGACATTGTCAGATATATATATGGCGACACTGCTAGATTAGATTATATGGCGACATTGTCAGAGTTTATCTTATGACGACATTGTCATGGCGACATTGTCAGATTTATTTATATGGCGACATTGTTAGATTTAGTTATATGGAGACATTATCACACTTACCTTTATATAGCGACATTGTCACACTTAACATTACATTTTGTGGTCCATAAATCATTTGACGTTCACTTAAACCAAATCTTATTTAGCAGTGGGTTGTAAACACACAGGTTGCAAGTCTTGTATGGGCAGGGCTTGGAACTGGGTGGATTTATAACGCCTTTCCTGGGAAATCTTTATTCAAACGCATTTCATTTTTCACTAATCTCTATGAACTCACCAACCTCGTGTTGACACTTTTAGCATGTATTTTCAGGTATTAAGCATTAGCACGCTACAGGAGGCTTTTGGCAGAGCATGGCATGGTCATAGAAGACTCTGATAAACATTTGGGACCGTTTTACTTATTTTAAAGGGCCTATTTCCGCACAACTTTTAATAATGTAAATTCAACACTTTTGTTAAACAATTTTATTCTAAATGGTTGAGATGAAAAACCGTTCTTTACACTTGTGTTGTGATACCAATTGAGTTACACCCCAGCGACATGTAAGCTTCCGCTGGACCTGAATTTGGGGGTGTGACAGATCGGATGAAGCCAGATGTTATGCAGGCAGTTGTATGGTTTGTACTTAACAACAGTCCTGAAATCGACGCAGACATCCGGCCGTACAAAGAGTATGTTTCTTCTTTTTTATATTTTGAAGAACCCTTTTTTCCCTAAGTTATTTGTTTTCAATGACTTATTCTAATATCATGAACTTTTGCAGTGAATTTCCTAACAATACCGTGGAAACAAGTTTTCCTCCCTGGTTCAATTACAAGGTAAACACATTAGATATATTACCTTGTAGTCCAGAATTTTTGCTCATCTGAATCTGTTTGCATCTCTTTCGTAGATCCGTGAAAAGTGCGTGGCAAAAGATCCTAGTTGTAGTCCCGAGTTACTCTCTTTGGCATGTGGACCTTCATCTAGTGCAAGTACATACCCCGCTTGCATAGTTAACAGTGTGAAGTTTTTGGTGCATGATCGCGATATACTTCATACCACTCAAAGCAGTGGAGTTTCAACACCCGGGCATGATGGAGATATGTATTATGGTCAAATGGAAGAAATTCTGGAGGTCACTTATATGCGCAACCGCAAGGTTGTGTTGTTCCGATGTAAATGGATCGACACCTGTAACCCTAATAACCCTACGGCACGCTCTAGACGTTCTTACATTGAACGGGGCATACATCATATTTTGACTGATAAGGATGCTTTTAGAAATCAACAATACATTCTTGCGACACAAGCAACACAAGTCTTCTACCTTGAAGACCCTGCTAGACGACCACCTCATTGGAAGGTCGTCGAAGATGTTCATCATCGAAAGATCTGGCATCGGGATGTGGTAGATTCTGATCAAGATGTTATACATGGCAGCAGTTCATCAGATGTTGCATTGTCTGTTGGTTTGACTGGTTTGGAGTATGCGGATTTGAGTGTAAATGATGAATCAACAGAAGTGGACGCCCCACCAGATGATGCTGAAAAAGATGCTGATTTTATTAATAATGAAGATGATGTCGTTGCTCATGTCCTTGATGATGATGATGTTGACGTGTCTGATGATGATGAAGTGAACCCCACTGTTGTTGAAGAAGTTTTATCTAGCGATGATTTTGATGATGACAATTGTTCTTAATTTGTAATTTGAATGAAATTGTTACTATATATTTAAACGTGTAACTTTTATTTGAATGAAATTGTTATGTAATGTTTAAATGTGTATATTTATATGAATGTGTGTATTAAGCCCTAAATCGTATTAATTTGTCCATCAAATATTGCCCTAAATCGTTCCTTTTGTCATTTTAGGTACTTTGGAGAAGAAATCTGGAAAAGGAAGCATTTTGGACGTTTTTGGAGCATAAAAGTGAAGAAAATGACAAAGTCTCAAAAATCGGCTGGAAAAGTACCTTTGACCGCGTCAGGGATTGTTCCAGACGGCGTCATGGCTTGGCAAAAGAGGTGGATGTGAAAAATACACATGATAAGCCAGAGAGTTTTTACAAAGGAAGTCTGACGGTGTCACCCTTTAAGGTGATCTAGGCCATCACGGTTTAAGTTAAAGAGGGACGGCGTCAAGCCCATTTCTGACGGCGTCAACCTTTGATAAGCCAGAGCGGATTTTGGAGCACTAAAGAGGGACGGCGTCAGGAAGGCCATCCGGGAACCCTAGACACGGTGAGGTGACGGCGTCAAGATCTATAACGTGACGCCGTCAGATACTAAACTCTATATATAGTTTTGCAATTTTTTGTCATTAGTGTGCAACTTTGTGAGGAGAAACCCTAAGACGAATTTCTGCCATTTTTAAGGGTTTTCATACCCTTGGATCTCCCATGTTTAATTGAAGATAAGTAATCACTTAATCAATCAATATGTCTATGTGTTGTTTGATTATATCTTGTTCTTGTCTTTTAATTAACATGCTAGGCTAGATTTATCTTGTGTTTGCTTAGATCTAATGAAACCTAACTATTGATTATTAGTTGTTAGTGTGTTATTAATTGTATTGGATGATTGTTTATCGATGTTAGGCTTAAGAAAACTGGCTAACCTCCTATACGGTAATTTGCTTGAACGTCTTAAGAAACATGAACCAATGCGTACTAGGTTTATATGGTTGTATTTAATGCATGAGCGAATTCTAGTGATCCCATGTTAGGAGCTTCTTAGCCGGCTCGACATAGGAGTGAAGTAGGAGCTTGTAGAGTTGGGGAAGTACGTACGCCACCCACGATTGGTATTAAGGAATACACCCTTCATCCACGCAATTAATACACACTAATCAACCGGTAAAAGATAGTTAGGGAGTAAGGAAATCTAAGTAAACACATTTCTCTCCACATAAGTTTCACAACCTTTTCATTTTCAGTTATTTTATTTTATTTGCATTCGTAGTTATTTGGGTTAGTTGACTAGCAAATAATTCCGCCTACTCCTTCAAACCCGAGATTTTATTTGCTTTCATACAATATAAAAAAATATAAAAAGAATCTTCCTTCACCCTTAGACCTAATTAGAGTAGTTTTTCATACCTAACGAACACTATTCCCTGTGGAGAACGATCAATCCCCCGTACTTACCACTACACTATACTACATCGGTCAGGTACACTGCCTGGTGGGGTTGTAAGCCTCTTGAGATCCCTCGAGAGGTAAAACCTGTTGTAAGGTCGCAAAACCACGCATCAAGTTTTTGGCGCCGCTGCCGGGGAATAGTTATTGTTTAGGTTGAATTTTTATTTTATTAGGTCTACTCACTAGATTCCTTTCTAGTGAGATTTTTATTTTATTTTTTCTAGGTTTTCTTTAGTCTATCTTTTTTCTTCGTTTCTTTGTTCGTAACCATTACCATCCGACATCATGGAAGGTGGTAATATCCTTGATCCCAACAACCCACCACCACAACAACACCCACCTCCTAGAGCCCGTACCTTAGGAGACTACTCCCGTCCTAGCCACCATGGCTATCGAAACACCATTGAGCTCACTCAAGGAGCCAATGTCACTCCCTTGCGATCCGACACCATCCGGTTGGTGCAAAGCGGATGCGCATTCCATGGACTTCGTTCCGAAGATCCTAACCAACATCTCAAGGACTTTCTCAAAATCGTTGATTCCATAGACCTTGATGTTGCCACTCGAGAGACGACCCGACTGCGTCTCTTTCAATTCTCTCTGCGGGACCAAGCTAGTCAATGGCTAGAGCGTCTACCCGCAGGATCCATCACCTCTTGGGATGATCTCACCACTCGTTTCCTCGCTCAATTTTTCCCACCAGGAAGAACTACCAAGCTAAGAAATGATATCTTGATGTTCCAACAACGTCAAGGCGAAACCCTCTACGAGGCATGGACTCGATTCAAGGACTTACTCCAAAAAGTCCCTCACCATGGCATAGAACTTTGGCTCCAAGTCCAAATCTTCTATGACCATATCAATCTCTCCACGAGGCAAACCATTGACCAATCGGCCGGTGGTAAGCTACGTGATCTAAGTGTGGAACAATCATGGGCTCTCCTAGAAGATCTTGCTCTTTATGACAACGAAAGTTGGAGTGATCCCCGTGATTTGAATAAAACGGTCAAGGCAATATCTTTGCCTTCGAACAATTCAAGCACTTCCGACCGTAGGATCATAGAACTTGAAGACCAAGTCAAGTTTCTTATGAAATCCTACGAGGCTCCTAAACCTTTAAGCCAAGTGAACAAAATCACTTCTTCATGTGAATTATGTAGTGGTCCCCACGACACTCGTGATTGCATGGAACTCCCCGAACAAGCTTTTGCGGACTACGCATCCTCGCGTACCGACGGAGCGGGAGACAAGTGGTACACTTTCAAACCCGAGCCAAACCCCTACGGTGATTCATACAACCCCTCATGGAAAAATCACCCAAACCTTAGGTGGAAACAAAACCAAAACGCACAACAAACCAATTCTTCCAACCCACCTAATCGTTTCCAATCAAGCGGTTCCAACTCGAACCGTACTTTCAACAACAATCCTTCCAGCAATGGTAGTACCAATAACTTTGAAGGATTGATGTCTCAATTTATGGCATCTCAAGAAGCTCGGATAGCTAAGTTTGAATCCGAATTCAATCAACAACAAACGGAGATGACCAATAAAATTGACAACTTATTGAAAGCCCTCAATAACCAAGTGCTATCACCTCCACATAAGGACGCTAGGAACACAAATAGCGGACCCCAAGTAAAAGACCCCTCTTCATCCAAACACGTCCACTTCGTCAACATTGTCACTATTAAACCAATTGATAGGAATGAGGATAATAGTGAACCTGAGGATGAGGTTAAGAAAGTCGAGGTTGATAAAGAAGTTAGGAAAAGTGAGATTGAAGAAGTAGATGATGATGAGGACTACTTCAATAGGCTACCCACTAAGGAAGAGCGCGCATATCATACAGACTTATTCGATGACCCCGAGACACCATACTTCCTAGGTAGACCAATTATAAAAATAGGCGATCCTTCTAATCTCAACATACCATGCAACATCGGACATTTGCATGTGTGGAAAGCTTACATCGACCTTAGATCGCCCATAAACATCATGACTAGAGCCCATTACAACTTAATAATGAAAAATCAACTTGGGTATAGGATATTCCCTGATAAGGGTTGGATGAGTAACTTCACGGGAAGAGTTAAGGGAATACCGGTTTATGTAGGAAACTTCACCTATGTCACCGACTTTGTAATTGTAGAAGATATCCGCCCAATAGTCGATGCATCCTTAACTCAAGTAGTTTTTGGAAAACCATTTGTTGAGGTCTCTAGAATGACTTATGAACCTTCCTTAGGGATAGTTAGATTTAAGGATGAGACCGATGAGGTAAACTACCAAATGCCATATAAGATAGAGCAATTCCAACACTTGTCAAATGTTGAGAAGGAGCTTAAGCAAGCGGTCTACTATAGGAATGATGAGGATAGAAATAAAGGAGTAGACTATGTTATGGAAAGGATATCCGGTTTCTACAAGGATTGTTTGAAATTAGGACCGGAATATAAAACCGGAAATGAGAATGGCCTAGGAACCGTGACCAATGATGGAATCACGTAATGTACGGTGACTTTGAGTCTAGCTACAAGACTCGTTAATAAAGAAAAGCGCTTCTTGGGAGGCAACCCAAGCTTTATTTGCTTTGTGTGTTTATTTATTTGTTTGTTTGACTTTATTTGTTTCCGTATGTGTGTTTAATTTTTATTATTATTGATTCATGTTCAAAACTAAATTGTGAAAATGCTTTATCTTGTTTTTAACTTCGTCTTAACTACATATAAAGGTATTTTGCAAAAGTTAAGTGTAAGGGAAATCCAAATCGGTTTATTAGAACAAATGAACATGAATCATAACAATATTAAATTAACATACATATTAGTATTTGTTTGAGTAAAATGCTTGTATCGAGTCGTAATGATGTTTTGCAGGATTTCCAGGAAGTAAGGTAAAGGTTTTTCCAGAAATTTTCCGGAAACTTAACATGAGAATTCTGTCAGATCATTTCTGACGGCGTCAGGCTTTACAACCTGACGGCGTCAGGTTTTAATTTTCTGAAATTTTTGAAAGTTTTGTTTTCATAAAAAGTTTTTATTAAATCTCTAACTTATAAACTCCAGGAATCTGCAAAATAATCATTCCACAAGCATTATATCCTTATATAGAATTTATCCCGCCGATGTTATGCAGGTTTTCGTGTTTGTTTTCTCAGGTTTAACAGGTTATTTTGGACAAGGAGATGTATGTGGAATCAAGCTTATGGCGATGCATTAGTCTTGGAGCTTCTACATTCTCTTGGAAGAAGATCTGACCATGTTACCTCTTTATCCACCAAACGAATCAGGAGAGTATTTGATTTCATTCGTTTACCTTATTACTTTTACATCTTGTTATTTGAACATTGGGGACAATGTTCATCTTAAGTGTAAGGGGGTTAAAAATACGATACTTTAGAGAATACAATTGCACTTGATTTTTGTTTGTTTGATGGTAGATGTGTAATAAAACTGAGATAAATACCTGTTAGGGCAATTTTAGTGCCAAATTTAAAATTTTTTACAACATATAGGAGTGAAACTTTGATCTTAATGAGCGTCTCATGGATAGGAGTTATATGACTAGCACAAAAACCGTACCACTAAAAAATTTTCCACCCCCAAATATGTGAGGTTCGCCCCTAGAATTGGTAGGAAATGCATTTATGCTATGATGTGTGTACCGGTAGCACTTAGATTCTAGAACTTGCGTTAGGACCATTCCGAGGCCACAAGTGAGACTACATTCGTGTAGTTAGATTTACTACATGATAAGAGGCATTAGGATTAACCCATTGTTTTACACCTGTGTTTTTGTTATAATTACATTGGCTACATTGGTCAAGTAATTCTCCCACACCCTTTGCGTTGTACTCATTTTTAGTACACGATACCCCTAGTACACCCCTCAGAGCCTATTTTTTCGTTTCGACTTTTAAGCATTTTACTTAAAGGAAGAATTTGTTACACCCCACTTAAATATACACCCAAATCGCCTTAGCCTACCTTGTATGCACTCATTTTTAGTGCATTATTGTTACAACATTTGTTTAAACCCTTAGTTAATTATCTAATTGATTACATGGTTGCTAAGTCGAGTCATATCCTTGTACATATTGTTTTGGGACGATTGGGACTCATGGGTAAAGTACTAGTGTAATGGAGTAATGGGGAAGAACAACATTATTACCCCCATATGTGCTAAATATTTTAAAAGTACTCCAAGTGTTTCGATTATCTTAATTCGAGTCATTAGAATAGTTATTTGTAAAGTTATGTAAAAGTTCAAGTGTAAGGGGAATGCAACGCCCCCTACGATGTATTATTTTGGATGGTAGGGCAAGAGTGTATGAAAAAAAAAAAAAAAAAAAAAAAAAAAAAAAAAAAAATCGAAAAAATCAAGAAAAATACAAAAAAAAATGAGAAAAAGAAAAGTAGAAAAAAAACATACGGACTACCATCCCGTTTCATTTTATGTTTATTTTATGTTTTTGTTATTTTGTTTTTAGCTTAAGTCGAGTCTAGTCTTGGCTTAGCAACGCCATATTTTACATGTAATTAATCAAGATCTTTAACTCGCCACCAGTAAAATATCCCTTATCCAACAAATCCGTGTTTATCATATCCCTACACCTCACGTTATAACCCGTTTAAAAGCCCTCTTTGATAGTTTATCTTAGGTGCTTACGCCTAGTGGAGGAGGTTTTCGATCCTTTCCCAAGCCTATGGTAATCTATTTGCTATGACAGGTAGTTAGAGATATTATCCGTTTTCATTTATGAGATATACTTTTATGACACCTGAGAGATGTGAGTATCTAAACACTACTTGTGAGGTGCTAATTTGTAATCTCCGTGCTTATTATGATTAAAGTGGAACGACTATTTATTGTAATTACTTTTATATTGGCGTTAAATGACCCCTAACTTGTATTTTGATTAGAATAAAAGCGCATTTGCTTGAGGACAAGCAAATCTCAAGTGTAAGGGTATTTGATGAAGCGAAAAGTGTACCGCTTTTAGGGGGTCATTTAAGCCCTAAATCGTATTTATTTGATCAAATATTGCCCTAAATCGTTCCTTTTGTCATTTTAGGTACTTTGGAGAAGAAATCTGGAAAAGGAAGCATTTTGGACGTTTTTGGAGCATAAAAGTGAAGAAAACGACAAAGTCTCAAAAATCGGCTGGAAAAGTACCTTTGACCGCGTCAGGGATTGTTCCAGACGGCGTCATGGCTTGGCAAAAGAGGTGGATGTGAAAAATACACATGATAAGCCAGAGAGTTTTTACAAAGGAAGTCTGACGGCGTCACCCTTTAAGGTGATCAAGGCCATCACGGTTTAAGTTAAAGAGGGACGGCGTCAAGCCCATTTTTGACGGCGTCAACCTTTGATAAGCCAGAGCGGATTTTGGAGCACTAAAGAGGGACGGCGTCAGGAAGGCCATCCGGGAACCCTAGACACGGCGAGGTGACGGCGTCAAGATCTATAACGTGACGCCGTCAGATACTAAACTCTATATATAGTTTTGCAATTTTTTGTCATTAGTGTGCAACTTTGTGAGGAGAAACCCTAAGACGAATTTCTGCCATTTTTAAGGGTTTTCATACCCTTGGATCTCCCATGTTTAATTGAAGATAAGTAATCACTTAATCAATCAATATGTCTATGTGTTGTTTGATTATATCTTGTTCTTGTCTTTTAATTAACATGCTAGGCTAGATTTATCTTGTGTTTGCTTAGATCTAATGAAACCTAACTATTGATTATTAGTTGTTAGTGTGTTATTAATTGTATTGGATGATTGTTTATCGATGTTAGGCTTAAGAAAACTGGCTAACCTCCTATACGGTAATTTGCTTGAACGTCTTAAGAAACATGAACCAATGCGTACTAGGTTTATATGGTTGTATTTAATGCATGAGCGAATTCTAGTGATCCCATGTTAGGAGCTTCTTAGCCGGCTCGACATAGGAGTGAAGTAGGAGCTTGTAGAGTTGGGGAAGTACGTACGCCACCCCACGATTGGTATTAAGGAATACACCCTTCATCCACGCAATTAATACACACTAATCAACCGGTAAAAGATAGTTAGGGAGTAAGGAAATCTAAGTAAACACATTTCTCTCCACATAAGTTTCACAACCTTTTCATTTTCAGTTATTTTATTTTATTTGCATTCGTAGTTATTTGGGTTAGTTGACTAGCAACTAATTCCGCCTACTCCTTCAAACCCGAGATTTTATTTGCTTTCATAAAATATAAAAAAATATAAAAAGAATCTTCCTTCACCCTTAGACCTAATTAGAGTAGTTTTTCATACCTAACGAACACTATTCCCTGTGGAGAACGATCAATCCCCCGTACTTACCACTACACTATACTACATCGGTCAGGTACACTGCCTGGTGGGGTTGTAAGCCTCTTGAGATCCCTCGAGAGGTAAAACCTGTTGTAAGGTCGCAAAACCACGCATCAATGACGTGTGTAGCTCCTAGATCACACGGCGGGGATGCTAGTGGTGATCCACCAAGACGGCCCTCATTTACTATGCCGGGCTATTGCGCAGGTAAGAAATTGTGATTTTTATTTTACATTTTTTATTGATAAAACTAAATTTTTTTACTTGTATTTTCACGACTCAATAACTTATATTTGTAGGTTCAATAATCACGGGTTAGACCTCAAATCGGGCCTTAAAGAGGGCACTTAAAGAGAATAATGATCAACCTTTGTCGATCGGCTTTGATTACGATGATCAAGGTACCTTCTCCCCTATAGGCAAGTATGCAGAGCAGTTGAGTAGTCTTATCGGGGAACAAGTTAGGCCACTTCCCCTTGACTGCGAGTGGGAACAAATTCCAGAACCTTTTAAGGCTCATATATTTTCCACACTCGAGGTATTAATTGTTTATTTTATTTCTATTCTTATTGTTATCGACCGTTTAGATATACGTGTTATATTTAAATTGTGTGTTTATTTAAATGCGTATATTTATTTGTAGACCTATTTCAACATCGCGCTTTGGTTAAAAGACGATCGCCGAGAGACGGTTGGAGAGAATGTATATACGGTGGGGGAAAGGGTATCTCTTGGGCTGAAACTTCAGATGCGGTTACTATATCGCAAAAATAAACACAGGATCAAGTCTAATTACTTTGATACACATGAGACGCCCATGGCGGCAAGGGAACAGCCGCCGCCACCGAAAGTGTGGCTTAACAGAAGCCGAGAGGAATGGGAGATGTTGGTCGACTGGTGGTCCGAACCGGAACGGATGGCAAGATCTGCCAAAAATGCAGATAACCGAGCTAAAAACAAGATAATAACTCACCAAGGGAGACAATCGTTCGTACAAGGAAGAAACGATTATGTAAGACTCATTATAATTTTTGTAATTTTTAAAGGTCTATATATTGTTTATATATAGCTCGTTATTAATTTATTTTATATTGTATGTATAGAGGGTTAACAATAAAGGGAAAAATGAAGACCTGATCGAAACATGGAGGAAGGGGCATTCAAGAAAGAGCAAATTTAAAACAAAAGATAACAAGACGGCTTATGTAAGTAATTTATCTCTTAACATGCGTCATTAAGATCAAGTTACTTTTTTTTTAACTTGCTTGTTTTTAACATACTTAGTGTTGTTGTTGTTGTTGTTGTTGTTTTTTTTTTTTTTTTTTTTTTTTTTTTTTTTTTTAACTTACACAGCTGGAGATGAAGTCCCTTTTTTATCAAGTTAAAGCTGGTACAATCCCGTTGATAACCGAGCAAGAAATATTGGATACAGTAGTTCCGAGTGACAACCGCCAAAATATGTCGGGCAGGGGCAGGATGATGCCGGGCATGGGCAAAGCTTCATCCAGGTCCACACATCGGCCGGTTGGACAAGATTATATTACTCGGCAGCATATGACGGAGGTGTTAAGGCGAGAGGAGCAAGAGAAAGAGTTGCTGAGGAGGCAAGCTCAGGAGGCGCAACAACGGGCTCTCGTGGCCGAGTGAGAGGCTAGATTGGCTAGGGAACAGGCTAACGCGGCTACTTCTAGAGTTGGCACCTTCGAATCTTTCCTTGGGCAGTTTATGAGCCACTATAACAACCAAGCTAATCCATTTCCCGTTCTCTTTCCCCCACCTGCTCCATTTTCCTGCCCTTTTCCCGGCCCTGCTGCTCTCCAAGCTCCCTTTCCCGACCCTAATAATTATTCCTTTGACAATTGTTATCGTCCCTCCTTTCCCGACTCTACTACATGCTCGGGTTCTAGTTCTAATTATGCAATGCTGCCACCCGACCTTAACAAATACATCTTACAAAATAATCCTCATTTGAGCCGCATTCCCGAGAATAATAATGGTAGTAGTGGTGAGGAGGAGGAGGCGGAGGAGGAGGGGGAGGAGGAGGCAGAGTCTGACGAGGAGTCGGACGAGGAGTAGGCGTAGGGATGTGAGATCTTATTATTTGTGTTAACTTTATGACTTGTTAGTAACTTTGAGACATGTTAATTAGTAAATTTTTGACTTGTTAGTTTAATTTGTATTGTATTTGTCGAATGGTATCGTGGATTTGAGGAATGGTATTGTATCGTTTAGTAATTTGGTATTGTATCATATTGTCGAATTGGTATTGCGGATTGTGGTTGATTACAGGTTATATTTGTTTTGGTAGATTTTTTCTGGAAAAAAATCGGGAAAAAATCTAGAAAATATGCAGGTTTTGCTGCATTTTTTTTTTTTGCTCCCAGGAAAAATAGGGACGACTCGTCCCATTTTTTGTGACTGCCACATCATCTCGTGCCTACTGATTTACATTTAAATAATTTAAACACTTTGGGACGAGAATCTCTTCCCAAAATTTTTTTTTTGTCGTCCCGTTTTTTATTAAAAAAACATTTTCTTATTTAATTAAAAATAGTAAAAAAAGTAAATAAAAAAAAAGAAAGAAAAACTAGGGACGAGAATATCGTCCATTTTTGCATCAGCTATGTCGTCCCATTTTGTATTTTTAGAGTTGAATTTATAGTGGGGCCGAGCAACCTGTCGTCCCAAATTTTCATCTAGGTTGTCGTCCCAAATTTTTTTTTGGGACAACAAAAACGAGACTACCAAAATGGGACGAGATGTTGTGCCATTTTTGGTTTGGGACGATGCTCTTTGGAGATTTGGGACGAGAATATCGTCCCAAAGTGCAGCTTTTTTTGTAGTGACTGTGCTTTTTTTTTTTTTTTTTTTTTTTTTTTTTTTTTTTTTTTACCTTTTAGTCACCTCAACCCTCATTTGTAATAACGAACGATGCTCTCCCACTCCTGCCTTATCAAGTACCGATAAGCTCTATGTCGTTAACTCAATCACTAATGAAATTCTCATTAAACTTGATGTAGACAAAGCAAACTATGTTGTGTGATGTTACTTCTTCAAAAATCATTGTGAAAATTTTGATGTGTTAAAACACATCAAGGGTACGTCTTCTAGTGCTGCTAGTTCGGCTCCTCCAACCGCGGAATGGCTAAAAGCGAACTCCCTATCCTGGATTTTTCTAACCCTATCTGAAACCCTTCAAGGTAGGCTTGTTATGTCTAATCTCAAGTTTGCTAAGGATGCTTGAAATATTCTTGATAACAAATGGACATATGTACAATTTCTTTAAAAGGTGAACTTTGTGTCATACAACTTGTTGATCGTACGATTGATGTATATTTTCAAAAGATCGAGTCCATTGTTACTTTGCTTAATACTTTTGGTTCAGCTTTAAGTAATGATGATGTGGCCACATATGTAATTAATGGTTTCAGTGATAAATTTGCTCACGTGGTAGGTATAATTGCTCATCAGGATCCTTTTCCTGATCTTGCTACGGTTCGCTCAATTGTCACAACCAAAGAGATGCGTCTTAACTCCAAGCAACAACTTTATCCACTAACGTGTCACCCTCGGCTCCTAAAGTGCTTCTAGACGGGAATGGTACCTCACGGGAGAATCGTAGCCGTGACACGCGTGACCACGGGATAATCGTAATTCACGTTCCACTACTAACCCAAAGGTGTGTTTTAATTTTGCTCGTGATTTTTGTCATTTTGGTAACGTTTGTAGATTTGTGGATGATAGTTCGGCTCTTGTTAATAACCCATCATTATGGCAAAATCAACAAAAAAAATTCTTCTGTTAGACATGCATTGGGTTCGAATACTAAATTTGCAAATACTTGGTCCGGTACTTTTCAATCGAATATTGCACAGGCTGGTTTTCATTCCCATGTGGGACAACTGATTTTTAATTCACACGAGGGACATGCCTAAATCTTGTCCATTTTACAGGCCAAACAAAAGCTCATTGACAATCTGGCCCAACAGTTAGGACAAGCCCAACAGACTACTTCATGACCCATTATTCCTCTTGGCTTTGGATCTTAGGCCCAACAACAACTGGTGGCCTTTCAGTCCCAATCTCAACCATCTAAACCGGCCCAAAGGATGAATAACAATGCTACTGTATCTGGTGCTTCTAATGTGTTTACTGGATAGGAGATTTTACTTCCTCGGGCGTTTAGTAACATGACCTTGCAAGTTCCTAACAACTCAAACTGGAATATGGGCACACGTGCATCATCTTATCCTAACTCTTACGTTCTTAATCTTAGTATTGTATTTAATAAATACATTTATCCGTATGTCTATGTTGGTGACGGGAAGTCCGTTCCCGTTACTAACATCAACCATAGTATTTTGTCAACTCCATTTCGACCCCTTTATTTAAATAATGTTCTTGTTACCCCCGATCTTGTAAAAAATGGATTTCGGTGCGTCAGTTTGTTCATGATAATCAGTATTCTGTTGAGTTTGATCATTTTTGTTTTTCTGTGAAAGATTATTTGACACGTCAAATCCTCATCAAATGTGACAACACGAATTACCTGTATTTTTTCATGAAGCCATCTCCTATTCCTCAAGTTTTTCTTGTCACTCAATGCACGTGACACCAATGACTTGGCCATCTGGGAAGTGATGTGTTGCGGTATCTTATTTCTTGTAATCATATTCTTGGTGTAATAAGACGAATTCTCCTGCTATTTGTCATGCTTGTCAGCTTAGCAAACACGTGAGGCTTCTCTTTTCTAGTTCTAAAACTGTATTTAGGTTTATTTTTGATATTGTACACTCAAACTTGTGGACTTCTCCACTTCCGAGTGTTACGGGTATTAAATATTATGTTTTGTTTTTGGATCATTTTTCTTATTTTTATAGGTTTATCCTCTTCGTAATAAGTCTGATGCTTTTTCTAAGTTTATTCATTTTCTTGCTTTTTTTTTTAAAAAAAATCAATTTAATTGTGATATTAAATCTTGACAATGTGACCATGGCGGTGAATTTGATAATCATGATTGACACCAATTGTTTGCCACAAATGGCATTACATCGTTTTTCTTGCCCCAAGACTTCTAAACAAAATGGTAAGTCCGAACGTAGGATCCGTACCATCAACAACCTAATCCAAACCCTTCTCTTTCAAAGCCCATCTACCGCATCCTTTTGGGTCGAAGCACTTTATATGGCAACCTATCTTGTAAACGTATCACCCTCAACCTCCATTAATAATGAAACTCCTCACTTTCGCTTATACAAGACTAACCCTGATTATTCAACTCTTCATATGTTTTGGTGTCTATGTTATCTACACATTTTCACCAATAATAAACTTGAACCATGTGTCACTCCTTTTATCTTTCTAGGTTTCCCCATAAGTAATCGTGGGTATCCTGTCTTGACTTGGCCACAAACAAAATAATCATTTCTCACCATGTCACCTTTAATGAGACTAAGTTTTCTATGGCTCCATGACTCCAAATAATCCTACCCCAAACACGTTTTTAGAGCCCCCAATGAATATAATTAACCAACATCTTCGTTCGCCAGTTACAAGCCCAACTATACGTGGCCCAAATATTCCACCCACAAAACCCCGGCCCCACTACACCTCCCGGCTTGAATATTTCACCCGCAACACGCGGCCTAAATATCCATCCCACCATACCTCTCGGCTCAAATACCCAGCCCATAATACCGATTACAACTCATGGCCCACATAACCAGTCCTTACCCTTGGCCTCATCATTTGGCTCGACTTCACAAACCTATTTTCAAGCCCATTTGGCTTTTGCTGTGGACCAGCCCACTACCAGCCCAATTGTCGTTGCCCAACAACACCAACAGCAGCCACCCAATCCTAATCTCGCTTCAATTCATCCCATGGTTACTCATTTGCATGTTGACTCTAATAGGCCTACTTAACGTTTTACTTTAAATGTGTCTAATGTAAGTCATCTTCCTAAGTCTTATAGCATTGCTTTTAATGATCCTAATTGGTAAAATGCCATATTTAATGAATATCATGCATTAATTAAAAACAATACATGGATTCTTGTGCCTCGTCCATCTGGTGCGAACATTGTTCGCTCCATGTGGTTGTTTAGCACAAGTATTTAGCTGATGGTTCTCTTAGTCGCTACAAGGCTTGTCTTGTGGTGAATGGTAGTTCACAACAATTTGGGGTTGATGTTGATGAGATTTTTAGTCCGATTGTCAAGCCGACCACTACGCTATTGTTCTTAGTCTTGTTATTATTCAACATTGGCATGTTCATCAGCTTGATGTCAAGAATGTATTTCTTCATGGTAGTATATCTGAGACTGTTTATATGCATCAACCACCTTCTTTTTGGGATCCACAAGATCCTGATCATGTTTGTCTTCTATAGAGGTCTCTTTATGGTCTAAAGCAGACTCTTCAGGCCTAGTTTCAAAGATTTGCAAGTTATGCTATTCGCGTTGGCTTTCATCATAGTCGTCTTGGGACATATATTGCTTACATGTTGTTATATGTTGATGATATTGTCTTGAATGACTTTTCTGCAGCACTGTTACAGTGTGTTATTGATTCTCTTCATCAGGAGTTTTCTATGACTGACCATGACCCGCTTAATTATTTTCTTGGATGTCTATTATTCATTCTCCAGCGTGAATTTTCTTGTCTTAGGAGAAATATGCTTATGGGGTATTTGAGCACGCGCATATGCTCAACTGCAATCCTTGTACTACTCCGGTTGACACTGATTCTAAGTTGGGTGCTGGTGATGACCCAATTAAGGATCCTACTTTGTATCGTAGTCTTGCATGTGCTCTTCGGTATCTTACATTTACTTGTCCAGATATTTCTTATGCGGTTCAACTGGTGTGTTTATTTATGCATGATCCGCAAGAGCCTCCCTTTTCGACTCTGAAGCGCATTTTACACTATGCTCGAGGCACTATCGGTTATAGGTTACAGTGATTTTCTGCTTCGACATCTTCTTTGGTTGCATATTATGATACTGATAAGGTTGGTTGCCCTACTACTAGGAGGTCTACTTCTGGGTATTGTGTGTTTCTTGGTAACAACCTTCTCTCCTGATCCTCTAAACGTCAAGTTACGCTTTCTCGTTCCAGTGTTGAGGCTGTGTATCGTGGTGTTGTCAGTGTTATTGCTGAGACTTGTTGGTTGTGTAATCTTTTGTGTGAGCTTCACACGTCGGTGTCTTCTGCAACACGTGTCTATTGTGATAATGTTTGCAATGTATTTGTCTTCGAATCCTATGCACCATCAACGCACGAAGCATATTGAGATAAACATTCATTTATCGTGATTTGGTTGTTGTTGGACATGTGCGTCTTTTGCATGTTCCATCGCGTTATCAGTTTGTTAAAATCTTCATCAAGAGTCTTCCATCTGCTTTGTTTTCTGAAGTTCGAGACAGTTTGAGTGTTCGTTCTACTCTCGCTCCAAGAGCGGGGGGCTGTTAGTGGACTTATATTTGAATTAGGACTTATATTTGTATTTGTATTGGTTTAAGCTCAAACTCAAATATTAAGTTCAGTCATTAGTATATATATTGGGTCGTAATCTTAATTATGAATAAATGAATATTAGGTTAACATATATAACAATAAACTTGTATCTCCGCATATAGCCAATTATACGTGCATAAAACTAGGTTCAAAATAAAACCTAGTTAATGGTAACAAGTACCGCAAGAACAATGAATTTACAAGATAATTCTATTATCTTAAAACTTTATAAGTAGAACACATACTCTTGATTTCCTGTAAAAACATAAATATTGGCTTGCTACATTGAAGAATTTCCTTCTTTCACATAATTCTATTATCTTAAAACTTTATAAGTAGAACTTTTGGATATTATATAAAAGGATACAACCTTTTTGACAAAGATTTTTTTGGAGGTTACCACCAAAGTTTTTGCTTTTTGTTATATCTTAAATCTATTTCTTTAGAAATGATTTAAAGAAAGATTAGGTTTTTGATTGATTGCTTCATTTTGTTTTTGTTTTTTTGTACTATCTTATGGTGTAAGCAATTTTGTGACTAGCTAAAGTGCAATCTCCATTTATTTTTAGCATTTTAGTATGATCCAAGTCATTCTTGATAATGGCAAATTGTAGTTGTAAGGATGATGGATAACATGTGTCAATTTTTGGTCATGAATTGAAAATAGACATATGGATAACATGTGTCAATTTTTGTTCATATATTTTACTATAATGCTTTCACTTTGTAATGGGGTTGTCATTTATTTTTCCTTTTTAGAGCATTTGGTTTTGTTTCCATTAGTTTGGAACAAAAATTGACATGAGTTCGCAAAAAGACTTTTATATCCTCAATTATCGACTTCATTTTTGGCTTTTGATTGCACCACATGATGACCTAACTCTAGATACATTTCTCGTCCAACCCCTTTGGAAGCAAACAAATTAACACCGTTGCTATATATATCAAAAGTTTGTACTTTTGCCTATTAATAGGTTAAATTTCAAGGTGTATATTCAAGGGAAAATGATCTGAAAAGGCATCATATTTGCCACCTTATTCTTTTGTAAGCATCAAACTTTTTTTTTTTTTGCTATAGTGGGCACATACTGCCATTTTTCGTCTATTGTAGCGCCTAACGGGCTGTTCGTTAGATTTATTTACATAAATCGCCTTGTGGTTGAGAGTAGATTGCAACGACAGTCCTTAACGGCCGTTAAGTTATTTGCATAAACCATCTTTGGCGTCAATGGATCAACGGGTCGGGTCGGGTCATCTATCGGGTCGGGTCATCTATCGGGTCGGGTCGGTTTGCCACATGGACCAATGAGAAGGTGTCACGTGGCATGTGGTTATAATACCACATTTGTGGTGGCTGGGAATCGAACCAGAGACCTCTTGGTTATAGGTTGAATGCCTTTGCCAGCTGCGCTGGCATAGGATTCAATTATAATACACACAAGTTTTTATTTAACCCCCTTTTATGAACTAGTATATTTATCTATAATTTGACCTGTCATTTAAACGAGTTTTGGCCCGGTTAAAAAATATATGAAAGTACCTCCGGACTCGTTTTTTCGTGCTCTTTCCAATGGTGTGCTCGGGGAATTTTTTCGACTTCGTCTAAACCTCGAAAAATGCGTAAACGTCGTCGAAAATCATCCGAAAATCACCGTTTTTGCTTTTTTTTTATAAACTTTATTTTTTTCTATATTTTTTTTAAACCTTTTTTTTTTTTTTTTTTTTTTTTTTAATGCCCATTTTCCAAACTTCTTAGAAAAAAAGTAAAAAAAAAAAAGTTTTTAAATTTTTTTTTTCTAATACGCATTTTCTAAATTTTTTTTTAAGTTAAATTTTTTTTTTTTTTTTTTTTTTTTTTTTTTTTTAATGCCCATTTTCCAAACTTCTTAGAAAAAAAGTAAAAAAAAAAAGTTTTTAAATTTTTTTTTTTCTAATACGCATTTTCTAAATTTTTTTTTAAGTTAAATAAAAGTTTTTTTTTTTTTTTTTTTTTTTTTTTTTTTTTTTTTTTTATAAAATGCGCATTAGAAAAAAAAAAAGTTTTTTTAATAAAAAAAAAAAAAAAAGTTCTAAAAAAAAGTATAGAAAAA
Source organism: Artemisia tridentata subsp. tridentata (assembly GCA_021014915.2). NCBI lineage: Eukaryota > Viridiplantae > Streptophyta > Magnoliopsida > Asterales > Asteraceae > Artemisia > Artemisia tridentata. Next base: position 18,118,897 of record CP139506.1, on the reverse strand, counting down.
AATAAAGTTTATAAAAAAAAAGTTTAGAGAAAAAAGTATTGAAAAAAAAGCAAAAACGGTGATTTTCGGATGATTTTCGACGACGTTTACGCATTTTTCGAGGTTTAGACGAAGTCGAAAAAATTCCCCGAGCACACCATTGGAAAGAGCACGAAAAAACGAGTCCGGAGGTACTTTCATATATTTTTTAACTGGGCCAAAACTCGTTTAAATGACAGGTCAAATTATAGATAAATATACTAGTTCATAAAAGGGGGTTAAATAAAAACTTGTGTGTATTATAATTGAATCCTATGCTAGAGCAGCTGGCAAAGGCATTCAACCTATAACCAAGAGGTCTCTGGTTCGATTCCCAGCCAAGACAAATGTGGTATTATAACCACATGCCACGTGGCACCTTCTCATTGGTCCACGTGGCAAACCGACCCGACCCGATAGAAGACCCGACCCGACCCAATGCCACGTGGCACCACTCTGGTGGTGACACGTGGCACCCGACCCGACCCGTTGGTCCATTGACGCCAAGGATGGTTTATGTAAATAACTTAACGGCCGTTAAGGACTGTCGTTGCAATCTACTCTCAACCACAAGGCGATTTATGTAAATAAATCTAAGAGTAAACTACAAAATACATCCCTGTAGTTTGGTCAATTTCACACGATACATCCCTCCCAAAAAAGTTGCGCCATACACATCCCTCCGTTAGTAAAAGTCAGACACAATACATCCCTCCGTTAAAAAAAGGACTAACGGCGCAAACCATTTCTCCGTTATCTCCAAACGAGATAGAAAACGTTTACACCGTTAGTCCTCTGGGTTAACTCTATTTGCACCGTTAGTCCTTTTTTATGTTTTCGTCCGTTTTTTTACGTTTTCGTCCACTTTTTTACGTTTTCTTCCATTTTTTTACGTTTACGTCCGCTTTTTTACGTTTTCGTCCGTTTGGTTTCAAGGATTGACTTAATCAGCTGACTCGAATCATTTATAAAAATTCGAAAAAATTTATAAAAATTCGAAAAATTTATATAAATTCGAAAAAATTTATAAAAATTCAAAAAATTTATAAAAATTCAAAAAAACTAATATAAATTCGAAAATTTTATAAAAATTCAAAAAAATTATAAAAATTCGAAAAAACTTATATAAATTCGAAAAATTTATAAAAATTCAAAAAATTTATAAAAATTCGAAAAAACTTATATAAATTTGAAAATTTTATAAAAATTCAAAAAATTTATAAAAATTCGAAAAAACTTATATAAATTCGAAAAACTTTATAAAAATTCAAAAAATTTATAAAAATTCGAAAAAACTTATATAAATTCGAAAAATTTATAAAAATTCGAAAAACTTATATAAATTCGAAAAAATTTATAAAAATTCCAAAAATTTATAAAAATTAAAAAAATTTATAAAAATTCAAAAATTTTTTAAATTTTTTAAATTCGAAAATTTTTTTAAATTAGAAAAAAATTTTAAATTTTTTTGAATTTTTATAAAAAAAATTTCTAATTTAAACAATTAAAAAAAATTCGAATTTAAAAAAAATTTCCAATTTAAAAAATTTAAAAAAATTTTCGAATTTAAATAATTTTTTCGATTTTTTATAAATTTTTTCGAATTTATATAAATTTTTCGAATTTTTATAAATTTTTTCGAATTGTTATAAATAATTTGAATTTTTATAAATTTTTCGAATTTATATAAGTTTTTTCGAATTTTTATAAATTTTTTGAATTTTTATAAATTTTTAGAATTTATATAAGTTTTTTCGAATTTTTATAAATTTTTTGAATTTTTATAAATTTTTCGAATTTATATTAGTTTTTTCGAATTTATATAAGTTTTTTCGAATTTTTATAAATTTTTTGAATTTTTATAAATTTTTCGAATTTATATAAGTTTTTTCGAATTTTTATAAATTTTTTGAATTTTTATAAATTTTTCGAATTTATATTAGTTTTTTCGAATTTTTATTAATTTTTTGAATTTTTATAAATTTTTTGAATTTTTATAATTTTTTTCGAATTTATATGAATTTTTAGAATTTTTATAAATTTTTTCGAATTTTTATAAATGATTCCAGTCAGCTGATTAAGTCAATCCTTGAAACCAAACGGACGAAAACGTAAAAAAGCGGACGTAAACGTAAAAAAATGGACGAAAACGTAAAAAAGTGGACGAAAACGTAAAAAAACGGACGAAAACATAAAAAATGACTAACGGTGCAAATAGAGTTAACCCAGAGGACTAACGGTGTAAACATTTTCTATCTCGTTAGGAGATAACGGAGAAATGGTTTGCGCCGTTAGTCCTTTTTTTAACGGAGGGATGTATTGTGTCTGACTTTTACTAACGGAGGGATGTGTATGGCGCAACTTTTTTAGGAGGGATGTATCGTGTGAAATTGACCAAACCACAAGGATGTATTTTGTAGTTTACTCTAAATCTAACGAACAGCCCGTTAGGCGCTACAATAGACGAAAAATGTCAGTATGTGCCCACTATATAAAAAAAAAAAGTTTAATGCTTACAAAAGAATAAGGTGACAAATATGATACCTTTTTAGATAACTTTTCCTATATTCAAAAAGGTTTCTAAATGTAGTACTGTATTTCTTTTGTAAGGGACTTGTTTTTTTTTCCTATCGTTAGGTACTCACTGTTCACCAATTTCACTTGCTACATGCCAAACATCGTTTAAAGATTTTTAATTTGGATACATGTGAAGAATATATGGTCGAGATTAAAATCGATAAAACTAGAATGTAACAAACTAACAATTTGTTTCCAATTAAAGAATACATTTGGACAATTTTATTTTTGGGCAAATCGCACAAAAATATTTTATACTTTATGTCAATTTAAATTTAAATTGTTTAATATTTTTTCGTATCAAAATCGAAATTTTGTGCAATGTAACTTAAAGATTTTTTGACTATTCGAAAGATGTTACTAGTGGTGTTTCTGGATAAAATGATTAATTAATATGATGTATCATTATCGTTTGGGGAAGGGTCATTTGGCATTTTAAAGATGCATAGATCGGGGTGTTCCTACCGGTTTACACCTTTTGTGAAAGTACAAATAAATGTAATTTTAAGACATCTACTATAGTGGACTTTTATAAAGGTTTATAATAATGTCTAGTTATCCTCAATCATAAATTCTTAAACCTTTTTCTTATTATAAACATTTCTTCACTGTGCATAAATTTCTTAAAGTTTTATAAAACCCTATTAAACACAAAGCATTAAATTAGAAGATGTTCAAGATATTAGACCTTTTCATTCCACATAAGCATGAAACACATTTTCACTATGGTTAAAATTCATAGTTGTCAGGATCCTGAATCTGATCTTAGGATCTTACGATTTTACGATACTACAAAGCAAAAACGATCCGGATCCTATGTAGGATCTTAGCACACTTAAGATCTTACAAGATCCCGATCTTGACCATGTGATCTTAAAATCTAATCCGATCCGATCTTACTTTTCTCGAATCGCAAACTAAAAAACTAAAAAGTTACAGATCATGTTTTATAGAATTTAAAAAAACAACATGTTAATCTTTTTAAACATTTCATATTCATAATTTACGACAACATTTTCATGAAACATTCATATAATTTTGTTTTAATGATATATAATAATTTGTAGATTTTAATAATGTTACAAAGACTATTAAGAAAATAACATTATAGTAGGATCTTAGGATCCCGATCCGATCTTACGATTTCGATCTTGCAAAAACAAAAACGATCCAGAGTAGGATCCCGATCTTGAAAACCTTATGGTTTTTATAAACCACCATAATAGATGCTCTTACAAGTAGAATCAACTGTAAAAAGGAATTAAACATTTTAGGGATGATGCATAATGTGTAATGATTATTAAGCATGTTTAGGGAGATATGGAATTTTAATGTATATATTGGGGAAATATGAAATTGACCATTTTTTTAAAAATAGATACTCCTATAATTTATGTGAGTACTAAGTTTATAATTTGTCATATTTTAAGCCAAATTTGTAAATTCAAACCTCACAAAAGATGTGTGCATGACGTAGTGGTCCGGGAAGGATATAAAGGAGCAAGTCCCCTTCCGGGGCAGGAGTAAGTCCCCTTCCGGGGCAGGAGCAAGTCCCCTTCCGGGGCAGGAGTAAGTCCCCTTCCGGGGCAGGAGCAAATCCCCTTCCGGGGCTGGAGCAAGTCCCCTTCCGGGGCAGGAGTAAGTCCCCTTCCGGGGCAGGAGCAAATCCCCTTCCGGGGCTGGAGCAAGTCCCCTTCCGGGGCTGGAGCAAGTCCCCTTCCGGGGCAGGAGTAAGTCCCCTTCCGGGGCAGGAGCAATCCCCTTCCGGGGCTGAAGCAAGACCTTCCGGGCACCAAGACAAGAACTTACCCCGGCCTCTCTAGACCGGGGCAGAACACATGTTCAGCCGCGGTTAGTCCACCGAAAGCCAGATCTTGTGGGATTGTGTCTCCCACTTGATCTGACACTCACCTACTATGGTATGGCAAAAGTTGACTTTGGCTCTGACATTTACCTACTCGGTAGGGCCCACCAGATAATAACAAGGCACCCTATCTATAAATAGGGTACATTGACCACTCTCAAGGGTAGGACATCTCTCTCTAAAAGACACACATACCTCTTACTAAACTGACTTGACCGTCGGAGGGTGGCTCCGGGGCTCCGGCCCCGGGACCCCTTCTAACCGGTTTATTTCTTGTACTGCAGCAGGAATCCAAGATCGGGATGACATGGGACGGCTCAATCTATTGTCAACATCAGCCCGACGGATTTATGCTTCAACAAGTGGCGCCATCCGTGGGACCGCTACTAAACGCTCGTCCTACCTCACCAAAAGCATCATGTGGGCAAATTTTCTTCACTAGATGTGGGCTCATATAACTGCTTATCTTAGAAACGAACGTACAACGACGGGCCTACGACTACCCGTTCAATCGTTCTGAAGAAGAACAACAGATATTGGTAATTGTTTTTAGAATTTTACCGTATAGGCATGATGTCGACACATCCGTATGGGTGCATGATATTCTTCGCTTTTTAATAAAGCAAACATGTCGACATATTCATAGCTAATCTTGAAAAAAAAAGGGGTGCTAAAGATCTGCTATATGAGCCACATCTTTAAAAGACAGCCTTACTTGTGCATATTATACGTAGATTTGCATAAGGTTCCTATTGTTATGCACATGGTACAAGTTGTAGCAGCTTAACTTGCCAGCTCATAATATCCAAAAGATCTACCAACCCATAACTTTCACTGTACAACTACCAACTTTGTCATACATGTGAATTTGGTCGAATTTACTGTGCATCTGACACCTTTTATAAAGTGGTTCGTTGACTACTGGTCACCTTTATTACAAATACTCATCTTATGTTCAAACCAACAAGCGAGATCTTCTAGATACCTTTACTGGTGTATTGAACAACGAATTTTAGAGTGTGTGGCACATATTCACATGAAAGAAACTATACAGCTGTCATATTTAGTTAATGTATGGTTAGTCACGAGCGCTTCGAAAGAAGAGAAGGCAAAATTCACGTGACCACATATTTTTTAAAGAATTTAGTACAAGTGGATGGTATTTTTTGTCGTTTGTGCTTTGTACATCACTCCACATGGCCCATGTGAAATCGTACATGAAAATGTTTTAAAGTACTTTCTATATTACCGGGCATGGGTCTCGTTCAACCTTTGCTCTCCTTCCACCACCATTACGGGCTTTATAAGTAATGTGCTCGAGGTCGGGTGTGACCCATTCCGTCACTTCCATTTTCAAACTAGGAACATTCTATGCTTGTCTCGCACATAAATCGTTTTCTAATAGCGAATTGTCAAACTTAAAGCACGCCCCATACATGGTCCAGATCTATGTAACTTGTGGATCACCACCTCGAGTCCCGGATCATTTAACTCTTTGTCCGGAGATGCACAATTTGCTCCCAAGAATGGCTAATGGATGTCAAGTCCAATCTGACCTTCCCGAATGCATGAGAAGCAACCAAGCTAAAACCATCCGCTGCGGATGGAAATGCTGAGTGCCTTACGTGCCTCTGCCCAAACTCACTTTTCAAGATGACGACCTCTAGGTGCTGCATCCTATTGTAGCCGCGTCTTGGTCTAACCTTCGTAGCCGCGGCCTCCATTGCTGGCTGGCCAAACCTTCTAGCTCCTCCGTTCAGACGGATGCACATAACGATGTGGCTACTAAACTCCAAACATTGAACGCTGAAATGAAATATTCAGGGTTACATATATTTGTGGTCAAATACTTTACCTTTTTGATATCCCCGCTCAAGTGTTGCGACCATCTTTTTATCGCTCCGCAAATTTATAGCTTACGAGCTCCATACGAACCGGTAATGCTAACCATCAGACCGCCCTTTTCGCTCTGACCTCCGGTCCGCGGATAGTAATCACCGGATTCACGATCAACGGTTTGGATGAAAATATTCGACGTTCAGGATTTCATAGACACCGGTCGATTGCATTACGACCTTCGAATGCTGTTTTGATAACCGCATCCGCCAAACCACAGGGTTTCCAAGCAGCGGCATACCAAACATAAGGTGTTGAGCCCGGAAATGCGTGATATCCGCCAAAATTTCAACTCCCCGAACACCATTATACAAAATTGGTTTCCGGATGCCTCCGGTCAGGAGATGTGGCTTTCCTCAGGTTCGCGAATTTCCGGAGAACATCAATAACCACTAGCGGACAGCTCATCACGAGTCTACCTCTGCCGTCTTTTTTAATAATTCTGCGAATGTTCTTTAACTTCCACCACTTTCTCCGATGCTAAAGTCCGGCCCGTACGGACCGTTAATCAACTCTCGTGCGGAGTCTATAAGCACAAGTTATGTCCACAACCGTAAACCTTTGAGCATCGAGACACATAAACTTTGGACATCGGCTGATAACAACTATTGTTATTTCCTCCGGCCCAACATAGTCCATACAACTTCTTTTATTCCGGACGCGAGGATATAAATTACCCACGTCAGCCCCCATCACCACTTTTACTGGTGCCATGATCCGGACATCGCCAATGTCGGCGCTAATCTCCGGACATTATTTTTACGACCGGGCAAAACGCTAGTTGGAATCCCACTGCTCTATTTGCTGATGTTTCAACATACCCGTCGCTCATGCTTAAAAATTAAAGTTTGTCCGCGACCCGTTCCTTATAACTCGTAGGCCATTTTACTATTGAGTGGCCGCAACCATCAAGACTCTTACCGGTGGTGAACTCCGGACATCATTTCCGCGGCCCGCCGTAACACCCAACCAACATCATGAGCCGTGGAACATCTATCCGCGCGAGCAATTTTATAAGCTCCGGTCACCAGCTTTTCTTTCTCCGTTACACATGATAGTACATGTGTGTCTCTATTTTAGCTACTACTAAAATATGAAAGAATTTTTTAGCTGGTGAGATATATAACAGAAGCACACCAGATTCTTTTTTAACAAGGACTGGATCTCATCATATTATCTACGAGTAATACATATATGGTCTAGATTCATTGTATCTAGCAATATTAAAGACAAAGTTTATGTATAACCATAAGATAAGGCCCACGTGCCAAAGCTTCTCGCAATATAAAAATTTTTGTTGCATACTCCCTGTCCTTTATTCAAAGATTATTATTTTTTGGATTATTTTCCGGACATCAAACAAATACCTGTTTGTTAATAACTAAAGTACGATCGAAGAGCTTTTAGTTTATAAGTTTAACGCTACTAATAAAATTGTAGTATCATTAAACTTGAGGGGCTATACCGGTATGATAATACCGTTAACTATATCTTATTAGATATTAACCCGACATTTATTATAATACATGCGAAATACTATTTCATTATTAAAGCATTATGATGCAAAAAAGATGAGTAACTTTCAAATTAACTCAAGTATGTAAGTGGCATTACAAGCCCGGTACCAGGAGGCTCAACCTTCTAATTAACTCAAGCGTATAAGTGGATTGCAAACCCATCGCTAAAGGCGGACTCTATTGTCGCCGCGGACACTATTGCCGCACTAACGCGGATACTATTGCCGCACTAACGCGGACTCTATCTCCGCACTAAGACGAATTCTCTAATTCGCACTAACGCGGACTCTATCGCCGCACTAAGACGAATTCTCTAATTCGCACTAACGCGGACTCTATCGCCGCACTAAGACGAATTCTCTAATTCGCACTAACGCGGACTCTATCACCGCACTAAGACGAATTCTCTAATTCGCACTAACGCGGACTCTATCGCCGCACTAAGACGAATTCTCTAATTCGCACTAACGCGGACTCTATCGCCGCACTAAGACGAATTCTCTAATTCGCACTAACACGGACTCTATCGCCGCACTAAGACGAATTCTCTAATTCGCACTAACGCGGACTCTATCGCCGCACTAAGACGAATTCTCTAATTCGCACTAACACGGACTCTATCGCCGCACTAAGACGAATTCTCTAATTCGCACTAAGACGGATTCTACATCCGCACAAAGACGAATTCTCTAATTCGCACTAACGCGGACTCTATCGCCGCACTAAGACGAATTCTCTAATTCGCACTGAGACGGATTCTACATCCGCACAAAGACGAATTCTATATTCGCACAAAAGACGAATTCTATATTCGCACAAAGACGAATTCTATATTCGCACAAAGACGAATCCAATATTCGCAAAAAGAGGAATTCAATATTCACACAACTACCGAAGTATATTCTCCGGGAAATCTGAAGACGGATGTGATGTCCGCACTATTGTTGCAAGCTCGTACAAGGTGGCTACACCTTTGCCCCTTTTCACCGCATAATGCATGGAGACCATCTCCACCTTCATATACCTTTTTCATCATCTTCCACTAAGAGATGAACACAAAAGTATTTGGTCGATGCTAGTGTTACCCCGACTATAGAAATATCGTTCTTCACACGGGGTCTTTACCGTTCAACACGGGAAACCAAGCATTCCAACACCGGAGGAAAAATGATAGCCGCTAACAAGGAAGAGTCTAGCACGACATGGTAAGAACCATATCATACTAGACTGGGGGACATGATGACGTATGGTCCGGGAAGGATATAAAGGAGCAAGTCCCCTTCCGGGGCAGGAGTAAGTCCCCTTCCGGGGCAGGAGCAAGTCCCCTTCCGGGGCAGGAGTAAGTCCCCTTCCGGGGCAGGAGCAAATCCCCTTCCGGGGCTGGAGCAAGTCCCCTTCCGGGGCAGGAGTAAGTCCCCTTCCGGGGCAGGAGCAAATCCCCTTCCGGGGCTGGAGCAAGTCCCCTTCCGGGGCTGGAGCAAGTCCCCTTCCGGGGCAGGAGTAAGTCCCCTTCCGGGGCAGGAGCAATCCCCTTCCGGGGCTGAAGCAAGACCTTCCGGGCACCAAGACAAGAACTTACCCCGGCCTCTCTAGACCGGGGCAGAACACATGTTCAGCCGCGGTTAGTCCACCGAAAGCCAGATCTTGTGGGATTGTGTCTCCCACTTGATCTGACACTCACCTACTATGGTATGGCAAAAGTTGACTTTGGCTCTGACATTTACCTACTCGGTAGGGCCCACCAGATAATAACAAGGCACCCTATCTATAAATAGGGTACATTGACCACTCTCAAGGGTAGGACATCTCTCTCTAAAAGACACACATACCTCTTACTAAACTGACTTGACCGTCGGAGGGTGGCTCCGGGGCTCCGGCCCCGGGACCCCTTCTAACCGGTTTATTTCTTGTACTGCAGCAGGAATCCAAGATCGGGATGACATGGGACGGCTCAATCTATTGTCAACATCAGCCCGACGGATTTATGCTTCAACACAAAAGATGTGTGCATGAGTTAGTTGTCGCGTAAAAAATTCGTGAGCTGTTCTTTTAAGTCGACTAAAATAAACATACGGGATTCAGAATATATTTTACAAGGCCCAAATATTGTGACCAATATATGGACCATGTATTCAAAATTTATGGGCCTTATCAATGTAATGCTTGTGGACATGTAGTCCAAAATATAAGCTGTTACAACTTACGACAGCGTTACATGACTTTCAACTTGGGAAAATCGTGTCATTCGTCACCATTGATTTATGTGTGTTTTTGTAACATTGTTTCCACTCGACTAGTCGACAATCGATAAATAGATAGTTCCTCATTTGGCCTAAGGTGGTCTTGTAGACCTATTGTTATAACCAAAATAAAGTTTGTTAAGATTGTGTTGTGTGTGAACGGAAAAGGCCATGTTCGAGTTAATCCGTGGACAGACACTACAAGAATCAAGGTTTTTGGCGACAACACGATGTCACCCCTGAAACCAAAATCGTCGTCGCCAAAAGTATTTAGCAAAGACAAGTCGTCCTTAAAATGTTAAAAGGCCGCCGTTACACGTCCGTGGCTAAAGTCTCTAGCGATGACATATTTAGAGACGACAAGTCAAACTTTTTAGCGACGACCTTTGTCGCTTAACTTTAATCTTGTAAGCATCTATCAGACCATATAAAATTATAAACCACTAAAGTCATTATTTATGTGCTAGAAGAAAATAAATGTCAATGAAGCTTCCATACGAATCATAAAATGAGTAAAATTACTTGATAGAGTTTTTTTTTTTTTTGTTTTGGAATAAGGAGCATGAGGTTTTTGAGCCGGTTTATTACTACCAAAAATATAACTAGGCCCTAAACAATCTCTTGGGCCAGCCTTTCTATGAAGTGAGCCGAAAAAAAAAAAAAAAAAAAAGTTCAAATAATAACTATGTAGTGACAACTATAACCCAAGGTTTCTGAAAAAAAATATTGAGTGTAAAGATTTTTTTTATTTAAACTAACTAGTTTGAGTCTTGTAGAACAAATTCCTTTGTGAATGGGAGATGATTTGCGCACATTATGTTTTGATTTGCACACTCATATGTACAACCGGTTAAAGCAAGGTATATAGATAGTACAATAGTTCAATACATATAAATGAGTGTTCTAATAAAAAAAATAGTGTGCAAATTATTTATGTGTGTGAATCGGTTTCAGATTGCAATAATTGCAAAAAAGGTTTAGTTGGAAATAATTGCAAAATGTTAAGACTTAAGATTGATTAAAGTCATAGGATGGAAGGTCATACTGATAGTCATAGGTCTACAAAAAGGGACAATCTTAGGTAGAAAAAAACTGGTTTCCTGGTACCTTCTAGTCAAATAAAGACCAAGTGTTTGATTCTTCAATATGTTTCTTCTTGCTTCTTTTTCCAAACAAACATAAAAAAATAGTTTATTAGTCAATTTAAAAAGAATAATTCAAAGACATGAAAATATTGTATATCAAGAGTCTATTCATTTAAAATTAGTCATTTTTTTAACCAAATGAATGCTATCATGTAGGTTTAGACATAAAATTAGTTAATACTTTTCAGCTTCTCAATCATTTTATATCTGAAGCCCAACTTTTATCATTCAAATAATTCATATTGAGCAAGCTTAAGTTGGTAAAAAGTTTGGTGCAAAGACAATTCATATTTCTTAAAGTCAACATTATTAGTTTTCATTGTCACAAAAATTCAAAAATGGACCATAGTAGAAAGATTTTCAGAATCACATCAAATTCATTCTTTACTTGAGAAGCAACCTACTATGCTCATGCTTCTTGGACTCCCATTTTAACGTGTGGAAAAAACGTCTAAATGGTTTGAACTTTGACCACACTTGTTATACTCTAAAAAAAAATATTTTAGGTTAATTAGAAGGGTAATCACGCAATGCGGCGGCGGGTACCCGATGACTATTTTTGTGGTGAGCAATGTTTTTGACTTTAAACCTTCCTTAATTAATTTGTCCCAAATACTTTATAACTTAGTAGATAGATATTTTTCAAAAGTAGAATGTCTAAATTATTAATAATGTAAATAGTTAACACTCTTATTTTTTTAATTATAACATTAAATTGGTGGTTATATGTTTAGTGAGTTTTTCTTATAAACAATTCTATTAAAATATATCATTATTGGAGGGGTTATTATATTGTTTAAATGAGATTTAAATTTTTAAATTTCACATTAATTTTTTAATTTTATTTTTATAATAATGTTTTTTGTCTTAAAATTTTAAGACTTCCTTTTATAAAAAGTCGCAAATGCTTTATAATGTAGTATAGATATCATACAGTTTTTTCTAGAATAACTTTTTAAATAACATATTTGCTTTTTCATTTTATTCCTACTAGTATACAAGAAATGAATATAAAACAATATAAGTAGATAATATTTTCATCAACCATATTGGATAAATTAGCATATCCTCATATGTGGCCATAAGTGGATTGAAATTAGACAATCTTCACATATGCTGCACCCTTTATGCCTCCAATTTAAATTTTGTCTGATTTATTAAAAAAAAAGAAATCAATAATAAAAAAAAAAAAAAAAAAAAAAAAAAAAAAAAAAAAAAAAAAAGTGCAATCTAATCCACCAATAGATGTCCTCTTTTATGAGTCAAGATATTTAGTTATCTTCCTCTTCATAGTGGGATCCCCATTTGAATTTAAAGCACATTATTAGTCTTTAATAAAATAAAATAAACCCCCTTTAATTATCAATATAATGGTTTTAATACAGTTAAAAACATTCATTATGATAAACTTATGTAACTTTTTAGAAAAAATACAATGACATGTTAATAAATTTTAGACTTTATGATATTATAAACATACATTTACTATAATATAAACAATTACAACTTTATAAATTGTTTTATAACAAATGTATTAAATGTATTAAATTTATAAAAAAGTTCAAAAATTAGAACATTGTCATGCCACATACACATGAAACGTGTGTCCAATATGTTTGATATGAAATAAACCTTTTCATCTTTTTAGATATTTTTATAAACTCGTCATAGTAGATGCCTTTAATAATATGATAAGTCCGTGAAAGAGTAATATAACGTTTAGCTCACTTATAACTTGTTTAATTTGGCTCTATATTGTTTGTATGCTAAAGGATGCGATTATGAAAGAACATTTAACTACCTACTAATTAAAAGCTCTTATGTAACTAAAAATGAATTACCGAAACATTGATATCGAGCAACGCTTTTCATTACCGTAGATTAAGAGTCATTACATTCAAAAATTAGCTATCTAAGTAACTCGTTACGAGTTCTATCAGAGCATTAGGTGTGGTAACTCGGGAACCAAGTAAAAGCTTCACTTAGCCTGCGTTAAGGCAATGTTAACATACCGGGTATCCAAGTTAAAGGCCAAGTGAAGGTGTTGCGTTAAGGAGTTAACATTGCGTGAAAGGTGGTGTTTTTTTGTGAGTTAAGGTTTCACTTGGGCTCTTTGGTAAGTGAAACCTTAACTTTTTTGAGTTAAGGCACTGAGTTACATATTCGCCCCCTAAAATTTTACATATTCGCCCCCTAAAAATGTGGTGTTTTTTTTAAGTTAAGGTTGAGTTATGATAAGGGGTGTTTTTTTTTAGTTAAAGGTGAAAAGGTTAAAGCTGATGTGGCGCTGACGTGGCACTGGGTGAAAGTTTAACCCAGGGTGATGACACCCTCTGCTCTCATATCAACTCTCAACTACCATGACATCATCTTCGTTAACATTCATGTTAAGTTCTACGCCTTCTAAAACCGGTCTACACACCATTTTATGACGCAACTTCCAATCAAGTGCTTGACACGCGCGTGAACAATAGTTTACGTCTCCACAAACTGAACACCGTCTAAACTCATGTCGTCTTGTCTCAGGTCGGCCACAACCATCGTGTGAGCATAACCGGATCTCTGGGCCCGGTTTTCTCTCCTTAAACCATTCAGCAAGAAACTTGTTCGCTGGATGTGGTTCCTGAGCGGGAACATTACATCCAAAATCACTTAATAACGGACATACATGACCCACTAAGTGAGGCAGTGGGTCCCATGCCACCCTTCGTTCTTTCACATCATTTGAAAGAATAGATGCCAGCTCACGCGCATTTGCTTGGATCAACAAACGCCGGCCTTCAGAGATATTCTTAGTTACGCCGTAACCATCCTGTAAACAATGTCCAAGTTCCCGAAGCGCGTCTATGTGACCAAGAAAGGCTGCGCGTGCACATAGGGCAACCCCGGCTCGTAAATCCTTGTCATTCTTCATTCCGCCACTACCGTTGAACTGAATTACGGCGAGGGAGAATAATGCCGGAGCGTGAGAACGAATCGCTGCCTTGGCCATGCATGACGCGCCACTTCCACGGTTTTGCAAACAGTAAAAACGAATCTGTAACAACAACAACAATCAAAAAACTTTAGTTATCTAAATTATTTTACCTCTTTGTGTAGTTACGTTAAACTAAATCCAGCAAAATATATACATAAATGACAAAAATGCGTTTTTCTTGAAACAATTATTTTGTTACCTAATTTATTGAGTTAATAATGGTAAAAAACAATAGACACTATTTTAACTTTTATTGAGACCTTAACATCTTTAACGTAGCAACCAAGGAAAATTATACAAGAAACAATGAAAAGCTATCAAATTATTACAAAATTTAAAAGTTTCGTTGGTGGTATTTTTTTAAAAAATTTTAATCATGGTTTCTGGGGCCTTTTGGCTGACTAATCTACGAGATTTAAATCTACTGCCACACACTTACACAGTTTCAAACTGGGTAAAGCTCTTTTTTTACAAAAGGTTGGTGTGTCCACGTCAATGACATGTATTTAGCTATCCGGATTTAGTATAAACGAAAACAAATACATAATTTCTCAGTACCATATAATAATATTACTAGTAGTTTCAATTATTAATATAAACTCACCATGCCTAATGTGTAAGAAGCTTCAGCATTGCCAGAATCCGAACACCTTTTAAGGAATCTATGAGAAGATTCAGACCAGTTTTTCGCCTTAACCGCGAAACAATTCGATGATGCTTTTGATAACACAAATGAATTTACTCCTAATCCATTTAATCTCTTACATCTGTTCAACAAAAAACACACAATAACATAAGTCATCAAAACATATATACTAAGAAACATAAATAGTATTGAAAAAGTTATATAGAGATACATACGTTAATAATAAGCTCATTAGATCAGCAGGACAAGAAGCTGTTAATGCGAGCTTAGCAAGGATTGATAAAACTAAATCATCTGGTAGCGTGTCGAATAAATCATGTTGCAACGTCTTTAGCTTTTTACGTCTTAACTGATTCTCGAGAACACAGTGATAAGATGTACCTTGTCTTGTTTTCATTTGTGTTTTTTTTTAGATTTTGTTTTTTAGGAAGACAAAGATGTAGGTGCTATGTGTGATGAATGTGTGATATTTATATGTGTGTAGGTCATGGTTTTCGTGTAGGAAATGAAAGAAAGTCGTTACTTGCCGAATTTATTTCTTTCCATTTATTACCTTTTATGTATTTTGGTAAAGATATTCAAAATTATGATTCTTCTTTCTAAAAGTAATGGTAAGTAATTGACTAGAGATTTTTATTTTTTTTATGCTATGTTAATTACAAAAGCCTCTTATGTTAACCTTTATATATATATATATATATATATATATATATATATATTATATATATATATATATATATATATATATTTATATGTTTTTATAGACTTAAGTGACAAACAAGTCGTGTATATTTTGATTCATATACATAAGATGTATGCAAAACACGTCAAATGGCAAGCACGGCGTTGGTTGTTGCCTTGTGCCTTAGAGACACATGTTAAAGAGGGTCTCACAGTTTGGATGTCACCTTCTGAATGACAAGTAAGTAGTTGTGGGGCTAGTTGCCGGAGGTTAATAGAGACCATTGCATGACAAGTTAGAAAAACACTTTATGAGATAGGTAAAAAATAAAATTGGGCATGCGTGAATCATTCTAGAAGATTCTTATTGTCTAATCTTCAACGACGCGGTAAAAATATTGTTTCAAACATAAAAAGACATGACAAAGATCGTTAAGAAAAATCAGTTTCTTAAAATAGTAGTCAATAGTCACCTTATTGTCTTGACCGGAATTGGTCAATTGCTCAAATTTAAAACTTTTAGAAATTGCTTACGTTAACTAAAATATTTTCTAAGTATTTGAAGCTTGTTCTTAATTCAATAAATACTCCGTAAATTGTTTATCGATCAATCGATCATGTTTCTAAAGCATGTAGTGGTTTATTAGGGATGAGCATGGTACTAATCCGTACCGAACTGGTACCTTTTGGTTAGTGCCAGGAATTCCTTTTGGTAAAAACGTAATACCGTCTCCCAGACTAGATAGGTAAACAAGAATTAGATCGGTTAAACCCGTACCAAACATGACTATACCGTTATGTTTAACGTATATTTATGTTAGAGTTTAAATGGAAAAATATTATCGTGTATGACTAGATTCGAACTCGGGTTCGAGGGATTGCACACTTTACGTATGAATGACTAACGTAAATAATTAATATATATAATAGTTATGTATTTTAATTATTTGGACATGAAATGATACATAACGGACGTTAAGTAATTAACCGAATTGACTAACAGTCGTTAAGTTAATAGTTAAAGGACTATTAGTGAAAAAGGAGGATTGAAAGGATCTAGAAACCCATCTATGGGTTGTGGCCGGTTTGCATATGGGTTTAACAAACCCATTGTCGACCCATGTTGATATCTTGTGCTCCAAGATAGGTTTTGCCTATAAATACCAAGGCATAAGGCTTAGGGTTTTAGCTAGTGCATTGTTTTTAAACCCTAAAATTCTCTTCTCCTCTCCTTGCTCCATAACCGGTCGAACACTATCATTAGTGTGTCGATCCAAAACTTTTCCAAGTAAACAAATTAGTTTGGTTTTCTTGTGTCCAATTGCTAGCACCATTCGTTAGCCGCTTATAGTACGTGTGTACAAGAGCTCGTTAATATCTTACTTTAGATATTAATCTTGGATTGTGGAACAAAAAAGGTAAGGGGTTCCACGTTAATCCGTTCGATTGTTCAAGTGAAGGAGAAAGAAGATTTGATCTTTGTTCTTGCTAAGATCATAACGGTACGTTTCTTATTTAATATTCGGTAATACTATTATATGTTAAATTAGATCCTTGCTTTCGCTATTATGTGCTTTGATGTTTATTTATTTATTTGAATGTCAAGATATTTACTCGAGTCAATTTGTTTATTTGTCCTATTTGGACATCCAGATTAGTTAAGTTTAACTTTAACTTTAACTAATCAACTGTCTTGTTAGCATGACTCACATTCCTTTTTCTCATTTTCTCACCATAAGTGGTGTTAGTATACGCGAGTTTTAAGTCAATTGCCAGATGATTTTTATTCAGTCTTTCTAACTTTATACTTCTTCTGCTTAAAAATAAATATCTACTTTTACAACGCACACAATTTTATTGATTTTATAAAATCTCATTAAATATATTTTTCACGAATCAAATATTATATCTTAGCAGTAAAATCTCCTCATTGGTTTAGATATAAAGTGAACACGCCCATTACACCTTTTATGATTTATGATTTTATGAATTTATTGTTCAAAGATGTACGAGTATACGGAATCGGTACCGTATAATCAAGTGTATACGGTGGTCCCACGTATTGTTACATGGTTAGGAAACAGATTGAGTTGTGCTCTGAAGATATGACACGTAGATAAGATTCATGCTGAGACAGCAAAGACATGCCACGTGGTCAAGATAGGGTTAGATTTTAAAGCAGTAGAGTGTGGTACAGGAAAAGCATATGCGTACATACATACCGTACGTATACGTACTGTAAGTCAACTTTTATATACTTCTTACGTTGGATTTTGTTTGGTCCTTGTTGGCGGCTTCTTGTGTTTAATGTGCCACGTGGCTAATGGCAGCTGCTGACTATGTGGTGTAACTAACTTACCAAATTGTTGAATGGTTGGTAAAAAGAGTAAATTTCAAAAATCGTATTTGTGGTTTGGTCAAATTGCACGTTTCGTCTTTGTAGTTCATTAAGTGCATGATCGTCTTTATTTTGCACTGTTACGTACACTTTTGGTCCTCAATCATTGTAAAAATCGTCCTTGTGGTTTGCCAAATTTCACTGTTGAATGACCAAAAGTGCACGTAACAGTGCAAAATAAGGACGATCTTTGCACTTAATGAACCATAAGGACGAAACGTGCAATTTGGCCAAACCACAAGGACGATTTTTGCAATTTACTCTTGGTAAAAATGTAAAACTGTAAAACAATTGATCAGTAAAGACTACTCGAAGAAATCACACCACTTCACTTTTTACCTCGGCATCATACTAATTTTCTTTTTTCTTTACTCCTTTTCTCTTTTTACTCATATTAATTTTCTCTTTTCTCATACTCTTTTTCTCTTTCAATAATTATCACTTCCTCACTTTTCATTACTACGGGATTGCATATATAACCAATAAAACTTGTATATTTGTATATTTCTCTAAAACAGAAGTTTTTAATGTATAATGTACACTGGTGTTTAAGAATATTTTGAGAAAATATGCAAATATGCAAATTTTAGTGGGTATATATATATATATATATATAATTGCTCATTTCATTAAAATAATCGTTTAATACAAATATATCCCACTAAATACTCAACACACACTTACAAACTAAATATTTAATACTCCTTCCGTCCCAAAATAATTGTCCCCCGACAAAAAACACAAAGTTTAAGAAAAACATAATTAATACTGCTTTCTCTCTCTTACTTTTTTGCCAAATGACAAGTTTACCCTTAACCAATTAATTAACATTTTTTTAAAGTTTGTAATATTAATTTCAACCAAGGGTAATATAGTAAACTTTACAAAACTCCACTTTCTATCCACTTTCTATTTTTGGCATGGGACAATAATTATGGGACAACCGGAAAAAGAAAAAGGGACAATAAAATTAGGACGGAGGGAGTAATAAAAACATTGAAAGGGCCCACTTGAGTACAACACCATATGGGGTGAAGAGCTCACCTTCTGTGAGTTGTTTTGGTTTACTCACGCGACACATACTTCCCTGCCAACAACACTCACGTCGTGAAGTGAGTACTTGTCGGGCTTGTTGGCACCGGTCTAAGATAATGTAATTACTGACTATTATTTTGACATGAAATTGTAGGTTTTTTTATTTGATATTTAATTGGTTCGTTAATAGTTTAATACGTTTAGTTAAAATATATATATATATATATATATATATATATATATATATATATATATATATATATATATATATATATATATATATATATATATATATATATATAAGAGTTTTGGTCATAAAATAGCAACGCTTTCTTTACTATCTCATTTTGGTATGTAAATTTTGAAAAAGTTGTATAAATGTAACGAACTTTCATAAAGTATTCTAATCTACACAATTTGATAACATGTCATGTTATAAATGGTGTTACATGTTAGACTTTCGTGTATGACACGTCATCAAAATGTACACATGTTAAAACACTTTATGAAAGTTCTTTATATTTACACAACCTTTTCAGAATTCAAATACCAAATCAGTATATTTGAAAAAGTTCATTGCTATTTAATGACCACAACCCTATATAAAATGATGTTCATGTCTTGCTATAGTTGCTAATGCAAGTTAGTATGCGAGCACCCGTAAATGCTCAGGTTAATTAGCATGGTAAATACGAGTTTTAACTCTAATATTGAACCGGCTGTCTAATCTTACTTCATGTAAATTTTGTAGTAATTATTTTTGAAGAAATAACATTGAAAATGGTAGAACGGGCATCATGATTCAGGTGATGATTAATTAATGGGGTAAGCAACACAATGACGATATCTGGCCGCCCTATGACCAACATTTTGGTCTCCAGTACCCAACAATGACTAATTTAACAAGCAACCAATTTTTAAATAAATATTTATTAACCTCCTAGTTGAATAATTTACTTGATTGTTTAAATAACAAGTCTGGCAAGCTTTCCATGTATTATTATTGTGTTACTCCATGTGTCTAGCCTTATGATCAATTTTGCTTCAAAATAGGTTAATACTTTAGGACTAAAGTTTGTTTAATTAAAACATAATTATTAAATACAAATCTCACAGCAAACATATCAATCTGGGAGTGTTTACTTTCTCTTAGCGGAGTGAATTGTAGGCCCAAAACCCTTATTCTCTTTTAATGGAGAGACTCATTAAAACTACACCTTCCCTTTTAAGAGGCTAATTAAGAGTCATATAGAATCACTTAATTTAGTAAACACCCCCTTAAACTACCCATAACGGTCACACCACTTCACCTTCAACCACAATATCGCATCAACTTTCTCTATTTATTTATCTCCCGTCACTATCACCACTTCACCTTTCAACTTATTATTTTTTATTATTAAAAACTCAAATAAACTTTTATTCATAAATTAAAAACATTACATTAAAAATAAAAAATATCACAAATATTAAAAACTGAAATTAAACATTACGAGAAAACTGTTCGAGCAAATCGGCATGAAAGTTTTGATGCACTTGTGTTGATTTGATTTGCCTGATAACTCTATGCCTTTGTTCTTGGGATCGTATAAAGTTGTCCGGTTGATATGCTTCATTCGGATATCAATCGGGAGATATCGCCTCATCTTGTTCTTCTATAATCTTGTTATGTAAATATGATGCATGTATACATCATTTTCATTATTTTTTGTTGGGAATTAAATATTCTGAAGATTAAATATCGGGAAATTCTCTAAGTGATTAAGTCTGGTGGTTAAGTCTGCTAGTGTTAATCGTGGTTAAGTCTGCTACCTGGTTAAGTCTGGTCGTTGAAGATTAAGTCTGCTAGTGTTAATTCTGGTGAATACAGAATTATGTCTGGTCGTTCAAGGTTAAGTCTAGTTGACTAAAGTCAAATATACACGGTAGATAATATCTTACCCCATGTGCTCAGTCCTTATCCTATACTCACAGAACAAGTTGTAAACATAGATACATGTTGTATCTTAGTTTCTTACACACATAAGATAAGATAGCAAGTAGTTCGATTAGACTTGATGTGACTTAACAATATATTGTAAAGATCTTCTTGTTCTATAAAAGAAGATCTTAGCTTAGTAGTCAAGTGTGCTTACTTAGAACTTGATAGAACTTTTCTAAAACTTACAACAAAAACAACATCAAACCTTTGTATCATTATCAATAATATTAATCGTTTGGTGAAATACTTTTTGTGTTCTTTGTTAATCTCATAAGCATCACTGTTCCATTTCCATACAACAAATTACCTTCTAAGTGTAATTAAATAAATTCCGCGTACTTGATCATATTAACTCAAGTATCACATACACAAAGTACAAAAGGTTTAACCACCTTAACCGTGTATCGATTATACTAATAATTGGTATCAGAGCAAGGCTGATATTTGATTTAGAAGAAGAAGAAATGGACGTTGAATCTATTCAGACGAATGTTGCTGCAAAGATACCCATTCTCAAACAGAATGAGTTTGAAATGTGGAGGCTGAGGATAGAGCAATATTTCCAGGTGCAAGATTATACACTGTGGGAAATTATTGAAGATGGAGACTCTTTCAAGCCTACCACCACTACATCAACAGCGGACGGCAAAGTGGTGTCAACTCTGCAGACAAAGCCAACAACTGCAGAAGATAGAATAAAGAAGAAAAATGACTTAAAGGCAAGAAGCATGCTGATGATGACCATTCCCAATGATCAACTTTTAAGCTTTAGCAAGTTCAAAGGTGCCAAGTCATTATTTGAAGCTGTTATTGCCAGATATGGTGGAAATGAAGCCACCAAGAAAACCCACAAGACACTGCTCAAGCAGCAGTTTGAAAACTTCTCCTCTACATACAATGAATCTCTTGACCATATGTTTAATAGGCTTCAGAATATTGTGAGCCAACTTGCTATTCTTGGGGTTGAAATACCTCAAGAAGATTTGAACTCAAAATTTCTGAGAAGCTTACCAGAAGAGTGGGCTATGCATGTTGTTGTCTGGAAGAACAAGCCAGACCTAGACACCATGGAACTGATGGACTTGTATAGCAACTTCAAAATTGTGGAACATGATTTGAAGAAAACTGGAGGTACTAGTTCAAGTACTGGGAACTTGGCATTTATGTCATCTCCTAGTACCTCAAAATCAGTTGAAGAGGTGAATGTTGTTGATGGTGTTGGTGCTGCTAGTTCATCAAGCAGTACCATGGGTATTTTAGATGAAAAGACTTGTTGTGCATTTCTTACAAGTCAAAATAATAGGTCCATGCTCACCTATGAAGACCTCCAAGAGATCAATGATGATGATCTGGAGGAAATGGATCTAAAATGGAAAATTTCTCTTCTTAGCATGAGAGCCAAGAAGTTCTATCAAAGGACGGGGAAAAAGCTCGTAATCTGCAACACTGATGCTGCTGGTTTTGATAAGTCAAAGATAGAGTGCTATAACTGTCACATGATGGGTCACTTCTCAAGAGAATGTAGAAGGCCAAGGCAGCAAGATAGCAAGAACAAAGGTTTTGGAAGCACATCCAAAACAAGGGAGGTTTCTGAGCCAAAAGCTATGGTAGCTATTGATGGTTTAGGTTTTGATTGGAGCTTCATGGCAGATGAAGAAGAAACTCCTACTCATATGGCACTTATGGCTTTTTCTACTACAGAGGTACAAACTCATAAAGCTTGTTCAAATGCTTGTACTGCTCTTAAAGAATTACAAACTTTAATCAAACATTATGATGAACAAAAGAAAGAGCTAAGCAAAACTCATCAAAACTACATTAATTATAAGTGTGGTTTAGAATCAACAGAAAAGCAGATCTTATACTACAAAGAAAATGAACTTGCTTTTTCTGATGACAAAGCTCTCCTAAGACAAGACATATTCTTTAAAGATGCTGAATTAAGCTTTTAAGAGAGGCTTTTGATAGGGTCAAAAAGGAAAATGGAAACATTAATTTGACTACACAGACACTAGAACACGCGTCTAGAGGTGTCACCAACATGATATAATGTCAAGTGATTAATAGAGCCAAGTCAGGGTTAGGATATAAGAGTGTCCCACCTCCATACAGAGGTATCCCTAAACCCCCAGGGATTGACCTAGAACACTCAGGCTTACCAGAATTTCAACTACCAGAGCTACAATATGGTGTACAGCCAAAAACAAAGCTAGTTGTTGATGAGCCTAAGGAGTTAAGTGAAAGTTTAAGTAAAACTTCACTCTCTGAGGACAAGGTGTCCTCTGATAGAAGATCAGATAAAGTAGTCATTGAAGACTGGACATCTGATGATGAAGAAGATGAACAGGTTATGTCTAAACCTGAAGTGGTTAAGAAAGTAGGAACAAGTGTTCCTAAGTTGGTTAGAATTCATACTGATAGGCCTAAGTCTAATGTAAAACATGTTAGGCAACCAGTAAGATATTGTGAACAATATAGGTCCACAAACAAGCCCAAAGGTGACCATAGAAAATGGAATACCTTTAAGTCTCACCAAAATGATGACTTTGGATTTTACAACAAAGCTTGTTTCACTTGTGGAAGTTTTGACCATCTTACAGCTTTCTGCAACCAATGGGTATCTGGGTATGAAAACAATAGAGTGAATTTCAAAAGGCAAACTCCTCAAACTCACTTTCACTCTAGTTCTAATGTTAACAGAACTAAACCCAAAATAGACTTAATTAAGTCTGGCTTAAAACAAGTTAAGTCTGTTCGACCACTTAAGTCTGTTTACCCAAAACCAGCAGTTAAAAATGCAAAATCAACGTTTAAATATGCATTAAAAACTACTAGAAGGCCTTTTCAATCAAAAGCAGTGATTCAAAAAAAAATTTGGAAACCTAAAGGTTCTACTGCTAGGGA
The DNA here is from genome assembly GCA_021014915.2 of Artemisia tridentata subsp. tridentata. Taxonomy (NCBI): domain Eukaryota; kingdom Viridiplantae; phylum Streptophyta; class Magnoliopsida; order Asterales; family Asteraceae; genus Artemisia; species Artemisia tridentata. The sequence goes on along the minus strand of CP139506.1, from coordinate 18,095,018 downwards.
AAAGAAGGCAAATGTTGTTAAGTCCTCAGCATGTTGGGTTTGGAGACCAATTAAACCCAATGGAGCTTCAATCATTTTAAAAAGGATTGATTACATTGATGCAAGAGGCAGATCCAAGTCAGTAATGACTTGGATCCACAAAGAAAACTAATTTCTTTATACATGTGCAGGAACATTCAAATGCTAAACAAGGATATCATGGATACTCAAATAATGAATGTTCAAGACACATAACTGACAACATATCACATTTTTAAATCATTGGATATGTTACCATCAAAGAAGGAATAGGTTTCAGAATTACTGGTAATGATACTAGTAAATTGCAAAAGTTTATTCTGTTTGTCATATGCTAATGCTGCTATAAGACATATGCTTTGCATATTGTTTCTTGGTTTTGGACTAACATTTTCAGGAATGAACTTTGAGCAAAAAGGATGTTTCAAGTGAAATGGAAGCAGCAGAATGTTATACAAAGTTGCTAACATAATAGGTTTATGATAGAAAGAGTTTGGGAATTTCAAACCTCCTTAAAACTTCTTTCTTGAAGCTTGATTATGATATTTCACATTGAATTGATGACTTAGTTGATCAGATAGTAACTGATACAACTCACTTTCTATCATTTTATACTTTTAAGTATAATGAGCAAGTCTAAGGACATCTGATAGAAAGAACAGCTAGTGAAAGTGAATCTAACACTTGTGTTAGAGGCAACAATTACTATGAGCTGGAAACCCTGTCAAGAAAGCCTTTTGAATAGGTTTATCTTTACACAGGCAGTTATTTATAACTGAAAAACATTGGTTCTCACACAACCAGAGGTTGCTTTAAACCAAAATTTTGATTAAGTGTCTGTTACACACTTAATCCCTTCAAAATGGTTGAAAGCAGTATGATTTTTCAATTCTAAAATCAGGAACATACTGCTAAGTCAAATAATTTCTTAAACAAGGATTTTCAAAGGATTCAGAAAAACCATCCATTGATGGATCATGAGTCAAATGTCCAATGAATCACCTCTCATAGGAGTTAACACACCTAGAAGTGATGAGGGCAGAAACTTAAACTCTTAAGGAATTGATGGCTACATGTACAACATTGTCTGAAAACAAGTTCTAATTGGTAGCTCAGATGATTATGGGATGATGGTGAGAAATCTTCCAAACAGGGGAGGAAAGACACTCACTGGGGAAGAAATGTTATACTCAGGGGTGGATGATCTCAAGGAAGATTAACCAATGAAAGGAAGGAAAAGACAAGAGCATACAAGATGATGATATGGTGTATTTTATATATTCAGAAGGGATGAAGCATTTCAAAGGAGAAAGTTCTATCTAGGAGCTTTCAGTTTCAATTTCAGTTCACTACGTTTGTTCATCACTTGCAAAGGCAGGCTGAAAGATGATTTCACTTGTTGAAACAAGCATCCAAGATACACAACACCATTGCCTCTTATAATTCCTCCATCCAAGGAAATTCCACTATCTTTTAGGTCAATGTTTGAAGACTGAAGATGTATATTGATATTATTAAAGTCAAAGAACAGGAAGCAGATGAGTTTCTGATCTCTCAGAACTGAGAAGTGTTTGAAAGATCCTCACAATAAGAAATTAAATTCAGAAAACATGTTGGAAAGGGTTCACATGTTTAGGGGAGGATAGTTGGGAATTAAATATTCTGAAGATTAAGTATAAGGAAATTCTCTAAGTGATTAAGTCTGGTGGTTAAGTCTGCTAGTGTTAATCGTGGTTAAGTCTGCTACCTGGTTAAGTCTGGTCGTTGAAGATTAAGTCTGCTAGTGTTAATTCTGGTGAATACAGAATTAAGTCTGGTCGTTCAAGGTTAAGTCTGGTTGACTAAAGTCAAATATACACGGTAGATAATATCTTACCCCATGTGCTTGGTCCTTATCCTATACTCACAGAACAAGTTGTAAACATAGATACATGTTGTATCTTAGTTTCTTACACACATAAGATAAGATAGCAAGTAGTTTGATTAGACTTGATGTGACTTAACAATATATTGTAAAGATCTTCTTGTTCTATAAAAGAAGATCTTAGCTTAGTAGTCAAGTGTGCTTACTTAGAACTTGATAGAACTTTTCTAAAACTTACAACAAAAACAACATCAAACCTTTGTATCATTATCAATAATATTAATCGTTTGGTGAAATACTTTTTGTGTTTTTTGTTAATCTCATAAGCATCACTGTTCCATTTCCATACAACAAATTACCTTCTAAGTGTGATTAAGTAAATTCCGCGTACTTGATCATATTAACTCAAGTATCACATACACAAAGTACAAAAGGTTTAACCACCTTAACCGTGTATCGATTATACTAACATTTTTTTCTTTACGATACGGTCGTGCGGGATTGGCTAAGACATCTCATTTCTTATTTAGAACACCAAATGCCCATTCCACATCTTTCCTTGCCGCTTCATGCATTTGTTTATACCGTATTCGCTTGTGTTCATCAACACTTGGTTCTGAAATTGACTTAAAGGTGTCACCCATTCTGGATATATCTTATCAACAGGATAGTATCCCTGTCTGTAAGTTACGCCGTTAGCCACAAACGGAATCTCTGGTGCTTTTCTGTCTTTGAGATTGTTGAATAAAGGGGATTGATGTATAATGTTGATGTCGTTGTTCGCTCCAGAAACACCAAAAAAGCTTGCAATATCCATAATTCTTGTGATGCAACAACTTCCAGCAAAATGATTGGAGTCAAACCATGATCGCGTCTATAATATTGTCCTTTATATGCGTTCGGACAACCAAACTACGGCCAATCTGTACAACCAAGGTTTCCTAATATTCCAGGAAACCCGTGCTTTTGTTCGTGAAATGCTAATTTTTCAAGATCGGTGATAGTAGTATTTCACAAATACTCTGCTCCAAAAATTTCCATAACATGCATACAAAAATTTCGAGAGTATCACGAGAAGTTTGTTCGCCCATTTACAAATTGACCGGATCTACACACACTCCTTGTGTTAGATGTGATACTAAGAATTATACGTAGTCTAGCACGCGGAATTTACTAGCTAGCACTTAGAAGATCTTATGTGTTTTGTATGATTAGAATGAACAAAGAACACAGAATAATAACCTTCAACGATTCAATATTATTAGAAAATAATACGAGTGATCTCCTATCACTAGGGTTTACAACCTTGAATCTCTTTAATCTAATTCGTACTTCTATCTCTGTATCGTATTGTCTATTGTATCTCTATGTATATCAAAACCTTTTATAGACCAAGGATTCCTTTACAAGATAACTATCAATCTAATTCTATACGATATACACAATATCTTTTCCATATTTATCTACTTTACACAAATCATAAACCGTCTTAACTTCTTTACTCAGCGGTCTTAACTGCTCATGTCTTCAACACTCTTCAGCAGTCTTAACTTCTTCCTTCAACAGTCCTAACTGTTACCTCCAACAGTCTTAACTGCTTAAGCTTAATTTCCTAACAATCCTCCCCTAAACTTATGATTTCTTTCCAAATCACTAAGTTTCTTCAAATTAAGCTTCTTCTTCTTAATGCTGAAAATTCTTTCAAATACCCATTAAGCAAATCTCTTCGATATAGCTTTTACTTCTTGTGCAAGGTTGAAAATCTTTGTTACTAACATATTAGCCATCTCAAACTCTTCATTAGCTTCCAGTCTAACACATGCCATCATTGTCAAAACACCTGGTCTGAGTGGATAATGTTTTTCAACCAGCATATATATCTCTATTCCATCCTTTGTAGATATTCTGTGTACTCCACATGCTCCAAATAACTTCCGAGTAATGTTCTTGATTTGAGCTTGAAATCTCCATATCGATTCTCCACCATCTGGTTCATATATTCTCTTCAATTGAACCCATAGTTCTTTATCTTTGTCTTCAATAGGATCAATATCTCTGAATTTCTCTTTCACTAAACTCCAAAGTTGATTTAGATCTTCTCTGTCAAAGCCTTTAAGTAAATCTTCAAACAACTTATATCTTTCAGAAATATCTCCAAGTCTAATAATCTTCCATCCCTTCATTCTTCCATCAGTAAACACTTCCCAGTCAATGATTGGATGTTTTACCTGCAAAGGTTTAATGTAAGAAGACTCTGGAATAATCACCATCATGCTTCTGATCTTCTCATTAGTTAATCCTTCTTCATCAGACTTCTGTTTCTTAGCAACTTCTGATTCCATAGATTCTGCTTCCCTCTTCTTACCTGTTTTGACACTTCTTCTTGGAGAATTCAAAATAGCATAAGTTTCAAATAATGCTTCATATCCTCAACAAGTTCCTTCTTTGTTGGTAACTTTGTCTTGTACCCTGACTTCTGTCTTTCTCTTATTCTATGAATCAGATCTTCCCACGTTGCAACTCCATTCTTCTTGAGTATAAATTCCTTAAGCTCCTCTGTCTTCTCTTCTTCATTCAACTCTTTATCTTTAAGAACCATTGAAGCTTGTGCTCTTACAATCACATCAGAATCCAGAAAATATTGTAACTGTTCATTGAATTCTTCTTGATTTACTTCATTTGATCTTTTTCTTTCCATGAATTCAGCTATATTCCTTATATCATCAGCAGCCATTTTCCTTGCAAATTCTTCATCATGAGCAATCTGAGCTTGTTTAGCTTCCTCTCCAGCCAAATCTTCTTCTAACATTTGCCTTGCAACTTCTGCATCATGATCTATCTGTTCTTGAGTTTTTGGTTTCAACCTTTTAAGCCTTTCAAGTTCTTGAACAACAACTACTTCTTCAGATGTCATAGGTTTCTTTCCTTTATCTGCTCTTCTCCTTTCATATTCTTGTTCAGCAGAAGTTTCTTCAGTTGGAACTGCTTGTTGTTCTTTCTCAGCAGTTTGAACTGTTTCTTGCTCTGTCTCTAGCTCTGTCTCAGCAGTTTGAACTGCTTCTTCATTTGGAACTGCTTGATGTGTCTCAGCTGTTTCTTCATGAACATGACCAGAACCAGAACCAATATCAAAACCTTCATCTTGTTCAGAACCTTCTTCATACCTCCCCTGAGATGCTGATCTATCCTTACCTTTACCAAATTTCCTCCCCTGTTTGGAAGAATTTTCATCATCCCCATCTGAATCATCATCATCATCCAATACCACTCTTGCCCTTTTCTTCTTCAACTGTTCTTCAAGCTTCTTCACCCTTTTTGCTAGCTTTGTATAGACTTTGGCAAAAGTTTCCTTGTGAGCTTTGAATTCCTCCTTAGTTTGCTTTAGCTCCTTCTCCAAAGTGTCAACCTTGGCTACTAACTTGGTACATAAAGCCATCAATTCAGTTTGTGAAGAACTACCCTCATCACTTCTAGCTGTATTACCTGCTATGAGAGGTGAATCTTTGGGCAAGGATTCAGTCACAACCCTAGTTAGACTAGGTTTAGACCTTCTCCTATAAGTGATAGGTGGTTGTTGGGTTGTTTCAAATACTTGAGTGGATGTGTGATGGGGATCAGTTGGAACTGCTGAACCTTCACCCAACTCAGTTTGAATCATTTGAGGAAACAATGGAACAGGTTCCCCTTCAAAAAGTCTACTAGCCATAGTCATATTTTGAAAAACCTTTGATTGTAGACTAGGCGTAGCAAAAATTTCAGTTGGTTCTGTAAGCAGGTTTTTCTTTTTATTTAAAATTGTTTGAACAAACTTGGGATACATTAAAAACTTTGTTTTACTATCAACATTTGATGCCATACCCTCAAAAATATATTTTGAAAAGTTAAAAACCCTGTTTGTAGACAAGCAAATGAGAGCAATAGCAATATTGCTACTGAATTGTTCCCAAGCAGTCTTTTTATTACTTAAACAACATAGAAGAGTATGTATCAAAAATCTCCATTAGGGTGAAAAACATGCTTTTTGGAAAGTCAATTTATGTTCAGATGTATCATACCCCATTTTTGTAAGTTCTTCTCAAATTTCAGTATTTAGCATAGTGTGGATACCATCCGAGTCATTTAATTTAAGATGTCTCCTAAGTATAGACTCGGTAACAACAAATTTAATGCCATCTACTTTAGTATGAATTTCTAAGTTTCCATCATCACTTGTCAAGATAGATGAATTCTGCCAGAACTGTGTGATGTGCGAAACATAAAGAGTAGGAGAAACAGTTAGAGCACACCTTATGTGAGAGTGGTTGAGAAAGTCCACAACCTCATAAAATTTTGGCCCATCTCCTTGCTCTGTTTTCTCTAAAAACGCAACCTGGTTGTGACGTTTAACAAATTTCAAAACATCCATTCTTAGCAGTAAATATTAGTTAACAGCCGTGAAGAGTAATAATTTTGAGTGAAAAGGTAGAAGATGAAAGCAATATTGAGAGTTTATGGAGAGAGTTGTAGGGTTTCAAGTTGACCGACTTAAAGAATATGGTAACTATTTATTTTAGTATAAGAATATAATAGAATAAAAGTTAAAATATCTATAAGAGGATCCCTCGAAATCCGTAATTCATCCAGTAAAAATCGCAACAAACCGCCAACGGCTAGTTTTTACCCCAAAATTAATTACTGACACGTCAGTCATAACGGCTAGTTGAACCGTACCAATATTTTGTACTAACCGTCCCAACTGTTGAAAAAAATTTATTGAGCCGTACCAACTTTTTGAAATAAGAATTATAAAATACCCTGGCTCAAACATAGTTTTTAGCAAACTATCAGCTATCAACGGATTTGATATGTCTTTACCAATAGTCGTTTGCTTTGGACTAGCCAACTCTTCACATTTAGATATGGTGAGCTGATAACCATATAATTTTTGGTAAATTGTTAACCATCAACGGATTTGATTAGTCTTTACCAGAAACCGTTTGCTCTGGACTAGTTGGTTCTTAGGTGGATAAGACATGGTGAACCAATTACCATTTGTTGTATGTAAAGATCACATACTAATCTCCAGAACACCAGTTAGTCCAAAACATCAAGCATTCTTAATCCCTTGGTGTTTTCTCTCCAATCCTGCAATTGTTAGTCCAAAAACAAAGAAACAAAATACAAGCATATGACTAACAACGCATATAACAAGAAAAATTAATTTCCTTGTGGAACCCAAGCCAAAACAGACTTAGGCTTTCCTCTAGCATCAACATAATTCATTCTTTTTAAAACAGTCTTAGCACCATTGGGTTTAATTGGTCTCCATACCCAACATGCTGAAGTATTCACACCATTACCCATGTTTCCTTTAGCAGTGTTTTAATTCACACCAGTACCAATTACCCTGCTAGCAGTTGGAACTGCTGGCTTGGCAGTTGTTACCTTAGGTTTCCAAACTTGATTTTTCACCACTGCTTTCTCATAAAAAGTTCTTTTACCAGTTTTGTATGAAGGTTTAAAAACATTTATTGGATTTTGAACTTGTGGCTTTGGGTGAATTGGTCTCATAGGTCTGACAGTCTGAACTGCTGGTCTAGCAGTTTGAACTGCTTTAGGTCCAGACCTCAAAAGAACTGATCTAGGTATCATCTTCTCATTCCTAAGAAAAGATTGAGGTCTTGCAATGCTCAACCTATGATTTGTATATCCAGATACTCATTTGTCACAATAATCTGCAAGATGATCAAAGCTACCACAAGGGTAACAAGCTTTCCTATAGCAAACAAAATCCTTTCCTAATTGGTGGGATTTGAGGTCATTCCAATTCCTCTGGTTACCTCTTGGCTTGTTTGTGGTTCTATACATCTCTGCATACCTAATTGTTGGTCTAAAAGGTTTGGCATTTGATCTAGGCCTAACAGTCTCAGGTTTAACCATCTTTGGAACTTTTGGTTCCTCCACTTTAGCACTAACAGGTTTAACCACAGCCTGATCATCCTCATCATCAAAAGTCCATTCCTCAATTGTTGGAGCATCTGAGTCCTTAGGTGAGGACCTATCAGAAGACACCTTGTCCTCAGATAGTGATTTATCACTTGCACTTTCAAAAACAGGTTTATCAACTACATCCTTCTTGGGTTGAGGACCATAACTAAGCACAGGTAATTGAAATTCAGGGAGTCCTGTATGTTCTAAGTCTATACCTTTGGGTGATGGAATTCCTCTATAAGGAGGTGGAACTGACTTATATCCTAGGCCTGACTTAGCTTTATTTTGGATCTGACTCTTAATTATCTTTTGGACACCTTTTGATGTGTATTCTAGTGTGTCTACACTCATCTGAATGTTCTCCTTAGCTTTCTTAACCTGTTCTAGCTCATGTTTTAAAACAGTAATTTCATTCTCTCTAAACATTAAGTCTCTCTTAACAATAATCATATCATCAGAAAACTTAGACTCATTGTTTTGATAATGAACAATTTTCTCTTCTAACACAGCTAAAGCTCTCTTATGATTTGCTAAGCTAAAAGCAGTTTCTTTTAATTCTTTCCACTGACTCTCATATCTTGTTTTAAGTGTTTCTAGTTCTTTTAACGCTTTACAAGATTTAGAACATTTTGAAACTTGTACCTCTTAATCAGAAAATGCCATGAGAGCAACCTCTGTAGATGCTTCAGCTTCCTCCTCTGCAATATAGCTCCAGTCAAATCCTAAGCCATCAATAGCAACCATGGCTTTCGAGCTTGAATCAGTAACCTCCACAACTCTTGACTTGTTTCCATATGCTCTACTCTTTCCATCTTGTTGACTTGGCAATCTGCACTCCCTTGAGTAATGACCTTTCTTGTGGCAGTTGTAGCACTCAATCTTGGACTTGTCATACCCTGCAACATCATTACTGTTTATGACAATCTTCTTGCCAGTCTTCTTCAAGAATCTCCTAGCTCTCAAACTGAGAAGAGATAGCTGCCACTTAATATCCATCTCTTCAATATCATCTTCATCAATCTCTTGAAGATCTGAATGAGTCAACATACTTCCATTATGCTGAGTAGTCAGAAAAGCACAATAAGTATCATCATTCAAAAGTCCACTAGTACTGCTTGAGGTGCTAGCAGTACCAAGATTTGCACTAGCAGTACCAACTGCTCCACCAACTTGCACTTCTTCATCTGGACTTGAGGAACTGGGAGTTGATACAAAGGCCAAATTCCCTGAGCTTGAGCTTGAGCTTGATCCAGCAGACTTCTTAATCTCATGTTCAACTATTTTGAAGTTGCTATATAGATCCATTAAGCTCATGGTATCTATATCGGGCTTGTTTTTCCATACTACCAATGCATAGCCCATTCAGCTGGTAGACTCCTCAGAAACTTAGAGTTGAGATCTTCCTGAGGCATCTCAATTCCTAAAACAACAAATTGACTCACAAGTTTTTGAATCCTATTGAACATATGATCCAATGACTCATTGCTTGTTGCAGTAAAATTCTCAAACTGATGCTTGAGAAGGGTCTTCTGGGTTTTCTTTGTGGCTTAATTCCCACCATATCTTGCAACAATAGCTTCAAAAAGAGATTTAGCACACTTGAACTTACTAAAATTCAGCAACTGATCATTGGGAATGGTCATTAGAAGAAAACTTCTAGCCTTAACATCATTCTTGTACCTTGCCTTCTCTTCATTAGTGGTTGGCTTTGTCTGCACTGTACTCTCAAATTTACCATCAACAACAGTTGTTGTTGTTACAGGAGTAAAAGAGTTTCCATCTTCAATGATCTCCCACAGTGCATAGTCTCGCACTTGGAAAAACTGCTCAATACGAAGTCTCCACATGTCAAACTCATTAGGTTTAAGCATAGGAAGCTTAGCAGCAATGTTGGTTGTGGATGGTGTTGTTTCCATGTCCATCTTTGCTCTTCTCGGATCTTCTAAATCTATGTATCAGCAACCTGGCTCTGATACCACTTGACCGGATCTACACACACTCCTTGTGTTAGATGTGATACTAAGAATTATACGTAGTCTAGCACGCGGAATTTACTAGCTAGCACTTAGAAGATCTTATGTGTTTTGTATGATTAGAATGAAACAAAGAACACAGAATAATAACCTTCAACGATTCAATATTATTAGAAAATAATACGAGTGATCTCCTATCACTAGGGTTTACAACCTTGAATCTCTTTAATCAAATTCGTACTTCTATCTCTGTATAGTATTGTCTATTGTATCTCTATGTATATCAAAACCTTAACCTAGGCAATCCTTTTATAGACCAATGATTCCTTTACAAGATAACTATCAATCTAATTCTATAGGATATACACAATATCTTTTCCATATTTATCTACTTTACACAAATCATAAACCGTCTTAACGTCTTTACTCAGCAGTCTTAACTGCTCATGTCTCCAACACTCTTCAGCAGTCTTAACTTCTTCCTTCAACAGTCCTAACTATTACCTCCAACAGTCTTAACTGCTTAAGCTTAATTTCCTAACACAAATATTCGTCAAGGGCGTTAGGAACGGTGCCCTATGCCAATTGAAGAATTGCGGATGTGCACTTCAGCAACGGGAAATGCCTTCTCTTCCGGTACAGTCAATATTATCACGAAAGTGTGCAAAATGAAAATTACTTCTTCAACTATCCTTTTGAATAGACTTCGACTCATTTGGAACCTCTCCTCGAAACATTCTTTCGGGAACATCGGATTCGCACAAGAAATAGGCTTGGACTAAACGATCATGAGCACCATAACGATCTCGATTTATGATGCTTCTCCTCGTTTGATTTGCTTGTCGTGTATTCTTAATTTGCGACAACACTTTGCTGACACAACCTCATGTCCTAACTAATAACTTCTTCGTTCAATAAGTCTGTGAACATTATTGCTTCAGAATTCATGTCCATAATAAGTATTGTTTGAGTTGTCTGAGATTACGTTTGAAGTTGTGTAAAGAATAATGAGCTAAGAGAGTATTCATAGATAAAAAATATAAAGTTTATTTTTTATTATTATTAAAGTATCAGTTATATATAAGGGGTCCCACGAATTGTACAAAAACCCAGTAGTGAGTTGCTCACCGTTCGCTCTTTTTTTTCGCATCCTCACACGTGAGTCACCCATCACAATGAGGTGGCACGTGACAAATACATCTCACTGCTTTTCACGAGCCACCATTGGGGTTAATCTTACACTTTTGATTTTAACGGGACTCAAACTCACAATCTTTTGATCGGAGACTTGACTTTCTCACATATATCATTTGGCCAAAAGCCCTATGGTAGCATCTTAAAAATCTTTAATTCTATATCTTATAGATTGACTAAGAAGGAAGTGACTAGTTAATTCGAATAATAAAAACATAAAACCAACATACTGATGTGAGGCCGGCGTCTAACCTCAACAACACATTACCTATATGATTCTTTATGTTTTGATTCTCACAAGAAAAAAAAAGTCAAATAGTTAATTGTTTTTAGAGTCAACCTGGATACTCTTTTTGTCTCACTTAGATAACATCAAAAATATAGGAGTAATATAATATTGTACGTATGTATAGAGTATTAGTGTGTTAACAATGATGGTGTTAGCAAAAAGGATGATTGTTAAATCTAAACAATTATATTTCTAACAAGTCTAGATCGTAAAACCTTAATCAAGCATTCTTAAATTGGGTTGTAATCGAGTTAAGCTGAGGTCGAGCTTGACAAGGCTTGAGCTCAGCTCGAAAATTATAAAGTAGGCTCGAGCTCAGCTTGATAGCTCGACGAGCTTTTTTCATACATGCTTGAGTTCAGCTCATGTAATATTTCGAATCTTACTCAAGCCGAACTCTAGCCTAGATGATTAAAGCTCGTCAAGCTATCGATCTAAGCTCCAGTCTAACTTATAATTTTCAAACCGAGCTAGCATTTTTTTAAGCTCGAGCTCGGCTTGACACAATTGCAGCCTGGTGACGTGAGTGATAGAAGTAAGTGATGGGTATATTTGTGTTGGGGGGAACCACCATTATGGTTCCCGTTACGGGTTGGTTAAAAGTTTGTTATTTATGTATCCATATTCTTCAACTGCAATTTGTAAGTAGGAAAATGGTTTGTTATTTTTACGAAAAATGCTAAATGTTTATATATTTTGTTCCTACAAAATGTCCTACTCACTGGATGCTGACAAATGTCAGAACGGGCTGTTTGGATGCAGAGAAAGAATGAATGGAAAAAAACTATATAATATTGTTGTGTGTGTGGAAGGATTTGTAGGAAGAAAAAGTAGAAGATTATAGCAAAAGCTCTATTTTTACACTGCTCTTTTAGTTTTGATAATTAGATCAAGCTGAATAATTAGTACCTCGTCAAACAAAATGAAGTGGAATGGGATTAGTTTAATCATGATGTTTGGGTATATTCAAAAAAGTAGACAAGATCCAGTCAAGCCATTGGTTGGTTGACCTTTTTCTTTATTCTTTGGGTTGACTTTTACTTTTCAATCTCATAATCATTTCTTCATGTGAAAAACACAATCAAACCAATAATCATCTATCTTTATATGGTTTAATTCCTTACTACGTTTTTTTAAGCTTTATAATCCATTAAATTTTCTGTTAATGATGTTGAGCTTAAGTTTATAAGCTATTTTAGGTCATTATTACGATATTGATTTCATGTAACATATGCAAGTATATAAACAACAACAATATCCAATTGTTTCGGAGCCAGATATATGAAAAATATGATGTAAACAATTATACTCTTAAATAATAGTGCTTGTAGGTATATATGAGCAAAACATGTATTATATACATGTAAAAATAGCAAGGTTAGATCAAGTGGTTAACACCCTTGCCTTTGGAGACAGAGGTCAAGGGTTCGATCCTCACCCTTTGCAAGGCCGAAGGTCCTTTTCTACCTTTGGTAGAACCGGAAGCAGCCTCTCTACTTCAGGTAGGGGTAAGGTTGTCTACGTCTCAACCTCCCCCATACATCGTGGAAGACGGTATTGGGAGTTACTTTACTTTTTTATGTATTATATACATGTGTTTGTGCATATGTATGTGAGTATAAGCGTAAATATAATATTGTACTCGTAAATAATCATTTTTTCTGAAGACAACGAAATTTTTTAAACATCAAAAGAGCCACATAAAGGCAATGCGCCAAAAGCCACCAAGAAGGGGCAAAACAGGAAAAGCCAGAGGGCTTCAGAAAAATAAAAATAAATCATTTATACTATATTCTCGATTATCACTTAAAGAAGGAAAGGGAAAAAATGAAGAAAAATAAAGAAAGTTGTATTCTTGATTATCACTTTTAAGAAAGAAAAGGAAAAAGACCGGAAGAAAAAAGTGATTTGATTGACTTTGAAATAAAATGTTTCCTCTCAAGACTAAAAATATTTACTTCTTATTTCTTTATTTTTCTTTATTAAAAAATCTTGAGAACTGATCATTAAGTTACGTCACCAATACTACATAAATGACGTGAATTCAACACCCATGTCTTCCGGTCGATGTTACTTTTGGAACGTCGGTTAGAGATCCACAGACGCGGGCATGCTTGAATGTTAGCTAGCAAAAGTATCAACACCCAACTCCTTGTCTTTATCATCTAAAGGGGCATTCCACACTTTATTTTTCCGACTCCAAATTGCCCAAAGGCCTTGAAGCAGACCCCTTGAAATGAATTACGAGCTAAGCCCGAAAGCTGTTTGCAAAAGGAACCGTTGATGATAGCTTTGATCGATACTACTGATTTCCAAACCTGTATCCAAATATCTAACATAACGAACCCATGTTAATGCTCAAATTACTGTAAAAAGATTGATGTGTTCCAAACAAAATAATTGTTTTCGAAAAATAAAAATCGCAATCACAAAACTAGGTCTACATAGATAAAGTTTTGTATGTTTTTTGGTAGTGTAACATCTTTTTGAAGATAAAACCAAATATAGAAACCACAAATATTGATCACTTTTGTAATAGTAAAAAGTTAGTAAGATTTAGATGTTTCATTAAGAAAATATAATTGCAATAAGTGTTGTACTATATTACCAAGCACATGGCCTTTGATCATGCTTATTGACATGATGTCAAACAACAAAGATTGTTGCCATTTCTCTAAGTCTTGTTTAAAATGGAATTGTTAGTTATTATTTTGGTAGGTCTCATCAATTTACTTAAAATGAAGACATTAGATTCTTGCTTTGGCCCCAAAAGATCCAACATCAAGATTCATATTTAGCTTTAGATTTCAATTTAATCAAGTTAATTTTTGATTTTGGACAACTTAATTAGGTGCACTACAAACTTTTTACTAATACAAGAGAAACATTAGTGCAAGTGTGCTTTGAAAGATAACTATAATATGTGAAAAACGACATTTAAGATCTGCTTTCTTATAGACAGATACCTAATTTACAACAAACTACACTGTATGTTTTGTATTTTATAAGTTTTGCTAGAAACATGGACTAGTAAATTGCATTTCGAAAGCTAGCCCTTTTTGTTAATACTAGTGCGAGTTTGGTGAAAATATCCGTAAATGTGCAGGTAATCCAACTCAACATCACTTTCTACCAAATACTTGTAACCTTCAAAACTTCAAGTTGCAACAATCACTTTGAATGTACACCAGAACCTCAGAGTATCCTACGAGAAGGTGACAAAGAAACAAAAGAACTGATACGCGTGGTAATGAACAGACTAGAAAAGATAATATCGCTAAAGATACGCGTGGTCCTTACAATGCCAGATGCTCTTGGCCATAACTAAATTACAATATCTTCTACCTCTTCGATCACAGGAAGTCAGCAACGTGCCTTCTTTTCACCTTGGCAAGTTTTTTGAGCTACAATCACTCATATCTCACCAACTGTGCATTGCCACCCGTACTCATAGGAAAGATTACTGTATTTCATATCACCACAGCATTGGTTGCATGGTCATTTTTCATGAATACTCGATATTTGGGATTTTGTATCAACACAACTCAAAGTTCAGAGTAGGGGATGTTCATGCAGCCCCAAGGCTTGTAAAATGGTTTGGGGCTATGTACTCTTAAGCTTGTTCAGCTACTAACAGTTGAATGTAAACATGGTTCGCATTGTAAACTAGTTACTAGCTTCGACTCATTTAGGCCCCTCATATTGTTGAGCTGAGCCATACTAGACTGATTAATTTAAAACTATATATAAAACTAGCGTGTAACCACATTTTTTAATCACGGAAACGGCCTCTTAGCAAGCATATAAAGGAAAGACCATGTTCAAAGACCATTAAAGACGTACATCAATCTATCACGAGAAATTTTCAAACGTACTCAACAAAGTGACATGTCAAAAATGCGTTTCCTTCTGATAAGGGGACACTTTCACAATTACAAAGATATTGATGATATTAAGGGTTTTGGGGTTTAAAATTTTCACTTTTCATGGAACGGGTGTAGTAACTACTGCATTCACATACAATTTGACTATGACGATCTTGTTTCCATTATGGCATAGTGACGATAGTACCCATTGTTTCATACAATAGACCAGCAAAGGAAAAAAAAAAAAAAGATGTGGGCGGCTCTCTCAGTTTTAGCAAATCGCATGAAGCTCTGCGCACTAAAGTCATTCATGTTTCTTTCGTGTTCATCAGACTCATAGATAAAAGAATTTCCAAACCTCAAATCACTGAAATATGCAATTTTGATGCAAAAAATTATTTGACAATCATTTAAAAGTCGAGAAACCGCTGCTTCGTGTCATGTCACATTATGTTTCACAATCCAGTTAATCACATTATACTTTCTTCACTTGCACATGATCTTAGAATATGAATGCATATTCAACCTAGAAGCAATGAATTAAACACGCATCTAACCATATACAGTATTTGACAGCCTATTAAACCTTCTTACCTGCACATTTCTTTGTAAATAAACTGCTTGCAATAAGCAATTCAAGCTTCTTATTCCAAATAGCTTATTTCAAGCACAAATAATCATATAAAAACAATTTGGATAAGCAATCCCAACATGGGTGTTCCAAATTGCTTATTGCATTATGATATATAGCTATCAATCAATCAATCCCAGTTCCCACACTCTATTAAAAACGGCTTATCCTTTCATTCTCAACTGGACTAAAACATTTAAAATAAGTGGTTGGTACATGCTTATTTTCAAAAAGCAAATAGCCAAATACTCAACAAGCATATATGTAATATGATTAATAAAATCATCAAATGTCATAAGTAACTATATTCAACATAAAGTCCACGATTATACAAGTAACATAATCATTATGAAAGTATTATACATCCGGAAATAACAATAATACTGGTTAGACCGTGTACCTCACAGCTAAAAATAGCTCGACTTTCTCAGATAACGCAAACACTAGTTCTGCTCCATTTACCGTCTTTTTTTACATTTAAACATCTTTACCAACATTAATTAATACGGCCGGTTTGGAGGCCTAACCGATTCCCGAACCGGAAGCGGTCTACCCATACCCGACCCATCACAGCTATTACAAACCATCCGACCCGACCCACCACAGCCAACCAGACCCGTTCCATTACAGCCAGAACATTTTTGGCCCGACCCGGAACCCGAACCCGGACCTATCATGGGATTCTGATCCATTACTGATTTCAATAGCGCTGCTCCTGCTAATTCACTTAACCCGGTTGCAATTTGAGTTATATTTCATGAATTGGAATTTTTGAAAGTTGGGGGTTTTAAAAATTGAGATATGGGTTTTGTAATTGAGCCAAAAGGGTATTCAAATCTGTAATCAGAACTGTGAATTGAGTGGTTTTGAGGGTACCGGTTATAGCCGGGTCTTGGCCGGAATAGCCGGGTTTTGACCGGGTCTTGGCCGGATATAACCGGGTTTTGGCCGGAATATCCGGGTCTTTGCCGGTTATAGCCGGGTCTTGGCCGGATATAGCCGGGTTTTGACCGGGTTTTAGCCGGATATAACCGGGTCTTGGCCGGAATATCCGGGTCTTTGCCGGATATAGCCGGGTCTAGCCGGTCTTGGCCTCAAGTAGATTACAATATGAAGCATGAACCACATTACTACATGCCAGAACCAATGATGTATGTATCTAGGCCCAAATGGCAAGTTGGCAACTGAAGCAGCCAATCAAATATCTATATTTAGCCCCAAAAGGTACTAAATGTTGTACAAAAACTTTCTGATAAGATGTGCTCAAGACATTTGGCCAAATTTCAGATAGTTTTCTAGAGCCATGTGTATGTTCAAAAGTTACACTAATTCATTCACATGACCATGACGATCGTGTTTCTTTTATGGCATAGTGACAAACAGAAACTTGCTGCTTCATACATTACGCCAGGAAAAAAGATGCGGGTGACACTCAGTTTGCACAATCACATGAAGCTATAAAGAACGTGGAATTGGACATTAAGTTTCACAATTCAGTTAATCACAGTACATACTTCTTCTCTTGACAAGATTAATAAATTTGGCTACGAGGTCCAAATCTTAGAATACGAATGCATATGCAACTTAGAAGATATGAGTTGAACACATGTTCAACCGTAAACTTAACAGGCTACACATCCCATCTGATGCACGCCCAATCTACATAACCCTTAACATGCACTTCTTAAAGCTCCTCTATAGAATTACACAGCATACAGATTTTAAGTAAAGAAATTTTAGCACAACTGTTAGGTAATTTGCTATCAAAACCGGAGAGCTTCGGAAACTTTTTTGTTTTCGTATTTTGGGTCAAAATCATTCAAATTAAAAAATTTCCGTAATATTTTTAGACTTTAAAACCATTCTAAGCGGTGTTTGGGACTGCTTATTAAACCTTCTTGCCTCTGCATTGCTTTATAAAATAAGCCGCTTGCAATAAGTATCTTCAAGCTGCTTATTCAAAATAGCTTATTTCACTTGCAACTTCAAGCTGCTTGTTCAAGATTTATTTCACGCAGAAGAAATCTTATAAACTATTTCAAAAAGCAATCCCTAACAGTCTAACAAGGGGTCTCAGATTGCTTATTGAAATTTGATATAGCTATCAATCCATCCCAAATACTATTCAAAACGGCTTATCCTTTTATTTTTAGAGGAATGGAGTCATAAACACGTAAAATATGCACGTGGAATAACTAGAGTAACTAATCTTAAATTAAAACACATTATGAAACTCTAATTTTGCATTAAATACCTTGATCTGTATCATACTACATAAACAAAGCACACGTGCAATACGTAAACATGAAACCGGACACTAGTATAGGACGTAAATTCCATTGCATACTGCCCATCTTTATTATTACCAACCTCAATCCCTACTCATCATCAGAAGCTTCATCATAATCACCACCACCACTACCATCTTCATCATCACGTACTATCTGGCTAGTTCCAGGGGCAAAAGTTGGGGTGTAATAATTAGGAAACACTTGGGGAGGGGGACCATATGTTGGGAGATCATGGGTATGATTGTTAAAGAAATCCAAAAAGTTATTAAAGGCTTTTTGGGTATTTTCAGCTGTCTGTCTAGCCTGCTCAGCTTCTGATCTCGCCCTTTTTAGTTCCTCCTGAAGTTGGCTTGTCGTCTGAACCACTTGTTCCTGAGTGTATGATCCTGGGCTAGGTTGCGAGCTCCTACCCATAAAAATCATCACGTCCTGTTCTTCTTGCAGACGCTTATGTAGGCTTGCGATATTATTTTGATGGTAATTTATTATTTTTTGACTGTTTTGTATTTCTCTGTAAACTATGTTGTTCACTTCCGATTTAGTAAACTTATATATATTACTTGCACAACCTATTCCCCAACTGTGAACGGTTCCGATAACTTCGGACATCATATTACCATCCTCCATCATCGAAGTAGAACAGAATGAATGAGACACAATGAAGAAGGGTGCGAAGTATAAACTATGCATGCATGATATGTTTAGTTTTTATAGCCGAGTCTAGATTTAATAAAAGGAAACCAATGTTTGACGGTTTGAAGAAAAGGAAACTAAGTTTCATCCCTAAATAAA
Organism: Artemisia tridentata subsp. tridentata; assembly: GCA_021014915.2. Classification (NCBI taxonomy): domain Eukaryota; kingdom Viridiplantae; phylum Streptophyta; class Magnoliopsida; order Asterales; family Asteraceae; genus Artemisia; species Artemisia tridentata. The sequence goes on along the minus strand of CP139506.1, from coordinate 18,076,130 downwards.
ATAATATATTTTTTATTATAGGATCAAAATTTCCAGTTTGGTAACCTTGTAACTTTTTTTTTTTTTTTTTTTTAATACTTTGTATAGAAATAAAGGAAACTTTCGAATTTTATATATGTGTAGACATTAAACTTTCGGATTTTATTTAATTTTTTATTCGAATTTTCAGATTAGTAACATTTTACTTTTAAGCCGTCTATTTATTAAAATTTACTTTTTTTTTTTAAGGTGACTTTCAATTTTTTTGGGTTGGTATCACACCCGCCACCTCGGCAGGCCCTCATCTACCACGTACCCAGACTATGTTGTCTGAACCGGATCCACCCTGGCGTAGTGGGGACTATTAATGGCTTCCTCCCGGAAACCGTACCGCCTCCACACGAGTTTCCTCAACCATCTAGTTATGTTGTTTGTTTTCGTTCACACCAATTTCGACCAATATTTTCTCGGAAATCTTTGATGCAAAGAGAATAAAGCTAATTTTACTATATCAAAACAACACAAAAGTAAAATGTTTAATAGTTCCGTATTTGCTTTGTGTAGAAAAATATAAAAGGAAAGTAAATAATTGTTTTTCATTATAAACATATCTTTAAACGTAATATTGGATATGGGTAGGTTATACAAACCCCCATTTTATAACACATCAAACCCCCATTTTTTTACACATCACACCCCCTTTTTTTTTGCAATTTATTTATTTATTTATTTATTTTTTATTTTTATAATTTTGTTTATATAAAATTACTGTAAACCTGAAAGTACAGAATAGAAAATATAAAGTTTACCAGTCAAAAATATTAAACTGGCAAAAAGTACGGAACAAAAGCTGAAAAAAAAATTGTGTTATACTGTAAACTGGAGAACAAAAGGAATCTTTGTACTCGCTCCGTCCCAAAATTATTGTCCCCCGACAAAAAACACACAATTTAAGAAAACATAATCATTACTGCATTCTCTTTCTTACTTTTTTGAAAAATGTCATTTTTACCCTTATGAAATTAATTAAATCTTTGAATGATGTTTGTAATTTTTAGTAACATTAGGTGCAATATGGTAAACTTGCTACATTCTTCACAACTATATTTGGAAGGGAACAATAATTTTGGGACAACCCAAAATGCAAAGAGGGACTATTAATTTAGGACGGAGGGAGTACCTTTTACCCCCCCCCCCCCTTTACAGGTGGGCCAGGGGGTTTGTATAACAAATCCCATTGGATATCTATCTAATCTATTAAGCCACTACAGAAAAGTTTAATATAGATCTCATATTTGTCATAAATCTAATGAACCAGTCCTGACCATTCATTTTTTGATCCAAACAAAAAAATAAACTTTAACCCTTTTTTTAAAATTAAATATCTTGCAAACCATTAATCGTTACGCTGAAAAAATCATACCATCGCGATGAGAATTAAATTATCTTTCTATAGATATGCATTTCTACATACTTTCAACGAATTTTTTTTTTTTTTCAAAATTACCGCCCAGAAAAATCACATGTGATTTTCATGTGTACAAATCACATGTGATTTTTTTGAACGAAAATTTTGAAAAAAAAAGTTCGTTGAAAGTATAGAGAAGTGCATATCTATAGATATATAATTTAATTCTCGTTGCGATGGTGTATTTTTGTAGCTTGAAATTTACCGTTTGCAAGATATGTTGTTTTAAAAAAAATGTGGAAAATGGTTTTTTATTAATTTTGATAGAAAAAAATGATGACTAACATTGATTTATTGGATATATGACAAATATGAGATCTATATTGATATCAACTCTTAAGCAACCATAATAACTGAAAGTGTTTGTATGTATGATTTTCTTTTTTTTCTTTTTTTTTAAATTTATTTTTATGGGATATGGTTTTTATTGTAACTACGGTCCCTTTACTATGGACGTTTGGTCTAAAAGAGGGAAAACTAAGGTGCCAGATCTCTTTGGTCACAATTTTTTTTTTTGAACGGCAAATTTTATTAGCAAACTAGCAAGATGCTAGAAAAGGCATTACAAGGAAATTAAATGAGGATTTTTCATCCAACTCTCCCAAGAAAAAAAACGATTACATCTACTAGAACACCAATTAAAAGAGCGCGAAACTATATCATCAAAAATCACAGAACGTCTCGGAGAAGTCTCTGCGAAAATAGTTTGATTCCTGTAAGCCCAAAGATGCCACCATGCTATGTAAAAAACTCCTTCCAAGATTAACTTGAGTCTAGACGTCAAACGTATAGCAGAAAACCAAGCATACCAATCTGAAAAGGAAAATAAGTCATGCCAATCCAGATCCCACCAACGACAAATCCTGCGAAAAACGAACTGAGCAATATCACATCGGAAAATAACGTGATGAATATCCTCTGGAATCAGGCCACACATCGGACATAAGGGAGACTCCAAAACAACTCCTCTACGAATTAGATTACTTCTAGTCGGAAGACGATCGAGCCGAACACGCCAAGCAAAAACATTAATCTTGATCGGGATATATTTCACCCATCTCGTTGCATTAGAATCGGAAGGAAGAAGAATGTCATCTAACTTGATACGAACATCTTTAACGCGAAACTCACCATCACCATTCAAGTCACAAATCCATCTATCATTTGAAGAAGAAAGAATAAGTGAACCTATTAACGAATTTAAGGCAAGCAACTGTTGTCGCTCAACTCCATCACGAACTGATCTACGAAAGGAGACTTCTAACGAAGGAGATCCCAACTTTGAAGCAACCATTGAATCTTTATCCGTCTCTAAAGCAAACAAACGAGGAAACGTGACACAGAAGGGTTGATCAGAAAGCCAATTATCATACCAGAACCGAGTACAATGACCATCACCCACTCGCTTCTTACAAAGAGTAACAAAGTCAAAACCTTTGGACTTCAACAAATGCATTTCTCGTAAAATAGAACACCATAAAGACGAGTGGCTAACAGAGTGTAACTCGAAAGAATGACCGTACAGAGCTTGAATAACACGATACCAAAGAGACCCGTCTTGAGAAATAAAACGCCACACCCACTTTAATAAAAGAGCTCGATTTAACGCGTGAAAACTTGAAACACCAAGCCCGCCATTTTTCTTGGACGCCAAGACTTTATCCCAAGAGACCCACGTGATTTTTCTTTCCAAAGTATCAGCACCGTTGAAAAAATTGCTACGGATCGCTTCCATTTCATTCAGGACACCTTTAGGAACTTTATAAATCGACATATTGTATAAAGGAGAAGCACCAAGAACCGATTTCAGAAGCGTCAATCTACCTCCAATAGAAAGCGTTTTGACCTTCCAATTAGATAACCGGGAGTGTAATTTCTGGACCGTTTCAGCCCAAGCAAGCTTCCGAGACATACAGCCACCTACCATCACACCTAGATATCGAAAAGGCTTTTGCATTAAAGCACATCCAATCAGAGAAGCTGCTTGAGTAACGAGAGTTCGAGGGACACCAACACCCAAAACTTGACTTTTTTGAATATTAATTTTTAGCCCCGAAGCGAGAAAGAAACTCTTAAGAATTTTAACGATGTTCTTCATGTTAGAATCGGACCATTCTCCTATAAAAACGGCGTCATCGGCGTAAAAAAGGTGGGATATAGACATCGACCCATCTATATGAATACCTTTAAATAACCCATCATTAGTGGCTCTAGAAAAGGAAATATGTAAAGACTCCATAATGAGGATGAATAAATATGGCGCCAAAGGGTCTCCTTGTTTTAAACCGCAAAAGAATGGGAATTCAGATGTTGGACTCCCATTAACCAAGATCGAAGCCATTGCTGAGCTAAAAGTGCCTCGAATCCACCTACACCAGATAGGACCAAAGCCAAAAGCATGTAAAACATCTAATAAATAGTCCCAATGAACCGAATCATACGCCTTAGCAAAGTCGACTTTAAAGATCATAGCTTGCTTTTTTTTCCTTTTGCACCATGCAAGCAACTCATTTAAAATGAATGGGCCATCTAAAATTTGCCTATTAGCAACAAAAGCTGATTGAATGTCTGTTGTTCCCTTTATACGATAAGAGTTAACTAGAAAGTTAATCTATTTCGTATTATGACTAATACAATGTTTAGGATTAATTCTAACAGTTATAAAACGTGAGTATAAAAACAACAAGATTTTTCAACGTTTAAATTCTTATTAGAAATAATTCCAAGAATCTATACCCAAGTGTTTTGCGGAACAAACACTTGGGATTGAATAGACAAGGGTATGGGGTGTCTCCTATCGAAACTCAAGTTTTGCTTGAGTGGTAACAATATACCCACTGAGCTATCTCAGTGAGTTGTATACTCTTTGTAGGAGAGAAGTATCTTTGCAAAAGTTCAAGACTTTAAATATACAAAGCACACTTTAACTTCTCTCACATCTGATCTATTTATACACAAGTAATCTAAGTATAAGTGATTAAATATAATACAAGTTGTTGAGGTTGCGTGTCTGACAATTACAAATAGTAATTGTCATTTCCAAGAACCAATAGGAAAGGGCTAAGAGGACTTTGGGAGTTGTTGGCTGACACTCCATGACTTTTAGCCGCAATAGGGAAGGTTGGATCTGACAAGAGAAGAGTGTTGGGTTTACACTCTTATCTTCTCAGATCTTTTCCCTATTGTTCCCGCCTTTTCTTCAGGCATTGGTTCCTCAGTCTTCAATCACTTTGTTATTGAGGAGACTGGGGTTCAGTGAGTTCTTGTCCAATACTCACTGAACCATCATCTTCTTCTTTGGCTTAAGTCCGACTCAGGGAGTGCCGCCTTCCTGAGAGGTGAATCCTTCTTCTTGAATTCGTCTTGAGCATCTTGAAGATGACTCACTGAGAGACTGTTCCCTCAGTGACTTGAATTGTTCTCGGTTTAAGTTAAACACTTAGTTAATTTGTGTCCAAATCATGTTTTACGTATTCTTGGGTTTTTCATGACCCAACAATCTCCCCCTATTTGGATATAAATTATTCCTAAGTGTTTTGATCAGTATGAGTGAGCTAAAGTCTTCTGCTCATACTGAATGTACTAGAAAATAAATAAGGATACTGATATAACAAAACATTCATCAATTTATTCATATCATTACATGTCCTATTATTCTAAGTACAAAATACTCATGGTTCCTCAACAAGACCCATGAGTTCAAGCTTCGCCTTCTTTGACATCAACACCTCTTTATCAGGTCGTTCTTTCATCAACTGATCCATCAACTTTACAAACTCCTCATTTTCAGGTCTCCTGATATTAAGCGCCATCAGTTTGTAAGCAAGGAGTGTTGTCGTTTCTACTTTGTCGATGTCAGAGACTCTTTGAAATGCTTCCTGACCAAACTCATCCACAAAGAAGATGCCATACTCAGGTTCCTTAATGACTAGGTTGGGACGGAATTTGACTCCCTGAGGAGGAACTCAATTGCAGTGAAGTGCAGCTATATATTGTTCAGGCTCCATAGCTACAGCTTTCCTTTTCTTCCCAACCTTCTGAGTAAACTCAGGGATAGTTAGTCCCTGAGAAGCAAGTGCCTCATCATGGTTAATGCCCAGACTCTTTGCCACTCTTGCAAGTTCCTCATACTTAGCACTCAGTGACTTGATGATGATTGGGGCATTCTTGCTTGCAGTTTTCTTCCTCAGGATAGGCATCATCATATCCCATTCTCTTAACCCATAGTCTGAGAATTTGACAGTTGGAAGATGTTCAGACTTTCTTGGACCTCTATGGATAGTTAAGCTCAGAGGTCTGGTGGGGTGAATGGTGATGTCAGTTATTTTGCCTTCACCTTTGGTATTGGTCATGTGCCATACATACCTCTCATAAATCCTCTGCCTCTTTTCTTCCTTAAGTTTGGCTTGTTTGTTGTGTTCCTTAAGGATTTCAGCCTGAAGCTTGAGAAACTCATCCCCTTTGATGTCCTTCTGCTCAGACTCCTTGATCACTTCTTTGGCAACCTTAGAGATTTCAGACCTGTTGAGTACCAGCTCCTTCTCTCTTTCCTTCCTGAGCTCTTCTTGGTGTAAAATTTCAGCCAGTTGATCAGGAGTCCCATAGACCCTTCTCCCATCCTCTAAATCAACATAGAATGGTGCATCAGGATCTGCACGTCTTTCAGAAGAAGCCTTGACTAAGAGTGATTCAGGAGGAGGGTTTGTTTCAGTCACCATGATTTTCTTCCCTTTGTCAATGGGAGGAGGTTGACTGGTGGATGTCTCAGGGACAGTTACTAAAGCAGAATTGGGATCAGGGATTGGAGGATCATCAATTTTCTCCCCCTCAGCAGATGGCGGAGCTTCAGTGGAGACACCTGCTGACTGAGGAGGTGGAGGAGTATGAGAGGCCTGAAGAATGGATAAAATGTTGGAGACCATAGACTTTGTTTCAGAAGTCTCATTCTTCACGGCACTCAGTTCGGTAGCCATTTCCCTCTGGTGGGTGGTGAGTTCAGATACTTGGGTGGTGTAGTGTTTGACCAGCTCATTATGTGTTGTTGAGAGCTGCTCAAAGGCTGAGGAGATTTTGATCAGGTGCTCCTTGGATGCATTAACAGCCTGATAAATGGACTCTTGCTGTGTCCTTAATCCTTGAAGATCTACCCCCTGAAGGAGCTTTAGAAGCTCAGTTATGCTGGTGGAGGTGTTAGCCTGAGAGGCCAAGTATGCATCCAATCTTGTGACAAAAGTGGGATCATCTGCAAGATGTTCTTGTACTGTTTCTATAGCCTTGAGGATGTTGGACAGTTCCTGATGCTGTCCAGTGGCTATGTCATCTACAGATTTGTTTAGGTCGCCAAGTTGTTTATCAGTGAGGGTGGCGGCCTGAAGAATCTTTGCCTGAGATTCTTCCACTGAAGCCCTGAAGTCAGCATAGGAGGATGCCACTTCAGTGTGCTTATCCCATAGCTCATCCGCAACAGAGTTGTAAAGACCTTCGTTGGCTTTGCGAAGGACTCTTGCCATTTGTCTTTCAGAAGCCGGATGAGCATCGTCATACTTTTGCAACCACTTGGGAGTGGTTGAAGCACCTGATGATGATGATGAGGTTGATGGAGAACTGGGTGGTTGATCCTCAGGATGAGGTGAGGAATGTTGTTTCTCAGAGGGCTGAGGAGGGCTTACTTGTGTTTCCATTTCCTCCTCAGCATCAGGGATCTCATCATCACCAAAATCAATCTCCTCCTCTGACTCATCAGCCAACAAATTTTTATAGTCAGCCAGAGAAGGAGCCTTCAGTAAATCCGGCTCCCCCTCAGAAGAGGGCTCACCTTCGTTGTGGCCAGGTCCTGATTCTTTTGTCATAATAACTGGTGGGGTTTGACCAGCCTGACTAGTCATAATAACTGGGGGGGTTTTCCCAGCCTGACTTTTAGAATCAGTTCCTGAGAGAACAAAAATGCCTGAGGTGGGTTTGGGTTCCGTATCGGCGGGTGGTTTAAATCCCTCCGAGTCTTTGTCCCCCTGAGCGCCTTCATCCACTGATGGGTGTTTTCCAGTGGAATCATGAGGCACTCCTTGTGAAGATGTATGGACCCCCTTCCCATCAGGATTGGTCTGTCCTTTTGGGGATTTAGGGTCCTGAACTCCCTGAGACCCTGAGTGTGATTGCTCAGGGACGTTAGCAGGATGTGAGTGGGTATGGGTCCCCTTCTCAGTGGAGTAGTACTGCTCCACCGAGGATATAGAACCCTGAACTCCCTCAGGCTCTGATTGTGATTTATCAGTGCCTTCATTAGGATGTGAGTGGGTGGATGCTCCTGACCCATCTGACTTGTTTTTGTCAGAAGGGACATTAGGAAAGGGTTTGCCCGAGGATACTGAGGATGATTGCTCAGCACCCTCCAGTGGCGTTTGTTTTGTGGCCAAAGTGGTCTCTTGTATGGGAGTCGGAGAGGTCAAGGTCACAACAACTTTCTTGGTGCCTGAGGCAACAGTCTCAGTGACGAGTGGTTTAGGTCTAACCACCTTACTGGAATGTCCCCCTTTCCCTTTCTTCTTCTTCACCTTCTTGGTTGGTGAAGGAACTGGTGAGCATACATTTTCACCCTGAATCACCATTAACATGTAGGTGGTCAGGACGACCGGTTGTACCTCAGTAATGTCACTACTAAAGTTGGTCTTATGCAAGATGTCAGGTTTTGTACCTTCATCGTCAGACCTTAAGTAGTCAGGACCAAGAAGATCCTGAAGCACACAGGAAATGAACCTAGGATAAGACATATGTCTTTGCCTATGTTTCCCTGAGAGCTTTGACACGAGGTCTCGGAAGATTATTCCTCCGATATCTATTTTTCTACCCTCCAAGAGACTGAACATCATCAATTGTTGTGATGAGTTCAACTGCTCAGTGGAGGATTTGTTTCCTCCGAGTACCTGAATGATGAATGTCATCATAAGTCTCCAGACAGGGTGAAACCATGTCTTCACTATTGGAGCCTTTGCCAACAAGGCTTCAGGAGACTCGCCAGGACGCCTAACATCATGTGGCCCTAGGAAAAGCATTTCCGCTTTTGTTTCCTGATCAGTAGGGTTAGCCTCAAAGTTCTCAACAAAGTTAAGACCAGTGGCCATGATGAAGGTCTTGTAGTTCAGGGAGAGAGTCTTAGTTCCATTCATCACAGTGAAAGTGATGATAGACTCTTTGGTGTCCTTATGGCTAGTAGTCGTTGCGGTACACCAAAACTCCCTGAGATAGTCATTATAGATGACTTCTGGGGTGGCTGTAAAGGCTGTGGCAAGGAAGCAGTTTTGTAAATACTTAACTACATCCTTGTAACCCGCATATTGCTGCGGGTAATGGAAATTTCCAACCACATTGTTTTTGGTCAGGTCCACGCCCTCCATTGTGAAGTTCACATTTGGGGCGGTGGTAATAGCATTAGAGGAAGCCATTTTATGATCGGGTTTAGGTCGGAAAAATGGTCGGATATTTCTTAATGCTAAGAACACACACACAATTTGTTTGAGAAATAAAAAAGGGCAGAGTTTGCTTATAAATTTCTAAAAACGTGTGTGTGTATTCTTTTGGATGGGTATTTATAGGATAGTGGAGATGGGGGTATTTTGGCATTTGAGTGATCTTATTTAATCAAAATATATTTATTGGAAGTTATTTTGAATAAAATGTTTGAGATCCGCATTAAATGCCACCACTCCACTTTTCCTCTTTTTTCTCAATTTGCAGAGTGAACAGTTGAGTAGTTTCTGCAAAGGAGAAGTTGCAGAGTTTCCATCATCACACAGTGTTTTGTGTGAGAGAGGGCATTGAATGCCAAGTTGGGAAGTGGGGGCCCATTTGGTGTATGCCAGAAAGGCTAAAAGAACAAATATTCTTGATTTAAATATGAGTTCAGTTACCAACCTCGGACATTTACTAACTAGATACTTAGAGCATTTAAGTTAGTATTTAATGTCCTTTTTCAGGGCCCTGAATGACTCTTCATTCAGTGATGGGTTTTTCAGGGACTTGGGATTAGTCACTGATGATTCAGGAATTTGGAAAGATTCCTGAGTAGCAAGGATTCAGGAACTTGGGTTTAGTTTCTGAACCCTCAAAATTTCAAGAACTTGGGTTTAGTTCCTGAGGTTGAGGATTAGTGAAATAATTCACTGAAGAACACATTGAGTCAGGGATCTGAGATTATAAGAATTTACACTTCAGTTGGCAGGAATCAATCAGTGGATTAATTCTCTATATCCAACATTCCTAATTCAGCTTTCAGTCTTGTGAAAGTTGGTTCATCCAAAGGTTTGGTGAAGATATCAGCTAACTGATATTCAGTAGGAATGAAGTGTAATTCAATGTCACCATTCATGACATGGTCCCTGATGAATTGATATCTGATATCAATGTGTTTTGTTCTCTGATGAAGAACAGGGTTGTTAGAGATTGCAATTGCACTTGTGTTATCACAAAAGATGGGTACCATCTTATACTGAATTCCATAGTCACTGAGTTGACTTTTCATCCAAAGTACATTTGCACAACAACTAGCTGCTGCAACATATTCAGCCTCAGCTGAGGACAAGGCAACTGATTGTTGCTTCTTAGCACTCCAACAGACTAATTTCCCACCAAGGATTTGGCAAGAGCCTGAGGTGCTTTTTCTGTCCATGTTGCATCCAGCATAGTCAGAGTCTGAGTATCCTTTAAGATCAAGTCCTGAGCACTTTGGATAGTATAATCCAAGGTTAGGAGTGCCCTTCAGGTACCTGAATATCCTTTTCACAGCAGTGATATGAGATTCTCTTGGGTCAGATTGATATCTGGCACATAGACATACTGAGAATTGGATATCAGGTCTTGATGCAAGTAGATACATCAGTGATCCTATCATTCCTCTAAAGAGAGTTTGATTTATTGGTTTACCAGTTAGATCAGGACCAAGGTTGTTTGGGGGTACCATGGGAGTTTTGACTGAGGCACAGTCACTGAGATCATACTTCTTCAGTAGATTCTTTACATATTTCTCTTGACTGATAGTGGTTCCTCTATCAGTCTGCTTGACCTGAAGACCAAGAAAGTATGTCAGTTCTCCCATCATGCTCATTTCAAACTTCTTTGCCATTAGTTTTTCAAATTGTTTGCAAAGTTTGAAACTTGTTGAGCCAAAGATGATGTCATCAACATACACTTGTACTAGTATGACATCATTATTTGTCTTATAGATAAACAATGTGTTGTCTATCTTGCCTCTGACAAATTTGTTTTGGATTAAGAAGGCTGAGAGAGTCTCATACCATGCCCTGGGAGCTTGTTTCAGTCCATAAAGGGCTTTGTTAAGCTTACAGACATGATCAGGAGACTCATGGCTTTCAAATCCAAGAGGTTGCTCAACATAGACTTCTTCTTTCAGTGAACCATTTAGGAATGCACTTTTAACATCCATTTGGTACAACTTGAAGTTCATGTATGTAGCAAAAGCAAGGAAGATCCTGATGGCTTCCATCCTTGCTACTGGTGCAAATGTTTCCTCATAGTCAATGCCTTCTTGTTGATTAAAGCCTTCGGCTACAAGTCTGGCTTTGTTTTTAATGACTATACCATTTTCATCTGTTTTGTTTTTGAATACCCATTTTATGCCAATGACTGAGACATTCTCAGGACATTTGACCAAGGTCATTACCTTGTTTCTGTCAAATTGTTCCAGTTCATCATGCATGGCCTGAACCCAACTTGGATGTTTAAGTGCTTCTTTAACACTTTTGGGTTCAATTGTGGAAATGAAGTCCACAAATAGGCATTCATTGGATGAGGCTGCTCTTAGACTAGCAGCCATGCTCCTGGTGAGCATGCCTTCAGTAGGCTCTCCAATAATATTGACAAGTTCAATATCCTGAGACCTAGTCCAACTTTCTTGAGGTCCTGGATACTGAATTGAACTTGTAGAGGCCTGATTGGGTAGAGGGTTTGGTTCTGGATTAGACACATGATCAGTGATTGGATCTTGAGTGTCTATCAGATCACTGAGATTGTTTGGATCTTGAGTATTTTGAACTGGCTGATTGATATCATCAGTATGTGTGTGTGTCTCAACAAACTCAGTGATGGTTGGGTTAGGTAGGTTGTGGGGAATTATGTAATAGGAGAGATTAGCATCATCTTGATACTGAGTAGAAGGATTGTTTTCAGTCAGATATTCATCAGGAGGATATCTTGAAGAATTATCAATTCCTATCTCTTCTACTGAGGCAGTTGAGAACCTGATAGCATCAGTGCTCTCATCAAAGGTAACATGAAATGTTTCCTCAGTCTGCTGTCTCCTTGTGTTGAACACTTTGAAGGCTTTTGAGACTAGTGAGTATCCCAGGAAGTATCCATCATCAGCTTTTGCATCAAATTTCCCTAAGTGATCCTTGTGATTATGAATAAACACAGGACACCCAAAGACATGAAAGTAGCTGATGTCAGGGATTCTTCCTTTGAATAACTCATATGGGGTTTTCCCATGTCTCTTGACAATTATGGATCTGTTTTGTGTATAGCAGGCAGTTTTGACTGCTTCAGTCCAAAAATGGTTAGAGAGGACTGATCCACATAGCATTGTCCTAGCAGCTTCAATAAGTGTTCTGTTTTTCCTTTCAGCTACACCATTTTGTTCAGTGTGTGTATGGAGAGAAAAAGTTTTGGGAAATACCTTTCTCATCACATAAACATTCAAGTTCAATATTTTTGAACTCAGTTCCATTGTCAGTTCTAATTTGTTTGACCTTAATGTCATTTTGATTTTCAATGTTCCTGACAAAGGACATGATTGTTTCAGCTGCCTGACTCTTTTTGATCAGGAAGAATACCCAGGTGTATCTAGAGTATTCATCCACTACGACCAGAGTATACTTCTCATGGTTAATAGACCTTGGACTGACAGGTCCAAATAGATCCATATGGAGAAGATGTAGGCAGTTCCTGATTGAAAAGTTGGTTTTGGTTTTAAAGGATGCTCTGTGATGTTTACCTTTTTCACAAGCTGAGCATGGTTTATCCTTAGAAAACACAAGAGATGGTAAGCCAAGGACCTTGTTTTGTTTTACAAGATTGTTAATGTTTTTAAAGTTCAGGTGGGTAAGTCTCTTATGCCAAAGCCAGTTGAGTGTATCAGTGGCTTTAGCAAAGAGACAAGTTCCATCCTGAGTTAGACTGGACATGTCTAATACATAAACATCTTGTCTTCTTGGTGCAATGAGGACAATTTCCTTATTTGCATTGAAGATGGTTCCTTGCTTATCATCAAACTGAACTATGTATTTTGCATCACATAGTTGACTGACACTGATCAGATTATACTTAAGACCATTTACATATGCTATCCTAGTAAAGACAATACCATTGCAGTTTACTGAACCATAACCTTCAGTGAGACATGATGAATTATCAGCAAATATCACTTTGGGTCCTGGTTCTTCCACATATTTGTGCAGACATTCCTTAACACCAGTCATGCTCCTTGAACATCCACTATCTAGATGCCAAACAGGATCCCTGGCATGCTTCTGCACAAATAGTAAACTAGGTCAGTTCTTTCTAGGACTCCATTTCATGAAGGGTTTGGTATTGTAGGTCTTTATGAAAGTATTAATTGATTCATGGTCAGAGGTTGAGTGGACTGAGCTACCACATGTTTTGCATTTGGTTGTAGGGGTAGCCTCAGTAGTCTGAGAGGATTGTTTCATTCCTCTTTTTGACTGAATGACCTTCTCTTTTCCTGAGGATTTCTGAGTGGAACTTCCACTAGATTCACAATGTTTGTCATATTGACAATCCTCAGGGTGGTGGTCATTGAATCCACACAAAGGGCAGGGTGGAAAAGGCTTGGCCTTTTGCTTCTGTTTCTGCTTAGAATCAGAAGGGTAGTTCAGGCACTGAGCCTTAAGTCCTGAAAAGTTTGACATGACTGAGCATTGTTTATGATCAGAAGTCCTGTGATCTTCCTTTTTGCAAATCATGCAATAAAGGACTCTATAGCAATCATCAGTGAGATGATTTGTATAGTTGCATAGCTCACATCTTTTCAGGGGTTTTGTGGGTTTGGGTTTGGTCTTTGAGGAAGTTGGTTTATGTTCCTTCTTGGATTGAGAGGATTTCTCAGAAGATGCAATCTTCTCTCCTAGCTTCCTGACCATTTCAGCCAACTGATCAAATTTTGATTCAGGGCTTTGGGTTGATACTTCAGAAGGGACTGAAGTTGATGAGTCATCAGTTTTTACTGAGACATCAAGGTTTGCTCTCTTCAGGATGGTTGTTCCCCTTCCTGATCTCTCCTTTGGAGAGTGTGGTGAGAAGACCATAGGTGGGAGGCCTAAGTTAGGTGTAGCACCCTGAAGGGTATTCAGTGGAGGAAGTGGAGGGTATGATTCTGATTCAGACTCATCCAAGGACTCAGTGAGTGGTTCAGTGAGTTCAAGCTTACTGAGTTTTTCAGTGAGTCCAAGCATATTTTTCAAAGCCTGACTTTCAGGAAGCAAGATCTTTCCAGTCTCAAAGTTTGGTAACTTACTGACTGGGTTGTCCTTGACAATCCAGTCATTTGACTTGGGAAGTAATTCTTGCTCAAAAGATATGCCAGCTGGAACAAAGTTCATTTCATTTTGACACACAGTTGGATCAACCATAAGAGGGTCAATACCAATGGTTTTCTGAGAGAATAATCCCACAGTGTCAAAAACCTTAGGGTTCTTCTTGGTCCAACTTTGAATGATGGCCTTTTCTTTGTTAAGTTCAGTTTGAAGGACTTGGTTTTGTTTCAAAATCTCAGTGTTCTGAATTTGTAGAGTTATTGTTTCTAGTTTGGATTGCTTAAGTACAAGCAGTTCATCTCTACATTTGTTCAATTCTGACACAATATTGTTATATTTTGATAGCAAGTTAAGCCTTTGTTCTTCAACAAACTTTAAATCAACACAATTATAATTCATGTAAGACTGCCAATCAGAACCATCATCCATAGAAAGTAAAGTAGTTACCTTCTTCATGGTGATGTTGACCCACTCTCCATTTCTAGCATGACCTTTTCCCACAACCACCTGATCCTCTTCTGAAAGTGCCATCAGTGCACTAACTCTTATTTCCTCATCTGAGGAAACCTCTTCATCATCCCAATCATATGCTTCAGCTATTAAAACCTTGTTCTTTGTCTGAATAGGTTTAGATGTTTGAGCAGCCTGAGACAATATGGGGTTAGTTTCAAGAAGTGCAAGTTTAGCTTTGATATTCCTATATTTTGTTTCAAAATCCTTTTGACCCTTGTTTTGGAATTGTTGGGTGGACTGAAACATTTTAGGTTGAAACTTGCTAGTTCCTGAAAATTTGTAAGAGGGTTCTGAGATAGTTTTAGAATAACAGTCCCTGGCAAAATGACCCTTTTTACCACATTTAAAGCATTCAGTGGTCTCATTTGCTTTTGATTTTGTAAAGTTGGACTGATTCCTTTTGATGAAACGTTTTGAACTAGCAAGGAGTGCCCTTTCTTGGAATTCCAAGTTTAGATCATTCAGGTATTCCTCATCAGTTCTTTCATCAATTTCTTCTTCAGAATCCTCTTGAGTATCCTGCACAACACCATTAGAATAGAAAGCAGTTGATATGGGTGTGGAGGTTAAGACCTTTTTGGACTCAAAAGCTTTTGAGTCAGGATATCTCCTTGAGATCAAGTTGTCTTCATAGACAAACTTCCCATAAATTTCAGGGAGCTCAAGGGTCTGAATGTGGTTAGCATTCCTCAGGCCTTGTGAGAAGTTGAGCCACTTCTCAGGGAGACTGTTGACAAAGCCAACATTTGTCTCATGTTTGGTCAGTACAACATCATCATTTGATAATTCGTTTATCAAAGTTTTGTATCTGGTGTAGGTCTGTGAGAGACTTTCAGAGTCTTTTGACCTGAAAGTATTATACTCAAGTTTAAGGTCCATGACCCTATTTTCCTTGGTATCTAAGGGACCCTCAAAGCTGTTTACCAAGTCATCCCAAGTTTGCTTGGCTGTAAGACAGTTGATGACTGATTCCATTATATCGTCAGGAAGACATGATATAAGGATGCTTTTCAGGCGTTGGTCTTGATTGACCACCCTCCTCTCATCAATGGTCCATTGGGCCTCAGGCTTGTTTAGCCCTGTGGCAGTCTTTGGGACAAATGGGCCATCCCTGATACAGGTGATGTAGTAGGGTTCCATACCGGTAAGATAGCAAATCATACGCTTCTTCCATTTGCTAAATTTCCCAGCTTCAAGTCTGGGTGCAACAGCTGAGTAGCTGCCACCCTTTTTGTCGACTAGCTGGGGTACATTGATATCAGCCATAGTAGGATCTTGGTTTTAAAAACCTAGAGCACTCTTGGTTATTTTAAAAGATTTTATAAACCAGAGGCTCTGATACCACTTGTTGTTCCCTTTATACGATAAGAGTTAACTAGAAAGTTAATCTATTTCGTATTATGACTAATACAATGTTTAGGATTAATTCTAACAGTTATAAAACGTGAGTATAAAAACAACAAGATTTTTCAACGTTTAAATTCTTATTAGAAATAATTCCAAGAATCTATACCCAAGTGTTTTGCGGAACAAACACTTGGGATTGAATAGACAAGGGTATGGGGTGTCTCCTATCAAAACTCAAGTTTTGCTTGAGTGGTAACAATATACCCACTGAGCTATCTCAGTGAGTTGTATACTCTTTGTAGGAGAGAAGTATCTTTGCAAAAGTTCAAGACTTTAAATATACAAAGCACACTTTAACTTCTCTCACATCTGATCTATTTATACACAAGTAATCTAAGTATAAGTGATTAAATATAATACAAGTTGTTGAGGTTGCGTGTCTGACAATTACAAATAGTAATTGTCATTTCCAAGAACCAATAGGAAAGGGCTAAGAGGACTTTGGGAGTTGTTGGCTGACACTCTATGACTTTTAGCCGCAATAGGGAAGGTTGGATCTGACAAGAGAAGAGTGTTGGGTTTACACTCTTATCTTCTCAGATCTTTTCCCTATTGTTCCCGCCTTTTCTTCAGGCATTGGTTCCTCAGTCTTCAATCACTTTGTTATTGAGGAGACTGGGGTTCAGTGAGTTCTTGTCCAATACTCACTGAACCATCATCTTCTTCTTTGGCTTAAGTCCGACTCAGGGAGTGCCGCCTTCCTGAGAGGTGAATCCTTCTTCTTGAATTCGTCTTGAGCATCTTGAAGATGACTCACTGAGAGACTGTTCCCTCAGTGACTTGAATTGTTCTCGGTTTAAGTTAAACACTTAGTTAATTTGTGTCCAAATCATGTTTTACGTATTCTTGGGTTTTTCATGACCCAACAATGTCGGAAACAAGATCCGAGATAATCGTAGCTAAACGATTAACAAGGATTTTTGTAATAACTTTATATACACATCCGATCAAGCTTATAGGCCTAAAGTCAGTGACAAATTTAGCGTCCATAACTTTTGGAATCAAAGCTATGAATGACGAATTACTCCCCTTCGAAAAAGTACCATTATCAAAAAAACATTCAACAGCAGAACAAAGATCTGGACCAACAAACCTCCAATATCTCCTAAAAAATTCAAACGTGTACCCATCAGGACCAGGAGACTTATTCTCGCCACAGTTCCAAACGGCAATACGAATTTCATCCCGAGAAACACAACGATCTATATCAGCAGCTTGCTCAGTAGATAACCGATTGGTGAACGGGATATTTAACTTTAACCGTCCATTAGCATTGATACTACTAGTCTTAGACTAATAGTAATGGGACTACAATAAGACCATGTTTGGTGCTCGTAGTGAGGGGCACGCGTTCGGTTAAGGTAGACCGGACCCTTTGTTTGTTCCCATTACGTTTAGCCTTACAATCTTCTTCAAAAAGAAAAAAGAGAGTGCATGTTCTTTCTTGAGAAAAGAAGACAGTAACCATCTTAGTTATGAAAATGTCTGTACACTCTCTTTTAAATTTCATTGTTTTGAAGTAAACTTTTCACCAACTGCGCACTTTCTTGAGAACTTGGCAAGTTTCTTGAGCTACAATCACTCATATCTCACTAACTGTGCATTGCCACCCGTACTCATAGGAAAGATTATTGTATTTCATATCACCACAGCATTGGTTGCATGGTCAGACAGTCAGTTAGTGTAGTCTGTATTGCAGTGGACCCTAGCAGCAAAACTAGAGAATGGCTTGATGACATGTGGATTGAAAAACACATAAGATAATTGTATTAGCCGGTAAACTGTAGCCTACCTAGATATTTTGGTTTGCATCCTCGTAAGATTCTTGCTTGATAGAGTTGATGAATTCAGGATTTGGTATCAACACAACTCAAAGTTCAGAATAGGGGATGTTCAGTTGTATGCACCCCCAAGGCTTGTAAAATGGTTTATGCCTTTGTTCTCTTAAGCTAGTTCTCTAGACTTAAACTTGGTTCTCCTTGAAAACTAGTTACTTCGACTCATTTTGGCCCCTCAACTTGTGAGCTGAGCCATACTAGACTAATTTATTTAGAACTATATATAAAACTCTTATGTAACCGCTGCTTTGAATCACGGAAACGGTCTCTTAGCAAACATATGAAGGAAAGACCATGTTCAAAGACCATCAAAGACATATTGATGGTCTCAAAATCGTGGGTAAAGGGACAAGTTTTTACTTCAAGTTGCTTTAGATTTTGAATATCCAAACACTGAACATTTATCAAAGGAACATATATCTTGGAGGATGTCTGTAACGCCCCGTGACCAAAAACAACTAAAAACATAAAAAAATTTCGCAAATGTACACCCTGAAACTGACACCTTGTTACTCTTTTGCAAGCTGACAAAAATCCATACATATCTAGACTGTGAGACTATTTTTAAATGAAACTAGACTCAATTACCTTCAAAACGATAGGTGGCACGACCCGTGACGACTTACGGATCAAAAGTTATGATTTTTCAAAAAGTGCCAAAAATTTTACCGAGGCGCCCATCCGATCGGATCGCCATCCATCCGAATCGGATGGAACCTGCTGATCTACCAAAAACACGAAAAAGTCCTTAACTCGCAAACCAGACCTCGAAACTTCACCAAACTTTCCAGATTTACTTGGTACACTATTTGGCTCATTTTCATATAAAAACTTTCACCGTTTGACCTCCCGAGATAGTACTTCTCATATTAGCCACATTAAACCCATTTTGACTCATTTCACTACAAAACCACTTATACCCTTTCATTTTTTTACCAAACTTGACCACTAACATTACTTTAACATATAAAACATGATCCATACACACTTGACCCGTTTATACCTCAAAATGGGTGAGAACCCGTTTATACCAAACACCCCCTTAAATACCATTTCAACTACACACTTTTTACCCATAACACTTATTCACTACATAACAATTTAAACTCATTCATAACTTGACATTTCTAATATATTGCAAAGTTGTTAGTACAAGATCTTGACCCGTAACTTCTCAAAATGGGTGAGTTTGGCTAATTGCCAAACACCCTTCTAATTACTACCATATTCACATAACATAAGGACTTCTTGACATTTACATAAACTTGTCCAACGACCCAACTTAAACAATGATCATAAACGACGACAAGACCGCTAAATAACAAAATGACCATATGAAAGGAAATATACCCAAAACACGAAAAGACACGTCGGGGGCTTCCAACTTCAACACGCTTGGTCCAAAAGAAAACGGTCTTCTACTACATAATCACTTACACCTTTTCCTTACCTTTGCTCGATCCTTCAACACCTATCAAGAAAAACATCACAACTAAACACGTAAGCAAAACGCTTAGTAAGTACATGGCATAACAAGCTAAACATCATATATAACCATAACTACTAGTTAAGCTAGCGATATAGGGGCACTTACCTCGCATCGACATAGTCGACCTAAACACGATCAACCCATAAGGTTGAACCTCATCCCATAGTTAGCCCAACGACTAACTAAGCTACATCTAGAATGGATCCATACTAGCTAACGCACCCTATACCCTATACTTCACCATTATCATGTAAACAAACATGATAAAGCTAACACATTAACCATTATCATACCAAAATATGATAAAGCTAAACAAGACATGTTATAACCAATGTACTTACCTTGATTCTTAAGCTCAATCACACTAGCAATAGCTTCCCCACTTATTACTTGCTTCCTATAACACAATCCTCTCAAATTAGAGACTAATTAACTAGCTAATCATGAATTATCAACCCTAACTAATCATACTAAATTTTCACTTCAAGAACCCTAATTTCATAATTTGGGGAAATCACTTACTTGATGGAAAGACAATAATTAAGGGTTCTCAAGGCTTCTTTGATCACTTCACAATGGGAGATTTAAGCTTAATTATAATCTTGCTCTTCCCTCCTCTTTTCTCCTTATGGACCGATCTTCACAAATAAGACCAAAGGAATGTCCTGGACATTTCTAAAATAATCTAGGCTAGTTTATTTAATTAATGAACTTTGCCCAATTGGCAATCTTAACCCTTCTAATTTCATTCTTTCTAACTTACCACTCTCCTTTATTTATTTAGCTAACATATATCACAAAACTAATAATATACAATACATATTATTTACATAACTAGTACCTTATCGGGATACGGGTGTAACAATTCTCCCCTCCTTAAAATAAGATTTCGTCCTCGAAATCTACGCTTGGAATAAATGAGGATACTCATTCCTCATCTTCTCCTCTAGCTCCCATCTAATGCTTGTACCTTTACGATGTCTCCATTGCACTTTCACTAATGGAATTTCTTTATTTCGAAGTTGCCTCACTTTCCTTCCTAAAATCGCTTCCGGCTCATCCTTTTGTGAAATCAACTCCGGATCAATTTCGATATCATCTAAAGTGACCACACTAGCCTCATCCGCTAAACATTTCCTCAAGTATGACACATGGAAGGTATTATGAATACCTCTCATTTCTTCGGGCAATTCTAACACATAGGCTACCTCACCAACACGTTTCAAGATTTTAAATGGCCCTATAAACCGTGGACTTAATTTCCCTTTGTTTTTAAACCTAAAAACGCCCTTCCACGGAGAAACTTTTAGCATAACCATATCACCTACCTCGAACTCTATTGGTCTTCTTCGATTATCAGCATAACTTTTCCACCTATCTTGTGCCGCCTTAAGTCTTGCTCGAATCATCTCAACCTTTTCCGTCGTTGCCAACACTATATCCGTGCTAGCCAATTCTCTCCTTCCCACTTCTTCCCAACATACGGGCGTCCTACACTTTCTTCCATATAGCATCTCATAGGGTGGCATACCTATACTAGCATGATAACTATTATTGTAGGCGAATTCAACTAGGGGTAAATGGTCGTCCCAATTTCCTCCGAAATCAATCATGCAAGCTCGAAGCATATCTTCTAAAGTTTGAATCGTCCTCTCGCTCTGCCCATCGGTTTGAGGATGAAAAGCTGTGCTCATATGAAGCTTCGTACCTAACTCTTCTTGGAAATCTTGCCAAAAATTTGAAGTGAAACGCCCATCTCTATCGGAGACTATAGATATAGGTACCCCATGACGCGCGACTATCTCATTAACATAGACCTTCGCTAACTTATGAACAGGCATATTCTCCCTAATTGGAATAAAATGCGCACTCTTAGTCAAACGATCGACTACTACCCAAATGGTATCATTCTTCTTTTTCGTCTTTGGCAATTTCGTTATAAAATCCATAGTAATCTTCTCCCACTTCCAAACTGGAATGTCTAAAGGTTGGACTTTTCCGTAAGGCTTTTGGTGTTCGGCTTTCACTTTCAAACAAGTTAAACATCTTTCCACATACTTCACGCAATCTCTTTTCATACCCGGCCACCAATAGTTTCTTTTCAAATCAAGGTACATTTTCGTAGCTCCCGGATGAATAGAATACTTTGACTTATGAGCTTCTTCCATGAGTAATTCTTTAATGTTGCTTCGAAAAGGAATGTAAACCCTTCCATATCGTGTCTTAATCCCTCGACTGTCTTCTTCGAGGTGAGGAATGTGAGAAGTGATACGTTCTTTCTCTTGATTCTCTTCTTTTAACGCCTCCTCCTGAGCTAACTTAATTCTGTCGAAAAGATCAGATGTAATAATCATTCTCAAGGAGTGAATCCGTGTAACATCACTTCGGCCCTGACGACTTAGCGCATCCGCTACAACATTCGCCTTACCCGGATGGTAGCGAATTTCACAATCATAATCCTTCAGCAAATCTAGCCACCTACGTTGCCTCATATTCGGATCCTTCTTATCAAGGAAATACTGAAGACTTCTATGGTCGGTGTAAATTATGAACTTCACACCATATAGATAATGCCTCCAAATCTTCAAAGCAAAGACTACGGCCGCAAATTCAAGATCATGAGTCGGATATTTCTCTTCATGCTTCTTTAGTTGTCTTGAAGCGTAAGCAATCACTTTACCCCTTTGCATAAGAACGCATCCAAGACCGGAATAAGATGCATCACTATAGACCACCATGTCTTCAGTTCCCTCTGGTAACACTAAGATCGGTGCTTCACACAACCTCTTTCGTAAAGTACGGAAGGCTTCTTCTTGCTTCTCGCCCCACACAAAAGGAACATTCTTCTTGGTGAGTTCGGTTAACGAAGATGAAATTTTGGAGAAGTCTTGAATAAACCGTCGGTAATAACCCGCGAGTCCTAGAAAACTTCGAATTTCACCAACGTTCTTCGGCGCTTGCCAATTCATCACGGCCTCGACTTTAGACGGATCAACTTTAATACCATCGGGATTAATAACATGACCAAGAAACTGAACTTCTTGCAACCAAAATTCGCATTTCGAGAATTTAGCATACAATCTTTCTTTTCTCAACGTTTCAAGGATTTCTCGAAGATGAAGCTCATGTTCTTCCTTACTCTTAGAATAGATAAGGATATCATCGATGAACACTATAACGAATTTATCCAACATCGGTCTACATACACGGTTCATGAGATCCATGAAAACCGCAGGAGCGTTCGTGAGACCAAAAGGCATAACCGTAAACTCGTAATGTCCATATCGGGTTCTAAAGGCTGTCTTAGGAATATCCTCCTCTCGAACCTTCAGTTGATGATAACCCGAACGGAGATCAATCTTTGAAAACCACTTCGCACCTTGAAGCTGATCAAATAGATCATCTATTCTTGGCAACGGGTATACATTTTTCACCGTGACTTTGTTCAATTCACGGTAATCAATGCACATCCGCATACTACCGTCTTTCTTTTTAACGAACAAAATCGGAGCTCCCCATGGTGAGCTACTTGGGCGAATAAAACCCTTGTCAAGTAACTCTTGGAGTTGACTCATTAACTCCTTCATTTCGGACGGAGCAAGACGATAAGGAGTTTTGGCAATAGGAGTAGCACCCGGAACAAGATCAATACGGAACTCAACTTGTCTATCGGGAGGAATACCCGGCAAATCTTCCGGGAATACATCACGGAATTCATTTACAATCGGAACATCGTCGATATTTTTCTTTTCAAAACTCGTATCTACCACGTGTGCCATAAAGGCTAGACAACCACGTGATAGATATTTTCTAGCTTTCATCACGGAACAAAGTTTTAACTCGCCTTTCCTTTTATCACCGTAAATCATCATTTCTCGACCACTATGGTTCACAACTCTAACGATCTTTTGTTTGCATAGAATGGCGGCATTGTGTTTGCTAAGCCAATCCATGCCAACAATAATATCAAACTCTCCAAGCATTATGGGGATTAAGTCGATCCTAAAAACATTCTCATCGATCTCTATTTCTACATCACGATACACATTTGACACTACCACAACTTTACTATCGGCGATTTCAACTTCTATAGGTATTGGAAGCTTATCTAACGGGGTTGACAATTCTTTACTGAAGTTATAAGATACAAAGGACACGCTTGCACCAGAGTCGTACAAAACACGAGCGGGTTTGGAATTAACGAGAATTATACCTGTGACAACATCTGAACTCGACTTTGCCTCTTCGGTACTCATCTGATAAACACGAGCTGTAGGCCTTGGAACTTCAACCTTTTCTCCTTTAATCGGTTTAAACGGCTTCGCTTGCTTAGGATTGGCTTTAGGACATTCACTTACCTTATGTCCTTCTTCGTTGCACCCATAACATATTACCAAAGGCTTGGTGCAATCCTTGCTAATATGACCAGTATCTCCACACTTATAACATCCCTTCATCCCGGATTTACATTCTCCCACATGATTCTTACCGCACCTATTACACTTAGGAGGTAGCTTTCCCGTGTTGTCCTTTCTTGTAAAATCGAACCTGCCTCGCTTACTAAATGTTGATGGATGATCATGCTTCCTTTTTAAGTCCTTCTTCTCTTTGCTTTTCATTCTATCCAAGTCCGCTTCACGAGTGCGTGCCCTACTTAGAAGATCCTCCATGTCGGCGCACTTGAACGGTGACACTATCGTACGAATTTCATCCTTGAGCATTCTTTGAAATTTGTCGACTTTAAGCCTTTCATTGTTAAGATATTTCGGGCAATATTGTACCATGTCACAAAACTTTCCCCACAACTCATTCACCGTTTCATCAGTTTGCACAAGAGAATGGAAAGCTTCTCTTATTTTATCAATTTCCTCCGCAGGAGCATACTCTTTCATGAACACTTCTTTAAATTGATCCCACGTGCACGATTCTCTCCAAGCACTACCTTTCTCGTTTGCCTTGCCTTCCCACCATACTTTAGCCCGTTCACGAAGGTAATTAGTAGCAAAGTTCACCTTATCCTCTTCTACACAACGACTCGTACGAAAAGCCCCTTCTATATCGGTAATCCATCGAGAACTCTTTAACGGATCAAGAGTCCCCTTAAATGTGGGTGGAGCACAAGCAGTGAAATCACGATAAGTAGACTTCTCTTTCCCTACCCCAGGTCTAGCATTCGGATCATTCAATAACTCTCCACTCTTCTTAAGCTTTTCTATCTCCTCTTTAAACATCTTTTGCACATTCTCGGTTGTTTGTTTAACATAATAGGGCATGGCCTTCTCAATAGCCCTCCCCACTCTATCAGTCACCAAGACATCCAATTCTTTCAACTCAGCTTTCGTAAAACTTTTAGGGACAAGATTCTCCGGTAATGATATTGACCTGACACTACTCGAATCTCCTTCATCATTTGAATCATCATCATCATTATGGCGAGAGGAGGTCGTTCTCAACACCTCCTTATTTCGGATATTCGCCATCTTTCTACTAACTGAAATTTAGCAATTCACACTATTAAGCAAAATCATGTACATAATTGATGCATGAATAACATATTTATCCTTACACTAAACACCCTAGCGTTTATCATCCATGTATAGCCTAAATGATTTCGATCTCACATATGTGTCATATTTTTATCACTACGGTGGCCAGGCGTAGTCATAAAAATACTTAACATATGTGTTCCCGAAATCACCCAAACAATACACAAATAACAAACACCGATACTAACCGCGTCTACACAAGGCCTAAATCTAGGAAATCCTAAGGGAAAATCCTAAATCTCTTAGACCGAAGCTCTGATACCAAGTTGTAACGCCCCGTGACCAAAAACAACTAAAAACATGAAAATTTTTCGCAAATGTACACCCTGAAACTGACACCCTGTTACTCTTTTGCAAGCTGACAAAAATCCATACATATCTAGACTGTGAGACTATTTTTAAATGAAACTAGACTCAATTACCTTCAAAACGATAGGTGGCACGACCCGTGACGACTTACGGATCAAAAGTTATGATTTTTCAAAAAGTGCCAAAAATTTTACCGAGGCGCCCATCCGATCGGATCGCCATCCATCCGAATCGGATGGAACCTGCTGATCTACCAAAAACACGAAAAAGTCCGTAACTCGCAAACCAGACCTCGAAACTTCACCAAACTTTCCAGATTTACTTGGTACACTATTTGGCTCATTTTCATATAAAAACTTTCACCGTTTGACCTCCCGAGATAGTACTTCTCATATTAGCCACATTAAACCCATTTTGACTCATTTCACTACAAAACCACTTATACCCTTTCATTTTTTTACCAAACTTGACCACTAACATTACTTTAACATATAAAACATGATCCATACACACTTGACCCGTTTATACCTCAAAATGGGTGAGAACCCGTTTATACCAAACACCCCCTTAAATACCATTTCAACTACACACTTTTTACCCATAACACTTATTCACTACATAACAATTTAAACTCATTCATAACTTGACATTTCTAATATATTGCAAAGTTGTTAGTACAAGATCTTGACCCGTAACTTCTCAAAATGGGTGAGTTTGGCTAATTGCCAAACACCCTTCTAATTACTACCATATTCACATAACATAAGGACTTCTTGACATTTACATAAACTTGTCCAACGACCCAACTTAAACAATGATCATAAACGACGACAAGACCGCTAAATAACAAAATGACCATATGAAAGGAAATATACCCAAAACACGAAAAGACACGTCGGGGGCTTCCAACTTCAACACGCTTGGTCCAAAAGAAAACGGTCTTCTACTACATAATCACTTACACCTTTTCCTTACCTTTGCTCGATCCTTCAACACCTATCAAGAAAAACATCACAACTAAACACGTAAGCAAAACGCTTAGTAAGTACATGGCATAACAAGCTAAACATCATATATAACCATAACTACTAGTTAAGCTAGCGATATAGGGGCACTTACCTCGCATCGACATAGTCGACCTAAACACGATCAACCCATAAGGTTGAACCTCATCCCATAGTTAGCCCAACGACTAACTAAGCTACATCTAGAATGGATCCATACTAGCTAACGCACCCTATACCCTATCCTTCACCATTATCATGTAAACAAACATGATAAAGCTAACACATAAACCATTATCATACCAAAATATGATAAAGCTAAACAAGACATGTTATAACCAATGTACTTACCTTGATTCTTAAGCTCAATCACACTAGCAATAGCTTCTCCACTTATTACTTGCTTCCTATAACACAATCCTCTCAAATTAGAGACTAATTAACTAGCTAATCATGAATTATCAACCCTAACTAATCATACTAAATTTTCACTTCAAGAACCCTAATTTCATAATTTGGGGAAATCACTTACTTGATGGAAAGACAATAATTAAGGGTTCTCAAGGCTTCTTTGATCACTTCACAATGGGAGATTTAAGCTTAATTATAATCTTGCTCTTCCCTCCTCTTTTCTCCTTATGGACCGATCTTCACAAATAAGACCAAAGGAATGTCCTGGACATTTCTAAAATAATCTAGGCTAGTTTATTTAATTAATGAACTTTGCCCAATTGGCAATCTTAACCCTTCTAATTTCATTCTTTCTAACTTACCACTCTCCTTTATTTATTTAGCTAACATATATCACAAAATTAATAATATACAATACATATTATTTACATAACTAGTACCTTATCGGGATACGGGTGTAACAATGTCCAAAAGATGCAACCCAATAGATCCGAGTTATCATATTTCATAATTTCAAAGCATCTGATACATCAATCTATGAACGAGAAATTTTCAAACGTATTCAACAAAGTGACAGGTCAAAAATGTGTTTCCTTCTGATAAGGGTTTTGGGTTTTATGACATTTGCTGGGTTCAAGAGTTTATGGCACTTTTTGACAAGGTTGCCCCAAGAATGTTTTTTTTTTTTTTTTTTTTTTTTTTTTTTTTTTTTTTTTTTTTTTTTTTTTGGTAAAGGGCCTTCCACTCGGTAAAATATATTACTCCAAAAAAACAGTTAAGTACAATGGAATGTGACTAAAGTACCACATTAACCTCAAGCAGCCGCTTGACCAACCACTAAATCATTCATGACGGGCCATTAATTGGGCTGCAGATAGACAAGCATAAACTAAGACACATCAACCTTTAAGCTAAATAAAGGAAAAGCAACCTATCCAAGTCTAATGTCGTGGATTTCAGCAGCCTTTAATTGGGCTGCAGATAGACCACAATCATCAAAGTAATAATCTTCATAATCATTGTAGTCACATGTACCATCTTTCCATTGCTCCAAAAGACTCATCGTGTTCCCTCAACTACCAAAATAATTAGTCTCGTTACGATCTTCCAGAACTTCATCATCGTCGCTATCAGAAACAACCACATTACCCACCTTAGAGAATGGGTTACCCTGTAATAACCCGAAAATTTCGAATTATTAACTTTCTGTAAACCCGAAGCAATTGATTATGAATTTTAATCAAGTTATTTTATTCACCTTTTGCATTCGAAATATTACTATATATATATATTTTTTTTTACTGAGAAATAACTAGTGAGATTACAAAGCGAACAATGTGGCAAAACTCACGTTCCATTTTCACTGGAACCACACGCGTACCGACACCGTGATAGTATGGCATAGGTCAAATAAAAATCAAAACCAAGAATATATATATAAATCACGAAGGTAAATACGAACTCGGAAATAAATAAATAATTTATGACGACTCTAAACTCTCGAATTAGAGATATTTAAACAGAGCCAAAACCGACATGGTCTAACGAGACCCGGGCATTTAAAACACCTCTAAATAAAAACCACTACTACATCTATATTAATTATTTTCTTCCTCACTTATATTTCTTTTTCTTTTTTTTTTTTTGTCGCCACATACACCTAATCCTTTAATATTGTTACTGCTATACTTCTTGTTACTTTACCTCATCCCCAAACTTTTGTTTTTAATCTGCTGCTGCTCTCCTTTCCTTGACCCTATCGAAACCCAAAAATCAACCATAACCACCATCACCTTTCCACCTCCACTTTCCCTTCCTATCATATTTTCGGCAATCATAAGAAACACCACTCTCTTTGTCTTGTCGCCATGACTACTTCCCCAAAAACTCAAATCCGAACCATCACCATCTATAATTTATTAGGGTTGACCAAAACCCTTTGTCCCATCCTTAGTCACAAGATTTCTTAAGTATTAGGGCCATAAGTATAAGGATGTCACACCATTTAGGAAGGTTAGAGTTTCCCCAAATCAAAAGTAGGATGGAGTCTAACTCCATTTTCATCCATAAATACCCTCATCCAGGGCGCCACTCGAATCACACCAACACCATCAACACACCACAAAAACTGAGAAGTTCTCAAGTGAGGATAAAAGTGAAAGTTGTGATTCGGGTTGGAAGCTAGGATTGTTCGGGTTTTGGAGCTTTTGGATTCGAGTTTGTGTTGTGTTCGAACCCTCCCCAAGTCCAGGTTAATATTAGATTTTTTTATTTAAGATTGATCTACATTTTTTTTACTTTCATTCGAACATATGAGTTGGGAAAACTAGGAATAGATATAAATGAAATCAAGAACAATTTGTGTTATGTTTACAGATAAAATGTAAGTATGTCGAGGTTTAGGATAAGTTGCGAACATGGTTTTGATTAAGTTAGTCAAATGTGGTGGTGATTCAAGTTGCGTTAATCAAATTTAAGAGTAGGATTAAATTGGATTGAGGTGGGGATTATATTACTTTTTGATATGAAAGTCGATTAAGTAAGAGGCTGTGAAAGATTAATGGTCAAACGTAGTTTTGAATTAAAATGGGTCGGAAGGAAGAGTTTTGACTAGAAAGTCATTGAGTCAAAATTTAGTTTATGTGGATTGTTAGAAACTGTTAAGAAGTAGCGAAAGAGTAGTCAAACCGTTTAGGAACCGAGCTAGTCAATTTGTGATTTATAACTAATAGGGTGCGTTTGATTATAGATTACAAGAAAAGAGAATGTTTAAATCTTTCTTTTAAATGACATAGTGTAATAAAACCCGAACTAACGACAAGTCGGATATTAACTATTAAAATTGTGGCAAAAACGACTAGCCGAAACACTAAGAGCTACTACACGACAATAATAATTACGCCGTAAAGTAAATAGTTAACACGTGCAACAATAACATGATCGTTTTGAAAATATATATACTATTTTACGTTCATCGAATCTTAAATCAAAAATGCAAACTAAATTATGCCATACTAATCTAGGTCACGCGTTGAAGTTACTACACACCATTTGATTCCATTGCATCACAGATTTCTACTACTACCAAGGTGAGTTCATAGTCCCACTTTTACTATGTTTTCAAATCCCGTGGGGAGATACATGCTATAAATCTGAACACAAATATTTTTTTGTATGCTATCCTGATTGATATTGCTAAGTTAATATTGCCTAAGTTACCACCCTGCCAAAAAGCCCCTCATATCATGAACCATTAATCACTTGCGAGTGAACGCGAATTCAGTGAATAGATCTATTGGAAGTTGACGACCCATTTGAAGTTAGCCTGAAATGGTAACCAAATGCACTTTATTCGAATTATCAAGAGTTTGGCAAACTCCTACGACGAGGGCATTATCACCTACATCATTGCTATGATGTGGGCTATTTATATCATTTATTATTACACCCGATGTTAAGGTTTGCGTGTCATGAGGCTTAGGGCAATATATATATCACACTACAATATCATTGTTTTCACTACTATCTGACTTGTGTTCAAACTATTACAAATTAAACACTATGGATTCACTCAACCTTTGTGTTGATCATTTTAAGCATGTTTTATCTCAGGTATCTAAAGAAGCTTATGGCACGGAGTGGAACAGGGCCCCCTTTGGACGATGTCCAAAAACAAATGTTTTCATTCATCTTAAACATTGTCATTTTGTACTTTTAAATATTATGATTCTGTTGTTGACAACTCTGATTTTAAATTGGTGAATGATAACAAATTTTCACAAAACGTCTCTTTCGAGTCGTTTTCTATAATTATGACTACGATCTAAGATGTAATACCCCAAATTAGACTTCCGCTGCTTCATTACGATTTTTGGGGTGTTACATACCCACCTTAGTTGAAGAAATACAAGGAGATGAAGAAGAGCTAGGCTTAGTAGCCGCAACCTGCTCCTTCTCTTTCAAATCACTCACAAGCTCATCTTGTGACCCCTTCCATTCGGTTGAAACCCATCCATATCCTCCTCCCCCAACGAGTTCAAAACATCAAAATAATTAGAAGACTTAGTGTTCTTACCAGATTCAACATTAGAAGAAGAAGTCTCCTTTAGAACCTTAGAATCCAATATTTGATTGGTAGTTGCCGTCGATTTCGGTCTCCAAAAGTTAGGTTTTGGCTTATTAAGCTTAACACCTCCAATATGCCGAGATTGATCAGCTACCTTATTCCCTTTATCCTTACGATTCTTTAACTCAATAAAACAATCGTCATTCTTTTCCAAAGTAGTAGAAACCTTTGCTGCCACATTAGTATCACTACGTACAGCCTCCTTAAAACATTTTGGACAATTAATACGATCATGCCCAAAAACTTTACACACATCACAATGAGGAGGCTTTCATTTATATTCGACTTTAATGATCTCCGTAGTATAACCACTATCCTCCTCATTTGGAATAGCCCCAAGAGTGTTCGTCAACTCTATTATCGAGATTACTGCAGGTTAGGCAATATTGGTGTATCCATGAAGAGCGTATCCAATATCGACTCGACTTGTTAATAGAACTCAAAGGTCATGCACATTTTTGTTCGATAATACTTTTTGGGGTATGTGTGTTCAAAATTTTCACTTTTCACGGGACGAGTGAAGTAACTAATGCATTCACATACAATTTGACCATGTCGACCTTGTTTCCAATATGGCATAGAGACGATAGCACACATTCTAAGAGCTCCTTGACCATGCCGACCTTGTTTCCACTATGGCATAGTGACTATAGCACCCATTCTAAGAGCTCCTTCATAGGACATACAATCTATAAATAATGAAGTTTTAGCACCCAATGTAAGAGCTCCTTCATAGGACATACAATCTATAGATAATGAAGCTTTAGCAGAATCATTGCGCAAAATGCAATAAACAACAACGCATTTTCAGATATTATTTTGTCAGGCCAAAATTTGTTGCTAAAACCAGACAACTTTCAGAAACATGTTGTACATTTATTTCGTCAAAAACAATCATATTTATAGAATTTTAGTAACCATTTTTATAGGAGGTGCGAGACTGCTTATTAAACCTTCTTACCTGTACATTTCTTTGTAACAAAACCACTTGCAATAAGCAATTCAAGCTGCTTAATCCAAATAGCTTATTTCATGCACAAATACTCAGATAAAACAATTTGGATAAGCAATCCCAACACGGGTGTTTCGAATTGCTTATTGCATTTTAATACAGCTATCAATCAATCAATCCCAGTTCCCAAACTCATAAAAAACGGCTTATCCTTTCATTCTTAACTGGACTAAAAGCTTTCCAAATAAGGAGTTGGTACATTGCTTATTTTCAAAAGCAATTATCTAAATACTCAACAATGCAACAAGCATATATGTAATATGATTAATAGAATCATCAAAATGTCATAAGTAAACTATATTCAACATAAAGTCCATGATTATACAAGTAACATAATCAATATGAAAGTATTATACATCCAATATCGGCAATAGCTCGGCTTTCTAGTTAGACCGTGTACATCATAGCTAAAAATAGCTCGGCTTTCTCGGGTAACGCAAACACTAGTCCCTCTCCGTTAACCGCGTTTTTTACATTTAAACCATCTTTACCAACATTAATACGGCCGGTTCGGAGGCCTAACCGATATCCGAACCGGAAGCGGTCTACCCGTACCCGACCCACCACAGCTATTACAAACCATCCGACCCGACCCGGCACAAGTCCTGCACCCACTGTCACCATCTGACCATCTGTTACACATACAGCTAACCCGACCCGTTCCATTACAGCTCGAACATTTTTGACCCGACCCGGAACCCGAACCCGGACCCATCATTGGATTCTGATCCATTACTGATTTCAACAGCGCTGCTCCTGCTAGTACACTTATCCCGGTTGCGATTTGAGTGATTACAATCGGACTCATTTGGCTTAGTTCAAGAATTAGGGTTTATATTTGATGAATTGAAAAAATTTGAAAAAATGGAAATTGGGGGTTTTGAAAATTGAGATATGGGTTTTGTAATTGAGCCAAAAGGGTATCTAAATATGTAATTAGAACTCTGAATTGAGTGATTTTGAGGTCAATTTGAGGGATGGATGTAACCAAAAAGTTTTCTTAATGGTGGTTGAATCAGTATGGCATTTAAGAATTATGAAAATGATTTGCCTTTATGAATTTCTTTAGGTATTTTGATTTACAGTTGATGATATCGTTGAATCATAGATGTGATCAGATGTGACATAATAGTCAAGATGATTCATGGGTTGATTGATATTTTTGATTTGGTTTTGAACATCTTTCAACAATCAGTTACAAAGAAATTGAATCAACGAATCAACGAATCACAGATCAAACACGTCAGAGAATTGAATGCATAGATAGCTTTATAGGCTTGTAAATTATTTTCGTTTATCAAATATTATATATAGATAACAATCTTCTTCAAGAAGAAAAAAAAAAGAGTGCATGGTCTTTGTTGGGAAGAAAGACAATAATCATCTTGTTCTTCTTTTCCCAAAAAAGTCCGCACTCTCTTTTAAATTTCATTGTTTTAAATTAAAGGTTTCAGTTGTATATTTGGAACACCTTGGAGGCTGTCCAAATGCCACAACCCAAAAGATCAGTGGTACTACCGTACTAGTATATCATATTTCAAAGCACCTGATGTATCGATATAACTGCAAGGATTTTTAAATATTCTAGTATTAGACGCAGAATGCCCTTCCTTCTAATTTATTAATCAGCATGCAGGATTCACGAGTTTATGGCATTTTCTAATAAGGGGTGTTCAAGACATTTGACCAAATTTCAGATAGTATTCTTGAGCTATGTGTGCGTTCAAAAGTTACACTGATTCACTCGCATACAATTGACCATGATGATCTTGTTTCTGTTATGGCATGGTGACACTCGGTTTGCACAATCACATGAAGCTGTGCACAATAGAATCAAACATAGTTTTTTTTTCGTGTTCATATAATTACTGAAATTTACACTAGTTTTAGGTGAAACAATTATTCAACAAACATCTAGTGATCTTGGAATCTGCTTCTTTGTAACATGTCACATAAAGTTTCACAATTCAGTTAATCACATGCATTAAACTTTGTTCGCATGCACAAGATTAATAAATTCGGCTACCAAGTCAAAATCTCAAATTACGAATGCCTAAGTTGGAAAAAATGAGTTAGACACGTATTTAACCATAAACTTGACAGGCTGCACATCGCATCCAATGCACACCCAATTCACATAACCCTTAATATACACTTCTTAGAGCTCCTTTATCCCATCCGATGCACATCCAGTTCACATAACCCTTAATATACACTTCATAGAGCTCCTATCAACAACTACACAGATAAAACATCATACAACTTTTTTGAATAGTGAGATTTTGCGTACACCTTCAAACTTAGATGTTGTATCAACAATGCAACAAGCATATACATAAAAAAATGAACCACTCAGGAGTGACCAAGGTGATACAAGCCTGTGACTAACATCACTAACACAAATGTAACAGTCTCAAGTTCAAAGGCCCAAACAAAAAAATGAACATGCCAACTAGCTTTTGACGAAAGCTTTACCTAATTTGAGTAGGTTCAATCCCAGTAAATTAGTCAAACATAATTAAACGCCATAAGTAACCATAATCAACAATAAATACATGATTATATAAGTGATATAATCATCACTATAAAAAGTATAATACATCTTTACCAGCATTTTATTAAAAATAACAAAACTAAAACTATACTCAACATATTACAAGTATTAACTAACCCGATATCGAGTTAGTTAATACGGCCGGTTCGGAGGCCTGACCGATATCCGAACCGGAAGCGGTCTACCCGTACCCGACCCACCACAGCTATTACAAACCATCCGACCCGACCCGGCACAAGTTCTGCACCCACTGTCACCATCTGACCATCTGTTACACATACAGCTAACCCGACCCGTTCCATTACAGCTCGAACATTTTTTACCCGACCCGGAACCCGAACCAGGACCCATCATTGGATTCTGATCCATTACTGATTTCAACAGCGCTGCTCCTGCTAGTACACTTATCCCGGTTGCGATTTGAGTGATTACAATCGGACTCATTTGGCTTAGTTCAAGAATTAGGGTTTATATTTGATGAACTGAAAAAATTTGAAAAAATGGAAATTGGGGGTTTTGAAAATTGAGATATGGGTTTTGTAATTGAGCCAAAAGGGTATCCAAATATGTAATTAGAACTCTGAATTGAGTGATTTTGAGGTCAATTTGAGGGCACCTTTGTGAAATTAGAATTTTTGAAAATTGGGGGTTTTAAAAATTGAGATATGGGTTTTGTAATTGAGCTAAAAGGGTTGTGAATTGTGAAATTTCGAAGTGTGAATTTGATGATTTTAAGTGGAATTTGGAGATATTTTTATGAATTGAAAGAATGATGATTTGGTGGTTTTATGAAATGGGGATAAATATTGAAGTGGTGATGGAAATGTACACGTAGAAGACAAGAGGCGTGTGAGTATGAAGGTGTGTTTGTTTGGAAGGTAGTAAAGATATCTTTTGGGTTAAAGCTGTTTTATAGGAATATGACATGTTTGTCATTTTGTTACAAAATAATCTTATCTAAATTAAGTAGCTCCGTTTGAATACATTACTTTCAAGCTTTTATTTCAAATAAATAGCTTCTAAATGAAAAGTTTGATTCATGAATCTTTTTAAATATTTTGGAGCTGTTAAAACTTTAAATTACTGATATATCCTCCAAACATTTGTTTACAATTATAAATATGTCTTTTTATATCATTTTACATCTTATAATTACATTTAACAGCTAACTTACCAAACACTTTTATTAAAAAAAAGATACAGTTTGTAGCTCATGTTAACAGCTTTGCAGCTTACAACCTACATTTTACAGCTTACAGCAAATTTTGCCAAACATACCCTTAATCTTTACACCGTTTATGACTTTTTCATAAAGATTTAAAAAGATACACATCTAGCGATATTTGAACCATTAATCCTTTGCGAAGAAATCAATGACGCTACCAATAAGGCATTTTATATAGGAAATGTTATCGTAAGAAATGTTGTGTGTTTGGATTGCTGTGTTTAGGGGTGTTAGTCGAGTCGTATTGGTTGCGTTCGGATCAATTTAGGTCGAGGCTAAAAAATCCGGTCCTATTTAGAACTTGGGTTAGTCATGTTCGGGTCAACCCGAATTTGAGTAAAACGATTAAAAGAATTGCCTAATTAATATGTTTACATAGATAATCTAATAAATATATCAAAAATAAAAAAAATAATAATAAAATAAATAAATAAATAAATAAAAATAAATCTTTATTTGGGTTAATCGGGTCGACCCGAACCCGAGTTAGCCAAATATTTTCAACCCGATACCCGACCCTATTTAGTATTCGGGTTATTCGGGTTGATCCGAATAATCCGAATAAAACTATTGACCTGAGTAACCTGTCCCGAAGAGGTTTAGTTGGGCACGGATTCGAGTCGGGTTCGGATTGAGTCAGCTTTTTTGACACCCTTAGTTGTGTTTATGGATGTAAATGGTTGCTTTTGCTTGTAAATTTTAAAAATCTGTTTGTTTCCATTTGATGTCGATGTTGATTTTTATGCACAATATCAATGAAGCTAGCTAAATATCAATGTTGCTTCTTGTTGAAGCAATTTTCCGCTAGGCAAGGCTGGATGGCTCACGCGCCATTCGTCCTTGTCCCGAGCTTCGAATATACTGCAAACAAATAAGAAAGAACCCGTTAGAAGGTGGTCCCGAGGCCGAAGCCCCGGGGGACCACCCTCCGACGGTCAAGTCAGAACCTCCGAAGAAGAGGATTTTATATATGATGCATCGGTATGTATATTATGTGTGCTGATATGCAATGTGAATTATAGAGGGAGAATATAGAGAGATGTAGGGGAGATGTTGTGTGTTGATGTCAGATGTTAATAATGAGATAAAGTAGTAGTATTTATAGGGAGAGAAAGTGGGGACATAATCCCTTAATACCCGGATTAGGTGGCAGACACAATCCCCTAATATTCGGGCTTAGGCGGCGCAGTCTGGCGCTGCCATCTGTCATAGTACTTACAGTGATATTTAGCCGGATGGCTCCGTGTGCCCTTCGGCAGAGTGCCCTCCGGTAGTGTGCCTTTCGGTAGCGTGCCCTTCGGCATATGGGCCGTTCGGACAAACATATCCGCCAACATGTCCCCCCAGTATTGCATTATCGGTTGAAGACCGATGATGTAATACTTAAAGAATGCCTGTGCGTCTTTCGGTACCTGCAATAATTACATAATACCTTTGTGCCTTTCGGCACATGTCCTTCGGACATACACATCAACATGTAATACGAGCATTGCATTGTTAGTGAAATACTGACATAATACTTTAAAGAATACCTTATGGCCTTTCGGCCCGAATCGTTCGGACTAGTGTTGTATTTGCCTGCTTCCCGTACAAGTAAAACTTCGACCCCACGCGTATACCGAACACTTGTTTGTTATTACCAGAAGGGTTCAAGTTTGACCCTTCCCGGAAGGGTTCAAGTTTGACTCTTTCCGGAGGTATAAGCTGGCGTTCGGCATACATTCGGGTTATGAACGTACCGCTTGATCTCCGAAAGGGTTCAAGTTTGACCCTTCCCGGAGGTACAAGCTTACGTTGGAGCTGGACTTTGAACATTGACCACACGATCTCCGAAAGACGCGAACCTGTCGGAGGGGTCACTTTCTACTTATGTCCAGAGTGGAAATGAACATTGACCACAAAATCTCCGAGGGGCGCTAATCTGATTGGCTCTAAACAGTCAACTTAAATCAACCACAAATGTGGTCAAACAAAGTCAAACTATCAAGGACACAATGCAATAATCCAAGGAGTATAGTTTTATCCCCGGGTCGTTTAAGTCCCAGCGAGATGCGAAATTGTGATTAAACGGATTGTGATCAAGTGTTTATGAACAGAAAAAGGGATTATGATTTTGCTTATACTAATGAGATAATAAAATAGCTTTAACCAAGCTATATAAACAAGAACTGGAAACCAAATTACTTAAAAACGTATAAAAACCTAAAAGCGTACGTTTAAATTTAAATAAACGTAAACGTACGAAATAAAAAGTGAGATTTAAGAAATAAACAGCCTATGGATATGAAATTTATATTTTTACAATCCTAATAATAAAAGAAAATTATTGGAAAAAGAAAATTATTTATTTAACTTATTAATTAATTATTATTAATTAAAAACTATTTAATAATTATTTAAACTAATTAAAATTCTAATAAATACTAAAAGATCAAACAAAAATCTGAAAATTTTTATATAAATACTCTAAGGTAATAAAAAGATAAGAAAATTATAAAAATGAAAATTACTTAATTAAAATTTAAAAAGATAAATTCTATTAAATAGAAGCTATCACTATATTTCTATTTCGTTTGTTTTTAAGTCCTAAAAATATTTTTATATTTTTCCTAGATTACAAATGACAAAAGAAAATTATGAAAATTGGTTTTATATTTATCTGATTATTTTTCTATTTTTTATGATTTTATTACTATTAAAAACTAATTAAAATGATTAAAAATATTAAAACTGATCAGAAAATTATGAAAAATTACAGATAATGCTAAAATATTATAAGGAAGCTGGGAAAAATAAAATGAAAAGATGACAAGGCCCAATAAGCAGATTTGGGCTAATGAGCAATAAGCTAATAAGCCAAAAATAAGCAAATAAGCAGTAAAGTTGGCCAACTGATCAGAACAAGCTTAATACTCTAAAATAAGCCTAAAACAACTGAAAACTACAAATTAGCACAAGAGCTTTAAGCAATTGGACACTTGGCTGATTTGATTCTATGCACAGAAAACTCAGGAATGGCCACAACTTTCAGGCAAGATTAAGCACTCAATAAGCAGTCTAAAAGGCAACCTAAGGGGGGCAAAAGCAAGCTAGCACTACTGAGAATCTAAAAACCACAAAAGCCCCATCAATAAAACTCTAATTGAAGTCTGATTTTGCCAAAGATCAGCAACTCAGAACCATGGTCTGCTGATGCAGTTGACTTGTGCAGATTTTTAAGATTTTGACTTTGTGAGATTTAATTGATCACCACTGACTGAAAATGATAAATTATGATGTAATGATTTAAGATTGAGCTATTTCAACAGGTTTTTAACAAGTGTGATGATATTCACAATCAAAATCACAACAGTTAAGCTGTTGTGATTTTATCTTTGTGATTTTGACTTTCTATTGAAATTGAGCAAGTTTAAGGTTTGAATGAGCTAATATGAACTAGTGAACCATGTAACAACAGAATTCAACAACAAACAAGCCCAATAGACCTACTGATTCAGCAAATCCAAACACCCCTTTCAAACTCAGAAATGTAAATTTTCAAAGGATTTCAAGAATCTAGGCCATGCAACTGATTAAGAACTTCATATTATCACTATGTGGAACTAAAGAAACATGAAACAACAACAATACAAGCATTTAACTCAGAAATCACAAGTATGCACTTTGACTGTCAAGATGGAATTTTTGCAACTAAGGATTCTAATGAACAAGTAACTTGTTTCAATGCTTAAACCTACTAAACTTCAACCAAGAAACACAGATATGTAAAGATTATAGCATGTAATCAACTATCATAGTGAAATGCAAAAATTTCTAAAAATGCTTACAACTTGTATCCAGCTTGAAACCAAGAACAAGGACCTATGAATCACTCCTATAGAACCTCCTCAGGCTCACTAACCCAAGGGCAATCCAAATTCTCCCTTGCTCCAGCTTTTCTTCATCATTCCTTGAGCTTTGACTTTAGTTGACTGTTTTTGTAATTTTGATTTTCTTATGACTAAACTTGTTTTAATGATTACTAATAGCTTTAATAAGCTATATGGGAGCTTATGTTTACTTATGAGTCAATATAAACAAACAACAACAACAATACAGCTTAATTAGATTTTTGAGATAAAAGTGGAAATGGCATAAACTGAGATAACAACTGAAACTTGAAATTAATTATTAGAAAAGGTTTATATTACACTGGAACAAACTAAATTCAACACTTGAAAGATTAAAATTACACAGAGAACTTAAATTTTAATAATTCGACATTAATTAAACTAAATTACACTAGATAACTAATACACACTCTCTCCTCTGCTCTTTATAGCTTCAAACCTTTATCACCTTGTCGACATTTCTGAGTACTTCCCACCTCATCTGAGCCATTGATTATCAAGAATTCATCACATTCGACCATTTGGCACTTTTGGCGGGAAAGGTGGATTTTTGGAGATTAACTCTGATTTTGCTATTGGGGAGTGGGAGGGAAGCATTTATTGGTTTTGGCATGTTAGGTGACTTGTAGAGGAGGGGGAATGAGGTGGATGAGCCAGCTGGGGGGATGACTGGTTATGGCTGGGGTGAGTGGGAAAGAGACGGGTCAAAGGGGGTTTGACTGAGTTTTTAAACTCAGTTGGGGGTTGGGCTTATTTGTGTTTGGGCTTGGGTAATTAACTGGGATGGGTTGGGTTTGTTTGTTTATTCATTTTGGGTTAAAGGTTTAATGTTGGATCCGGTTCTAGTTAACACAAGGACCAAATTTGTAATTCTCTGAAATTCCAAGGACCATCCTGTAATTATTCCAAAGTTATCACAAGGGTAAATATTGCCAAGATTAAATAGTACAAGGGTTATAATTATTTATTTTTCATTTTAAATAACCCAGGGACCATTTTTGACACTTTTCAAAATTGAAGGACCTTTTTGTAATATTTGCTCAAACAATCATTCAAGGACCAAATTTGACAATTAAAATTATTTTAGGGACCTTGAATGATAAAATTCCACTTTTTTAGATTCTAGGGACTAGATTTGCCAAATTCTGAAAGTTCAGGGACTAAAATGCAAATTATGCCATTTATTGTTTGTTTTTCCCTGAAACTTATAAAAACACAGTCAGATGATATTTTTTTTCATTTTTAGACTTTTTAAAGTATTTTTGACTGTTTCTGTAGCTCAAATGTGAAAGAAATGATGAGTATTTACACACTCATCATAATCTCTCGAAGGGGTGGGCCACTTTCCGCTTATGTTCAGAGTATGATAAATGATTGCACGGTCACCCCATCTCCGAAAGACGCGAACCTGTCGGAGGGGTCACTTTCTACTTATGTTCAGAGTGGAAATGAACATTGTGACTCTTTTATATATCAATGCATGTGAAATATGATGGCCCCCCGTGGGTCCAGCATGGCAAGTAAAACATGAAAGCTCGTGCCTTTTCCGTTAGACATTAAAGACATAATATTTCACATGCATTGATATATAAAAGAGTCACAATGGTTAGACATCGACACGCCGGTCGTTTTTAATCTTTCTACAATGGGTGTTGTTCCTGCACAATAAAATATGAAAACTCGTAGCATAACCGGTGGAGATTTTTAGCATGGTACGGACGAAATGTGACGTCCGGATGAAACAGCCGGAGTGTTTTTCCCGATCGTTAGATCCGAGGCTTGCCTTTCCTGTGGAACAAAACTCGAAAGCTTTTTTGCTTTCTCCCGTTAAATACAACAAATAAAATATTCACAACGGAATCGTAACAACCGATAGAGGTATCCAACTCGTTGTCAGAGTTGAACACAAGCCATTACTTCATTTCTAATTTCCTTAAGCGCGATTGTCAGCCACACCCACTTCACATTTTTTTTTTTTTGTTGTTACTCGTCAATATTGAGGTAGCACAAACTTATTAATGAATACGCTCTTATTATATTTTCTTCTCTTTGACCACTTTTGCTCACACTTTTCATAATTTTAGGCCTTAAAAGGTGGAGCACCTTTTTTTATACTCTGATTATCAATTCTTTATTAATAAATGATAGTAGTGGGTTTGTAGGCAAAAAGGTTCCTAAAGAAAATAAACTCTCCATGTTTTCTACCTGTCTTATCAATATCCACACGCATCCACATTAACAAGATAAGGATGGCAACCTCCATTAAACATATAACAGAAAGCATAGCAAAGTGATGATAAAATTTGTTCTCAACACATACGACCTTATGCAGTTATGGTTTATCATGGCAGCCGGAGAAGATCGAAGAAATCAGAAACTTACCGAGGTGTCACCGTCACGGAGACATGGAAGAGATTAATGAACTTGTATCAGAAGTACGGCACTAACCCATGTAATCCGTTCTGAAAAACACATATCCGGATCTTAACCTACCAACCCATCGCCGTTCTGTTCCTCCCGAAAGAAATCATACCGGACGAACCTTCGTCCGTCCGTGTTACCGTTCAGACTCGACTTCCATTCCGGATGTTGATACCGAACGTCTTCATAAGGACCGAAATGTCATCACTATATCCGAAAGAGATGATACTTCCGAACGATACGTCACTTCCGGACAACCAGTATCCGAACGAGATGGCACTTCTGGATGACATAACATCCGGACGAGACCATACGGCTGGACGAACATTAGTATACTCGAACAATCTTGATTAAAGGAGATTATACCGGACCGGCTACGCCTGACATCCATTCCGGATGCCC
Organism: Artemisia tridentata subsp. tridentata; assembly: GCA_021014915.2. Lineage (NCBI taxonomy): Eukaryota > Viridiplantae > Streptophyta > Magnoliopsida > Asterales > Asteraceae > Artemisia > Artemisia tridentata. The sequence continues at coordinate 18,033,976 of CP139506.1, read as the reverse complement.
TCTCCGAACAGCTGTGACCAGCGTCCATGCCGGACGAGTGGAGGATGAACGAATCACCTCCGGTAGGATGGTAAAATGGGCCTCCTCCGGTGTCATCCATCCCCTTTCCGAAGAAACAAGCCGAACAGAGGATGGAGGTCCGGCAAGAAGCGAATAGGAAATGAGACCCGTCATTCTTAGCTCCGGTAGATCGAATGAAAGGTCCCACGGATGGCGCCAATTTGTTGAAGCAATTTTCCGCTAGGCAAGGCTGGACGGCTCACGCGCCATTCGTCCTTGTCCCGAGCTTCGAATATACTGCAAACAAATAAGAAAGAACCCGTTAGAAGGTGGTCCCGAGGCCGAAGCCCCGGGGGACCACCCTCCGACGGTCAAGTCAGAACCTCCGAAGAAGAGGATTTTATGTATGATGCATCGGTATGTATATTATGTGTGCAGATATGCAATGTGAATTATAGAGAGAGAATATAGAGAGATGTAGGGGAGATGCTGTGTGTTGATATCAGATGTTAATAATGAGATAAAGTAGTAGTATTTATAGGGAGAGAAAGTGGGGACATAATCCCTTAATACCCGGATTAGGTGGCAGACACAATCCCCTAATATTCGGGCTTAGGCGGCGCAGTCTGGCGCTGCCATCTGTCATAGTACTTACAGTGATATTTAGCCGGATGGCTCCGTGTGCCCTTCGGCAGAGTGCCCTTCGGTAGTGTGCCCTTCGGTAGCGTGCCCTTCGGCATATGGGCCGTTCGGACAAACATATGCGTCAACACTTCTCATGTTGAAGCTAATTTCGACACGAAAGATATGTACTAGACTACTAGCTACTAAGTAGGAATGAAAAAGTTGTTACGTGACTTTGCTGTAAGATATTTTTTACATTTATAAAACTAGTCGAAGTTTTCTCTGTTCAAATTAACTGTGAAGTACAAATCTTTAACTTTAATACACGTGATACAAACCGAATCATGTATCTAGTAATATTTGAACTTGACGCTGTTAGAACTATTGAAGCAAAGTATTTTACAAAATATATAGTGAAGTCTTTTATTTCTATATTTGAATTTGAGTTTCAAGAATTTATTGTAGAAATTTGAAAATGTTCTTTTAGTTGAATATAACGAGCAGGGAAGCCCGCGCGTTGCAGCGGGTTTTTCAGATAGTTGTTTTTTTTTTTTTAGAAAAATTAATTTTAAAGTTTTTTGAAAATATATATATATTTTTTTTTGAAAATATTTTTTCAAAATTTTTTTTTTAAAATTTTTTTCCAAAAAAAAAAAAAAAAAAAAAAATTACTGTAGCATGAACAGTAAATACTGTGTGGTTCGAGAAAGTATTGCATATTTATATGCGTTTTTTTTTTTTTTTTTTTTTTTTTCTTATACTTTTTTATTCTATATGTGTTTTGTTATATGGGTAGTGTGTAAATTGTGTCAAAAGATGTTTATGTAAATGTGGGAACATTATTTCTTTTGACATGTTTGTTTTAAACTTAAAAAAAAAAAAAAAAAAAAAAAAAAAAAAAAAGAAAAAAAAAAAAAAAAAAACTAAACTAAAAAAAAAAAAAAAAAAAAAAAAAGAAAGACTGAATTTGCAGAAGTTCACTAACTGGGGACTAACGGTGCCATGTACAGCTAACCTGAGGGACCATTTATGTAAAATAGTTTTGCACTGTTACGAACTTGGACTAACTTTGCAACGTATCTATAGCCTCAGGGACTAAAATTGCCAAAAGTGGCTCGAAGTTTTGTACTGTTACGAACTTGGACTAACTTTGCAACGTATCTATAACCTCAAGGACTAAAATTGTCAAAAGTGGGGCGAATTTACTATTGAAGTACTGTTTTCTACTGTTCATTTGATTTCTAACGTTTTAATATATATATAATTTGTTTAGTTATGGAGTGGTTGACATAGGTCGTTTTTATATATAGGTTAATTCTATCTATTATATCTTTAAGCTCACTTAGGGGTGTTTGATTTCGAGTTAATTGACTTAATATGAAAAAAACTGAATTAATTAAGCCATATGAAACTGAGGTTGTCTGCTTTGACAAGGTTGTGAATTTGTGATCAACTTTAAATGTTACTTCTTTATTTTACTACGGAGTAATATATAAGTTGATTCTCAATTTATGCTAATGGTTACTACCTTCGTCTCAAAATAAGTGTCCAGTTTGACTTTTGAGAGTCAAATTGGTTCAACTTTGACCTTATTTATTTTTGTGGGTGTTGTATAATACTTGATGCAAAATATATGAATGGATTGGGTTTTAAGTGTATTTTTCATTGGTATAATTCTTCATCAAGTATTATATAACACAAAAGAAATATTTAAGGTAAAAGTCGAACCAGTTTGACTCTGAAAAGTCAAACTGGACACTTATTTTGGGACGGATGGAGTATTAGTTTATTAGGTGCAATAATATGGGTTTCAAGTGCTTTTGACCAAAGTGTATAAAGTGGTTAACACTTGTGTTTTGTAATTTTATCGCAAGTGGTTGAGCATTTCTTGCATCATATTATGTTTAGCTTTTAGTTAAAAACTTCAACTATCTTAGAAAACACAATAAAGTCGAATATAGCTAAAGTCATGATATATATGATTGAATACTATCAGTCTATCACTCTTTAGTCTTAATACATATTTATTTATCTTCTTTACTTTAGTTCAAGTAACGATTTCCGTAAGTCTTCTAATTCTGGTATGTTTTTGGGGTAAGAAAAAACTAGATATAATGCCCGCGCAAGCGCGGGGTTTTTTCTAATCATTTAAATAAATTATTATTTTTAATTTCAGGTTTTAATTATTATAACAGGATCTTCAAAACCATTGTACTTTGATTGAGGTATTGAATTAGGGTTATTTACGAATGTAGTGGGTTTTAATATTAATTAGATTTGGAGGAGATGTTCTTGCGTCAATGATTGTGCGTTAATGAATGATAAGAGATCGAGTTTGATTGATGGAGGAGGAATTTGGGAAAGTTGAGACTTCAAATATTTAGTGGGAATGATACCGAATTTTAAGTTTGAGCCCAAATCTTTGAAAAACTTGCTCCACCGTTTTCAAGTTTTAATTTTTTATATTTTGACACATATATTTTTATAAGTTTTTATTGAATGATTACAAATCACATTTATTTTTTTGTAAAATATGGATAAATTTAGAAGTATTTAGGCTTTTCTTATTTAATATTTAAGAAAATAATAATAATAATAATTTGATTATTACTTAATAAGGTATGATTTGATTTTTTTGAAATGTAAAAGTCCCCACTAGAGGTTTTGTTTTATTATATAAAAGATGTTACACGTTCAACAATTTGATGAAATTTCATCACTAGTAATTGGTTTCCTTAACGGCCCTTACCATTGGTATCATTCACTGGCTCGACCTCGACTAAGGCCCTGTTTGATAGCCTTTGAATTGAAGCATTAAGAGGAGAACCTATGAATCGGTCAGATAACATGTTGTTTGATACAAATGTAGATGGCGCTGAATCAATTGGAAAGGTTCTGGATCGTGCAGGGCCTAAAACATGCAAAATCATTCAGTGGTCCCATGTTTCCCTATTTCATGATGCGTAAATATATTGAAAGTTCATTTTGAAAAACCTTGACATTATAAAACTATTATTTTTAATTTGATAGAACGTCATGTGTGTTTAATTTCATAGAACACTTTTTCTTTTACACAACAATTGGTGTTTTATTAATATAGGTTACTATTACTTTCAATTTACGTTAACTAAAGATAGAGGATAAAACGGTAATTTTAATTATTCAGACTGTTGATTCAGAAGAATTCTCAAACGTTCATTTTTGTTCAGGACGTAGATCATTCAGAATCTTTGAATTATTCAGCACCTTTGATTCATTCAGCGCTAAATCATATCACTTTATCAAACAACCCCTAACTCTTCATAACTCATTTAAACTACCACATAGTAGCAAGGTTGCAAAAATCATGAATCAGTAGTCGGTCAGTCGACCCTCTTGTAGCTTGTAATAGGTTTAGGCAAGATTAATCGATGATTAATCGGATTGGCATTCCCGCCAAGTTTTGGGTAATTCCTACGAGTTTTGGGTATTCCCCGGCAATTTTCCTTAAAAAAATTGCAATAGATATAACAGCAACTATAAGTGCTTAAAACAAGTTTACGGCGAGTTTTGGGTATTTCTGTCAAGATTTGCAGGTTTCTGGCAAGTTTCACCACCGTTGACCACAATTGACCGTTTTACCCAAATCGAGAAGTTTAGTGGCTGATTAACGTCTAAACGGCGATTAATCAGCTTTATTGGCTTTTTTTTTTCAATACTGCATAGTAGTACATGTTAAACATGTTAATGTAAAAATGATTTTGGAATGGACTTGACTCATTCTTGGATTACAACTTGTGTATAGTTTGGTGGTTAGTCAAGGACCAGTCATTTTCATTTTCTTTCTAGATTTATTTTTATTATTTGGGAACACTAGTTGATTTTTCTACCACATATATAACAAAGTCGACTTTGCAAGGTACGTCGGTATATAATAATCGAACTAATTCTAATTCTAAAATCACGTGTTAATAAATAAAAAAACACATGTTGGTTTTAAGAAACTATTCGCTGGATGAAGTTTTATCATTTGAACCACGTTAGTTATAGACTTGTAGAGTTGTAGTCAAAGTAGTTTATATAAGCTTTTGAAGTTTTCTTAAGTCATTTTAGTGCTGACTTGACCTATGACTAGTTACTACTTGAAAAAGTTTTTAATATAACTTTTTGTATTATATTAAGGATTTAAGGGTTTTGGTCTAAATTGGAACACTTATAAAAGTGCGTATCAAATCCCTTATATTAAAGACTTACACTTATAAAACACGTCATCATCACGTACCAAATTAGAACACTTATAAAAGTTCGTTACATTTTTAGTACTTAAAAAAATTCACGTACTAGATCGGTGTATTTGGAAAAGTACATTGCTATTCTTCGACCAAATCCCTTATATTAAAGACTTTGATGAAAAGCTTTTTACTAAAAGATTTACGCTGTGTTTGGCACAAGGCTTCTCGGGGCTTATAGGAGCTGAGCTTTTAAAATAGTCGGCTCATAAAATAAGTCTCTTTTGTCACATAGGCTTATGGAGGCTTATGGCTTATAAAATAAACCATACGCCTCCATAAGCCCAAAGCCCATAAAAAAAGGGTTTATAAGGGCTTATAACTAGTTAAATTACTTAAATACCTTTAAAAATATAATAAATTATCACGTAAAAGCTTAAAATATATGTGAATCTAATTTGATGCATTTTTATGTGATTTTATATTAATAATCTTCGGTTCTAACTAATTGGCCAAACAACTTTATATAAATATAAGCTTCAGCTTTCGGCTTATAATATAAGCCCAAGCCCCAACCCCAGTCCATTGCGCCAAACATACCCTTAGTTTGTGTTTGACGTGGGCTTATAAAAGACTGATATGACTTGAGCTTATAAAATAGGTGTTTTTTGTCACACAAGTTTATGAAAGCTTTGATACTAGTAAAGTCATGAGTATTTATAAGCCTAAGCCCATTGAAATGGGCTTATAAAGGCTTATAGTTAGTCAAATTACTTAAATATTTTTTAAAACATAATAGATTGAAACACAAATGCTTGAAATATATCTGGGTATTAATTTGATATATTTTTATGTGATTTTACATTAATAAGCTTCAGCCCTAAATAATTCTTCAAACAGCTTTATAAAAATATAAGCTACAGCTTTCAACTTATAATATAAGCCAGCTTTCATACCATTAATGAAATACTCTATCCGTCCCAAAATATAAGTCCACTTTGACTTTTCTTTTGCAACTTTTACCTTAATTATTTGTTTTCGTGTTATATAATACTTGATGAAAAGTATACCAATGAAAATACATTTAAAACACAATCTATTTGTATATTTTGCATCAAGTATTATATAACACGAAAAAAATAATTAAGGTCTTAGTTATGAAAAAAAAATCAAAATGGACTTATATTTTGACAAAGGATGATTACAAGTTTTTGAGACACATGGCTTGGTACTATTTTTAAATTTTAATTATTCTAAAAAAACTTTTAGAAAGCTTTTTTACATCTCATTTAGCCAAGCATAAATTTTTGCTAAATAAACGTAGTAGAAAAATTATGTCGCAAAATTAAAAAATCTGCTAAGAAATGTCTAAACTTAAAACTAACATTTTGTGTGGCTATTTGATCACGAGAATTATGGGAAATTTTCTTTGTTCTACGTGATGATGCATCATGCAACAACCAAAAACATCGACATATTGGTATTTCCTCTTTATATGATCTTACGATATGAAGAATAATCGTGGATCTCGACCTGATGGACGATTCTTCATCATAATCTGCGTCGCTGCTGTTATCGGGGGGATCTTTCTTCTCCCGAGTTTCATCGGTATAGGTAATCAGACGCCTCTTTTCTGCAGCGAATCAATCTCGGAGGAGTTTTATCCCTCAACCACCACACCCTTGCAACTGGACACGATTCTCCATTATGCCACCTCACAAGTTGTCCCACAGCAATCAGTAGCCGAGATCATGGTGTCTTTCGACGTTCTAGTCGCAAGAGCCCCATGTAATTTCCTTATTTTTGGGCTCGGGTATGATTCCCTAATGTGGGCTGCATTTAACCCCAAAGGAAAAACATTGTTCCTTGAAGAAGACCCATTGTGGGTCCGAAGTATACTCAAAACCGCACCGAATCTTAATGTTGGTATCGTAAATTACCAGACAAAGCTTGAGGACGCCGACAAGCTCATGAAATCGTATCGATCTGAACCAGAATGTGCCAAAGGTTATATTCAGGGCAATACACGGTGCAAGTTAGCAATTACCGCTTTACCTGAAGAAGCATATGCTAATGAGTGGGATGTGATAATGATTGATGCGCCAAGGGGGTACTTTAAGGACGCCCCTGGGAGAATGGGAGCGATTTACTCGGCTGCTGTGATGGCTAGGAATAGGAAAAAACCGGGTGTGACCCACGTGTTTCTGCACGATGTGGATCGGAAGGTTGAAAAGGCTTACGCTGAAGAGTTTTTGTGTAGGAAAAACTTGAAGAAGGCTGTCCGAAGATTGTGGCATTTTGAGATACCACCTGCTGAGAATGTAACGACAGAGAATGCTAGGTTTTGTTAGAATTACCAGCAACGATAACCATTATGTTGCCATTGTATTATACTTGAGTTAAAGTTTTACCTTTTGTAACTATAGTGTCCGCAATTATATAGGGACGGAGTACAACCCATGCTAGAATAAAATCCTAAGCTAGAGTGTCTCATTAATCTAACGTTGGCTCATGTTCATCACTTATCGTCCTAAAATTACCGTAGAAACATGCATACAAAGAGAGCAATAAATTTGAATGCCACATGAACACAAGTATAAGAATCGGAGTTAAACATTATCTAATGAGTATTACAATGAGAACACTTGAAAAACAAGGTGATACCTAATAAGCCCTTGCATTGACATCACGTGTTTGGCATGAAACATCTGATCTATACAATTTCAACAGTATCAGACCGGTCATTTGACTGTCAAAACTTGCAAACCATCAGTCCGAATCTTTGATTCCCAAAACAGCCCTTTGCAGCGATGCATAATGCAAGTGTGAAATAAGTTGAAGTGTTGACTTTCCTACAACAGCAGTCGTACAAGAAAGTCAGCACAAGTCCTACATGATCCTACAATCGACACTGTAACAAATAGTTATTCCAACTCTGATTACATATTCTTATAGATACTATTTCCGTCATATGGTTTCTAAGGTATTTATTTTCATGGATTTAAGAACAAAGATTGCCCTTATATATAAAAGGAAAACTGGCTAGAGAATTGCCATCCAAATCGGGTGCCAAATTGTAACCGTGAGCTGAAGAGGTGATAAATTTGACCCATTTACCTGGGTGATGTTTTATCTCAAAAGGGTCAAAGCGATAAAACTCAATAACTTAGCTAAACATGGAAACGGGTCAAACCGGTTGAAAGTCCTCCAAAGAGTCATTAAATTGCATAAAGCCTAGTAAGTTCTAGATTGCTTTATCTAAACAACGAAACAGGAGAAAATGCGATGAAGCTTAGCTTGAGGTCCAACAGTGATTTGATGAAACAAAAAACGTTAAACAACCGCACAGATGAAGTAAAAGATGCAGCATGAGAATGTAACGAGATGCATAGTGTTCGATAGATACCTAAAATGAAGAGATAAGCTACAGAAAGTATTTCATCCTTTCATCACTCTTCATAGCATTGTATACAGCTTGAACCTGGTAAAGACAGTCGGTATGTGGTCATCAGAACGACTAATAAAAAATATATACAATTCGGATCTTAACATGAACAGTCACTATCAATAATTTTTGCTTTCGGGTTGTTCCACAAGAATCACAGCGCATCCATTACTGGATTCGATACCAGTAGTTACTGGTTACTACTTACACGTGTTGTTATAAATTTTGATATAATCATATCAGCATTTACTTGAATATCTAAAAAATCGTTATCGGATTTCTAAGTTCAATGATGAGATAGAAGAAAAGACCTGCTCACTAGAAACGACTTGAACAGGCCCAATGTTCACTGACACATACTTCCCACCAGATGACATCTTCTGCTTCACCTGGCCCTGTTGCGAATAATAATAAGTTGAAAATATGTGGAGAACACAGACAAATAAAAATAAATTATAGGCCTCGGCATTGAAAAGTGTGCTAGGGTAGTGATAATTACTGTAAAGGGCGTTTGGGTCTTTTTACTCTATAGTACTCGGCTGAAATTTATTTGAGAAAACAGGATCTACTACTGAACTATCATATTCTTGCACATTAGGTAGGACATATATTACTATGTCATTCTCGATATGTAAAGCATCAGCACATGTAGCCGTAAGATGCAGTTAACGTACCTGTGGAATTTGATGTTGAAGGACTGATTCGACAGCAACTACCATAGCTTGCACAAAATCATCACCTCCCGTTCCAATTGCTGTAAACCCTCTTACTGTTGGGTACGTGTTTACCTGTATACAAGAATAAACAAGACGATTTAGCTCAAAACTAAAAACAAATAGCAGATCGAGACAGAAAATCCTTTAACCGTATCTAACAACAACCTAGTAACTAGTGCGAATCTAGTTTTTTTTTATTTATAATGTAATGTTGTTTAAGTTTCAAATTATTATGTCATTCAGAAACTAGTACAAAAACACCTGATATAATAACAATATATCTGCTGTATGCACATGTGAAACTGGAAAACATGTATGAAAAGGAAAGTTCGAGAGGCAGGACAGCAGGAGTACACCAACATAGGGCGTTATCAAGATCAATAATCACACACACACACGCTCTCAATAAGCAGAAAGAAAAACAGATAATATTTACATGGTTCGGTAATATGCCTAAATCCTCACCCCTTGCAAGGCCGGAGGTCCTTTTCTACCTTTGGTAGAACCGGAAGCAGCCTCTCTACCTTAGGTAGGGGTAAGGCTGTCTACGTCTCAACCTCCCCCATACACCGTGGAAGACGGTATTGGGACCCATAACGGTAATATGCCTAAATCCACTGTCATTACCAATTTACTATATATTTCACTTAGAAAATATTCAAATAGAAAAAGATAAGACATGGACCACTTTTCGAAAATTTATACCAACGTTAAATCCACATTGTACTTCAGGATTAGGATTTGATCAAACTCCATATCCAACATAAGGTAGAGAAAATAGATTTCTAACACATACACAAAATCGGCTCTACGTAGTAACCTACAGATGTTACTTTTATCTGCAACATTGATTGTATCGCCTCTTCATTGGTTGCAAATGGATTTATATTTTAGATCAAAAGTAAGAAAAAGTAACATATACCTTCTGATCAAGAGTGAGCCACTCGTCAGTTGCATCATCAGTGACCGTACCTCCAAGAACCATGTTTGTGGTTTGTCCAACTCTACCTTCGGTCTTTGATACTTCTGAAAAATCAACAGATAGGCTTAGCAACTTAACAACAACTTACACCAACTAACAATGGAATGTTTAATCTACTTGTTGCTATAACTGAACCAACAGAATTAGCATGCACCACTGTGTAGAACAAAATTCCTCTGAAAAAAAAGTTCCAATAAACAGAAACTGAAACAATTTCAAATTTAGCAACCATGTCGTTGCAAACTTTAAACTGATTCTTAAGACTTAAAGTAGTCACACAGAATGATGTGTTCTGTAAAAGTGACTAATCTGATTTTCTGATTATATGGGACGAGAATGCTAACATTTCGAATGCAGGTGAAGTTACTATAATAAAAGCTAATACTAGCTTTAATTATAGGCCATTTTTTCAAGTCTTTTCATTTTTAAATAAGTTGGTCGCACATTTGGGGCTTGCACACGCGTACTATCCTATTTGATTTGATTATAAACCAATCAACAACAAAAAAAAAAATCGACACATAGCCTTGGCTACTTCACAACAACTAACATAACTTCCTTTCTAAAATAAAAGTCCCAACTGATACAACAAACTAAAAATATCTCAATTTAGCATTGCAAATGCGTGCTTCTTAGTTTCTTACAGCTTGAACTAGTCACAATGATCAATTTTGGGTGTTTAAGCATAACTGAGTACACTAAGTTTTTGAAGGGAAATTTATAATGCTGGTAAGAAGTTGCTATACAAAACTTCAAGGTTGTTTATTTGGAAGTTGTAATGATCTAGTTATCATTTATCAAGTCAAGTGCACATCAAAACACACCCTAAAGGAGTTTTGGGTGTGTTTTGATCGACCAACTTGACTCGTTTATCAAAAATGGAAGTGGATTACTTGGGTCGACCGCCCCTTATTTACCCTGTCTATCTCAAGTAAAACTTAAACCACAAGTTTTACACACAACATAGTATCAGCCTTAGCCTATCAGGTAGGGTATAAGATCGACGTGTTTAGCGATTATAAATTTTGTTTTTTAACGCAAACCCGATTCAAATTTTGCCACTACTACAAAATACCACTCATTCCATCCCAAAAAAAAAAAAAAAAACAAATAACAAATACTAAGGGGGTCTTTGTTTAAGCTTATTTGTGAGCTTAAGTGATTTCCGCTTATATTTCATAAGCCCAAATCTTCAAGTTTATTACAGTATATAATAAGCTTCTCAAATGCACATCAAAAAATGTATTTACTACTCTATTAGGGTGTGTTTGTTTCATTAAGATGTTTTAGGTCTGAATGTGACTACCACCTCTTACTGGTAAGAGGTGGCTAGAAAGTCATCTGAACGAAATAATGTTGTTTGTTTTTTTATAATTGTCCGAATGATTTTAAGTGCTCGTTTCTGCAATTTATTTAAGTAACTTATGTAGATATGAAACAAGACTTTTTATCATAAATATAACATAGTTAATAAACCATCAAATATATTATATTAACGCGAGTCTTCAATCTCTTATCGAGCAAGAGGCAGTAAGACAAGTCCCCCACCCTGAGTAAGATGTTATATGTCTAACTGGGTCTGAATCAAAAGAAAAATACAAACAATCAAAACCTCTTACCACCTCTTACTAGAGGGCTAGCAGGACATTTAAAAAAAAAAAAAAAAAAAAAAAAAAAACACACACCCTAAGTGATTTCGGCTTATATTTCATAAGCCCAAATCTTGAAGCTTATTATATAATAAGCTTCTCAAATGCACATCAAAAAATGTATTTACTACTCTATTAGTGCTTATTCCTTGTAACATAATTAGTAAATAAACAGAATGTCTGTGATTGCTTACTTGCTATGCAATAAGCACTTAAATAAGCAACAGCTTATAGAACACAAAATAATACCTGAAATAACTTTAAGAACAGCTTCTTGAGGAGGCTCCACGTCACCATCATTATCCGATGAAACATTATTCTCACTTTCATTATTATTATTATTATTACAGTTAACCCTATAACATATTCGCCTTCTCGAGTCAATACGATTTGTACTAATTTTGCATCTACAGGTTGAATTTGAACTTAAGGTTTTGGATAAGGAAACTGAAGTACGTTTACTAGGGGGCAATAATAGCCATGGTTCAGTTAGCATCAATGTTCTCAACACCATCCTGCCAGCCATCAAAGAAAATCTCAATTTGTGTTCATTGTTATTTTAAGGTTTATCATAAATCATGCAAAATTACCATAATACCCCTTTCATTTTGATTATGCTCGACCAAGTTTTGATTTGAGTGAATTGAAAAGAGTAAACTACACCGTTGGTCCTTGTGGTTTGCGTTGACTGGCGGATATGGTCCTTTGACCAAAAAAATTGCGCCGGTGGTCCTTAAGTCAGAAACGTTATGCACCGTTAGTCCCTCGTTCCAAGTGGCCCCACAAACTGATACTAACGCCCGTTATCTATTGGAATTAAATGAGCAATTTCGTCAATTCACATATTTATTATCCTCTCTTACCTACAAATTCATCTTCATCTTCATCTTCATCTCTCTCTCTCTTACTCACAACCACTAATAAACAAATAACACCATAGTCAAACAACAAATCAACAAATCCAGATTCATATTCATCTTCATCTTCATATCTATTGTCCCCAGTCAAACAACAAATCTACTATACATATTTAACCAACATCAACCAAATCCTAAGAGCTAGACACAACCAATAACCCTCACCTTCACTCCATCAACTCTCGCCTAATCTTAAACCAAACAAGGCTACAAATGAAAAGATTAATCTCAGATTTGTTCAAGAACACCATCAATTATTTCGGATCTATATAGATCTTGAGTGTTTGAACAAGAATCAAACAAAGGAAAATCCAAATCTGTTCAAGCATCAAAATAAGGATGGTATCGTGTTTTTGGATTGAAGCAGAAATCAAAAATCAACAAAGCTCTAAAGTGGGATTGAAGCAGAAATCAAAATGGGTTTGATATATCCTTGAAGTGGGATTGAAGCAAATTTGATATATCGTTTGTGTAAGAATGTTTAGATTACCACCGAATCTATAAATATATGATTCATATTCGGTTTTGTGAAAGTTTGTCCAAGAAGAAGTGTTATAGAAGTTTGTAAGTTTGATATAGATGGGCAAAAAGCTTTTTTGTTCTTAAAGATTGTTCAAGAACAGATTTTTGTATGAGGGTTGTAACACCCCCAAATTTTAAACATAGCAGCGGAAGATTAATTTGGGTGTTACTGTGAGGATCGAAAACAAAATCATAGAAAAACAGCCTGAGACGGCATTTTTAATTTACATAGGTCCATAATACAAATTCAGTTACAAAGCGTTACATCAGAGTGCTAAGGTTTCTCCAAAGAAACATCAATTTAACTGAATTACAACTTTATTTTACACCATTTATTTAAGATAGGTTACGCCTGCTCCATGCCTTGCCTTGCTCCTCTAGTTTCCTGAGATACATGCTTAAAAGTCAACATAATGTTGAGTGAAATCATGGAGTTTGTAATTTAAATATCAGTTCGATTCACAAGTAAGATTGTATTGGAGATACAATCAGTTTAAAAGTTGATATCGCAGTTCATATATTGCCCTAAGTCTCATGACACGCAAACGTTAACAAAGTACCGCATAAACGGAGGTGTCCATCAAATTAATGATGAAGGTTTTGCCCTCGTGTAATAGGTGATTTGCCAATTCCTATTTCTCTCAAATATAATGCATCGCGACTAATACGACTAGCAAAAAGCATTCCGTCACAGTATTAGTGGGATAGGTCGTCAGCCTCTAATAGATCTATTCATTATATTCGCGTTCACCGCAGTGATTAATGGCTCATGATAAAAGGGTCTTGTGGCAATATGGTAACTTAGGCATATATCAAGTCAGGTAGCATACAGAAAAATACTTGTGATCTGTTTATAGCATGTATCCCCCTCACGGAGTTTAAAAAGTATAAAGAGTTTAAAAAGTGAGGCCATGACTCACCTTAAGCGTTACTGGTGATGGTGAAAATAAACTCAGAGGTGATTATAATAACTTCGATATGGAACCTGGTAAATATATAAATAACTGAGAATCTGACTAATTTCTGGTGGTGTGTGTGTATGAGTGGTGGATGATGATTAACTAATGATATACAACGATTTAATCGTTGAAGGTGAAGGTGTTATTATATATGATTATGGTGCTCGTGCTCTCGTAAGATCATATCTTCAAAGAGTAAATGAATTGATATGAAATATTAACATGAAATGTTACTAAATATTGAAAATTAACTAATATGCAAATAGAATGCGTAAGAATGCATATGAGATATAAGTGTGGTGCCAAAAATGAAAAATAGAATAAGAATGTCAAGTTATAACAGTTAGTACTTGTTCTTTCCAGATTTTACATCCTTTACCCTAACTGTGGCTTGCGTTGCATCGTTAGTCCTCGGTTAAGTCCATAGTCCAATAATAGTCCGAATCTTGTCCATATGTCCATACAAAGCTTGGAGTTCAATGGTATGTCAATTTAAGTCCTATACAAACTGTTTTCACAGCTTCAGTCCATATGTTTCAATGTTTGGCAGTTTTAGTCCTTCCAGTTAGATCGCGTTACATTTTTAGTCCTTTTTGCATAAAAATAACGGGAAAAATATTCCAAAAATTTTTATAACTTTATTAAGTTCATATTAACTTATTTCAATTTATTATTTCAGAAAATAGATTATTTTTGCATTATTGGGCCAATTAGCGATTTAGAACAAGGCCCGTTAAGAGTTTTAGAGGCGAGGGCGTGTAAACTGTTTTGGGCTTAAACTTAGGCTATTTTTAGGATTCTGAAAATATATTACATGGGCCTGTTGGGCTTATTTATCGCAATTCCTTGTTGGGCTTTAAATAGGCCCAACCGAATAAGTCATGTTTATATTTTCTGAAATGTTTAGTTTTGGCTAGCGATAGGCATTTAAAACGGTTTAATTTGTACATGTTAGGGAGCTTATAAGATTGAAGTTATATTATGAAAAGTGTAGTTTTCCAGGTGTACTATCGAGAGAAGTAAAAATATATATATATATGTTACTTTCATGAATTCGACATAAAAGGTTCATGAGTTAGGCCAGGTCGAGGTGTTTTTCTCGGTTGTAATACTTAGTTAGATTTTTACTTGTTTCTAAAATACTCGATCGAGTAGTACTTAACATGGCTCGATTTAAAGGTCGAGACGAGTTTATCAGTGAAATCTTAAAATATGAAAAATGTTCTAGACCACATAGATTATCGAAAGGTGCAAAAATATTTAAGTGTTGTGTTTAAAAATCCAAAAATATAATTATAGTTTGTAGGCTTGTCGCATAATTTTAGACCCGATATAGGTTTATATTTTTCTAAGTCTTTTCTACACTAGTCGAGTAGCTTAAGAACCATGTTCTTTTGAGTGTCGTTGAGAGTGTATGGTTGACGTTACAATCATGGAAGTTGGAGTTCGTTAAATTGTGATTCGAGACATGCGCTTATATTTATTTGTTGCATGTAATGTTTCGATTTAAATTAAACGTGTAATGGGTAGTTCGAAAAAGTTTTTAACTAGTAAAATCTATGATGTTTTTTTTCTATCTCCTTTTTAACTGGTTTGGCGTGAGGGTTATATTTTGAGTTCGAGTTGAATTAGTGTGATATGGGTGTTATTTGATAATGCATGAAGTGATCATATGTTAAACGTGAGAAGAGTGTGCGAGTTGGCTGTTACGCTTTCTAAAATGTAGGTTTACCATTTTCTTGAGTGGATTATTCAAAATGACAATTGCCAACTTTACTATCTAACTTATTTAAACATTCGTATGAAGTAAGGAATGATGTATGTACTGACATTACTAGCATGTACTAGGGTGTGCAAGGTTTCTAAATCTCCCTCAAGGGAGGTTTGTTGCGGCTGTGGAAACATGCAACCATGTATACTACTTAATACGTTCACGTGTGTGAATTATATGATGCATGCAAGTGATGTGTGAGTGATAATATGTGTAAAGAATGAGAAGGAGAGTTCATACCACACCTTTATAAAAGGTGGTGAAGGACTGTGGTTGTTCGAATGAGACACAAGAAGAAGTAGTGAACTCGAAAAGCTTTATACAACTTTGCTTCTACTGAATTTGCTTCCAAACCCCACGACAGAAAGTTACTTGACTTTTTAAGGAATGTATTGATTGTGAAAGAGAGATAGGTGGTAGGGAAAAGAAAGAGATCGAATGAAGGGTCTTATAGGCGAAATATCTCAAGCATTTCATTGACTAGTTGACTTAATGATTGGAGATACTGTAACTAGGGGACACTTGTATCTTGTTTTCCTAGTTTGAGTGTGAAGTTGATGTTGGTAGTTGAAACTTTGTACTCTAGTTCTTGGAGTTTTCCTTATTCGATTTGGGGTTAGCATGTATCCATCGATTGAACTAGTGAGCCACAATTTCATTTCTATCTTCTTGTTCTATTCTTATACGTATAACATTATTCAGAAAAGAGTGTTAAGATTGCAGTAACAATTGGGATTCATAATGGGTTGGTTTGGCTTTGTGTTTTATTCGATTTTCATCAACATTGGCACAAGATTGAGCTTATCGAGCCATAGGTCGTGTTTATGGTTCATCTTTCATTTTGGAGTATCAAATTTAGTTGGTAATATAGTTGGGAGATTATAGGAACTATTGAAGTATGATATAATTTCGTGTCAATGTTTTTAGTTATATGTTTGTGTCGAAAATGGGACAACAAAATAAGTTTTGTTATTGTGTTAATACTCGACCATTATATTTGTGAATTTGTACAAAAGGAGTTTGCTAGGTGGTGATTTAAATGGTGTAAAAATAAGTGAAGGCCATGTTCGATTTTTAGGAATGCTAGTGAGTTTTTGAAGGGTGTTTTGATCGGGTTTTAGAAAGAAAGCAAAGGAAGAAAATAAAGTGGGTAGTGATTTGGGCTATGTAATCCGATTGAGTTGGATGGAATTGATGGGCTAGGTGAGTTTTGTGGGCCGAACAGTCAGGGTCCAACCGGTTTGTAGTTTAATGTTAAGATTATTATTAGTGTTTGTAATAAATTTTAGTTAAGTATATTTGGTGTAATGTAGTGTAAGTGATTTTGTATTAAACGTACTATAATAGATACGTTAGGTTGTTGTTGTGAGTACGATTGCTTGTTGTTGCTTGTGAGGATGTTTTGTTGCAACGGAAGTGTTATCTCGTGTTTGTGTATACAATATATATATATATATATATATATATATATATATATATATATATATATATATATATATATATATATATATATTATATATATATATATATATATATATATATATATATATATATATATAATGCATTGATATTAATAAACGATAATAGAAAAGTTCAAATTTTCCCCGTAAAAATGGGCTTTATTAAACGACAATACAAGGTTATCACTAATTATTAAGATCAACTATAAGGGTTTTTCGTAGGATCTTTGTACAAGGGTGATGACTGCAAGTGTGATGAGTATAGGTGTGAGTTTTGAAGTGTGGTGAGGTTTTTTGGTTGTGGGTAGGTTTAAGGCTGAGATATTGGCGGGAAATGAGGCTGTGGCGGTGGAGGTGGTGGTGGTGGTGGTGGGATGGTTTGGAAGAAGGGTTGGTAGGAAGATGGTGGTGGTTCTTGTGGTGGTGATGATGGTGGGCTGAAGAGTGATTTGAAGTCTTAAAACACTGAAGATTTGTAAGGTTGAAAGGCATTGCTGTAATAGGTTGTATCTTGTATCTGTTTAATTTCCAGCTAGCAATTACATGTTTATCAATGATTTTGGAGCTGGCTCCCCTTGGATTCAATATCCGCTGAAGTAAAGTTTCTTTCCATTAACCCAACGATGTACATTTTTTCTTTCAGATGCCTCACTGGCAGTCACATTTTGGGATTCTTAAAGTTCCGGTGTACTAAATAAACATACTTCTTTATTTCTCATCCTTACATATGAATATGTATGTAACTCTCCCAACGATGTACATTTTTTCTTTCAACTATATTTCTACCAATTGCCTTTTGTGAGCTGACCACTCACTATTGAAATTAATATTGCCAACCTAACCAAAACCTTGGAATCTTGTAAGTAGTAGTCTCAGTTTTTTTTGCCTTTTAACAAATCTTATTCTCAGTTTCTTTTTTAAGAAAATAACTTTCTGTTGCTAAGACTTACAAGATCAATTATAAGCAGTAGTCCGGTGTGGATGAATAAAGATGTGAAATGACGAAATTGCCCCTTTAATTACAATAGATGACGGGCGTTAGTATCAGTTTGTGGGGCCACTTGAAACGAGGGACTAACGGTGCATAACGTTTCTGACTTAAGGACCACCGGCGCAATTTTTTTGGTCAAAGGACCATATCCACCAGTCAACGCAAACCACAAGGACCAACGGTGTAGTTTACTCTTGAAAAAATAGTCCTTGTAATATGTTCATATTGCAAGTGAGTAAATTTGAAAAATTACACGGATGGTCCCTGTGGTTTGTCGAAAATTTCACATATCGTCCCTCAAACTTAAAGGTTGCATGTATCGTCCCTATCGCTACCAAAGAATAACATGAATGGTCCCTTTGAGGGACGATATGTGAAATTTTCGACAAACCAAAGAATAACATGAATGGTCCCTCCTCAAAGGGACCATTCATGTTATTCTTTGGCAGCGATAGGGACGATACATGCAACTTTTAAGTTTGAGGGATGATAGGTGAAATTTTCGACAAACCACAGGGACCATCCGTGTAATTTACTCTTACTTTTTCATATTATGACTAAAATGCCCTAAAGTCAGGGACGAAACAAGGACCAAATATGATCGGGTGCACAAATTTTTTGGAACCGTAATATAGAAACACATTTTGATGAACCGAGTGCATTTAAAATATATTTAGGAAAAATTGATGTTTTTTTTTCAAAAATTGATACTATATCGAAAAAATTCATAGGGGTTTCGAGTACCTGCAGAAACCCCTGCTTCCGTCCCTGCCTAAACTGAAATATGAAAGCAAGGTTATTTTAATCATTTCATTTTGATTAAAATGCTCCAAAAGTTTAAGGCAATAAAGATGCTCTTAGTTTAGAAAATAAAGTTGATCCAACGACTGTAGTAGTAAACTACCAAACACGGTCACTTGTATACTAGTAGCATCCAACAATTAGATATGCAACATAAACCATAAATTAAAGGTCATAAATGTTCGCCTTTTATGAAAGTCTGTTATATTATAAAGATAAAACCAAAATTAGCAAGACGCTAGTCATACATCGACAAAATACAATACTACAGGCTTCCAAATCAACAAGAGTTGTTTAGTTGTTAAAGGGAATCACTATAATAGAAGGAATGGAAATGAGTATTGAAACCTACCATGCTTGGTGGGTTTAGAAGATATCTATGTTTGTGGATTTGATACCCATTTTTTAGTGTTAAACCCACTAACCAAGTATTATGTATTGGAAATGAAAGTCATTTTCCTATTTCAAACCCTAAAACCAAACGCACCCTAACAATTACTCTAAGAGCAAACAACATAGCTCAAAATTGAAAATCACACATACAAAAGATAACTCCGACCTCCAAAGACCAAACGCAATAACACTATTAGCCGTTCACATCTACAGTTCACATTTATGGTAAACAAGTTACAAACGAACATGATTAAGGTGTGTTTCTTTATTCTTTATGCGAAGGAAATGGTAGGAACCACATATTTAATAATATTTCTTTTTAAAGTAGGATCCACTAAATTCTTTTATTTCCTCTATATCACTAAAACATAAAATTCTAACTTTTCCCCAACTATAGGCTAATATACACATGGACCCCACAATATTTATAAGCCTCTTACTCCGTAATATAGACGTGGACCCCACAATAATTGGCGCTTGATACATATTAGGTTACCAAACAGTCTATCAGATCACTACCCAAACACCCATTCAAGCCTATAATATCAGCATGCAAATCTCACTTCTTGGTTATACAGAGTCTTTTACATTTGATTTTCTACTTCTCCTCCATTCTTTGGACAACTCTACTATCTTTCATAGTTATTACCATAGCTTGAATTTCACATTTTCCTCAATTCTATTGAAAACCTCCTCACATGTAAGCTTCTTATCCCTAAAAATTCTACCATTCCTTTCATTCCAAATTTGGTATACACAAGCAGCAAACACAAGTCTCTTAATGACACTTCCAATACTGCTAATTACTTTGTCACTAGCCATATCATTGACAATATCCAGCCAAACAGTACTGCTACTTTTAATTTCAGCCATCTTTTTTGCCTTAATCCATACCTCTTTTGAAAAATTGCACTGAAATAAAAGATGTTGTAGATCTTCACTGTTACATAAGCAAAGAGGACATCTGTTGACAATTTGGATCCCCCATGCCATCAATTTATCTTGAGTACTCAATCTGCCTTGAATAGCTAGCCACCAGTATGAAGGAATGTTTTGGAATGCATTGAGCATACCATGCTAGTTTCCACCATGTAACTTTAGGAACATCACTGCATATGTCTTTTGTAACTTTCATAACAGAGAATTCAGTTTCCTCACCACTATTAGTCCTCCACATAGGTTTATCCTTTATATCAGCATTTAGTTGAGGGTCTTCAATACTAGTGATGATGGGAAATTTGTTTAACCATTCCTCAGGCCATTTCCACTTACCATTGCTTACCACATCATTCAATTTCATAATACTATTGAACCTTGCATCATAAAGATCTCTGTGTGAGATATAATGAATTAAAGGGCCAAGAGAATTCCAATTATCATGCACCTAAGGCAGTGGAGTTTCTCAACAGAGTTCAACATGTTATGAATAGTAATGTTATGACACCTAGATCCGCAGACGTAGTTTTCAAAAAAATAAGTTTTGCAATCCAAAAAGGACTAGCGGCGCAGCTTGTTGTTCGTTTGCCTTTTACCTCTATGTAAATCTAAGGGTGCGTTTGGTATCCCACTATGGGAATGAAACTATGACTATGAAAGTGATTAAATGTGTTTGTTTAAGATGAGGGGGCCCACCACTATAGTAATGAATGATAGATATAATCCATACTCCATATACATCAAAAGAGCTAGGTATAAATCTTTCATAGGTGAGTGACCCACCACTACTATCAAACTCATACCCATTGTCATTCATGCCAGCATACCAAAAACACTCTAAAAGTTAACTAAACTATCCGAAAAAAATAATAATAATAAAAAATTATCATGCCAAAAATCAATGTCACATCCATTCCCTATTTTGTACTAGTATACCACATGCATTTTAATTCTATCTCTGACCATCAATAAATTTTTCCAACCCCAGCTATCACCATTGTCAGGTTGAATTTCCGAACTTGCCATATTGGCTTTTGACAAAATATAAATTAAATTCGCAAGAATTGTTTGGGAGTCCGCTCGGAGGGACTTCCCGAATGACCATGAGGAATTCTATATAATATAGGGTCATACTAACCGGACCCTTCCTATACATAGGCCCTCACCTATGGTCATACTAACCGGACCCTCCTTATACATGAGCCCTCACCTATTTTAAGAAATGTACAAACCGACAAAGCAGACAATACAAACGGCGGCAGCGGGAAGTCAACACACCCTCCCTACATGGGAGGGTCAGTATATCACAGCCTTAAGAATAATATGAATTAAATCAGACAAGATTAGAAAGTAGGTTACTATTTTGAGTTTTGACAAAATATGATGCTGATACCTCGTACAATCCTTGATATGTGAATAACCTACTACCTTCGTCCCAAAATAAATGTCAGGTTTGACTTTTTAGAGTCTCTTTTTTTCAACTTTGATCGTAAATATTTTTATTTGTGTTATATACTTGATGCAAAATATATGTATGGATTGCATTTTAAATGTATTTTCATTGGTATATTTTTCATAAAGTATTATATAACGCAAATAAAAATATTTAAAGTCAAAGTTTAACAAAAAAGACCCCAAAAAGTCAAACATGACATTTATTTTGGGATGAAGGGAGTACTTAATAAACGTCAAGGTTTAAGAAGTGACTGAATGGACGTTAACAATTAAAGACTATGGGCCTTTTTGGTAGGCTAATATTTGGAGCTTTTTTGGATCTGTAAGTTTTTTGTTACAAAAATAATCTCTTTCAAAACAAGTAGTTCCGTTTGGATACATCAACTTCAAGCTTTTATTTTAAACAAGTAGCTCAAAAATGAAAAGCTGATTCAATAAGCTTTTAAAATATTCAGAGATATTAAGACATAAAATTACTGTTAGCATCTTATAATTACATTTAACAGCTAATTTACCAAACACTTTTATTGAAGAAAAAAAAGATACAATTTGTAGTTCATGTTAACAGCTTTGCAGTTTACAGCTTACGGGTATGTTTGGCAAAATGAGCTGTAAGCTGTATGCAGTAACATGTAAACTGTAAGCTGTAAGCTGTAAACTGTAAGCTGTTAACATGAGTTACAAACTGTATTTTTTTTTCAATAAAACTGTTTGATAAATTAGCTGTTAACTGTAATTATAAGATGTAAAATGACATTAAAGGATATATCTATAATTGTAAATAAATGCAAAACATAAATATAATAAGCTTATTATATGGGTTGTGTTATTCTAACACCCCCTATGCATGGGACCCACCTATTTTTTAGGAAATGTACAATCCGACAAAGCAGACAGTACAAGTGACGGCAGCGGTACAAAGTCAACACACCCCCTACAGGGGGTGTCTGACTAACCGGTCCCTATTATATTAGTAATGATCATAGTCTTTAGACAACATGGTAGTAATAGTAATTGACGACATTCATTCTAAATTGACGTAACAATATCATTCCGGATGAAAAACATTTTGGGTTTTTTTTTTCATAACAACGAACATCGTGAACTTCATTGGTATTTGTGTCGTCACAACAGTGTTTGTTTCTTATAATGTCACACACTAATTATAGTTCTATCAAGTAATATGCAATTTTTTAAAAAATTTATAAAGCAATATATAAAAGTAATATTTATCACTACAAGAACTAGTGAGATGTATACTACTAGATATACTAGAAAAAATAAACAGATCGATGCTATCACGAAATATATAGAGGGCATTTATGTAACTTAAATTTCAAAAAGCTCCATAGAATGTAGATCGCTCATTCCTATGACGTTTAAATTTGAAGCTGTTTTAGCAAAATAAAAGCTACAATCTTGGCCATCCAAACAAGGCTATTTAATTGCAAGAGCTGATATATTTAAAATAAAAAGCTTGTAGCTCTGAAAACTCTCAAAAAGCTTCATGCCAAACAGGCCCTACAACTTACAATTTACAGCTTACAAAATAGAGCTTACAGCTAGTTTTGACAAACATACCCTATATACATTAGATTTCCTAGTAACCATTTCACCAACGACCCCAATTTTTAAACTCGAATTGTTTGGCATGAGACTTGATGGTTAGTATTATACTATGTATTAAATAGAGGATTAGGGGTTGAATGATGAAGATGTCGTTCATTGAGTCGTGGCGATGCGATACCCTAAATGTCAAGCTGTCATACTGAAAAAGTGATTCTAGTTTTTTTGAGTAATCCTTACATACTCTTGTCCAGATTAAGCATGTGTCAATGATTTTTGTTGCGTGATTGGTGATCCTTATGTACTACGTATTGTCGACATTTAAGCATGTGTGACCCTTTAATTTGCAGTATAGTCTAGTACTCCGTATTATTATCTTGTCGATAAGGTGATAAAGTGCTAGTATGCAGGGGTGAGTATCGGGCCGAAACCGAACCGTCCCGACCCGAGCCCGACTCATCCCGAAACCGATAACCTGGAATTCTCTAACCTAGTCCCGACCCGATAACGAGCCTGACTCATCTCGAAACCGATAACCTGGACTCGGTTTCACTCGGGTGTGTTGTTTTCTTTGTGTGTTGTCGGTTTGTTCCGACTCCCGACCCGACCCGAGTCCCGAATTTATGGAAATCCCAGCCGAGTCCCGACCCGAGTATAGCTCGGTTTGTGTCGGTCGGTGTCGGTTTCGGTCGGTTTCACTATCTCGATAGGCATTATCATCCGGCCTATCATATATCCAAATCAAAAATTTTAAGCTATGCCTCTTCAATAAATTGAACAAAATTCAAACTGTCATTTTGTTGTAAATATGGGGTCGTGAAAGTGTACACGTACCATTTCTCTTTAATCTTATAGCAATCACTCACAATTCACCATTTACATATACCACTGAACCTAAACATATATATACGCAAAACACATTCATATACACATAACTTTGAGTATGCCGTCTTACACACGTTAGTGAGTTTTGGCGTTCAAAACAAAAATTTCTTGAAATACTTTACTTAATTATCTTTCAAACCTTAAAGTTTCAATGACTCGACTTGATCATAAATTTTTTGTTAAATTTCAAATAAAGTAAACTGTACAACATATAACGTTTTAAGTCATCTCCAACCATCATATGCAAACCAACATCTTCATCATATTTAAAAAATGAAGCGCATCAAAACTCATCTCCAACCATGCTTCAAATTTAGGGAGAATTTTGGAGCATTGCTCAAAATCCTCCATATTAGGAAGACTATTCATTCATCTTCCAAAAATATTATTACTACTTTTCAATATCTTCTGATTTCTTATTGGACCATTAGTTGATATTTTTCTATTAACTCAATATATATTTTTATTCCTTTCGCGTTTGATACTTTTGGTTTCCTTACACTTGAGGCAGTGGAGTTCCTCAACAGAGTCCAACGTGTTATGCATAGTAATGTTATGACACCTAGATCCACATATGTAGTTTTCAAAAGAATAAGTTTTGTAATCCAAAAAGGGCTAGCGGTGCCCGTTTGCCTTCCGCCTCTATGTAAATCTAAAAGTTAATTCTTTATAAAAATGGACTCAATATAAATTCGTTTTGAAGTTGAAGTTCGAAGTACATGGTTGAAGATGAATTGTTTTCGGAAGATGAATGCAACTAAAAAAATGTTCTTTCATCTTTCAAATTTGATTATTTGTTGAAGAATATAGTTAGAGATGACCTTAGCACTTATCAAAAAACATGTGTAACGAAAAGAAAAACACCCCTGGGCTATCACGTCGTTTCTGGTTGTTAGTTAGTTCCATTATATTATTACGTAAAGTTGATAAATGGTCCCAATATATTATAGGATTTTTTTTTTTTTTAATTTTAGAACGGCACCACACTTGAAATCCGACCCCCGAGTTAAACCATTCAAATGGGCAGGTCTGTAATAGGTTTGAGTTTATGTGATGATAAGCTCACGGCTTCGCACTAGGAGGAAAACCTGGATTTTTTGTCTCTTACGAGACTTAAACCATGGGTAAAACCTCCCCCAAGTTTTAGAAGAAGCCCAAGTAGCCAACTGAGCTAAGCCCAGTTGGTTATATTACGGGAATATATTATCATGTTTTTACCTTTTTGCTAGCATTAAAAACTAGCCAGATAACTAACGCCGTTTTATTAATTAGCATTTAGACTAGTTCATTAAAACATAACGCGTTTATGCCGTATAGTACTTTTTTTTTCTTCTATAGTAATTGAACAAATAATTGATGAGTTGCCAGATTGACGAGTTAGGTGGTCTGTTTCATACTTCAATTATTTCATGTTCTTGAGTTCCACAAGTACTCATTGTTTTCTTTAAGAAAAGTAGAGAAATACATTAAAATTCTAAGGGTGCGTTTAGTTGGAGGAAAACACCCCTGTTTTCCAGAAAATGTTTTGTAGAAAACAAGGAAAACAGAAATCGCGTTCAAGTTAGCGTTTTCCAAAAAAATATTTTCCAAAACACAAAATTTCTATTTCCAATCCTAATAAAGAAAACAAGAAAACATTTTTTTTTTGTTTTCCTTATTTCCTATTTCCTATTTCCTTTCTCCTATTTCCTATTTCTATTATATTTCTCTTCAAACCACACATACTTAGACACTCAACCATACGGTAGCCCCAAACCCCACCCTCGCCGGCGTCGCGCCAGCCGTTTTTTACGTTTTCGTCCGATTTTTTACGTTTTCGTCCGATTCTTTACGTTTTCGTCTGTTTTTTTACGTTTTTGTCTGAATTTTTACGTTTTCGTCCGATTCTTTACGTTTTTGGCCGATTCTTTACGTTTTCGTCCGACTTTTTACGTTTTTGTCAGATTCTTTACGCTTTCGCTTGTTTTTTTACGTTTTCGTCCGATTCTTTACGTTTTTGGCCGATTCTTTACGTTTTCGTCCGACTTTTTACGTTTTTGTCAGATTCTTTACGCTTTCGTCTGTTTTTTTTTACGTTTTCGTCCGATTCTTTACTTTTTCGACCGATTCTTTAAGTTTACGTCCAATTTTTTACGTTTTCGTCCGATTTTTTACGTTTTCGTCCGATTCTTTACGTTTTCGTCCGATTCTTTACGTTTTCGTCTGATTTTTTACGTTTTCGTCCGATCTTTTCTTTTAGTTTTTTTTTTTACGTGTTTGTCAGTATTTTTTACGTTTTCGTCTATATTTTTACGTTTTCAGTCCGATTCTTTACGTTTTCATCCGATTCTTTACGTTTTCGTCTGATTTTTTACGTTTTCGTCCGATTCTTTACGTTTTCGTCTGTATTTTTACGTTTTCTTCGATTCTTTACGTTTTCAGTCCGATTCTTTACGTTTTCGTCGTAATTTTTTACGTTTTCGTCTGATTTTTTACGTTTTCGTCTGATTCTTTACGTTTTCAGTCCGATTCTTTACGTTTTCGTCGGATTTTTTTACGTTTTCGTCCAATTCTTTACGTTTTCGTCCGATACTTTACGTTTTCGTCCGATTTTTTTCCGTTTTCTGCCTTTTTTATGTTTTCATCCATTTTTTGCGTTTTCGTCTGTTGTTATACGTTTTCCGCCATTTTACTATGTTTTTCATCATTCTTTTACGTTTTCGTCTTTTTTTATATTTTTTAGGTTTCGTCTGACGAAAACGTAAAAAACTGACAAAAACGTAAAAAAAAGAAGACCACGTAAAAAAGTGAACGAAAACGTAAAAAAACAAACGAAAACGTAAAAAACAGAAGACCACGTAAAAAAGTGAACGAAAACGTAAAAAAACAAACGAAAACGTAAAAAATGGACGAAAACGTAAAAAATGGATGAAAACACTATAATTTAGAAAACGTAAAAAAAAAAGTACGAAAACGTAAAAAAAAAAGACGAAAACGTAAAAAAACATAAAAGAGAGGACGAAAACATAATAAAACGGGTGAATACGTAAAAAATGGACGAAAACGTAAAAAAACAAATGAAAATGTAAAAAACAGACGAAAACGTAAAAAAACGTACGAAATCGTAAAAAGACATACGAAAACGTAAAAATTCAAACCAAAACGTAAAAAAATAGACGAAAACGTAAAGTATCGGACGAAAACATAAAAAATCGAACGAAAACATAAAGAATCGGACGAAAAGGTAAAGAATCGGACGAAAACGTAAAAAATTCTGACAAAAACGTAAAAAAAAACTGACGAAAACGTAAAGAATCGGACGAAAATGTAAAAAATCAGACGAAAAAGTAAAGAATCGGACGAAAACGTAAAAAATCGGACGAAAACGTAAAAAAACAGACGAAAACGTAATAAAACAGATGAAAACGTAATAAATCGGACAAAAACGTAAAAAAACAGACGAAAACGTAAAGAATCGGACGAAAACGTAAAAAATCGGAAGAAAAAGTAAAAAAACAGACGAAAACGTAATAAAACAGACGAAAACGTAATAAATCGGACAAAAACGTAAAAAAACAGACGAAAACGTAAAGAATCGGACGAAAACGTAAAAAATCGGACGAAAACGTAAAAAACAGACGAAAACGTAATAAAATGGACGAAAACGTAAAAAACGGACGAAAACGTATTATTGCCGATTGAAGATTTTTTCATGTTATTTGATTCTATATTTTACTTTTTTAATTCTTTATTTTCTCGTATTAGATTTTTTTAGTTATTTTATTATTTAGTTTGTTAGTTTATAATATTTATTTTTGTGTTTTGAAGATATTTTTATAATATTATAAAGGTGAATAGAGAATGGAGATAGAAAACAACACTACTTGAACATGTTTTCTAGTTTTGCAAAATGGAAAATACAAACACATGTTTCTCTAACTAAACGCGTTTTCTAAAATTTTATTTGTTTTGTGGAGATAAAACTCCCCTCCCTTTTTGTACAAAACAAGAAAAAGGAAATGAAGAAAAATGTTTTCCAACTAAACGCAACCTAAATGTTATGGAAATATACTTCGCCCGAACAACTATGAATTTGTCACGTCAGCCTATCTGTGTATAAGAGAAAGCTCTGACGCTCTGTAATAGGTTTGAGTTTATGTGAAGATAAGCTCGAACTTCTCGAACCTCTTACGCCGTGTTCTTAAGTTTTGAAGTGAAGGAAAAGAAAAAATGATAGAAAAGGGAAAAGAAAAAGAAAAGTAAATGAAATGTTAATTAATTGGTATGTACTTGAGATAGATGAAAGAAAAAGTAAATTAACTACTCATTTGGTCCTAAAATTATTGTTTAGACAAAAGAAATAAAAAAATCACTGCACTTTTCAAGCAATCAAATATCATATTCACACACTAAACTTTCTTTTGATTGTTTGATACAAGAAGAATGTTATTGTTGTTACATCTTTAAAACATGGCATGTTAGCCTTTACACAAAACATATTCATCCTAAAAATGAGATGAATATATATATTTTTTTAAAAAGAATCACATCATTTTCCTTTTTCCCACCTAAAAAAGACACTCTATAAAAAGCATTAAACCAAAATTACAAAAATCGTCCTTGTGGTTTGGCCAAATTGCACGTTTCGTCCTTGTGGTTCATTAAGTGCAAAGATCGTCTTTATTTTGCACTGTTATGTGCACTTTTGGTCCTTCAACAGTGAAATTTAGCAAACCACAAGGATGATTTTTGCAATGATGGAGGACCAAAAGTGCACGTAACAGTGCAAAATAAGGACGATCTTTGTATTTAATGAACCACAAGGACGAAACGTGCAATTTGACCAAACCACAAGAACGATTTTTGCAATTTACTCTAGATATTATTTTTTCATTCTTAAATTCGGTTCCTCGGGAGTATTTCTACGGGAAATAAAACTCATTAAACGCAACCAGACAACCATGCCTCTTTGCAGCTGCAATTGTCTTTGTTTTCATCACTTAAATTAACCCCCAACTACCCTTCATAAATCCTCCAAGAAAAAAAAAAAACAAAAAGAAAGAAATTTAAATTTATGTCACTATTTCATCTATAAATCATCAAGAAACACTCACATGCCTTAGAAAAATACTTCCATCACTTTTCATGGCAATGACAAATTATTTTTTGGCCTTGGCTACTATAGTTTGTATCATATCATGCACCTGCGGTACTGGTTCCGCTGCAGAGTCCCTAGCGGAAGAGTGCACGAAAGAGCTACCGCAGGTGATGACATGTGTCGCCTTTGCCTCAGGCAAAGAGTCGACACCACAACAAAAATGTTGTGACTCGGTTACGCAAATGAAAAATAGTAATCCTGCATGTTTGTGTTTCTTAATACAACAAATTCATAATGGGACTAATCCAGCTCTTAAGCAAATGAATATTCAAGAGAGTAAGCTTCTTCAGTTGCCTTCAGCTTGTAAGATTGCTAATGCAAGTATCAGTGATTGCCCAAGTAAGATATCTAAAATTTAACTCTATAGTTGTTTTATTTATTTACATTTGATTTGTGTTTTTATGCTTATGTTTTATGTATACATATGATTTCAATCCTAAGATTTCATTGATCCAACTAATGATAGGCCACATTATATGAACAATAATTACAACATAGTTTTAGTTATTTTGCCAATGATAGCAAGATATGTTATGTTTATATAGTTTGTAAAAGAAATGAAAGTTTACGTAGGTCGAGTTTTGTCTCGACATGTATAGTAAATCCATTTGAGTTGTCATACCACATGAATAAAATACTAAATTTGCACAATTTTGTAACATGTTTGGTTGGATAACTAGGACACTCATGAACTTTTTGACATGTTCTTTGATTGAATTTAGAAGGGCTAATGCTTTGGAAAATAATTTAACTTGTTAATTTTTGTTGTTTTGTGTGGTCTTTTTTTGGCTACTAAACACACAAAACACTCAAATTCCGATCTAGGTGTGTATTTTGTTCATGAAAAATTATTATTTTACCTTTTGAAATTTTAGAAAAAATAAAGGTACAATGGTTACAAAATACATACAAATGTCGAAATTTGAAAGATTTGTAATTTAGTAGCAAAATAAAAATGATCACACTGAACAACAAAAATTAACAAGTTAAGATAAATTTCCAAATTATTAGCCCAATTTAAAAACTGATAGAATATTTTTGACCACATGTTATGATCACAGTGGGATAATTGCATTTAGTTAAATTGAATTTATATGCTTTTAAGTATCTGATAGTATTGGCAAAGGAATGACCAGGATAATTTTATGCTTAAACATGCGCGAAATTATCATGTTGGTGGCAGTAAAAAACTCATTTTTTCACAAACCAATAAAATGCTGATACGCATGTTTAGTTATGAAATTATCATTTGTTTTACATTTTTGAAAGTTTGTTTTGGTCGTAACTAGCAATTATTGTCTTTGTAATTCTAGGATCGTGGTAATTTTTACGGTCATTAGTCGGAGTTATCATTTTAGTGTCTTTGGAAGTCTATTGGGTCATTATAGTTTTAGTTTCATTTTGATCAAAATTTCAATATTGGTTTATTGAATATACCACGTAAAGTTAGCTTTTACCGATCTGAGCCAAACTGAAATTGAAGTAGCGAACCGAAATTGCTACTTCGAGCTGATCTACATTGAAGTACCAAACCGAAATTCATGGCTTTTAATGATGTAATAGATACATTGTAAATGTTGGTAGTAGTTGTATGTCTTAATGGTTTGTTTGGTCAAATATGAACTCTTCGACATCATACACTAGTTTTTCTTATCATTTAATGGCCTCACATGTATATATATCAACTTTTCATGTGACCAAGAATGTCCTTGTATTTTAGTTGTCGTAATCTTTGTCGATTACAACAATCTATTGTTGTAACACGATAATATGTACGTGTCGATGCTTTTTTGGGACATATTAGTTCTGTTTTTGGTTAGTAATTTTGTGCTTTTGAATTGCAGAGCTCTTGAAGTTACCACCAAATTCACCCGATGCTGCGATTTTTAATAATGTATCAAGCACGGTTTCTCCAACAACAGGAGGGACAACAACGTCGTCTCAATCTACAACTGGTTCACTCGGTTTCAAGCATGAAGCACCCATGCTCTTAGGATCCGTTATGGTTTCTGTGCTATACTTCCTCGTTTAAATTGTCAACATGTTGTTTTACTTTTTAGTTTCGAAGTTTTAGAATTACGTTTTGTAACTGTCGTGATTTTGTACTGGATTGAGTTTATGAATACGAATAATCAGCGTGTTTAGCTTCTTCATTATGTAAGTAGCTAGTTTGATTTAATTATTCCTGTTAAAAAACTGTTCACATTATGTGGCATATATCACCTATCCCAAAATATATATTTCACAAATTTCTCCAAAGACACTTAAACTTACAGCCTTTTGATTGATGACCAACTCACATACCACCGTATACTTTCTCCCCAAAAAACATCAAGTGAGGTCATGACAAAACCACAAATTTTCGCATTATGTGAAATAAATCACCTCTCTCAAACTATACATCTCACAAATGTTTTCTACGGTACTTAAACTCATAACCTTTTGGTTGATGAACAACGCGTTGGCCACAATTAAAAAAGTAAAAAATTAAGTTATGGAAACTTGAGATTATAGATGACAAACTAACTATTTACATATAACGATCATTTAGTTTCTGAGTAAAGAGTTTATAGTATCAAGCTTTTTGTTCAATCATAAATTGTTGACAAAGAAATTACTCTTTATTAAATTTAAGAGAAATGATTGAAAGGTTTAAACTCATGTCTAATTTTGTGCTTAAAAGTATGTGGCATAATCTTACTGGTTTATGATGAAGTGAGTCCTTAGTTATAATCAATTAAAAAATAACACCTAAATTTAGACTCAAAATTAGGCATGAATTTAAGCCTCGCGATCATTTCTTGAAACTTAAAAATGTAAATGGCAAATTCATTGAGTTAACCTGCTAATAACAATAACATACTCATGTATGTATGTTTAAAAGGACGCAAGTAAACTATTCAATTAGCTTTGAGGATAGATGAGTTGGTGAAAAATGTTTAAAACGCCTCTATCGCTAAGCAAGGCAACCTAGGTTCGATCCACCTGCCATGTATCATCGTAGTTTTTATTTATTTTGTATATTCTCCCTCAAATGTATCAAACGAGGTCATGAAAAAAAAACGACTTTTCACCAAATTGTAGCATATACTACCTGTCTCAAAATATATATCACATAAATGTCTCAAACGAGACTTAAACTCACAACCTTTTTGGTTGATAAACAACTCATATACTATTAACCAAAAGACCTTAAGTTGGAGTTATAAGTTTTATTCAAGTCATTTTACAGTCTATTCACCATTATTATTTATTGAGTTATGAAAACTTTAGACTATAAGTCATGATGTGAACACAAGGTGACCACCAAGTAGGGGTGTCAAAAAACCTGACCCGACCCGAACCCGACTAAGTCTATTCGGGTCGGGTTACTCGGGTCAAAATTTGAATTCGAGTTATTCGAGTCAACCCGAGTAACCCGAATACTAAATAGGGTCGGGTATCGGGTTGACAAAGCTTGGCTAACTCGGGTTCGGGTCGACCCGTTTGACCCGAATAAGGGTTTTTTTTTTTTAAAAAAAAATTAATATATTTTTTTATAAAATATATATATATAAATTAGAACCAAATCGCAAATTTATGACTATTTTACTTATATTCGGGTTGACCCGAACCCGACTAACCTGAGTTCAAATAGGGTCGGGTTCGGGTATATTATTTTTGGTCTTGACCCGGCTTGACCCGACCCGAACTCGACCAACCCGACCCGACTGACACCGTGGGGCCAAGTTTGATCTCTATATCCACAGGTTTTGATCCATGAACGACTAGACACGAAAGTCGGTATAACGAATGAAACGAGTTCATATGGAAGTTCATGAGTCGAAAAATGGATAAGCAGACAATGAGACAACTTGATATAACGGCCTTGATACAATTGATGTAACATCTCTCAACTTGCTAGTTTAATATAAATTAAAGATTATGTACACCGAGGTCACTCAATTATTAAAGTTCTTTTTCTTTTGGCCGCCAATTTAGTTTAACTTATTTATGGGCTACCCAAATATGTGTTTTTCTTCGTTTATACAAATCTCGTTCAAGTTTTTGCCGAAAATTTGTACAACTTCAAGAATAAAGCTAATTTTAAGTTTTTAACATATCAAAACAATAAAAATAAGAATTCAAATGTAAAACGTTAGATAAATTATCATAAATCTCTTTCGGCTAATGAAGTTGCGCTTAAATAATGGTTAAAACTCATATTTTACATTTAAATAGTTATTTGTGATGTTTTAATATGTTATATATAACTTTATTCTCGTTGCTTTTAAGATTTTTGAGAAAAATTATCCGAAATTGGTATAAACGAAAACAAACACATAAGTGAGTGACTTATAAAAGTTAGTTTTGATAATACAGTGGCCTAATTAATAGTTGGATGACCTCCTAACACATAATCTCTATAAATTAATAAAAGTGGCTTTCAAAAGAATAGTTATTCTCAAGGTTGCAAAAATCGTAAATCGGTAGTCAGGCGGTCGACCCCCTTGTAGCTTGTAATCGGTCTAGGCGGGATTAATCGGATTGGCATTTTCGACAAGTTTTCTGTATTTCCGGCAAGTTTTAGGTATTTCCGGTAAATTTTAGGTATTACTAGCAAGATTTTTCTTAAAAAAACATCTTAAAATAGATATAAGAGTTAATTACACAAATGGTCACCGTGGTTTGCTTGTTTTTTCACAAATGGTCACCGTACTTATTTGTTGATGGGTCCAGTCATCGTGGTTTGATGTTATTACAGGCCCAGTCCAATTTCGTTATCTCAGTTAATAATAACGTTAAATCCACCCACGTGACCATCACGTGAGGGTATATGCGTAATTTCACGTTTCCCTCTATTTTCATCTTTTATTTCCCTTCCAGTATTAAAAAAACACATATGAGAAAAAATAAAAATAAAAATCCTACCTTCCCTCCTCTCCTCTGCTCTGCTCACCACTCTCCTATCAAGGTACAATCTGAAACGCATTTGGTCCATGTGATTTGGCTATAATGGATCATCTGAATGCATGGTTGCTGCGTAAAGAAGGAGACGCATTTGATCCTAAAAAAACCTACGGTATAATTTTTAGGGATAATTGAAATTGAATGTTTTTATGTTAAATTGAACATGTGAAAATGATTGTTGATTAGTTGTTGTTGTTTAATAACTTGCATTTGTATCATTTTAACAGGTAAGTCAACCACACGTTTTACATTGGAGTTGCACCATGGGGGGTTTTTTACTATGGGTTCTGGAAGGCGATATATGAATGGTAAGGTTTCTTGGGTCGATGGGGTTGACATTGATGTTTTTTCAGTAATTGATCTTAAGGATATGTTCACTAAGTTAGGTTACAAAGAAGAAGACACTATGTACTTCCACTTTAGAATACCTAATAGGGATTTAGATAGTGGACTTATGCCATTAGGTTGTGACAGTGATGTATTAAGTTTGGCAAAATATGTTGGAAAGTGTAAGGTGATTGAGGTATACTTAGAACTTTGGCTTTCTAGTTTGGACATAGCTCAAAAATCTGGTAACAAGCCCAAGGTAACATTTGATGAGTTACCAACTGAATTTGATATGTCCCATGATTTTGACCCTTTTTTTTACTAATGATGTAACTGGTCAGACAAGTGAGGTCCATGCTGAATTAGGTCAATTTGGTGGGAATAAGAATCAAGAAGATGAAGATAGTGATTTCATGGAACTTGATGAGAACCCTATTCATGATGTAGAGGTTAATATGGATGAGTTTAGGGATAACATAGACAAAAATGTGGAATCTGTTGGTGGTAGTGAAGGTGAAGTAGGATATGATGTTGAATGCTTTGATATTGAAGAATTAGACAATGAATATTTTGATAGTGCAACAGATGAGGAGGGTGATATTGAAGTTGAAAGAAATCAGGCATTGAGAAAGATAAGCAAAAAAGAAAGATCACTTGCAATTATGTCTTCTAAGTTGAATTTTTATTTGGGGAAAAAAATAGCTAGCAAAGAACTTATTAAAAAAATGGTTACTAAACTAGCAGTTGAGGAAAGGAGACAATTGCATATTGACAGAAATGATAAGAAAAGAGTAAGGGTTATATGCAGGGGTAAAAGACCAGTTTTTAGTGAGTCAAATGAGATTGTTATGTATGCAAAAGATGGGCCAGTTAAAAAGAAAAATGAAGGTACTGGGCCAGATAATGGGCCTATTATAGATAGCAAGCAAGTGTGTCCATGGCTTTTACATGTTTCAAAAGGTCCACATGATGAGTCATGGGTTGTTAAGACTTATAAGAATAACCACAAATGCCTTCAAACTAGAGAGGTAAAAAAAGTGTACTGCCTCTTTTTTAGCAAAAGATGTTGAGGAATCTATAGTACCAAACCCTAAAATACCCACAACTGCTGTCAGAGACCATTTGCAAAAAAAATACCACTTAGGAGTTTCCAAGATGAAAGCTTATAGGGCAAAAAAGATAGCAAAGGATAAAGTTTTTGGTGATTTTGCTGATCAATATTCTCAATTGAAAACATATGCTTCAGAATTACAAAAAGCAAATCCAGACACAACAGTTAAGCTGGAAGTTGTAAGAGACAATATTGACATTAAAAGTAACACAAGGCAATTCAAGAGGATATACATTTGTTTAGGAGCATTGAAAAAGGGTTTCAAGCATGGGAATAGAGATTTATTGGGTCTTGATGGGTGTTTATTATCTGGACCTTGGCCTGGTCAGATTTTGACTGCTGTTGGAGTAGACCTAAACAATGGGACATACCCAGTTGCATATGCCATTGTTGAATCTGAAACAAAGAATTCATGGATGTGGTTTCTTGATTGCTTAGGGGATGATCTTGACTTGAATCAGAGGTCAAACTTCACATTTATATCAGACAGACAAAAGGTACTACCTACTCTTTGCTAATTTAATTACTTTAATATGTATTTTTATATCAAACTTCACATTTATAACATGTATTGTTATACACTGTTTAAGGGTATAATCCCAGCATTAGCTGCTGTATTCCCAAGTGCTGAGCATAGATTCTGCTTGAAATACATTTACGATAATATGAAGCAACAGTGGAGGGGTGAGTTGTATAAGAATTTGCTTTGGAAGTGTGCCACAGCAAACACACCTCAAGCATTTGAAAGACATATGGCTGACTTACAAACAGAATCAGAGGAAGCATACTTGTGGTTGAAAAAGATTGATCCTATCCATTGGTCTAGATCTCATTTCTCTGGTATGTCCTGCTAAATAACACCACACCAGTTTACTTATATTTTTCAAATTATTTTTTGTATTTTTACTAGTGTCAATACTTATGTATCAGGAAGAGCAAAATGTGATGTCTTGCTAAATAACATGTGTGAGGTCTTGAATAGACAACTACTTGATGGAAGGGATAAACCTATTATAACTTGTTTAGAGTTCATAAGGGAGTATTTAATGAAGAAGATTGTTAATGTTCAAAAGGTTATTGACAATTCTGATGGGCCTCTTACACCAAATGCATCAAGATTGTTTACAGCCATTAAAGAGGATTCTTCTAAATACAGGGTAATAAGCATGTCTTAACTATTTTATAAAGTAAAGGGTGATCATGTGTTAATTATGTGTTAAATAATGTTACAGGTAACATGGAATGGAGGGCAGAAATACCAAGTGAATGGGCCTTGGGGAGAGCAATGTGTAGTGGATATTGCAACCAAGACATGCTCATGTAGAAAATGGGAGATAACAGGCATGCCCTGCAAACATTCAGTAGCAGCCATCAATGACATGGGTAACAATGGTATGGAAGTTGGCCTACCAGAAGCATGGGTTAAATCTTGTTACTGGTTGACAACTTGGAAAAAGATGTATAGCTTTAAGATTAATCCTGTGGGTAGTCCTGAGTTTTGGTCTAACTCAAGTGCTCCAATTATTTTGAGTCCACCAGATTATCACACACCAATTGGTAGGCCCCCAAAGAAAAGGAAGATGAGTGCATTTGAATTGAGTGATAAAATGATCAAAAATGGCAAGTTGAGTAGGGCTGGCAAATCAGTTACATGTAATATATGCAAGCAGTTGGGACACAATAAGAGATCATGTAAACTAAAAGCTACTGCTACTCCCATCAAGAAAGGCACCAAACAAGCTTCTGATAGTCCAAGACCTTCACAAGGTATCAACATTAGAGACTCACCATCTGCAAATACAAGAAGTTCTCAAGCTGGAAAACTTTCCCAACAAGCTGCAAAATCTAAAGGAAAGGGAAAAGTTGTGGAATGAACATGTTATGTTGCTTCTGATAGTCCAAGATCTGATATGTTGCTGTCTACTTAGTTAAATCAGTACTTTGTCATGTTATGTTGATTTGCAGTCTGTATTAGTACTTTGTCATGTTTAACTTTTTAAGACTGCATTTTCATATGGTGTTTTGATATGCAGACTTTGTTAAACTTTTTGTAATGCAGACTTTATTTTGATATGCAGACTTTTTATATGCAGTATGTGGTTGTGGTATATTTACTTTTGCATTTAGTGTATGCATTTTAAATTTGCAGTCAGTGGTTGTGTTTTGACTTTTGCACTTTGCATTTAGTGTATGCATTTGGACTTTTGCACTTTGCATTTAGTGTATGCATTTGGACTTTGCATTTTATGCATTATGCACTTTGCATTTTGCATTTTACAGTTTCACTTTGTAGTTTGGACTTTGCATTTTGCATTTTGACTTTTGCACTTTGCAAACATTTTGACTTTTGTACTTTGTATTTTGACTTTTGCACTTTGCAAGCATATGCAAGCAGCTATGGACTTTGCAAGCTGCATTTCTATAAACAGTCAATATAACACCAACCAAACAATTTCATTAGCTACAAAATTTGGATTTACAACATCCATATAGTTTAAAGGTTTGGGTTAATACATTTCATTAACACCATTCAAAGCCTGTTATTACAACATACTTCACTGACTAAGATAGTAGGCAACAAACAAGACAAATGGGGCATTCATTATCCATGAGCATGTGTGTGTATGTGTGTGTTTATTAGGGATTTTGACTGGTAAAGTCAATACCCTAAATAAGAATGCAAAGTGGGAATTCAGAGACAAACTCAAAATGACTATAATTACCCTCATGTGATGGTCACGTGGGTGGATTTAACGTTATTACTAACTGAGATAACGAAAATGGACTGGGCCTGTAATAACATCAAACCACGATGACTGGACCCATCAACAAATAAGTACGGTGACCATTTGTGAAAAAACAAGCAAACCACGGTGACCATTTGTGTAATTAACTCTAGATATAAACAACAAGTATAAGTTATTAAACAATTTTACGGCGAGTTTTGGGTATTTCCAGTAAGGTTTGAAGGTGACGGGCAAGTTTAACCACCGTTGACCGTCATTAACCATCATTGACCACGGTTGACCGACTTGTTTGACCGATTTACACAAATTGGAAAGGTTGGTGGCCTTGTAGCACTTAATCGGCGATTAATCGGCCTTGTAGGCCTTGTTTTTCAACACTGGTTATTCTTATTAAATTGTATACCAGCCCGAACCGTCTAAACCGAATCGAATCGAAAATCGATTTTGTGGAAGATATGAACGGAGAACCGAACCGAAGTGAATCGGTTCGGTACAGTTTTGTGTCGGTCCGTTCGGTTCGATCCGATTTATATGGTTTAGTTGTGTTTCTCTCGGTTTTGGCTCGAACCGAACCGATACCAAAATGAAAAATACCGAAAACCGAACAAGATACCGTCAGTTCAAGTTTTTGGTCAAACTTATCCGGCTCGGTTTTTTAGTTCGGTTCAATACTGTCTGTTCGAGTTTTTGATCATGCTTTGAATATATATATATGCAAAAGCTCATTATTTCAAACATTGTTTTGTACCCTAATACAAAAATAGTACGTAGAGGTAATAACTATTAAATGGGCTAGAAACATAAAACAAGAAGTGAGCCCAACCCAAGATATAATAACATAACATACCTTCCTTCCTTCCATTGGTTTCATCAATCACACTCCCAAACACCTCCCTCCCTCCCTCACCGGATCGATCCAAACACCGACCCCGTCGTCGTCATGTCTCAGGTATATAAATTTATTCATTGATCTGATCTAATTTATATAGCATAATAATACGTTAGGGTTTCTTTTTTTAAAACAATTTTTGACCTGTTCATATTTTAATTCATCTTACTTTAGGGGGTGTTTGTTTATGCTTATATGTGGGCTTATTATCAGCTTATTTGTTTTTCCGCTTATATTTCATAAGCCCCAATTTTCCGGCTTATTTTGAGACAGATTGGCTTATATGATAAACTTATATAGGGGGTGTTTGTTTAAGCTTATATGTGGGCTTATTATCAGCTTATTTGTTTTTCAGCTTATATTTCATAAGTCCCAATTTTCCGGCTTATTTTGAGACTTGTGGGCTTATTATTATATAAGTTTATCATAATATGATAAACTCATATAAGCCCACCTGTCTCAAAATAAGCTGGAAAATTGGGGCTTATGAAATATAAGCTGAAAAACAAAGAAGCTCATAATAAGCCTACATATAAGCTTAAACAAACACCCCCTATGTAAGTTTATTATGATATGATAAACTCATATAAGCCAATCTGTCTAAAAAATAAGCTGGAAAATTGGGGCTTATGAAATATAAGCTGAAAAACAAAGAAGCTCATAATAAGCCTACATATAAGCTTAAACAAACACCCCCTATGTAAGTTTATTATGATATGATAAACTCATATAAGCCAATCTGTCTCAAAATAAGCTGGAAAATTGGGGCTTATGAAATATAAGCTGAAAAACAAAGAAGCTCATAATAAGCCCACATATAAGCTTAAACAAACACCCCCTATATAAGTTTATTATGATATGATAAACTCATATAAGCCAATCTGTCTCAAGATAAGCTAGAAAATTGGGGCTTATTAAATATAAGCTGAAAAACAAAGAAGCTCATAAACGCACGTATAAGCTTAAACAAACACCCCCCAGGTATAGAGATTCATAGCTAGTGTGTCTCGGTTAAGTAGCCTCACGTGCACGTATGCCAGTTAGGTATAGAGACTAGTTATATGAATCTACAAATCTTAGTATGTTTATGCTCATAGGCCCAAATTTTTTCTTATATGTTTTCTATGCGTTTTTTGCTTATAGTATGTTTTTATTCATATTGCGAGTACCCTAATAATCACATACACTTACAAACAAGCACACACGTATTTATGCTACGTATTTTGCGCACATAATACAAACACTCTTTCCGGAGGTCTACCCAGAAGCATTCAGGGGTAGGGATGTGACTGTCTGCATACCGCCTCCCACATACCCCGCTCATCGGGTATTGTTTTTATTGTACCTGGTGTAGTAAACTAGTAACACCAAACCACATTTTAGCCACACTTATAACATTGATAAATGGACCCATTGAAAGACACCTAATAGCAAACATACACACGTTAGTTTCATTGTTGCCTCACTGACGCCGGAACTATAACTCTGGATGCAAAATGGTATAACGGCAACGTTACCGTGCTCTCTAATCGATTGAAAAGTAAACATTAGGATAATAGGGTGTGTTTTGTTGAGTTTTTGTACGCTTATTACTGATGAACTATCTGTGTTATGCATTGCATTTGTTGTTTGTTTGATGCTCATTATTTTTGTTATAGATTGGATATATGCGATATAAATTGTTTATATGATAGTAATTTGTGTTCTGTTTGTTTGGTGGCTATAGATCGATAACAGAAACTCCTCAGCGGTCAAACGTGCCAGAACCGATGGTATGTTTCGTTTTTTAATATATTATTATGGCAGTTACTCTCTCATATGCTGTTTGTTTAAGTATTAAGCTGGTTTTATATTGATTAATGCGAATTTAATGCATATGTATTATGGATTTGCTTGAAATTTTGTGTTTCGCTCTATGCGCTAATAATGATTTGCGGAGAAACAACCACTTGATTCTTTTGTGGTTTGATAATACGAGAATGATAGATTGGATCAGTGGAGAGGGGTGAGGTTGACTGGATTTTATTAAACTATTGCAGTCGAATTGGTTGTGATAATATATAAAATTATAAATCCTGTTTGTGTTATATGATTTGGGATGGTGATTAAAAGTCTGGACATTGGGGTTTAGCAATTGAATTGGAGGTTACTCGGTTCAACCTTTGAATCATTTTAGCCACAGTTTCAATTACAAAACATGACTTAAAGTTCTACTTATTCAGAAAATTTATTGTTTTGCGAGTTTGGACAGGGGCCACACATCTGTTTTGTGTGAGACGACACTTACTCCTTAGTCGTATTTATCTTTCCATGTTTTCCTGATCTTTTCTCTGACGTCACAATAATTATGGAATTGTATTGTCTGATATTTATCTGTTGTGCTTATGATATTAGGTGGTCGTAGAGAAGACGACTGGACCTGTCCTAGCTGTGGGAATGTCAACTTTTCTTTTCGGACAACTTGCAATATGCGCAACTGTACACAGCCAAGACCAGCTGATCATAACTCAGTAAGTTGCACAATCCGTTTGTTACACATATCGCGGTAGCTATCGTTCTTTGCTTTAAGAAATTAGGCGTTTACAAGACCAGTCTCTCACTCTTGTTATGAGCTAGATATATCTACCGATTTAATTTTTGTTTGAAAGTGTGCTTTATATCGTCTAGTTGAGTTCCAACAGATTTCAGAACCAACGCACTAAAGAAACTGATTGCTCTTGGTAGTTTTGGTAACGAACAATTGTATTTATACCAGATTCTAGTTCTACGATGAGTATATGATATGAACCGGATCGATAAAAGAGATGAAAAGGACGAATAAACAAGATAAATGGTTTATTTTGATGAGATAAACCAACCCCCCAATGGTTTATGTTAGTGAGATAAACCGACTCCCCAATTGATAACCAAATCAATTACTTCATATTCAACATAATGAATGTTACATACTTACATCCCTAATGCCTTATTTATAATAAAAGATAACCTAGTCCTAATAGTAGTAGGATAAGTAAAAGACTTGCACAATCCTAATGAAACTGCAACTCTTAATATTTATCTAAATGTAACTAAAATAACTAAATAATAAATCGGTTCATATCATTGCTCCCCGCCCAAACTCACACCTTGTCCTCAAGGCGTGGATTTAAAAATCTCATCTTAATCGGTCTCGAGTGCATGATCCCATGGACCCGAAAAAAGAAGGGTGGCAACCGTGACCAACGAGCTCGGAGTGGTGGCCTATGGAGCGGTGGCTTGGACCCAAAGAGGGGTGCCAACCGTGACAAACATAGTCGTGACCAACGAGGACGTTGGTTCTTCAAAGCGTGGGGTATTGTTACGATCCCACATCAGCCAAGTATGGGATTGGTTGGTGGCTTAGAAAGTCTAGGTGTCCCCTCCTCCTTTGAGCTAGCACTTTGGAGTGAGTTCTACACCTAGCTTTGTGGCTTGATGCGACCTAGTATGGGATGGGTCGTATCAGTATAATTGAGTTTAAGTTATTTGGTTATCATATATTCTTTTGCTGATGTGTATTTTGTCCTAAAGTTATGTTTATTAATTAGTCTTTCAACGAAATTTTTGTTTTACAGAAATCTGCTCCAAGGCAAATGCCGACCCCACAAGGCTACTCCTCGTCTTCTCCTTATGCAGGTTCTGGTGCACCCTCTTCAATGTATATGGGTGTAACACCTTATGCTGCTTCTCCCTTCAATGGAACATCTATGCCTCCTTATGATGGTTCTGCTTATCGTTACAACTACAACAGCCGTCTGCCTGGAGGGAACCCTTATCGTCCTC
Source organism: Artemisia tridentata subsp. tridentata (assembly GCA_021014915.2). Classification (NCBI taxonomy): domain Eukaryota; kingdom Viridiplantae; phylum Streptophyta; class Magnoliopsida; order Asterales; family Asteraceae; genus Artemisia; species Artemisia tridentata. Next base: position 17,990,734 of record CP139506.1, on the reverse strand, counting down.
TGCAACTCTCTGCCACACCTGCTTATTCAGGTGGGCCCATGATAGGAACTGGTATGTGTTTTTTGGTTGATTTTGGCCATTTTATTGTTTACCGTGTGTTGTTCAGAAGTTCTGGTATTCTGAGACTTATCCACTTTGAATATAAAAGAAAATGCATTATTAACTTTTATATCTCTTTATGATGATTTGCATTGCGTGCTACTTTATGACATCTTTCTGAAGCCGGCGTTGAACCTTTTTGCAGGTGCTTTGTATGGTTTACCTCAGCTGATGGAACAATTTGGTTTGCGATTGCCCATTGCTCAGGCTGCCATGGTATGTCTGAATTTTGTTATATCAATCAACTAATTGCAACGAGTAAATTTGATTATTTCTTCACCTACTCCCTATGTTAACAAAACATGTGTATTCTCTCTTGGGTTCCTAAAATTTTAACATGTGATGCTATATTGATCAATCATTTGGTTTTTGAATTTTTATAGGGACCTCGGCCTGGATTCTTCCCGGAAGAGCCATCTCAAAAGAAAGGTATGTTATATCATTCATATACTGCTTCTACATAGACTAGCAGATGATTGTAATTTTGATCCGTTTTTCATTGTTTCACTTGCTTCTTACAGATGGAACACGAGAAAATGACTGGGAATGCCCAAAATGTGGAAATGTCAATTTCTCCTTCAGAACAGTCTGTAACATGAGGAAATGCAACACACCTAAACCAGGATCTCAGGTCTGAGACGCCATCTTTATACCAGCTCTATTTTTGACACATTGAAGCTTTTTTAGCTATGTTTAATATTACGTGTCATTCTAATTTATTTTTATGTCACTAATATGCAGGTTGCAAAGCCAGCCAAGAGTTCCAGTAAGTACTTCATGTATATATATTTGGTTACTTGTTAGTGACGTTTGAGTCTGAATCTCATATATGTATCGTATTTTGTTTCAGAAGCGGATATGCCAGAAGGGAGCTGGAAGTGTGACAAATGTAACAACATAAACTATCCTTTTAGGACCAAATGTAACCGACAGAACTGTGGTGCAGACAAACCATTAGAATCCCAGAATTCCCCTACAGAAGAAGAAAACAATGATCAGGTCTGTATTGTTTTTGTCGAATGTTTTATTAAGTTATGTTTTTGCATGCTTACAGTCCCTATGAATGTAAAGCGGAAATACTTTCTAGTCAATTTCTTTCTTTACCGATTAACTTTCTTGTTTGTTTATAATCTTGCTTTGACTTATGCTATAATGAACCACATGGTCATCCGTCTATTTTTTTATTAATATGTGTTTATGTATCTACTGTTCCAGTGAGTACTAGGACATGTTTAAGAAGGTCCAGAGTTGTCCAGCAGTTGCTCAGTATGGGTCTGAAAGTCAGTCATGTCGTCGTCGTCTTCCTGTTGCTGCGGTTATCGAGTTACTTAGCTTTGTGATTTGTGTTGTCATATTGTAGCATATAAAATTCGTGATTTGTGGTCTTTAAGAGATTTTTTACATTCACATGCATGTGTCACCCAGTGAGTTGCTGGGCTAAGTCTTCTAGAGGGTGCTGTACCTTTTCAACTGTGTGTCGTCTTATTTATTAGATACTTATCATTGAGTTGCATATGGTTCCAAGTATGTTGCGTGAACAAATAGGATTGTATTAATATGATTTGAAGTCGTCCCCTTTTATGGTTTCTACTTTTTTACTTGGCAGTCTTTTAAAATAGAGCGACTTTCTTTTTGCTATTTATCGACTAATGCTGATACTATGAGAGTGCAAAACTGGTAAATCCATTTGGTTCGGTGCCTATTTGTTTTGGTATAGTCGGTGAACCCTGCTCATTTAGGCCATACACGAGTCTTTAACGAGTAGTCTAAAGTTTGTGGTAAATTCATGGCATGGTCTTGTTTTGGAATGGATTACAGTCCTATACACCCAAAACACTTGAACGAACTCTCCCCCGGTGCGGTATAACTTTTCTAATATGTGGTTTAAGCGCGAGTGTGGCTGACATATTTTATGCAACTGGTTATTTTCGTTGTATATGGTTAAAGCATGTATTGTAGCCGGTGAGTGGCAAACTGTCATTGTTTTATCCTTTTTTACTAGCGTCAACCATCAAACACAGATTAGTAGTACACTGTTGGTAAATAGTAAAGAAGTTGCATTTGAGTTTATACATTGTTTTTTTAGCAACAAATTAACTTATGAGTAGCTTTAAAAATAAAAAACTACATAATAACTTATTCTTGTAATCACAAAGTCATTATATTTGGGTATACTCATCCACTTCATTTATTTGTTGCCTTTGCTAAGTACACCGTACGTACTATGATCATAACTGTTTAAAAAATGTTTTCAAAAAATTTGTTACTCCGTATTTCTTTTATCACTAACATGTAACTATTCACATTTCCGCCTAAAAACAAATTCTAACAAATAAGTATATACTTGTTATAAAGAGTGAATGCTTATTATTAAAATCTTAAATCTTGAAAATTTGAATTAAGGTATTATGCCTAAACTACCTCTAAGCATCTCTTACTCCCTCCGTTTTAAAATTATTGTCAGGAGACAAAAATCACAGTTTAATAAAAGTGAGACCATTATAATTCTCAACTACTCAAATAAAATATTCACCAACTAAATTCTCTTTTTCTTATTTAAAATGAAAAGTAGACAATTATTTTGAAACATTCTAAAATGGAAATATAGACTGTAATTTTGAGACTGAGGGAGTAATATATTTTAAACTTGATCAATTCAAAATGTAACAACTTTTAAAAAACACACTAATAATTTAAAAAAAACACGTTTCATATTTCAAAAAACATACGCTTTGCATAAAAGGTCGAACAAGAATCACGATTTTGCAAGTATAGTATTTGCCGATATACACCGTCGCTTGGCACGGGTATATGTCTAGTGTTAACTAAACACCACACCTCACATAAAGCTTTTTTGCTTGTACACACTTACTTTCCGGAGGTTTTTCTGAAAGTAGTCCTTTTACCTTTGGGTAGAGGTGTGACTGCTTACGTCTCATCACTCTTATATCTCGTTTTGGTGAGATTGAATATTGTTATTTTTTAACTAAACACCAAAAAAAATAAAAAAATAAATAAAATAATACGGATTTTTTATTTTTGTTTACTAGACTTTAAACCAAAGAGAAAAAACAAAAGAAATACAAAAACTACCCAACCGAATATCCATGTCATGGATCCGTGTGATTGCCAACAAAAACAACCCACCCTTAATGTCCACGTCATCGATCCATGTGACAAACAACCCACAACCATTAAGATCAAATTCACCAAATTAAATCTCAACCGTTGATTATTTTTTCTTCACAATAGATCACCTCCAAAAGTTTGACTAACTCATTCTTAGAGCCTTGGGCGTGGTAACGAAACCACCCTCGCCGTGCCTACGTGGCGCTCGCCACTTTCTCGTCACCACACCACAAAATCTCGCCGTCCTTCGCCAAACATCACTTTGTCGTCTGCACGACGAGCTAAACTCACGTTTGAGTGGGATCCAATTTAATATACACGGTTAAATTTTTTCTTTTTTCTTTCGATTTAACTGTGTGTGAAGGTTTGCTAATTTTTTTTATTCGATCATGAGTGATGGAGTAGATGAGATGATATGAAGATGAGTTTGGTGAGGGAGAATAGTTTTGTATGGGGCGGATGAAACAAAGAAGTGTGTGTAGGGTTAGGTTGAAGAAGATGAAAAAACAGACGAAAAGTAAAAAAAAAGGACGAAAACGTTAAAAAATAGACGAAAGCGTAAAAAAACAAACGAAAACGTAAAAAATATGACTAAAATGTAAAAAAGCAGATGAAAACGTAAAAAAATAGACGTAAACGTAAAAAAGCACGAAAACGTAAAAAAACGGACGAAAACGTAAAAACAGAAGTAAATGTGCAAATACAGTAAACCCAGAGGACTAACGGTGTAAATATTTTCTATCTCGTTAGGAGATAACGGAAAAATAATTTGCGCCGTTTGTCCTTATTTTAAGAGAGGGATGTATATAGGTTAACTTTTACTAACGGAGTGACGTATCTGTTGAAACTTTTGCGTGAGGGATGTATTTGGTAAACCACATGAATGTATTTTGGAGTTTACTCCTTTTTTTAAAAGAAAAATTGGGTTAAATGTGGGCTTGACGGTGGGTTGGAAGTGTGTCTTCATTTGGGTTAAATATTATTGGTAAGGTTTGTTTAAACATTTTTTTTTAAATTAACAATTAAGTTTTTTATATTTTTATTTTAATAAAATGATTTTAGTTTATTTGGAAAATGAAAAAAAAAAAAAAAAAAAAGTTTGAAGTGGAAGTGGTGGGACCCAAATGAGTAAGTTGTGTTGCTCTTCACCATACCTAAGGCTCTTACTGTTATACCTTTAACGAGATTGAATCACATCTGTCGGGGGGAGACGAATACTGCTCTTAGGCGAACAAAATGAAAGTTCAGTAACTTAGGCGAACTTTTATGGAAAGTTTAGTAACATATTTGTGTATTAACCCTAAGTAGAACTGTTTTTGCCCTAGTGGTATATATGACATTTTTTTGGTTAACTTGGTATGGTGCCTTCAACACAAATGTGACTTAAAAGTTATAATTTAAACTGATTTAAAATCTAAAAGGACTCTTGTTTGCTAAGAACAAAGGTGCCATTTTCTCTAAGTCATGACTAATGCTTCTATTTCTTGATTGCCGCATTGCATTAGGGTGTTTATGTTCTTTACCTTATATTGTAGAGACCCACGGGTTCTTTTTCGGTAAATGCAGTGTTTTTTTGTGTATAAATTACAAACATACGTGTCGTTAAAATAATGACTTTTGCAACCTGTAACCTTTGTCATTGACATTTTCTTAAGAATTATCATTTTCTTCAAAATCCTTGTCTTGGTTTTTATAAGATTTGTTTGAGACAAAAGTACAAAAAACATACAATGGCGAAAATGGGACAAATGAATATGTATGGTGGTTTTTCATGCTAATAACTGTAATATAACTGATAAGAGCATAGACGCCCATTCGCAGAGGTACATAATGTTTGATTGAAATTAAGAATTTTGGTTTAATTCCTTTACAGTTAGGATGCTTTGAAGTTAGATGCCTCATTTGGGCTTCTGGGAATATGCATTAGGCGGAACTTTTGATGGTCCTGGCTGAAACACCTGTTGTTAGACTAACATGAATAACTGAAGTAGTATTGCTTTTTGATGTTACACTTTCTGATAATTGAACAAAGATGGTCTTTTTTTGCAATTGTCAGCGGTAGTTTCTGTTGTCTATGGGTCAGTGAACTTTTGCATGATGAAAAACTGCAGAAACTAGGAAATGTCAAAGTAACTATGGTACTTGATCTTTCTTAAAACTTAATTATTTTTGTTATGAAATGCAGAACACAGGGTTTTCTTGCTCTTTTCACTGGTGACACTGGAGAAATACAAGCTGAAGTGAGGGAACAGATTGATACAAAGGTTGCAGAGTGGCGAGAGGAAGGAAAGGCAGAGATCATTCCTGGTGTTCTGTTCATAAATGGAGTCCACATGCTTGATATCGAATGTTTTTCATTCCTAAACTGTGCTTTAGAAAACGACATGGCGCCAATACTTGTTGCCACCAACCGAGGAATCACAACTATTCGAGGCACAATCTACAAATCCCCCCACCGGATTCAAAGACATTCGCAAGATTCTTGATATAAGGTGTCAAGAGGAAGATGTTGACATATCTGATAATACAAAGGTTTTGTTGACAAAAATTGGGGTTGAGACTGAGACATCTCTGAGATATGCCATAAACTTGATCACATCAGCTGCATTGGCTTGCCAGAAGAGGAAAGGGAAGGTTGTGGAAATGGAAGATGTGAGCTGAGTTTATGAGCTGTTTTGGGATGTGAAAAGATCTACACAGTACTTGATGGAGTATCAAAGCCAGTACATGTTCAATGAAGCAGCAACAGGGGAGGAAGATGAATCCAACATGATCGTTTGACAATGTGCTTGTAATTCCTTTTTATTAGTTTCAGTTTCATGTCTGGTTGTTTTTTGAGCCTATTTATGGTGTGAATTTACAATGTAGAACAGTAAAAACAGCTAATCATGTCTGATGGCCACATGAAGAATGTGCTACTTTTTCATCCAGTTAGCGATTGTTGGTCTATGTCTAATCGTTGAGTTGTGTGCGAGATGATTTTTCGAGTGTGAATGTGTGACCAAAACAACTTATATAATATCACGCATGCTTATAGCAAAAACCAAAACATTGCTTTTGTAATCATATCTAGCACGATAACATCTATATGGGATTATTATAAAACTGGGCAAAAAACATTCTGGGCCAACTTGATGCTTACAAAAAATGTTCTCGTTTTGACCCGTTACACAAGCCATCAAACACGCCCATTTTCCCACCCTTAAGAATATATATTCAAAGAGCAGCCATACCATCCAAGATGTTGCAACATAAGATGTTGACCAAATAACTCTTCAAGAAGACTTGTAGCTTTGGTTGCTACAGTCAATTTGTCGGAGTCCTTCTGGTAGCCAGATGAATGATTTCTTGCCAATTTTCTCCAATATGGCAAGCTAACATGAATTCTAGACTAAGACAGTGAAAGGCATAATAACTATCTTAATGGGTCCTGCGTAGCAAAAATGAATACCTAATGCATATAAGCTCCTAAATAGTTGTATTCAAAAAACTAAAGCATAACTTTTGTAAACATATTTAGCATGCTGATATCTGTAGGGGATTCTAACAAAACTGGGAAAAATACATTCCGGGCCAACCTGATCCATACCAAAAATGTTCTCGTTTTGACCCGTTAAACCAGCGTTAGACCCGCCCATTTTCCCACCCTTACGAATATTTATTCAAAGAGCAGCCATACCATCCGAGATGTTGCAACATAAAGCTGAGGTCCGGTGCAAATGGCACGGCATCCGGATCCTAATACGTATGTATCCATGATTCCTTTAGGTTTTGCAGCGTTATGGAAGTAACTGAGTATATCGCTTTTCTGATGACGTCCCAATTCGACCCACATGATGTCAGCCGGATCATGAGCTTTTTCAAGATGTAGAGTAACTGATAACTCACATCCCGAGCCTTTCGTAGAGTTTTCACTTGTAAGTAATAACTGCTACACTAGTCTCCACAGTATTTGTTTGCTTCCCATTGTTTGTAGATGTTGAGTGAGGTTAGATGAAGTATGATTCAGGCACAAAAAACTTTGCATGTGCATCATCGCTTTTTTCTGTCTGGGCTTATGGACTAAAGAATACAGATGGGACTCAGAGCATAGATACAATCATTGTAACTTCGTTTATCCAAGTAAGAAAATAGCATAACTAATTGGCTTTTTGCATTTTAGTTTAAATAGCGTGTTGTAATAAAACAACAATGATGACCATAAAGCTGCACATTAAGGGCTTAAGGGCTGTTTGGGCTTGGTTAGACTAAACAGCAATACGCAGTTTTGAGTTTGGGATTGCTTATCCAAACGCTTATCCGATGAAAATAGAATTGTACTAATTGTATAAGGAATACAAAAAGTATCATATCAAAGAAACAAAGAATATATAGTTGAACTATATTTCATACTTTCGAACCAAAAGCCCCAACTAATATATAGAAATACTCCAACCTTTATAAGTCATCTTACAACCTTTATCGATGATAAATATCTTGTTACAAATCCACAAACCAGTACTACCATCAACATTATCAGCAAAAAAACATCTACTCCCCAACTTGGTGTTAACCCAAACACCCTTTGAACCCATAAATCTACAGCTGAAGACAACATAACTATTCCAAACAATACCCATAAAACTTAACGAACTATCATACCAAATCCAAACACCAATATGTCCCAGAACAGACTGGCTAATGAACAGAGAGATAAAACTGAGATAATAATGTTCAAAAAACCAATATGTCCCAGAAAGCTTATACAAATGCCAAAGAATAAAACCAGCTGAAAAAACCAAAAAAAACATTGCCTTGCAAATCCAAATTCAGCATGAGCATAAAAATGATGCTCATACACATCCTCTGCCATCGTTATATCGCCCCATTTTTACTTATGAATGTTTCAGTATTGGGTCCAACCATGTTAACATGAAAACTTTAACTTTTCTCAATAAGAGATTCAAGAAAAGTCAAATTTATAGAACTATAAGTCAAAGAATATGAATAACAGTAGCATTTTCATAAAAAAATCAAACAGTATGATTAACACAATATTGTGTCAATTAAACAACACTTAATCATAAACACGTTTGACACATACAATACATCACCAGGAAAGGAAACATACTCTTACGTCTCTTAAACATATGCAACAAGAAAATTAAACCACAATTACAAACATCTTTAACAACTTAACATTTATTTAACTACGACATGCACTGCTCCTTGTAGCAGTTACTCTCAACTTCACCATACAAGCTTGATGATAGACCTGAAAGATTTCAAAAATAAAACCATGTTAGTGATGGCTTATTAAGAAACTCACGTAAAATCATATTCTGCAAAAGGAGAGAACAGAGTACCTTATATATTTTGAAGCACATCGAGAATACGCTGCAACTCATTGACAACAATTTCAATTTTCGATCGTTGGGGTGGGGAATCCATAGAGCATGATACTCCAATCTTGATAGTTGCAACCAAACATTCTTCCACATTCTTTGCATTCGCTTCCGTACTTTGCAACACAATTGCATCATCATCAATAACATCGATTACATGATCTGGTAATGCCATGTAAGCAAATTTATGAAGGCTAAGATCGTCATTGAACATGTTGTCCGTTGGCTTCTTCCCGGTCATCACCTCTAGTAATAATATTCCAAAACTGTAGACGTCCCCACAACTAGTCATCTCGCTCCCGATACCATACTCTGCAAATTAAAATGAACAGTTAGTTTACAAAACTGTAATCTGCAGGTACAAATATAAGCATCACGGAATACAAGAATCATATATTACCTGGAGGTGCATAACCAATTGTTCCTTTAACCCCGGTTGAGCTGTGGTTTAAGTCCGTACCAAGTAGTCGAGCTAAACCAAAGTCTCCAACGTGAGCCACCATATCATCATCAAGTAGTATGTTACTAGGCTTCAAGTCACCATGAACAATCGTTGTTTGGCAGCGGTTGTGAAGATAATCAAGCGCGGTTGCAACATCTCTCAGAATATTTATTCTTTGAAGAAGGTTGAGTTTCGATGCATATGCACTTGAATGAAGCCAATCGTGTACACTTCCATTCGGCATAAACTCGTAAACCAGAGCTTTAAAATCATTGCCTTGGAAATCAGTACTTGAACATGAAGTTATTATCTTCAACAGATTACGGTGTCTAATATTACGCCATGCTTCACATTCTGCTATAAAGCTTTTGTGTGCTCCTCGACTTTGAAGATGTAGAACTTTAACTGCAATAGATTTATCATCATTCGAATCGAGGATTCCCTTATAAACAGAGCTGTGCCCACCCTCGCCAATCAAATTTGCTGGAGAGAACCCATCAGTAGCCTTGAGAAGCTGCTTGTATGAAACTTTCAAGAACCTTTCATTCCCTGAAGATTGAGACGGTTGACTATTGTGTTCCTTCTTACACAAAAGATACACACAACATAATGCGATGAGCAACATTGGTGCAATCACGATGACTAATATGAAGAAAGGAAACCTTTTTTTCTTACTACCCGTCTCCTTGCATTTGGGTAACTCAAGTTTAACCAAACCACCACAAAGCCTATTGTTCCCCAAAACCGAAAATGCACTTGCATTTGCAAACACTCCTACAACCGGTACTTTACCCTCAAAATCATTAAAGGATAGGTTCAAAAATTCTAAGGAATTCCATTTCTCTAAGAATTGAGGAATTTTCCCTGATAAATTATTTTGAGAAATGTCGAGTACCTTCAATCCTCTCAAGGAACTGAATGAAGGTGGTATTATGCCTTCAAATATGTTGCCACTAAGGTACAACTCTACAAGGCTAATACACTCACCAAGGCTACTAGTAATGGTACCTGATAAATTATTATAAGATAAAGCGAGATAGTTCAACATCTTGAGGTCTTTAATCTCTGATGGAATGGAACCAGACAGGTTGTTGTATGAAAGATCTAAACCAACAGTTAGTGATGGGAGTTGAAGAATTTGTTTCGGTATTTTTCCACCAAGTCTATTGTATGAAAGGTCTAAATAGTTGAGTTTTGAACAATTCCCAACGCTTGATGGAATATGGCCTTCTAATTTGTTGGAATATAAATAAAGTTCAGTCAACCTCTTTATGATGTTTTGTGTTATGTGTATAAGCTAGATAAGCTGTTAGGCACGTGAGGTGCATGTGCACAGCTTATAGCTGGACACGTGAGGTGCACGTGGCATTACTCCAACAGCCTCTCTAGCCTAACCAACTTTCCCGCCCATTTCTCTTTTAAATAGTTTGTTAGTTTCTCACTTGTAGTTACCAGTTATGAACATTGTTCCTTTCTCTTCTATTGTAAACTCATACTAATAACAAACTATCATTTCACTTGTTAATCCATTGAGTCCATTAACCTGTTTCATATTGCCTTGGTTGATCTAATCATTGGAATCCAATAACAAATCAGTTCTGATTCTTATTGGTGTGTATCAAGTGGTATCAAAGCCCTTTCTTGGGCTCTATATCGTCACATTATCTTCAAGAGTGTTAAACTGACATTCTTGATTTTCCGGTCATCTTCTCCGGTCAATTCCGGCAACAAAACAGAAATTTCCGGCCAAGAAATTAGTCACCACTAATTTCTCTTGTTCTATTACATCAGATTAGTGCCAAACATTTGTACGGTCACAAGGCTAGCCCATTAGTGGTTAAATTCTCTAGCCTTGAACAAGCTGATCAGAAGCACTTGGTTTGGGTAATCAAGAACAAGATCAGTAGTTATTATCCCATTGTTGATGAGTGATAATAATACTGGTGAGATGGTGAATACAAGAACAATTACTGGGTCTTCTAATGGTTCTTCATTGGTTTTTGATGATGAAACAAGAAGATACATTGCTGATCAAATAGCCCAAATGGTGGGTGGTGCTATGCAAACTGTGAATACAAGATTGGAAGAAATGGCTACTGAAATTACTGGTTTAAGTTTGCAAAATACTCAAATGGGAAATGGTCATGGTGGAGGGCAGATGCAACACTCAAGAGTGGCCAAGATTGATTTCCCCAAATTCTCTGGTGAAGATGTGAGAGGATGGGTGTTTAGATGTGAACAACTATTTTTGATTGATCAAGTGGCAGAGATTGATAAGGTAAATCTTGTTTCTATCCATCTTTATGACAAAGCTCTTTTATGGCACACACAATTTATGAAAAGTCATGGTGGGTTTGTGGATTGGGGAGTGTACAAACAAGCTGTGTTGGCTAGGTTTGGTAATGTGTATGATGATCCATTGTCTGAACTTAAGAATTTGAAATATGAAACAAGTGCAAGAGAATATGAAGATGCTTTTGATAATCTGTTGAGTAGGGTGGAAATTAGTGAAACACATGCTCTAAGTTTGTTTATGGGTGGTTTACCAACTGAGATAGCAATGGGAGTAAGAATGTTCAAACCCCAAACACTTGCAGATGCTTACTGTTTGACAAATCTGCAAGAGGCCACATTGGAGGCTGTTAAGAAAAAGAATAGAACTGTTTACAGTAGTAATAATCAAAGATATGGGGCTAATCCAGGGGGTAACAATTTTTCAAAACCATTGTTGCCTTTGCCAACCTCCCACAATACCACTGTTAAGCCAAGATCAAACACCCCAGTAGGAGGAACCAATAGGAGGTTGACTCAAAAGGAGTATGCAGAGAAAAGAGCCAAAAACTTATGTTTTTATTGTGATGAGAAATATGTTCCAGGACATAAATGCAGTGGTCAATTGTACTCATTGGTAGTAATGCCTGAAATTGATATTGATGAGACTGAGTGTTTGGAGGAAGATGAAACTTGTGTAGATACTGGTGTGGTAGAGTTGCAGGCACCACAAATCTCTATACATGCCCTTACTGGTACTACTAATTTCCAAACTATGAGAGTTATTGGCAAAGTAGGGAAGCATGATATTCATATATTGGTTGATTGTGGTTCAACACATAATTTTGTGGACAAAGGAATAGCCAAGAAGTTAGGTTGTTCTGTTAAACCTACCTATCCTTTGGCTGTGGCAGTTGCCAATGGAAGTAATTTGGTCACTGATTCAGAATGTAAGGATTTCAAGTGGTATTTTGGAAACATACCCTTTGCAACAGATGTTATGTTATTGCCTTTGGGTGGCTGTGAAATGGTGTTGGGCATCCAATGGTTAGCTACATTGGGAGACATGATATGTAATTTCAAAGACCTCAGGATGGAATTTAAGTACAATGGGAAGAGGGTGTTGCTCAGGGGAACACAGAAGTCTAATTTGGAGTGGTTGGGACATAAGAATGCTGAGAAAGCTGTGAGGCAACCTGCACAAGCTCAACTTCATTCTATGATGTTGTGTGTCATTCCTGAAGCAGAAGCAAGTTGTATGAAGATAGAAGGAGAATCACCACCAATTCACCCAAGTTTGAAGTTGGTGCTTGATCAATATGCAGATGTGTTTTCCACACCCACTGCACTACCCCCATCAAGGGAACATGACCACAGAATTCCTTTAGTGGAAGGAGCTGCACCAGTGAATATAAGACCCTATAGACATCCTCCAACACAAAAAGATGCTATTGAGAACATGGTTAAAGAGTTGCTTGAAGCAGGGGTGATTAAGAAGAGTCACAGTCCTTTCTCTTCTCCCATTGTTATGGTTAAAAAGAAGGACAACTCTTGGAGAATGTGCATAGATTACAGGCAGCTTAACAAACAGACAGTGAAAGATAGGTTTCCTATTCCTATTATAGAAGAATTAATTGATGAGTTGCATGGGTCAAAAGTGTTTACTAAGTTGGATTTGAGGTCTGGGTACCATCAAATCAGGATGTGTGAAGAAGATATAGCTAAGACTGCTTTCAAAACACATGAGGGCCATTATGAGTTCTTAGTTATGCCATTTGGGTTAACTAATGCACCTTCAACCTTCCAGTCCCTAATGAATGAAGTGTTTAAGGCTTATCTCAGAAAATTTGTCTTGGTTTTCTTTGATGATATCTTAATATACAGCCACAATTTGGAAGATCATGTGATTCACCTACAGACTGTTTTGGAAACTATGAGGTGCCATAAGTTGTTTGCAAAGCTCAGTAAATGTGTATTTGGCACCAATCAAGTGGAGTATTTGGGGCATGTTATCTCAGCTGAGGGGGTAGCAACTGAACCAGATAAGATCAAAGCTATGGGTGATTGGCCTGTACCCACAAACATCAAACAACTCAGAGGATTCCTTGGGCTCACTGGGTACTACAGAAGGTTTATTAAAGCCTATGCCACCATCAGTAAACCATTAACTCAATTATTAAAGAAGAATGGCTTTACTTGGAATAATGAAGCCCAAACAGCCTTTGAGCAACTCAAACAAGCTATGGTCAGTGCTCCAGTTTTGAAACTACCTGATTTTTCAAAAGAATTCACCTTGGAAACTGATGCATCAGGGGTAGGATTGGGAGCAGTACTCTTGCAAGAAGGTCATCCCATTGCCTTCCTTAGTAAAACACTCTCTCCCAAACACCAACTACTGTCTACTTATGAGAAGGAATTTCTAGCAATTGTGTATGCTTTGGAAAAGTGGAGAGGGTATCTTTTGGATAGACATTTTAAGATTAAAACTGACCATTTTAGTCTTAAATACTTGCTAGATCAGAGAATGTCCACACCAGCTCAAGTTAAATGGTTACCCAAACTTATGGGATTTGACTATGAGATTCAATACAAAAAAGGGGTAGAGAATGTCACAGCTGATGCCTTGTCAAGAGTCCAACAACAAAGTCAATTACTGAGCATGATTTCTTCTTCTATCACAACTGATCTGTACCAAAGAATTGTGGCTAGTTGGGACACTGATCTTGTTTTGAAGCAGTTAATTCAACAATTACAAGATGGAACAGTGACAACTGGACATTATACATGGGCAAATTCTCAATTAAGGAGGAAGGGGAAGTTAGTTGTGGGTAATAACCAAGTGCTCAGGTCTGAGTTGATCAAACAAGTACATGGTGATTCAGTTGGAGGCCACTCAGGAGTGAAGACTACTACTCATAAACTGTGCAGTCTGTTTTATTGGAGGAAATTGAGGAAACAGGTCAAACAATGGATAAGGGAGTGTGATGTGTGTCAAAGATGTAAGCCTGATTTAGCTGCATATCCAGGTTTGTTACAACCCTTACCAATACCTGCAACTATCTGGTCTAGTATCTCTATGGATTTTGTGGAAGGACTGCCTAAGTCTCAAGGTAAGAATGTTATCTTTGTAGTAGTAGATAGGCTGAGTAAGTATGCCCATTTCATGGCTCTTACCCATCCTTTCACTGCTACCAATGTTGCACAAGTATTCTTGGACAACATCTATAAACTACATGGTTTGCCAAACTCCATTGTTTCAGACAGAGATAAAGTCTTTCTCAGTATTTTTTGGAAGGAATTATTCAAGTTACTACAAGTACAGTTGCACATGTCTTCTGCATACCATCCTCAAACAGATGGACAAACTGAAGTGGTGAACAGATGCTTGGAGTGTTACTTGAGATGTATGTGTGGTGAACAACCCAAACAGTGGGCAAAATGGTTGTCACTGGCTGAATGGTGGTACAACACTAACCACCATTCTGCCATCAATACCACACCATTTGAGGTTGTGTATGGCCAGAAACCTCCCCTTCATGTGCCCTATGTAGGAGGTGACAGCAGGGTGGAAGAGGTGGATAGAACTTTAACTGCTAGAGAAGCAACAGTTGATCAATTGAAATTTCACCTCAAAAGAGCACAGGATAGGATGAAATCCCATGCTGATAAGGGAAGAACAGATAGAAGCTATGATGTGGGTGATTGGGTTTATGTGAAACTGCAACCTCATAGACAAGTTACCATGAGGAAAGGTAAGTATAGTAAGTTGTCTCCAAAATACTATGGCCCATTTCTAGTGCAACATAAGGTGGGATCAGTGGCTTATCAACTCCAATTACCAGCTACGGCACAAATACACAATGTGTTCCATGTGAGTCAGCTTAAAAAATGTAGGGGAGTAGTGATTCAATCAGGAGAATTGCCAGCTTGTGATGCTGAGGGTGTGATGTTGGTTGAGCCTGTAGCTGTCTTAGATAGAAGATTGGCCAAAAAAGGCAATGCTGCTACTGTTTTTGTGCTTATTCAATGGGCAAATGGGTCAAAGGAGGATGCTACATGGGAGCCTATTGAGGACATTCAAAGAAGGTTTCCTACCTTTGACTGCTAATCTTGAGGACAAGATTGATTTTAAGGGGGAAGGAATGTTATGTGTATAAGCTAGATAAGCTGTTAGGCACGTGAGGTGCATGTGCACAGCTTATAGCTGGACACGTGAGGTGCACGTGGCATTACTCCAACAGCCTCTCTAGCCTAACCAACTTTCCCGCCCATTTCTCTTTTAAATAGTTTGTTAGTTTCTCACTTGTAGTTACCAGTTATGAACATTGTTCCTTTCTCTTCTATTGTAAACTCATACTAATAACAAACTATCATTTCACTTGTTAATCCATTGAGTCCATTAACCTGTTTCATATTGCCTTGGTTGATCTAATCATTGGAATCCAATAACAAATCAGTTCTGATTCTTATTGGTGTGTATCATCTGCTCTAACAATGATAGGTTCCCAATGGCATCAGGGATAGGCCCTGAAAAGTGATTTCTAGATAGATCAATACGTTGTAGCTTTTGTAGTTTACCAATGGTTGTGGGAATTCTTCCTTTGAATCTACTATTTTCTAAAAATAAACTGGTCAAACCAACTAGACTACCTATACTTGAAGGTAGGCTTCCAAATAATTGATTGTCTCCTAAATGTAGAAAGCTGAGTTGATCAGAGAGATTACCTATTGATATTGGAAGCACTCCTATAAGGTTGCAATAAGAAAGGTCCAGCGCTACTAATCTGGTGCAGTTTTTCAAAGAATCAACGAACCTCATGTCATCAGCTTCTCCACGTCCATGGAAGTTGTTATTATCTAATCTAATTATATTAATATCTCTTAGTTTTGAAAAGTCAATAGTCAACTTCCCACTAAAACTGTTGTTTGCCATTTCAAGAATTTTTAATTTAGAACAATTAGAAAGAGAAGGTGGAAGAACTCCTGTCAGTTCGTTAGTCCTTAACTGAAGGAGCTCAAGATTTGGGAGCTGATTACCAATTTCTGAAGGAAGACTACCAGTGAGGTGATTTTCAGCTAAGGAAAAATTAACTAGGAGTGAGAGGTTGAAAATGGAATGAGGGATGCTTCCATATAAGTTGCAGCCACCAGAGTAAAATGCTGTCAAGCTTTTCCAGTGACCCAAGGTATCTGGAATGCTCCCTCCCAACGGATTCTCTTTAGCAGAGAACACTTCCATTGATGTAATATTCCCCAAGAAAGGTGGGATTCCACCTGTTAACTTATTGTCGTCAATTACAAGACTCGTAAGTTTCGAGATTAGACTCACCTCCTTGGGTATGCTTCCAGTCAGCTCATTTTGATAGAGCCAAAGGTCTTCGAGGTTAGAACAACGAGACAAGTTTGTTGGAATGACTCCACCAAATTTGTTTATACTAAGATAAAGATGGCTTAGCCTAGATAGACGACCAAGTTCATCAGGAATGGTTCCTTGAATGCTGTTGTTCCAGAGAGAAAACTCACGGAGGAAGCTGAGGTTTCCTACATGAGGAGACAACGAGCCTTCTAAGCCTTGCGATTGCAGCCATAAAACAGTCACTCGGTTGTGCCGCTTTCCACATGAAATACCACCCCAGTCACAGAAATGAACAGAATGGTTCCACGAGGTTAGAACATTGTATGGATCATGGGTGATCTTTGACTTAAATGACAACAATGCATGATAATCAGTCTCATTACCGTCATATGAAGCAGAGACGGTGGCGGAAGTAAGACATGTTATCGCGAGACCGTAAAAAAGAAAAGAAATAAGAGAGGAAGATGATAAGTGAATTATTGCTTGTGGTGTCTTCATTTTTGGAAATTTACTTGAAATTATAAGAACAAGTATTGGCTTTTTATAGTCGGGTTGAGCAAGACAACTAGCAACACCTTTTGTCTATCCTCCACTAATTCCTTGACTAATAACAGTAACTATTTTATATGTATAATCACAGAAGACTTTAAGAAGACTTGGGAGTTGGAAGACTAGACATATGTAAGCAACTTGACGCCTTCCTTTTGGCTGTACCTCACTACTTTTTGGATGCAACTTGCATTGTAAGCATTCAATCATGCATTTTGGTACAGAACTTCTATACTAGAAGCAATTATTTAACTTGTTGGAAGTAGTAGAGAAAATAAAAGCAGCTCTTTCAATGTATGAATTAACTCTCGCTTATTTAACAATGGAGAAAATAAAAGCCTGAGTAAAATAAAAGCAGGTCTTTTTTAATATGAATTTTACCGTTTTTAGATTTTAAGAGTAATGTGAGGGACAGGAAAAAAGGGATTTGTGTTCAAGTTTTTGTAGCATGTCATAACACTCCCAAGTGGAATACCAAAGTCGTTTTAAATGTATAAAAAACACTAGTAGTAACTTTTTTAGTTACCACAGCATTGACCAAAAGTTTCTAATCCAAATTTCACTCGTTAGATTTGTCTAAGTCTTACTCTCAACAACATTCAAAAAACAATCTAACTTCAACTTAAACAAACACAAACGAATTAGAGTGACCATATAAATGCACCTGTTAGTTATTTTACTATGACCATGTCTTTCGCATAATACAATGGAGTATAAACAGATACTTTGGATATAAATGTTAATCTTCGTGCATCATTACTTAATTTAATTTGTTCACACATGGCTTATTGTTGATTGGAAAAAGTAACTAAATTTAAGCATGTTGTTAACATATTTAATACAAGTTAAAAAGCTCAATTTTCTTTTAATACCAAAAAGTGTTACTTCAACCTAAAACAATCCTCATACTTATAGAAAAGATACGTACACAACTATCCAAACATGTTCTTGTATAAAAGACAACCAAGTATGTGAACATTGTTTTTTTAAGAAAGAAAAAATATTTACTCCTCTAATCACACGGTGACTATTTTATGCAGATGCAAAATCTACAATCTAAGGATAATGAGACATGATAGCAAGGTCAAACATACGCAACGCGTATAATTGTTGTTCTCCTACATATGTAGACCATAATTAAAAGATTATCAAACGTCTGTCGGCCGTGCTTAAGCATGGCCGTGAACATACCTAGTTTATATTACATATAAAACACTTATTTTTATTCCTTTGTTGTTGGAGGCCACCCAAGTTTTCAATTTTTAACATGTAAGCCACCTATTTATTGAAATGAACTTATAGGCTATCCAACTATTGGTTTGTTTTCGTTTTCACCAATCCGGCCAAATTTATGCCAGAAAACTATAAAATATAAGTAAGGAACTAACCCCTTGTTAGCTTTAAAGTTTTGTCATATGTCGGAATTGCATAGTTTGTAAATACAAGGACTAGTCTTGCCAATAAGGCATAGATATCTTTGTATAAATACCCTCCTAGTTGTGTAGGAGGGTTTGGGATTCACAGGTTATTCTTTTGGAGGTGTATATGTTTTCTCTGCTTCTCTCACTAGAAAACATATACACCTCCGCCAATCTATTAATAAGATCATGCTTAATCGTTATCTAGTGTTTCCCCACCTCTAAATCATGGATCTTTCTCTCTACAATTGGTATCAAGAGCAAACCGGGTGGCTAACGTGGTGTGTTTGAGGTAAAATCTGTGATTCGTGGTGTGTTTTTAATTTTTGTGTTTCGATTTGTGCTTAAAAGAAACCCACTGCTGTGATTTTTGTCTTCTTAAAAATCACAACGAGGGTGGTTTTTGGTTCTTTAGGAATCGATATAACATAAATCTTGTGTGAAGGTTGTGTTGGTTCGTGGTCTTGCAAGTTTGTGATTATTCTTCACTTACATATTGGGTAAAAATCTGCATTCACATTGGTGTTCTTGGTGTTTTTGATCGAAAATATTAAGAACTAAATCATTGGATGTGTTTTTTTGGAAAGTTGTGAATATTTTAAGTGAATAATCATTGTTTAGTTGATATTATTGGTTCAAGTGGGCAAAAGATGTCAGGAATATCAACAAATGGTGAAAAGTTGTAAGACTTCACGTGGGTTAGTAAGCGAAAAAGTCAAAAAGTGGTTGATAAAGCAAAAATATCGCATTTGGCTTCATCAGCGTCACTTATCGCAATTGGCTGAAAATTGCGTTTTATCGCAATTCAGGGTACTTAAGCGTTTTATCGCAATTGACTGCTTCTATCGCATTTCAAGCAAAAACGTCTATCGCAATTCAGCCCTGAAACTCTTATCGCAGTTGACTTATCGCAGTTGACTTATCGCATTTGACATCTGATCTGACTTATCGCAATTGGGGTGTTATCGCAGTTCCATCAGACGTTGCAAATCAGACTTGTCCGATATCTTCCATCAATTGCGATATCGGACATAACTGCATTTCAGATATCGGACAACACTATCTTATCGCATTTGCAAAAAAAAAAAAAAAAAAAAAAAAAAAAAAAAAAATTGGCCCAAAATTCAAATTTTTTAGCCAAAATTCGAATTTTTCGGGGAATTTTTGGCTTAAAAATTTCTTAAACTCAAATTTTTCCAGCATCATTATAATGTCATTTTATGGCATATTTCACACCAAAATCACAAATGAAATTATCGGACTGCACCTCAAATCCTACCTCGTATAGCCAAAAAGATCCTGATCAAGATTCACAATCAAATGACAATGGCTAAATTATTAGCTGTGGCTACAAGGATGATGATTCCTTATTACTTATTTGAAGTTGAAGTGGAATATCACGGGTGCGTGTACTTAGTATCTTGACGATTTCGCAAATCTGACCCTTTCGCATTTGGTTGAACTCTTTTGCAATTGGTTGAACTTTTTCGCAATTGGTCCCTTTCACAATTGGTCCCTTTTCGCAGTTGGTTGGTTGCATGATTCTTCAAGATCCTTGCTCGATCTTAAACGGCTCTCAGAGCATTCGATGATTAAGTCTTGATTTATCTAGTTTTCATAGGTCAAGGGGTGGACGGACGAAGACCTAGTTAACTATCACTTAAAGGAGATACGTTGTAGTACTCAGTGTCACACAAAGATGTGGATAATTCAAGAGATGTTCATATACAGTCAAGGAAGGATGGATGGGTATATGAAACGACCTATGCTATAAGGAGTTACGTTGTAGTGCTCAGTATAGGTACTTAGTCATACAACAGTGCAAGCTTAAGTCACAAGTTTGGGTTATTCTACTTCAGTCTCAAGTTCGTCATAGTGGGTTTTCTCCATCAGTAGTCACTACATGAAGCCGTTGTTTTTGATACAAGAGGTTAGATTGGGTATATCGACATCTTCTCACGGGCTGATATGATTCCCGATAAAGGGCTTCCAGTTTGTATTTCACGTACACATCAGTATGCTGATTCCGATTAATCGTAACCAGCAGGGGAGAGAAATGTACGGGCTGATCTCTCATGGGAAAAATAACTGGGATGCATTTGGTGAGATAAAGATGTTGATACCATATTCCCCCGAACTGCAGGGCACTCAGGGCATTCAAAATATGAGGTTGTCAGTTTATGGGAGAGCACTAATTAGGGGAGAGCACTTAGGGCACTCTGAATTAAACCCTAATTAGATTTGCTCACTTAGTTCGTCTGCAAGTAAAGAAATGGCGACTGAGAAGATTATGCAAGCTGAACGAAGTAATGAAGTTTGAAGATCTTTCTCATGTTTTTGTATTGAATTTTACTTGTAGGGAACATTGTAAGCAATTCCAGTATGACATCACTTTGGAGAGAGATTGTTAGCTTTAAAGTTTTGTCATATGTCGGAATTGCATAGTTTGTAAATACAAGGACTAGTCTTGCCAATAAGCCATAGATATCTTTGTCTAAATACCCTCCTAGTTGTGTAGGAGGGTTTGGGATTCACAGGTTATTCTTTTGGAGGTATATATGTTTTCTCTGCTTCTCTCACTAGAAAACATATACACCTCCGCCAATCTATTAATAAGATCATGCTTAATCGTTATCTAGTGTTTCCCCACCTCTAAATCATGGATCTTTCTCTCTACACCCCTAACTTATCAAAGCAATACGAATGAAAAGTTTGATGTGAATACCGATTATACCCTTAATTTAAGTGTAAATTCAAATTATGAAAAGTACTTTAAAAGGACAAAACTCAAAATTTCGTAGCTGATTTTTTATTCATATTAGTTTAATATGTTAGTGTTAGGTTCAATCTTGCCGTTCAATCATTATTCGGATCAAATTTGATCGGAATTGGTGTAAACTAAAACAAATACATAGTTTGGTGGCCTATTAGTTACTTTTATTAAATGGGTGGCATATATGGAAAAAGCTTAAAAGTTTGGTGGCATCCCGATATATTATCCCTGATGTGTTTTTTTTAGGTCTATAATAAACTACCAAGTTTTAAATTTATTTATTGCCGAACTAACCTATAGACTCTAAACACTCACGAGCAGTGTACCCGATCAATGTAGATAGTTTTTTGGTAAGTAAGGGTCGTTCACTAGGAGCGAAGCTAAAGTGATCTAAAGGTATTCTAATTACTAAACTAACTAACCTAGAAAGCAAGTAAATATTTTTGGGGTTTTAGCCTGAGAGGCTATCACGATTTTGTGTGTTTAATTAAACTAAATACGAGAAAATAAATATTAAACTAATTAAAAGCAAATTAAAGATAGATGAAGATATATAGGAAAAACGGGTTAGCCAAGCCTAATCCATCTTATAGTTATATAAGCTTATGTCTACTTGTTTTAATTCATTCAATTGTTTTGCCGCCAATCCGATTATCAATCCTGTCACGATTAAATAACCTACCATCGTGGTGGGAAAGAGGACATGATCATAGTGACCTATCTAGCATCAATACTAACTTATTGCTTTAAACCGTCTAACCTAGTTTGGCATTACGCGCTACTAGTCCTAATAGTTGCATGAGGCACGGTTCCGGTGTGTTCCCTCTAAGCCGTCTATATAGGATTCGGATTACTACACTTATGATTCAATTAAAGTAACCACAATTACAGATAGTTAAATTACAATATTAAACCAATAAGTTCATAATCTAGTTACATAGACTTTTACTAGTTATAAGCAATAAACGAGTTTTTATCGATAAGCACCCAATCCAATAACAAAGTAAACACATCAACACAAACATAAAAACTAATAAAACTTCATAAAAATGGCTAACACCTAAGGGTGTTAGCCCTTAATCTCTGTAAAAGATAGAGTATACATTGCGAATAAACATAGAGAATTCATGAATAAAATACTTATGCTAACCGAATGATACATGACGTTAAGTATTGAGAAGTTCTTCATCGATCTTCGAGGAGGTGTTGGGGACGAGTTGGGGGTGTCCCCAACTGATAATGGGTATTCTGATGCTCCTCTGATCCCCCTTCAAATCGTCCATAGGGATGTGGTATTTATAGGGGTAAGGAAGAGTAGCCTCCAAGTTTACCAAAAATTAGTCTGCTGCTGTTCCGACCCCGATACGGCGCATCTAAAAGCCCTATGCGCCGCATCTCCTTCTGAATCAGATAGATTTTCTTTTTCTCTTCGCGTGGCCGCTTGAATCAACTAAAACGGAGTCCGGATGAAGATTTTACGGCCAATATACGAAAGCATCTTCGAGTGTCGACTTATAATCTTTGACTTCTTCATTAAGCTTCTAATCTTCACTTGACTTCTTGGTAAGGATTGTATATGGCCGATACGGCGCATTGAATTGGTCCAATGAGGCGTATCAAGGTAACTTCGCGTGGGGTCCAAGATTATAATATTCTGGAATATTCGTACACCGTCTTCAGATGCGGCGTATCTTGAATCTTCTATGCGGCGCATGTCCTTCAATATCTTGGATAATCTTTGGTGAAGTCTTGAGAGTGATATGCCGTATGTCAGAAATGTAATGCGGCGTATCTGAAGTGGAACAAGTTGGTTCTTCGTTGACCAAAGTTTCATATGCGGCGCATGGTATAATTACATGCGGCACATTCTTCAAAGTCAGGCAATGGTCTTCGAATTCATCTAAGTGTGTCGATACGGCGTATCTGTCTAGAATGACACGACGTATCTCCTTGAGTTCGGTAGACTTTTTCCATCTTGATCATTTATCTCCATATTTCGTCCAAAATCACTAACTTTCACCAAATGCTTGTTTATAACTGAGAATTACAAAAGTAGGCGATTAAGTATCAATTCCCATATAAAATATAATAAAACAAGCAATATACATAGGATACATGATGCTAATAAAATGTACTTATTTGATGTCATCAAATATCCCCCCACTTGAACTTTACTTGTCCTCAAGTAAACCTTAGATTAAAACTTATGAAAATGTATCCTAAAAGATATTAGGATGTATTTTTATAGTTAAGCACTTATTCGTTTTATCATAATTGCACAACCAAACACTTAACGAATTAGAAATAAAATAGAATATTTCGATAAAAGCAAATCTAATCGTTTAACTGTCCAGTCGTGACGAATATTCTATCATAAGCTTGGCAATGATACGCATCTCCCCCACTAAAGCTAAGGAATAACAAGTCTAAAGCGGTAAAAAGGGTTTGTTGGTTAAGGGTTAATCATTCTTCTTAATCTCTATCGATCTCAAATTCCAGAAAAGGCGACAAAATCACAAATACATGATCGAATCCACGACCACGATACTTGCAATTGCTCAAATCCTTAACTCGAATAGGCTAAAGATAGGACCAAGTAATCTTTACCAATAATATTATATCAAAAAGGGCGACAAAATCATAAATACATAGCCGAATCCACGACTACGATACTTAAGATTGCTCAAATCCCTAATCTCAATAAATCAAAGGTTTGGATGAAGAATGATATAGGGTATGGATAATATTTGGGATATAAATTGGTGTAAAATGAAAAATAAACAAAACAAATAGATTAAAATCCTAAGTGTGGTTAATTACTTTCCCAACCATCCCATGAATAAGACTCATATCATTGACTAACTCACGCTTTGACACTTGAAACTCACGCTTTGGGTAGACACGAATTAGACTCAATTAAATCTTAATCATCATCACAAAATAAACCTTAGTTGGCGTTCCCATAACGGCCAACTCCCATTCAATCCATAAATATAGTACAACAACAATAATGATAACTTTACATAACTTTACAATGTTGGTATAAACAAACTTCCAACTTCTTCTTTCTTTTTCTTTTCTCATTTTTTCGATTTTTTTTTTTTATTTTATTTTTTTTTTTATTTTTTTTTTTTTTCAAACTACTAACATAAACATAGATGTGTAAAATTTCACCACATCACTATAACGATAACTCTGGATAATTTTTCCATACTTTTCATGACTTCAGAAATAACGGTAATAGTGAAAGTAGTAAACACACGAAAATCAAGACTCAAAATATACAATATCTACTTTCACTCCAATTGCATTGTGCAATTTCCCGACCTAACCATAGATAATGAATTACGCATGCGAACACAGTTAATTGTAAGGAAACACACTTTGCCTAAAGTAACTAACCACGGACCTTAATCTACAGGGTAGGCTAAGGTGTAAGGGTTTAACGAAACATTTTAAACATTGGTGTAAGAAACGAAAGGAATGGCTCTGAGGGTTTTTCTAGGGGTATCTTACTCTAAAAATGAGAGTAAACAAAGGGTTTATACGGGGGTTAACTAACCAGTGTAGTTAGTTAATAACACATAACATATATAGGCTTTTTGGGTGTAATCCTAGAAATTTACCAAGTTAGACAAGTCACTCCAATTATATCAATAATACTCATTATGGTGGTCTCGAATAGTATACAAGCCAAGTTCTAAGTTTACAAGTCACCGGCACACTCATAGATTAAAGTTCACAATTTTTGAAAATAAGGTTATGTGTGCAGCTATGCAACTTAGATTAAACAAAAACATGCTAAAAAAATTTTTAAATTTTTATAATTAAGCATAGATTAAAGCATATTTTTGAAAAATTAAGGACAAGTAACGTTCTAATTCTCCATCCCCCCACTTAAGTTAAACAACGTCCTCGTTGTTTGTATTTGAAATTAAAAACAAGAGATAGAAAGAATTAGAACGGAGAACTCCCCTGAGATTTGCTCGGTATGATCTTCCAATGTAAACGTGCGAGCGTATATAATGCGGGAGTCCATCAACCTCTTCAATTGTCCAGACCTGTAAAAATATAGAGACCACAGAAAAAGAATCTCGAGAGCATCTCGTTAATCATTGGTTAGGAAAATAAAAATACGGGAAATTACAGGCCAGAGTGTCGATGCGCCGTATCCATGGAATATTGGATACGCCGCATCAACTTCCTGTAACTAATACACCGCATCCACTAAAAGTACATGCGTCGTATTGACCAACTGACAGAAATACGAAAATAAAAATAAACTAAAAACAAAATAAAAGACAAGCATGGGTTGCCTCCCAAGAAGCGCTTGTTTTTGTTAGAGTCACGAGCCTGACTCCACCCTTATTTACTAGGCAATAGGGTGTTTTTCCCCCCACTTGCGGTCAAGTGTGGGTGATAGTAGCGATAAGCACCATAACGGTGTAAATTTGCTACTAGAGATGGATAGAATATGTAAAGATAATACCTTGGCAATATGTGTACTTCGTTCATTACCTTACCCGGTTTGGTTGTTAAATTGGATGACATGAACATTACATGTGAGAGAGTAGTATGTTGAGGATCAATGAATCTCCCTTTTTCTTCGTTTGTTCTATTGGTAGTAAGGCGTCCCTTGACTTCCATAAAAGATGAGAAAGGGTCTTTGGCGAGTAAAAATTCGGGTTCCTCTATATCCTTCATAGGATTGAAATCATCCTCTTCAATCATGGTCGTGTCCATCAGCTCATCCTTGAATTCTTTTTCGAGCTCCACCAAAAATGGGTTGATAACAGGTGCTTTATATTCATCATTAGTTGGTGTAGTAAATCCACCTCATCATTCTTTCGTTTTGCAACCTGTTTAGGAAAACTAGCAAGATTATTAGTAACGGGATTAATAATATTAAATAAATTAGTACCACTTTTTGTTGTAAGTGACTCCAATTCATCTTGTGAGTCTCCATCTTCAACTAGTGGTCTTGCAATTTCATCTTTATCCCGAATAGCCGCCTCAAATAAGTCATCCCACATTTCTTCAAAATCCTTTGTGGGGTCATAATTTGGCTCATTTGTTCCACGCATGAATATTTCATTTTGTTGTGGCAATTGCGGTATGGCATCGTACACAATACAATCAAAACCTTCAATATTAGAATACTCATTATCTTCATCCGATGGAATATCATCATGGTGTTTTTGATATGATGAGAATATATTTTCCAACTCGGGTGAAAAATCACAAGTAATAGCAACATACACCATTGTTCCACATTCATCTTCATTTTCATCATAAGCACTTTCGGATGAATAAGCTTCTTTGTAAACAATTGCCGGATTTTCATTCAAATCAAACACTTGTGACTCTTCTTCATCTTGGGCAACTTCCGGAGAAATAACATCATCAATAACTATTGCCGGAAACCTAATTGCACCAAAATCGTATGATTCTTCTTCATCATCATCATTGGATAAAGTCCAAGTGTGTCGAAATGGCAATTTGTTTCTTTCTTTCCCTGATTTTTCCTGCTTTGATAATAAGTACTCTTCCATCGTGGGTTCTTTATCATTGATGACTTGTGCACCATATCTTGCTCTTTCCCAATCGTAAACCTTTTTATTGCTCAAGGACCTTTCATTGTTAAGCCTAAGATATTCTTCCATAGTTATGTCCGGATTGTCCATCATCATTATTACCTGAAAGATAAACAACCAAGAACAGCAGTAACCTAAACAAAAATAAAAACTATACTAATAAAAATTTAATAAACACAAAAAATAAAAAACAAAAAATATTTTTGGTGTCACAGAAAATCGATGCGCCGTATCCAACAGACAATGGATACGCCGTATCGACACAAGATAATATGCCGTATCCAACAGACAATGGATAC
This sequence comes from Artemisia tridentata subsp. tridentata, assembly GCA_021014915.2. NCBI lineage: Eukaryota > Viridiplantae > Streptophyta > Magnoliopsida > Asterales > Asteraceae > Artemisia > Artemisia tridentata. Next base: position 17,963,420 of record CP139506.1, on the reverse strand, counting down.
GCCGTATTAGCTTTCTGTAACAGATTTTTCAAATTATATAATACTAAAAAAAAATCACACAAACTAAAAAAAAATTGTCGCAGAACGTCAATGCGCCGTATTCACAGACAAGAATATGCCGTATTGAAATCAGACAGATGTGCCGTATTCACAGACAAGAATACGCTGAATTGCCTTTCTGAGACAGAAACACAGAATGACAAAAACACACAGAAACTAACGAAAACAAATAAAAACTAAAATACCAATAAATCAAATTAAACAATCACTCCCCGGCAACGGCGCCAAAAACTTGATGTGTTTTTTTAGGTCAATAATAAACTACCAAGTTTTAAATTTATTTATTGCCGAACTAACCTATAGACTCTAAACACTCACGAGCAGTGTACCCGATCAATGTAGATAGTTTTTAGGTAAGTAAGGGTCGTTCACTAGGAGCGAAGCTAAAGTGATCTAAAGGTATTCTAATTACTAAACTAACTAACCTAGAAAGCAAGTAAATATTTTTGGGGTTTTAGCCTGAGAGGCTATCACGATTTTGTGTGTTTAATTAAACTAAATACGAGAAAATAAATATTAAACTAATTAAAAGCAAATTAAAGATAGATGAAGATATATAGGAAGAACGGGTTAGCCAAGCCTAATCCATCTTATAGTTATATAAGCTTATGTCTACTTGTTTTAATTCATTCAATTGTTTTGCCGCCAATCCGATTATCAATCCTGTCACGATTAAATAACCTACCATCGTGGTGGGAAAGAGGACATGATCATAGTGACCTATCTAGCATCAATACTAACTTATTGCTTTAAACCGTCTAACCTAGTTTGGCATTACGCGCTACTAGTCCTAATAGTTGCATGAGGCACGGTTCCGGTGTGTTCCCTCTAAGCCGTCTATATAGGATTCGGATTACTACACTTATGATTCAATTAAAGTAACCACAATTACAGATAGTTAAATTACAATATTAAACCAATAAGTTCATAATCTAGTTACATAGACTTTTACTAGTTATAAGCAATAAACGAGTTTTTATCGATAAGCACCCAATCCAATAACAAAGTAAACACATCAACACAAACATAAAAACTAATAAAACTTCATAAAAATGGCTACCACCTAAGGGTGTTAGCCCTTAATCTCTGTAAAAGATAGAGTATACATTGCGAATAAACATAGAGAATTCATGAATAAAATACTTATGCTAACCGAATGATACATGACGTTAAGTATTGAGATGTTCTTCATCGATCTTCGAGGAGGTGTTGGGGACGAGTTGGGGGTGTCCCCAACTGATAATGGGTATTCTGATGCTCCTCTGATCCCCCTTCAAATCGTCCATAGGGATGTGGTATTTATAGGGGTAAGGAAGAGTAGCCTCCAAGTTTACCAAAAATTAGTCTGCTGCTGTTCCGACCCCGATACGGCGCATCTAAAATCCCTATGCGCCGCATCTCCTTCTGAATCAGATAGATTTTCTTTTTCTCTTCGCGTGGCCGCTTGAATCAACTAAAACGGAGTCCGGATGAAGATTTTACGGCCAATATACGAAAGCATCTTCGAGTGTCGACTTATAATCTTTGACTTCTTCATTAAGCTTCTAATCTTCACTTGACTTCTTGGTAAGGATTGTATATGGCCGATACGGCGCATTGAATTGGTCCAATGCGGCGTATCAAGGTAACTTCGCGTGGGGTCCAAGATTATAATATTCTGGAATATTCGTACACCGTCTTCAGATGCGGCGTATCTTGAATCTTCTATGCGGCGCATGTCCTTCAATATCTTGGATAATCTTTGGTGAAGTCTTGAGAGTGATATGCCGTATGTCAGAAATGTAATGCGGCGTATCTGAAGTGGAACAAGTTGGTTCTTCGTTGACCAAAGTTTCATATGCGGCGCATGGTATAATTACATGCGGCGCATTCTTCAAAGTCAGGCAATGGTCTTCGAATTCATCTAAGTGTGTCGATACGGCGTATCTGTCTAGAATGACATGGCGTATCTCCTTGAGTTCAGTAGACTTTTTCCATCTTGATCATTTATCTCCATATTTCGTCCAAAATCACTAACTTTCACCAAATGCTTGTTTATAACTGAGAATTACAAAAGTAGGCGATTAAGTATTAATTCCCATATAAAATATAATAAAACAAGCAATATAAATAGGATACATGATGCTAATAAAATGTACTTATTTGATGTCATCAATCCCTTTATTTTAATTCTTAAATATGTATAACTATATCTATAAGGAAATTTGCATTTATGACACCGAAGCTAACACTTATTTTCTGCTTGACTTAACTTTGTGACATATTGCTAAAACGATAACTTTTTTTCTATATTCAAGATCACCCTATCATTGTGTACTTTAATATATTTAATACATATGTTTGGTATGTTCAATATGTGACGCCTAACTAAAGCTACATTTGTAGCTTTTGCAAATACCCATAAGTTACTAAATCTAACTTTTTTCATCTCAAATAGCATTTCAAAGCAAAAACAATGAATGTGATAAAATGCGATTATATTACGAACCCAATGTGAATTCGATACACATGACATACAAATATGCTAGATCAGTCGTGTGCGCTGTGATAATATTTGTGATCGAATTGTGAAGTATTATGAATTCATTATCCTTGTTTATAGTTACCGGAAAATCTATAGTCCGTGTTAACCCAACCTTCCTTAAAAACTCATCTCAAATGTTAAACCGTGAGTTCCTTTAGAAAGTTTTCAAAGTGAAGCCTTTGTCACTACAAGAGATTAGGGCTGAGCATCTGTCTAAAACCGACCCGACCCGACCCGAACCGACAAAACTGAAAACCGAAAATCATGAAAACCCTAAACCAAAACCGAACCCGAACCGAATATGGTCGGTTCGGTTCGGTTTTATGTCGGGTCCGTTGGTTCGGTTCGGTTTAGGTGTGCTTATGTGTGTTTTTGTCGGTTTTAGGTTGAACCGAACCGACCCAAAACCGAAAATCGTGAAAAACCTAAACCAAAACCGAACCGAAGGGTTGTCGGGTCGGCTCGGTGTTTGTCGGTTCGGTCGGTTTTGTCGGTCCTGTTCGGTTTTGAACCTTCCATGCTCAGCCCTACAAGAGATTACAAACTTAGACTTCGTCAATACACTATGGTTAATCTATAGATTTCGTCGCACTAATCAAAAGTAAGTTGCGTTTTAGTCTGGCGTGATTCATCTAGTTGAAACAAGATGCGACTTTGGGAATAAAAAGTAATTGTGAACTGCATGTTCGAAATACTTATGTTGGTGACTTTGCATCTTCATGGTTTCTATGTATATCCGGTCTGATTCATCCATTTTTCCATGATAAATCTATGTCGTGTGACAATTTCCCTATGATAGATTTATGTCGTTATTAACAATTAAGGCCATACTAGCTATGTAAATCGTAACGTGTATGTACCGAATTGAATTTAATATTAAATTGAATTGAATTGAATTTTAAAACAATCACTTTTAGAAAAAATACAACCGAATATCTAAGAATCATAGACTTCGCCTACTTTTGTGTCGTGCTTTAATGACTTCGGTGTTATCTTCCGTTTCTCATGTTGGGCTTCATTGACCGGTGTCAAAGTTGCTGTAAAATATGAAGTTCTGATGTTGTGCTTCATTGCTTTCTTCCTCTTCGTAGCCAAAGAAGAGAGAAAAGACAATGGTATTATCCTAAGCATGAAACGTTCTTTAAATTTTCCTTGTCCTTGTTTTTCAAAAAAAGTCACCCATCCGTAAGATGTAGAAGAAAACTAGTAAAGCCTTTGTCAATATTGTGTTACTCTATTGTTTAAGAAATAATACATGTTTGGCATCAGCCCCACGGGTTTAATTCGCTACGGGTGTTTGACATTTTTCATCAAATAAGGTTGAGAACACGGGAATGGAGTTTACTTGTGAACCTTTTGCTAGTATATATGATCAAACCATATACTCCTCCACTTTGAGGTCTAGAATAATATATAGCTACATGAATGTGATCAGTCACAAAAAGGAGTCCTAAATCACATTTCAGCAAATTGGTTCTATAGAATTAAATCCATTCGTAACAAGGCAACATTCGGTTTCGATGATAGCTCAGAGCACTGTTCTTGAAACCTAATGTTGCCCATGAATTCTGCCGATGACCTTCGAATATTAGAATTAAAAGTTCATCACGTCTATAGATAACCTTTTTTAGATGATGTTATCAAGGTCGGTCAAATTATGGGTTTTAACATGGAAGGATGTATAAATGACATGAAGAGCATTATTGGTTCTCAAGGAGTTCGAGATGGTTTTAAATGAATTGCTTATCAATCAATATTCAAGGCCTAGGATCCAAGGCCAAGAAAGATTGGATTAAGGGATTAAACAATTCTCATAAGGTGACATTCTTATCTATCCAAGAAACTAAAATGGATAGTATTTCGGAGATAGAGATTAAAGCGTTATGGGGTAATTACAGTTTCGAGTATATTTTTAGTGAAGCCGTTGGTGCATCAGGAGGAATCTTATGTGTGTGGTATCCGTGTTACTTTCGCAAGGATCATCATATTCTCTTGGATAATGTTGTTGTGTCTTTATGGTACGTGGATTCCTAAACGTGAGAAAGTTATGATGATTTCTATTTATGCTCCACAATCAACTACTGGAAAACGTACTCTTTGGGACTATATTTCATCGTTAGTTTGTAGATGGAATGGTTTGTGTATGGTCATGGGCGATTTTAACGAGGTTAGATATAAGGAAGATCGGTTGGGGTCAATTTTTAATGCCCAAGGTGCTAATGAATTCAATTGTTTCATCTCTAGTTCGGAGCTCATTGAAATTCAACTGGAGGGTTTTACCTTTACTTGGACTCATCCATCGTCTAAGAAAATGAGTAAACTGGATCGGTTTTTTGTTAATGACGAGATGCTTTCTTCATTTCCTCATTTATCGGGTGTTTGTCTTGATCGCCATCTTTCTGATCATCGGCCGATTCTTCTTCGTGAAGTAGTTACTGATTATGGGCCGACTCCTTTTCGCTTCTATCACTCTTGGTTTAGCATTGAGGGTTTTGATCAAATGGTGCGTGAGACATGGAGTAAAATTGTTCTTGATGATCGTAATGTGATGATTCGATTAAAAAAGAAACTTCAAATCCTCAAAAAGGAAATTCGGGTATGGATAGGTCATTACAAAAAAAAATCTTGATGGTCGTATTAATGATCTCAAATCCAGATTGAGAGATATTGATAGGATTGTAGATAGTGGGGGCGCCAATGATGATGTTCTTTTGTCGCGTGTAAATTTTTAAAAGAAGTTCATGATATTCAAAATTCTATTAATCATGAGGGTTTTCAAAAGGCGAAGATTAAATGGGCGGTAGAGGGAGACGAAAATTCAAAATTCTTCCATGGAATGATTAATCGCAGGCGTGCCAACTTGGCTGTTAAAGGCGTTATGGTAGATGGTGAATGGGTGGATGATCCTACTCGTGTCAAAGATGAATTTAAGTCTCATTTTGCTAGCAGGTTTCAAGCTCCAAATAATAACAGATGTGGTCTTAATTTTACGTTCCCTAAGTACTTGAATACTATCCAGGCCGAAGAGTTGGAGAGTCCGATTTCTATTGAGGAAGTGCGGAAAGCAGTGTGGGGATGTGGGGATAATAAATCTCCTGGTCCAGATGGTTTTACAGTTGAATTCTTTCGTAAATATTGGGACATTCTTGGATCTGATTTCTATGATGCGGTAGTGTGGTTTTTTGACAATGGTTCGTTTGCTAGAGGTTGCAATACCTCTTTCATAACTCTTATTCCGAAAATTCATGATCCCAAGTTCGTAAGTGACTATCGGCCTATTAGTTTGATTGGTTGTCTTTACAAGGTTATCACCAAAATTCTAGCTAACCGTCTTTCGTTGATCATCCCGGATCTCATATCAGACGTTCAATCTGCCTTTTTGCCTAATAGGCAAATTCTCGATGGTCCGTTCATTATTAATGAATTATTATCTTGGTGCAAATATAAGAAGCAACAAGCAATGGTGTTTAAAGTAGACTTTGAGAAGGCTTACGATTCGGTAAGATGGGATTTTCTACAGGATATTCTTACAGCTTTTGGTTTTGGCGCTAAATGGCGTTCATGGATCCGTGGATGTTTACAATCTGCCACGGCGTCGGTTCTTCTCAATGGTAGTCCAACTTCTGAATTCCAATTCCAATTTGGCTTAAAACAGGGGGACCCGTTAGCTCCATTTTTATTTATTCTCGTTATAGAAACTCTTCATTTATCTTTTGTCAGGGCCATTGATGCGGGTATTTTCAAAGGTCTCAATATTGGAACGTCTTTTACGATATCTCATCTTTTTTACGCGGACGACGCGGTTTTTATCGGAGAATGGTCTAATGCTAATATTTCGGGAATTACTAAAATTCTGAAATGTTTTTCTTTATTATCTGGTCTCAAGATTAATTTAAAGAAGAGTCATCTTCTTGGAGTCGGGGTCACTAATGAGATTATTCAAGTTACTGCAGAAAATCTTGGTTGTGCAACTATGAAGATTCCTTTTAAATATTTAGGTGTTATGGTTGGGGGCAATTGCTCCAAGGTGCAGGCATGGGAGGATACTATTTCTAAGGTTAAGGCTCGCTTATCTAATTGGAAACTCAAAGCTTTATCAATTGGAGGTAGGTTCACCCTTCTTAGATCAGTTCTTGGGTCGACACCTATTTATAACATGTCCATTTACAAGATGCCGAACTCGGTTTTGCATATGCTGGAATCTATTCGTAGGAATTTTTTTAATGGAGTCCATGGCGATGAGAGGAAAATTACATGGGTTAAATGGTCTAGAATCCTTGCATCTAAGAAGTATGGTGGATTGGGTGTTTCGAGTTTTCATGCATTAAATAGGGCTCTCCTATTTAAGTGGATTTGGAGATACATTTCTGGTGATAATTTGCTTTGGTGTCGTTTCATTAAGGCTATGCACGGCAACAATTTATCCAAGTCGTCCAAATTTCGGTCATCGAATTGGATCACCATAGTTCGGGAAGTTTTCAGGCCTAAAGATTGCGGTGTGGATTTACTTTCTTACTGTCATCGTCGTGTTGGAAATGGTCTATGTACGAAATTTTGGAAGGACTTATGGATTGGTGATACTCGTTTGTGTGATTTGTTCCCTCGTATTTACGCCCTCGAGTCTAATAAAGATGCCTTGGTGGTTGAGAAACTATATTCGATGTCTGCTTCTTTTCGCCGTGATGCGAGAGGAGGTGTTGAGGCGTCCCAGCTTGATCTTTTGCAAGAGCTTATTCAAAATGTGATTTTGTCTAACATGGATGATAGGTGGTCGTGGGATTTGAATGGGGAAGGTGTCTTCAGGGTTAGAGATGTGCGGGTTTGCATCGATGAATTCTTTCTTCCTAAGGCTGATACTGCTACTAGATGGGTTAAATACGTTCCAATTAAAGTTAACATTTTCGTTTGGAAGCTTTTCTTGGATCGTTTACGTACTCGGGATAACCTGCTGCGTCGTGGTGTTCTTGTTCATAATACTTCGTGCCCGATCTGCTCTTCTGCTCAAGAGGATTGTTCGCACCTCTTCTTCAGGTGTGGTTTGGTTACGGATACTGTTAGGCGTATTTGCCAGTGGTGGAATATAGCTTGGTCTCCCCTTGGATCTTATGCTGAGTGGCTTTCGTGGTTCAAGGCCATCAGGTTGAATTCGTTTCTTAAAACTTTGTTGGAAGGGGTTTTTTATACCGCTTGGTGGAGTGTTTGGTTTTTTCGCAATCAGGTGCTGTTTTCCTCTCAAGTTCCCCGGAAGGATGTTTTGTTTGATGACATTGTTGCTCGTACTTTTTTATGGTGTCATTCCAGGTGTAATCGTTCTTTTAGTTGGGATAGATGGTTACAACATCCTTATTTAATATCTTTGTAATAGTTGTGCTAGCTCCTTGCTAGTTGTTTTTTCTTTAATAAAAGTTGCCGTTCAAAAAAAAAAAGGAGTAGAACAATATGGTTTATATTGTGAAACATGAGTAGAAATAATTAATGTGTCGTGAAGGAAGCATTTATTGATAAATGTATTCAAAAATGTGATATAATGAGTTAATTACCAACGTGTTTATATACGGAAACCGGAAAAGTTAAGTTTATATTTCGCAGATGTTTCATAATTTATGTTTTGCATTCTAATTTAAATAGAAAAAGTACGAGTTTCGATTCACATTCGCAATCATTTTGAAATTTTAATGATGACCTTTTGTATTCTTCTGCCTCTCCCAAGTCGCCTTCTTATAAAAGGTCTCATGTCTCGCTTCAAATAATTATAAACAATAAACCCTAAACCTAAACTAAACAACCCATTGGGTTCTACGACACAATCTCGTTTCATTGAGAAACAATGTGAGGATTTTCTGGTGGGGGATAGTACTTTAAAGGAAGAACTACTAGAAAAGGTCTCTACTCTGCAGGCGGCAATAAAAGAAAAAAAATTGAAAAGATAAAAGAGATCGAACAACTAGATTATATCCGTGCAAAAAGTTGCAGGGAAGTTGTCACGTTTTCTATGACGATATATGGGGTCCGCGTGTCTATTTTGGGAGAATGTATTAAGCAGTTGAAGAGACTTGACGAACCCATTGCTGCAAAAAGGTTGCATGCATGTCAATGTTTTGTTGTTCAACTTTATATTTCTCCCTTCTCTTTTGAATGAATAAAAGTCAAACTTTACTTTTTATTATTGTTCAGTTTCTTTTATATTTTTGGTTACAAAATATTTGATATAGTTAAGAATACAAAACGTCCGATTAAATGTAGATTGGAGTATCCGATGCAACTTAATTTCATTTCTCTGTATACGATTTGATTTTGACTTTTTTGCGAAAAAACAATAAAGGTAAATACACTCTTATATATACACATTCACCTAGAAATACTTTCAACCATAGGTATACCAACCCCGTAGTTCTAAAGGTGAAATCTACATGGCTTCCTCTTTCCAAATGACCTCACCATCAAGGCCAAACTCGAAATCTTTATCAAGTTTAGATACTATAGAAAGCCTTTTGATACCAAATTGGACGCCTAAAAAAGAAAACTTCGTCTTGCTGAGAAGAGGGAAGTCGCATTAGTGATAAAACAAGTAGCAAAAGATGAAAAAAGATTGCTTATACTACACGGTGATAATAAACGACTGCAAAGGAGCGTTAAGGAAAGAAAAAAAGAAATTGAGTACTACACAACTAAAAATCTTTGATGTTGTAGTGTTAAATCCTGAATGTTCGTTTCAAGTGTTTTTTGTTTAAATTAATGTACTTTTTATCTTGTGTTTGTTTTTAATAATGTTATTATAAATTATGTTAACATCACATCAAATTACCTAGTGATGTGGGGGACTGCGAACCCTTGCAAGAAGTTTTACCTATCAAGGAAACCTCAAGAAGTTTTACAATCCTCCTAGGCAGTGTACCTAACCGTTGTAGTGTAGTATAGGTAAGACACGAGGGATTGATCGTTCTCTAGGGGAATAGTTTCGTTAGTCAAAGTGTATGACGAGATAGGTCTAGAGGTGAGGGATGATTCTTTTTGTATTTTTATATTTTATGAAAAGCAAGTGAAAATCTCGGGTTTTGAAAGGCTTGGCGAAATTAGTTACTAATTAACTAACCCAAAAACTAATAAGTAAACTAAATGAAACTAATATGCAAGAAAAGTAAATTGGTGGTAACTCTTATGATAGGTAAAACGTATTCACTTAGATTTCCTTACTCCCTGGTTATCTCCTATTGATTTGTTGAATTGTCACGTCCTTGTTTTAATTGAAGCGTTGTATTCCTTAATATTGATCGTGGGGGGGGGGGGGGGGCGCCGAAGTCCCTAACTCTATGAACATTAGTCTCCCCTAAACCCTTAAAGTCTATTAAGTTTTCTAAGATCTACAAGCCGCAATTCCTGCAATAAATACAACGAGAAAAACCAATAGTGCACTCTACGGTTGCGTTTAGTAAGACGTTCAAGCTAACACATATAAGAAAATAGCCAGTTCTCCGACTCCTAACGCGAGGCAATCAATAAAACAAGAGACAACAAATCAATGATCAATAACTAGGTTTCATTATATCTAAGCAAACACTAATTAACTTAAGCTATCATGTTAAAGAAAAGAGAAGATAAACAAATAACCAAACAACACATAGACATACTGAATGATTAAAGGGATAACTTATCTTCAACAAAACATGTGTTTTGGGGGCTGTAAAAGCCTTACAAAACCTCTGAAAATCGTTTAGGGTTCACCTCCTCAAAGTGTTACCCGGATTATGGAAAACATACGAATATATATAGATTTACAATTATGACGGCGTCACCTTATAGGTTGTGACACCGTCAGCCCGCCGCCATTAGGGTTTCGTTTTGTGCAAGTCGCCATTTTTACGGCGTTGCTTGGAACCTTTGACGTCGTCATGATAGTCTCTGACATCGTCCCTTAGTAAATGATATGGGCCGTCTCTTGTTAAAATTGTACGTGGTCTTCAAATTGCACCTAACGCCGTCAGGTTGTAAAGTCTTCAGATTCATCTGAGGCGTCGCTTGTTAATTTTCCACCAAAAATCCATCTTTAGTAACAAGTGACGGTGTCACTTGGTAAAGTGTGACGCCGTCAGACTCCCTTATCTGACAGAATTTGAGACTTGATCGTTTTCTTCACTTTTTCGTCCAAATAAGCCATAAATGTGCCGAATTCCATATTTTCTCGTCCCAAGTACCTAAAATGCAAAAAGAAACGATTTAAGGCAATATTTGATCATATAAATATGATTTTTGGCTTAAATGACCCCTTAAAAAGGTATCAAATAAATCCTTATCAAATATCCCTACACTTGGGATTTGCTTGTCCTCAAGAAAATATGCTTTTATCCTAATCAAAATACAAGTTAAGGGTCATTTAACATTAATATAAAAGTAATTACAACATACAATCGTTCCACGTTAGTCAAAATAAGCACGAAAATTATATACTAGCACCTCACATAAAGTGTTTGGATTCTCACATCTCTCGGGTGTATAAAGTTATATAACATGTATGGAAACGGGAAAATAAAACACTCTCTACCTGTCATAGCACATAGATTACCATAAGCTTGAAAAAGGATCAAACATCCACCACTTTGGCGTAAGCACCTAGGATAAACTATCAAAGAGGGCTTTTAAAGGGTTGTAAAGTTAGGTGTAAGGGTATGGAAAACACGGTTTGTTGGATATAGGGAATTTTACTGGTGGCAAGCTAATCATCTAAGTCAATCACATGTACACGGTTTGTTGGATATAGGGAAAACACGGCTTGTTGGATATAGGGAATTTTACAAGATGGCGTTGCTAAGCCAAGACTCGACTAGCTAACTACTAACTCTTTTTTGTATTTTTCTTGACACTTTCTTGACTAAAACAAAAAATAAAGGCGGGATGGTAGTCCGTATATATATATATATATATATATATATATATATATATATATATATATATATATATATATATATATATATATATATATATATATATATATATATATATATATATATATATATATATATATATTTTAATATCTCCATCCTATATAAAGGAGTGTTGTTCTACAAAATCTCCTTGAAAAATATTAATCAACTACCACGTGTAAAATCAGAAATATTCTATGACCGTCGATTTTGTGGAACGTGTTTTGGGCGGAACAACTTACAAACTATCCATTCCATTCTTTCCATCTCAAAAAAAAAACACACACACACAATTCGATCCTCTCAAACTCTCTCCCACAAACATTCACCGATTAGATTAGATCTTGAAAAATAAATCCTTTAAATCGAATAATCAATCTGGATGATAATTGATTCAATCAGGTATACTCTCAATTACACGTAACCTAATTTCTTAATCATGCCGCCTAAATCATTCCGATTGTTAAAAATGGATGCAAAAAGATGGCAATCCATTGATGATGCTGCGTTTTTCTTCACTTTTTAATTCATTATATCGTGTATTAATTGTATGAATTAACCAATTTTGAATTTGATTTTTTTTTCTGGCGTGAATTTGATTTTTAGGGTTTTTTGAATTGGGGTTTTTTCGAATTGATGATTTTTATGTGGTTACATGCGTGATTTTTGTAGGTTAAATGCTTGCCGAAAATGTCATATTGAATCTATACATTCATCAGTAACCGGAGGTAAATTTATTATTATATAATTTTACATGTTTTGATTATCAAATAAAATGATTAGGATATTAAATTTTTCTGATTGATGATGCGAACATGATGTCATGATAAATTTTTTTATGTTTCGCGTTAAACAATGATCACTTTTATGCTTTTTTGAATGGTATCTCAATGAATCTCAAAATGAGATGTTTAGTGAAGAACATTCTTCTAATGCAACTTTTGGAATATTACAGAGCTCATGAGTACCTTGCAACTGAGATGTGGAGTAGAAGAGCTTCAGGGTGATGTTGATTTGGAAGCTGAAGAAGAGGATGAGGATGACGCTAAAGACGGTTACATTTTTTCCAATCTATCTATTCTTATTGTTTTTGAGAGTATGTAGATATTGTTGACTCTGTAGTCACAAAGAAGTGAATTGTATAGTTTTTCTTAATATTGGGTTTGAAAAATGGTGGTAGAAGGTCATCAAAAGAATGAATTTTATCAAGTTTTCAGGTTAAAGAAGATGTGCATTGATATTGCAGTCAACAATGCTTATAAGAAGAGGTGCATTGAATAATTCATAAACTGGATTAGATCAATGGAACTTCAAGATTTAGCGATTTGGATGGTTGTCTCAATCGATTTATTTCAGGTATTGATACAATGGATCTGATCCCTAATGTTATTTTAATTTTTTCGGTTTATGAGATTAGATCCAAGGAAATCCAAGTTTGTATGTTCATGTTTTTATCTATTTCTCAACTTTATTTGATCTTTAGGTGCATCACGTATATGTTTTTCCATTTCCACGGAACATAAATCAAAAAATCATAAACCCTTCTATAACTTTTGTCCGAAATCGATTGACAAGGAAACGAAAACAAAAGATGAAAAAAATCAAATCCCAGATGTGTTCTACAGCAGATCCCTATTAATCCATTGAACTTTATTATGTACCCATTTGGTTTCAGATAGGATGGTTGTCTCATTTTTTTGCGATTTATAATCAGGTATTGATACAATAGATTAAATTCTTGATTTGTTGTAAATTTTGTCAACCTTAAGAAATGTCTTTTTTATTTCTTTTTTGCAGAAATGAGAAATGGTGGATCAAAGCTTCCATGATCAGTAAGGTATAAGATTGCTAAATGAATTGCTGAGGCTGTGAGGTATCTGCATAACGGAACAGAAAGATGTGTAGTTCATATAGATATTAAGCCTTCAAAAATTATTCTTTCTTCAAGAAAATCACCTAAGGTGAGGAAGAAATATGCATTAAAGTTATCATATGTATTCCCTCATATAATAAATAATATTTAGTTATGTAATCATCCGCTATAAAGCACTGTACTTGGTTACTTATGTGTATTGTTTCTGTTTCAGGACAATACCGGATTCTCGGGGGAATCAAAAGGACAGAATCACATGGCGGTGAGGCTCAACATATAGAGAGTGAATCCATAGCTCAAGGATGTACAGACTTGTGAGCATCTTTATTTGCTTCACAGTCATTTTAATAGTCATTTTATTAGATCTTTATTTGTCCAACATACACTTATGTTCATGTTATTTTCCCTGTTTAGTTGCATCTATTTTTTATCTTTGTTTTCATTACATTCATGTTATCATTGATGTTATTTCAAATAAATAAATTTTTTTGAGTTTTTTTTGGAAAACCATCCTTTTAATATTCTTGACAGACATTTTTTTTCAAATATCAATCTTTTTTCACAATTTTTTAGGAAAGTTTGAAAAATTAATTCATAATTGAGGAAATGTTAACAAACCTTATCATAACATTTAATCCTTTTAAATGTCAATAACAAAAAACGTATTATCTTAACTAATATCCTGGTTTTTTGCCAAAAATTTTAAATGTTGAATATTTGCCTTACTGGAATGCAGATATTTTCTGCATTTAACCTAATTCATACCATTATATATTTGTGTGCACCCTAATCAACTTATCATTCATCTCTTATCAATTCTTCTTAAAAAATAAAACTAAAGGTTATTCAGATGCCTTCCCATAATTTATCATTTATACGTTTGTTTCTTCCCTTTTTTTGGTTATGAATATTGTTTATATGATTTTGTATTCCAAAGCTTTATTAATCTTTTATCATCTGTAGGCAAAACATGGCTGATCAAGCGATTACTGCTTTGAGTGACATTGACCCTATGCTAGATGATGCCAAAATTTTGGTGAGGGTGGTACATGTATGGAAGTCTCATCCTCTTAGTAGGCCGAATGAAATTTGGAGTTTAGAAGTACTATTCCAAGATGAACAGGTTATTAACATACCCTGTTTATTAATTTTAAACCTATCCTTTACACAACTAATTTAAGTCGTATTTTAGGGTAACCGTATTCAAGCTTCTATTAAGAAGGCAGATATGAATAAGTTTCAAGCTATTCTGGATGAAGGGTCTTGCTACAAAGTGGGAAGCTTTGGTGTGGTTGAAAACGGAGGGAAGTTTCCTTTGCTCAGTCACCGTTACAAATTAGGATTCTATAAGAATACCTCCGTGACAAGAGTGGCACCCTTTGACCAGAATACCCGTGGTTTTAGATTTGAACCCTTTCAGAACTTTACAATAAGGCATTTCACTGAGACTGATTTTGTTAGTAATACTTATTTATTTCAAATATGAAATATTTGAATTTGTTTATTTATATGTTTGTATACTTTCGTTATAATGGTTTGTTTCAATCAGTCTACATAATCATACATTTATCTTCATTTTCTTACTCTTTTACTTACATATAAATATTAACTCGCAGATGTGATTAGGACCATAATATCTATATCTGAACCAATCCCCTATGAAAGTTATGGTGGTCGAAAATTAAGAAGGATAGTCACCTTGGAGGATGTTGAATAAGAAGTCTACTTTTCATTTATATTAATTTATCTACTTATATCTACTGAACTTGATAAAAAAATACAGTGGGGTCACACTGGATTGCTGTTTCTTTGACGGTTGGGTTGATCGATTCAATAGTTTGGCCCAGCAATTGAATTCAATGAAAAATGTTGTAATGATTCTACAGATTGAAAAAGTGAAATACTTTAATGGTACAGTTTTATATATAAAGTATGGATGCTTTTAGTTTAGTTTTCTTCAATTAAATTCAATAATGGTGCTATTATACTACTGCAGGTAAGCCCTCTGTTAGCAATGCGGCATTTGCAACGAAGCTTTATATAAATGATAACATTCCATAGATTAATACTTTTTGAAAGATGTAAGTACTTTATTTACTAAAGTAATAGTTACATAATAATATCACCTTTTGTATTGTTTTTATGAAATTACATCGTATACTATACACACGATTCACTACATTTCATACGCCTGACTCATATATTACTATACTCTATTGTATAGGTACCAAGAGATGGATGGATACGTGGAGAAAAATATTACATTGAATATTTTTTGGCCAAGCAAAAAGGAAATCACTGCTGATGAGTTTTTTGAAAATGCTGTTAGGAAAACGGTTGGGTCTATTCGTGAATCTGAATACGTAAGTTATATTTTTCTCATTATCATAATATTTTATTATGATTGTG
This sequence comes from Artemisia tridentata subsp. tridentata, assembly GCA_021014915.2. Taxonomy (NCBI): domain Eukaryota; kingdom Viridiplantae; phylum Streptophyta; class Magnoliopsida; order Asterales; family Asteraceae; genus Artemisia; species Artemisia tridentata. The sequence goes on along the minus strand of CP139506.1, from coordinate 17,947,636 downwards.
AAATATTTTTTACTAAATTGAAAAAGTAATTATACAGCAATTTGAATGCATTGTGTACGCAAAGATACACAAAGTACATCGAGAACATGGGTGGTGGTATCTCGCCTGTAAGAAATGTGGTTGTGTTGCGAAAGAGCAAGAAGAACATGGTGAATCATCATCATCAAAAAAGAAATCGAAAACTAAGGTGTGGTTCTGCAAACAGCACAAAGAAATTACTAATGTTCGCCCAAGGTAACTTTTTCATTTGTATTTTTACTAAATTATCCGAATACACATACATCTTACTATTTCAATTACATACTTTTGATACTATTATTGTATGTTGAAATTTAGATACAAAATAATTGTACGTGTCATTGATGACACCGGCTCAACATCTCTTTTGCTTTACGAAGATATTATCACCAAATTGGTTGATATCCCATGTTCTAAGCTCAAGGAGAAGTATGGAGAACACGCTGATGACATATTTCCTGATGAATTAGCTCCCATTGTTGGGAAAAAATTGTTGTTTCTCTTTTTTATTCATCATATATTATAAACAACAACAACCATGTTTACCAAGTGAAGATGATCTCAGATGACGAGGATATGATAAAGGTCTTCAAACGTGGATTCATCGATGAGGTTCTTTTAAAATACCATTACTATATAATATATTATATTCACATTTTAAACCTTAAGTATGTATAACTCTTTTTTACATTGTTCTAACACAGGGGAATGAAGGAGAAATGCATACACTAGTCACCCCTGCTTTTGCCACATCCAAATTCAATGGTATTGATAACATTCCTTTCAGCATTGAGACCACTCCAGAAGTTACAAAGGGAGTGCATAAGGATGATGGTTCAGGTAGCGGTTTTGGAAAATCAAAGCGTGATGCAATCGAGTTGGATGTTGGCATGCAGGAAGATAAAGGTGGCAAGAAATTGAAGAATGATGAGAAGGTAGAAGTCCTCAATGACAAGGATGACTGATGATCATTCTTATAGACAGATCGACATCCCATATTTATTGCTTTTGTGTGATTTCCTTTGGTTTATGCTTCTTTAAAGACTATTCTTCCGGTTATTTTTTATGGTTTGTTTGATTCTCAGACATTTTGTTTGGTTTTGTGATTTTATCACAAATAACATTTTCATGATATTGTTTAATTAAATTGGATGTTGATAATATATCTATATGTCTTATTTATATATTAAATGTAGTTTGTATTTACTTCTTTAATATTACATGGTGACATTCTATTACCATTTCTTTAATAATATGTTTCATACTTGAAATAAGTATCTCAGATTAAATCAACTTTAAATTTTCACAACCATACCTTCAAATGACAACAAAAGTTTGAATGTTCTATGATAACATCTTGTTTTTTTAAATGTTACAAAATCGCCCATGTTTGAATTTTACTAATTCATAGTTATTAAATATGATTTTTCTCCTAATTTACCTCAACAAGTAACACAAACTAAATACAAATTCAATGTTATATTAAATTCATGTTAAACGATTATTACAAATACACATAACAAACACTAACATGATAATGATATTTTTCATTCAACATGTCAATTTTTTTTATAGTGTGCACATATCATTTCCAACTTTTACTGGTCAATCTTATCATATCAAACCATTTTTAACATGATAAAAAACATAACATGTTTTTTAATTTGAAAAAATCATATCTTTATTCATATTGATATCAATTTAAATTATAAACCATATCCACAAACATTCAAAACAAATAAAAAGTTAGAATTTATTTTTCTAAAAATTGTCCTCACCTCCAAGAAAGATTTTGAAAACTCATTCATCAAGTTATTTGAACACAGAAACTAACACGAAAGATTTTGAAAACTTTCAGTTTCAAGATCCACCAAAATAAATTGCTACACAGCATCAAAACCATGGTAACGACAAGGACAATAAGAATGCGGAAACTCGACAAAAGTCTGAAGGTATTCTATATGTAAATGATATATAAGACAAAAGTATCATATATTATTTTGTAACATTATACTTATAATGCAAATATTGTCTACTAATAACTTGAACACACAGGTATGTGTGCTACAATGGTACTTGGCATAAAATTAAGAAGCAGCATGTTTGTTCCAACATAACCAGTTTTTTTGTTCCAACATAGCCATCAAAATAAGTTTCCAAACAGTTTTTTTGTTCCAGCATAACCATCAAAATGACATGATACACACCACATATTGTCAAAATAGTCTAACACACGTGAAACACTCGATAACATGTTGGTGATCATCTTCCAAGTCTGTAACAACGTACATCAACCTGAACCTTAACATCTTGGTGTACTCAAAACGGCATTCTTGACCAAACCATCTCCATTCACCTCTCATTATCACAAGATTTGTCCTTCCAGGATTCTCTAAGTGACCGTCCATCCTGACATTGAAAGGCAATTCAATTTCTTTTTGTTTCAGTATAGCCTTTGTGTACAGGTGCATTGGATTATCTTCCTGGAATTTTGCCGGTATTGCCTGCCATTATACATAAAATTTTATAACTCACACTCCCTCATTACACCAATTAAAACTGATTACAAAAAAGAGACTTTAGAATACAACTTACAAGACGATTGAATGCCAATATTTCAGAGAAACGCTTATAAAACACATGAGTTCTTTCACCAAAATGTTCGCGATGCCCATGCCACATGCATAAATGGTACATTCGGTCATCCTCTGAAAATCAACATAACAAATTTATTGTAACACTCTTAACTAAAGTTTCTGCTAATATAAATGGTATATTCAATTAATTAACGTGTATTACTATATCTAAAATTAATCCGTATTTAAAAACTTACTCTTATCTTCATTTGGTATCTGTGGTTGCATTATATTTATCCGAGTTGCACCAAGGAATTGCACGTTTGTGTTACCACTGCCATCAACGTTGAACCCCATTATATTTAGCAAATCATTCCTGATTTTTGTAAACACGACTACATCACCAAATTCAATATCCTTTTCCTCACATAAACCGTTCCAATTATCTTGGTTCAAGACATATTCGGGAAGAACACCATCACCATTTGGATTAAGACGGCTAACACGGACATTAAATTCTTGCCCTTCACACCTAATTGTTATGTCAGCTTCATTTCCCAAACCAGCTAAAAAATCAGCAGGAATAGTCTCTAAAAATGATTTGTGTCAACTCAAATACATCCTACATTACTTAATACATCTATGGTACACTCGGTCGAAACGACAAATACCTTTTATTACCCTTTATAACCATCGACCAACCATCCCCCTTAGTAAATTATATGTATTCATTTTAGAATAACTGTAAAACAAAATTGGTTATTACCTGATGTATTTCTATGTAAGCTGTTGCACGTGACTGAAATCGAGAATAGCGTAAAACATGAACACCTTCATATCCTCCAGTTTCTATCCCCTCATTGTCATATCCTGTTACGTAAAATGAGTCATCCCCGTCTTCAATAAAGTGCTATACATTGACATCATCATCCATGTTTTCCGCAAGAAACTCATTCCATCTTTGACCTCTTATCTCCATAACTCCTTCTGTTTTTTTTACTACTGTAACCTTTTTTCTCATTCTTCTTATTCCTGCTAAATACAAATGCCTGTTCCCAGTGTAGGCATCGTCATAGAATACTTCAGGTAGTTCGAGATGTCCAGGATATTCATTATGGTGGATCAGTTGCACAACAAATTCAATCGGCATTTTCCTACAAAATAAGCAAACCTTAAATATTACAACACTTTTTAGCTACCATATATGTTATCATATAACTTCATTTAACTAGGCCGTTTCATGTCATCACTTCTTATTTCCTTTACTAAGAGAAAATATTGTCTTATAAAGTAAACAACATTCATCTACATCCTTGGATATGCAGTTTTGTACTAATCATGAATCCAAAAAGCTTACACATTCATAAACTCAATAAACCTTAATCTATTTCCATAACGCCAAATCTATCTATCTAATTACATCATACTCCCTTTTTTCCCTTTATTCCATTTTTTGTTGATCAACATATTAAAAATCAGCTAATGGTTATTTATACATCATACGAAAATCAATAATTTCTCAAATGTACTTAAATCCAAAACAACCATTGCACATTTATTTGTTGGATCTATAGTTCATAACATCTAAAATCGTAGGCACACTATACTCTTAACCACAAACATCCAATTTTAGGTTTAGTAAAAGGAACGACATGCATAACATATTTACCAAACATATTCAAGAATTACATGAAAAAACAGCTACAATATAATATTAATCAACAACCACATGCATCACGTACTAAAAATCTTATAAAAAAAAAATTAACGAATGGTCGGATAGTATGTACAAGATTAACAAGATGATGATTCGGTTTTATTAAAGGATTATAACATATAAGTAATGATTCAATGTTCAGGAAGGCTTACTGTTCCGATTTGTTTGAGAAGATGAAGTAGATGGGAAGTTTTCTGATTGCCAATGTGATGACTTAATGAAAATCTCATGAATATATCTATTAAAATATTTATATTAGATATGATTGGAAAATATACTCTCTATATTGTAGGTGTGAGGCTACTTAAAATCTGGTAATGATTATACTGCATGAAAAAATTTTCGTTTAATATTTTTTTTTCAGTTTTTTTTTAATAACAATGTATATAATATATTAAATTGTATCACATGTAAATTAGGAATTGGGCCTTTATAAACCAATACATTTATTTGGTATACATTGGGCTTAATTTGATTTGTTATTAGTTTAAAAAAGTGTTTTCATAATTATCAACAATTAAGATTTTTTTGTCTATAACAAACTTCCAATTTTAAAGATTATGCTTTTATATACATTTAAAATTTGTTCTTAGCCATATCATTTCCTTTAAACTATTTGTATCTACCCTATATATATACTATCAACTATAAAGAAAATGCAGTTGCCTATACTATTCTCTAAACCTTCATTTAACAACATTAGATGGATTATCAACACAAGAATTCATCAAGGGTGACTAATGTATGAATTTCTAAGCATCCTTATAACAATACTTCTGTTTATAGTAAATGCATACTTATAAAATTTGTTTCTTTGTTTCTAAGCAGCAAGGAGTGGATAAAGAAACACCAAATGATTTTTGGATTCAAGATCCACCCGTCATCATCATATCAGATGATGAATTGGTATTGGTTTCATTACTTCAATATCAAATATTAACGAAGCTTTTATGTTATGTTACTTATATTATTGATATCAAAACTATTGTTACTTTCAATATCTAATTTTAACAAAACTATATGTTATAACTTCTTTGTGTTTGTTTTAAACAGCAAGTAATTGATAACCAAACACTAGATGATTTTTGGATTCAAGATCCACCCGTCATCATCATATCAGATGATGAATTGGTATGGGTTTCCCTAACTTTCAATATAAAATACTAACAAAACTCTTATGTCGTTTTACTTATATTACACTACTTCCAGGACGTACCTCCAAAAAATAAACCACAAAGAGTTGGAATTTGTGGTACAATTAAGAAGAGCGATGCTTTTCATATTGTGGATGCTAATGACCATGATGACAAATGGATGTGGGTAAACAACGAATGTTTATACCATGTTAAACATGATGACACATTGGTGTTAAAAAAAATTGTTGATGATGAACCTCTTTTCGATGAATGGATGTGTGTAAAAAAAGATTGTCTATAAAAAATTCATGTTCTCCTTTATCATGATCACCAGAATTGCGATGATAAAAACATTTAATTATTAGTAACATTGTAATTTAAATTTCCTGAATAAGGATATGATAAATGTGTTTACCATTATGTAATGAAGTTTGATCATCAAATTGTGTATACAAAGTGCTTTGATTTAAAACAATGTTGGAGCATATATTGGTCGACGGATGATGATGTTTTACATCACAAGATCCATTAAGATGTTGAGGCATGTTTACCGATTTATAATAAAGTTGTTTTAGGCAAATAATATTGCTTTCATATAGTGCTTATAAAGTATCACATTCATCTTATGTCTGAAGCTTCATAGTAGCGCCCCATCCCATATCGGATAATACTAAGATGCCATATCTGTTACAAAACTCCACTACATACTATAGATGTTAACCTAGAACTTTGATCTATAAACAACTACTACTAACTTTGAGGTTGATTTTCCTATTGATAAACTTACAAAATGTTAAGAAACTAAAATTTCATTATCCTCAGAGCTGGATTATCTTTTGCATTCAAGTGAAAAGACAAGTTAGGATGCAAGTGGTATAAAGCAATTCTTTTATCCCACTAAATACGCTTCATATAACCCGAGCTAAAATATCTTCAACATGTTGGTCTAATGTACCAAAAGGTTGTTTTCTTGGCCTGTATACAAGACTATTAATAACATTGACTTGGCCCAAAATCATAATTCGTATGTTTTGATAAACCAAAACGTATATTATTTATGGAAAATGCTAAAAACATGGTAAATAGAATATCTGATTTGTTACCATTAAGCGAATTTATAGTAATCAAAAATCAACTTTTCAAAATTTTAACATGATTGATCTTACTTTTAGTTGTTACCAGATGAATATGAATCAGAGGATTCTTCAACCAAATCACAAACAAAATGTTGTTCATGAAGGTCCCAAAAACATGCCTCAACATCTTAATGGATCTTGTGATGTACAACATCATCATCCGTCGACCAATATATGCTCGAACATTGTTTTAAATCAAACCACTTTCTATACACAATTTGATGATCAAACTTCATTCCATAATTGTATGTTATTGATTATTCATTAAATTACTTATTATTTGCTTGAAGTTTTATTATTTACGCCTTTTCTTTTTAATTTATACTCAGTATATCCATTAGAAGATCATCAAGATATCCGTAACAAGAGAAAGTCTGCTATGGTGGACAAAACCCTAACTGATGAGGTTTTACGTTTCAATGATTTGCCATATAATAATGTTCTTAACTATGACCCCATATATACGCCGACAACTGTTACACCCATTGGTACGTTATGAGAATGAGGCTATATACTATTATAGATGATAAGGTTTTTTTTCTCTTCAAATTATACTCTCAATTAAATGTTTATGATTGACATGGTTTATCGTTATGTTTTTTTCTTAGGTTCTTCCCATCATTATCAATGGCAGAAACATAAATTTCTGTGTAACAAAAATAGTTATCACTCTAAAGCAGTTTATCGAGATAAAGAAATATTGTCTACTTTTACTCGAGATTTCGAGAATAATGAGAATGTAGACATGTCAGTAAATACCGTCCAACATTCAAAAGATTCAAGTGTTGTTGACGTATTTGCTAATATGCAATCTCAACGACTTCCTCTACATGACATAACTATGAGTAATTTTATATCCATGTTCATAATGCAATATTTACTTCTATGATATTCAAACATTATTTGGCAATATTTGTTTATGTGATAGGTACGAATTCAAACATGAACCAAATTTTGCAACCCTCACAATCAGGGAATATTGTATCGGCTTCCACAGATCCTACTCCAATTCAGAGAGGACATGGACGTCCCCGTAAGAATAATCCTACACCAATTAAGAGAGGACGTGGACGTCCACGCATGACTGATGTAGCAAACTTAAATTCACCACAAGTTGCCTCTGGCCGATCTACAGAGTTTGCTATACCAAAAGCAAGTATTCCTGTTCTTAATGATGTTACAAATACGGTAGGAAATAGAAAATTAGGAGGACGTCCCATTAAGAATCCTTTAGTTACTCAGGTATCACCAAACCTTTCTGAAGGAGCATCAACGGTGGCCATACAAACAGGTTCTTAATGCAATATTTATTTGTACATGACATACCTACGACTAATGTTATATCCAAAATCATAATGCAATCTTTATTTTTATGTTCTTTAAACCTTATTTGACAATATTTGTTTATGTACTAGGTACGAATTCCAACATGAACCAAATTTTGCAAACCTCACAATCAGAGAATATTGTATCGGCTTTCACAAATCCTACACCAATTAAGAGAGGACGTGGACGTCCACGCAAGACAGATTTAGCAAACTTCAATTCACGACAAGTTGCCTCTGTCCGATCTACACAGTTTGCTATACCAAAAGCAACTATTCCTGTTCTTAATGATGGTACAAATACGATAGGAGATATAAACATAGGAGGCCGTCACGGTAAGAATCCTTTAGTTAATCATGTATCACCAAACCTTTGTGAAGGAGCATCAACTGTGAGTATAGAAATAGTACCTACACCAATTACAGGTAAATTCTTTCAGTACATGATCTATAAACTGTATATATTTAATCATTCTAGAGTAAACAAAATTTTTATATTTTTGTTTTAAAATTGAAAAAGATAGATAACTCCACCAGTAGATGTGTTTCGCTAAACGCATCACGAGGTGCTTCGGCAGAGCTTAGTATAGGAAATGTGTCTGAACGACGCGGAAGGCCTCCCGAAACAGGTACATTATTTAATCACAAACCCCTTTATAAGATATGTATATTTAATACTTCTGAAGTTAACAATCCTTTTTTGTTCAAATCGAAAAAATAGATGGTTGTACCAGTAGTACTATAAGGCAACCTGTCCCGAACGTATCTTCCATCAATGTTAGTGGATCTCTAAGTCCTAATATGTTCACACCTGTGATACATGAAAACATCCCATTCCAAGATATCGATTCCACAAGTAAGTTGTGTCATATTATCTACATATATTAATTTTGCATCATAACACATTATAAGTTAACCAATCATTAAACATGATATATAGGTAACATGTCAAAGAGAACTCGCAGATCAAGATTAGGCAACAACAGTCCTATTCATTTTGACATTGGTGAGCATAATTAGTGACACTATAGTCCTATTATTGTTATATTAATAATTCATGCACTAAAATATTGTTGCGTATAACTATATATGTTATACAGGCAGTCCAACTATTGTATCAGCAAGTAAGTCTACAAATAATAATGGTGATTCAACACAACGTACAAACAAAGACAAAGGCAAATCAATAGCACATACAACGTTACTTGATTTATCAGAGGAAGTTTCTGAGGATGAACATGGATATATTGAACGTATTTCAGGCCTATCTAAAGGTATAATTATTTGAGAAGCAAGTTTTTTAACGTTAATTTCTTTTACCTATTGATATGTTTGAGTTACTGTTTATCTTTTTGTATTATACTAAAACAATACATTTTATATATTTTTTTAGATTACCTCGACCATGGTGATCAGAATGTTCAATGCATAAAATGTGGAGCAATGTTGTGGCATGCTGAGGTTAAAAGAGGAGCATATAACTCTGGTAGCGATGACTCATTTTCTCTGTGTTGTGGCAAAGGAAAAGTTGTGTTACCTGTTTCATTGAAGGAACCTCCTCAATTGTTAAAGAAACTAATGAATGGGGAACACAGAAAAAGCAAGTCATTTCTTGAGAATATACGGCGGTATAACTCGATGTTTGCTTTTACATCCATGGGTGCTAACGTTGACCATACAGTTAACAATGGCGGTGCACCATATTGTTTTAGAATTCAAGGCCAAAACTACCATTTAATCGGAGATTTGTTACCCAAAGCTGGCGATTCACCAAAGTTTTCTCAACTTTATATTTACGATCCACAGAACGAAATCCAGAACCGCATTGATGCTGTCAGGTAAATTTAATGTATAGCGTTTCGTATTATTATAATTATTATTTTTTCCGTTTCATTTTAAGGTTAAAAAATTATAACTAAAATACACTAACTATAACTTCCTTTTCCAATTCATGACAGTTCCAATGAGCCTGGATCTTCTTCTTCTAATCGAAAAATAGATCGTCAACTAACTAAAGACCTTAAAACAATGCTTGATGCTAATAACCCTCTGGTAAAGAAGTATCGAATGGCTGGTCTGCAAATTGCTAATGGAGTAGAAAATGTTAAGATCAAGCTGATAGAAAGGCGTGAAAAAGATGGGAGGCAATATAACCTTCCTACAGCAAATGAAGTGGCTGCACTTATTGTTGGTGACTTTGACAACAATCATACCGAAAGGGACATTATGGTGCACAAAAACAGTGGCAAGAAGAAAAAGATTAGTGAGTTACATGTTTCATACCTTCCATTACAGTACCCATTATTGTTCCCTTACGCAGAAGATGGTTATAGAACTGACATATACCATCAAGGTATTACTGATGAAACACCAGACAAGGATAAAAAGTATGTCACAATGCGTGAATGGTTTGCTTACTGCATACAAGATAGACCAAATGTTTTTTCAACTGTTTTAAATAGTAAGCAGTTATTCCAGCAGTTTTTGGTCGATGGTTACACTATGGTTGAAGCCGAGAGGCTGTTATATATAAAGAATAAGAACAGTGAATTAAGATGTGAAACTTATTCCCGATTAGCTCAAGCTGCTCAAACATCCAACAAACAAAACAAGAAACGTGGAAAAAAGGTGATTTTGCCGTCGTCCTTCACAGGTAGCCCAAGATATATGATGCAGAACTACTTGGATGCTATGGTGATGTGCAAGTTTTATGGATACCCTGATCTATTTATAACCTTTACATGTAATCCAAAGTGGCCTGAGATTACAAGGTTTTTACGTAGCAAGGGTCTTAAATCAGAGGATCGTCCTGACATTACCACAAGAGTGTTTAAGATCAAGTTGGATAACTTGATAAAGGACATTAAGGAGAAACGTATTTTTGGTCGCGTTCGTACAGGTACATTTCAAACTTTACTTAAATTTTCTTTCCGACTAAAAGCTTTATACAATTCTCTTTTTATTAATACCGATATGTTTATTTATGTTTTTATTACAGAGGTTTACACAATAGAATTTAAAAAACGTGGACTGCCTCACTGTCACTTGTGTGTATGGTTGGAATCAAATGACAAGTTGAGATTCCCCGCGGATATAGATAGATGTATATCGGCTGAAATACCAGATATAGATGAAGACCCTGAACTACACCAATTGGTTAAGGAATTTATGATGCACGGCCCTTGTGGTCCTGATCATAGAAGCTGCCCTTGCATGGTTGCAGATAAGTGTTCCAAGAAGTTTCCAAAGCCATTTAATGAGTCTACTTTCATCGATGAAAGCGGCTATGCTATATATAAAAGGACAGATGATGGCAGGACTGTTAAAAAACAAGGTGCTGATCTTCACTGTGGTTTTGTCGTTCCCTACAATCCAACGTTATTTAAAAGGTATCAAGCTCATATCAATGTTGAATGGTGCAATCAGTTTGGATCCATCAAGTATTTATTTAAATACCTAAACAAGGGACCGGATAGAGTTACTGCAGCTATCGAAGATGAAGAGACGGATGAGATTAAATACTTTTACGATTGCCGTTATTTATTAGCTTGCAAGGCTGCGTGGAGGATATTTAAGTTTGATATACACCACCGGTTTCCTCCAGTAGAGCGTTTACCATTTCATCTTCCCAAACGAACATTCTGTTGTATTTGATCCCACTGAAAGTATCGACTTTCAACTCGAGCTGGCCTCAGCTAATACTACCAAGTTTTTGGCTTATATGGATCTTAATAAAGAAGATGAATTAGCACAATCGTTGTTGTATGTTGAGATCCCAAAACTTTTTGTTTGGAACAGTCAAGACAAAATATGGACTCGACGAAAGCAAGGCAAAAGCATAGGTCGGATCCATCACGTTCCTCCCTCTTGGGGCGAGCTATTTTATTTGCGTGTGCTTTTAAACAAAGTTAAAGGAGAAACAGATTGGGACGACTTTAAGACATTTGATGATGTAGTATATCGTACCTATAAGGAGGCTTGCGACGCACGTGAATTGTTACAGGATGACAAAGAATACATTGAAGGAATAATTTAAGCAAGTGCGTGGGGAACTGGTGAGTACCTTCGTAATCATTTCGTTATGTTAACACTATCAGATAGTATGTCAAGACCAGAGGTCGTTTGGGAGAAGTCGTGGACTCTTTTAGCAGAAGACGTGCAGAATTTGGAAAGCAAAAAAAGAAATCATCCAGGTATCATAACATTTTATTATAAATCATATATAATAGTACACTTTTAAACGCAAATTTTAATTGCATTTTTATTTGTCAAACTTATTCAACTAAAATTCACTCTTTTTTTGCAGAATTACAACTAACGGATAAACAAAAGTACAATATATGTTTAACATATATTGAGGACAATCTACTCAGCAATTCGAAAAGCCTCAAAGATATCGTCAATATGCCTTATCCGGATTCGGAATTCACAATGGATGGATACAATAGGTTGATTTACGATGAACTTAAATGTTCCGGAATTGATACTCCAACATCAAGCATGATAACGCTCAAAATGAACATGTTTTTAGTCACGTTATCGCTAGATTTGTGCATCATATTTGGTTATATTTGTGTATATTTGTTACTAAATCATGAAAAAGTGTATATGCAAGTAAATATAGCCAAGTACAGGAAATGATGATAAAAAGATGAAGAAATGAAGAGATTATGCACATTTGAAGAATCACGAGAAAGAAACGAGAAAAGAACCACACAAGAATTCAAAGATTTGATGAAGTCAAGATTTCTATGTTTATGTAACAAGAAAAGATCAAGTTCTATGGAAGAAATTAGTGGTACAACAAAGGATCAAGCACGTAACGAGAAAAGGAAGAGAAAAAAATAAAGTATGCATGGCAGAATGGCCCATCCGATTCGGATGGGAGAAAAGTGATTTACTGAGAGATCCAACCGATCGGTTGGACCTCAATACCGATCGGTTGGAGGAGACTGAAGTTACAAAAAACGCATTTAATGACGAATTTAAGCCCCATAATCATGGTGGCTTATCATTTCTTGGTTATTTACTGATTAAGGACTTTTTTTGCTTGAGGGAAAAGGGTTCCTTCACTTATTTAAAGAACCCTTGGCTAGTTTACAAAGTGTGACAACCCAAAAACCTAGTAAGGCTTACACCAAGTCTTGCTAAACTTATTATCATTGCCCGAAAGCTTGTAGTTGCTGTGAGAACGTCCAGGGAACCTTGAGTTCAAGTCTCAAGAATTGTGTCCAAGTGTGGAGTTGTTTACGTGTGATCATAGGCGATTGGAGGAGAGTGGTTGCTATAGTTCCACAATTCTAGTTCTTGTAATTTCACAACTAGGTATTTCTTGTTTGAGTTATTATGAACTACTTTTACTTTAAGATGAATGTAAGTATGGTTGATTACTTGTGTTTGATTATGATTATTATGGAGTGATTTTGGTTATGCTTGTGTGTATGATGTGATAATTGTTGGAGTATTCTTATTTCATAGTGATGCATGAAATCATATCTTGTTTTATGAGTTTGTTGAAATACAATCTAATCTTGCTTAATTAGTTGGTAAAAACAGTTCTAAATATTAACAAAGGCCGAAAGGATTTTCTTTATGTTTTTATGCCAAAAAGTTAGTGCACGAACTAGTATGGATTATGGTGTGTGACAAGCACTATATTAGCTTATTAAAATGGATTTGGAAACGATTTCATCATGAGAAAAGGCCGAAAGGATTCGTAGGAATTCTTAGAATAAGAAATGCTTTTCAAACAACAAAGAGTCTAATAGAATTATCGCACTAGTTAACAAAGGCTGAAAGGAATTAACTAGGAGATTGAATTCTTAGAGATGATTTCTCATGATAAAAACCATTGATTGTGAATCACTCATTTTAAGTTGTGTATCATTACAAGTTACGCCAAACTTGTTAGATTACTCTATACAATTGTCATGGAATTACACACAAGTATATTTGTTTTTGATTGATTGATTTTTACTTACCTTAGAATTTACGCCAAATCGGATGGACAATCCTTTTTGTCAAAACTTATTTTGCAAACCTAAACCCCAATTCCCTTGGGACGATCTCAACTTACCCACCTTTACTACTACGGACGAGTATACTTGCTCGTATGTGTTGATTAGAGAATTGGATAAATTGGTTTTATAAAATTTTAAAACTTGCACTACACACGACACATCAAGTTTTTGGCGCCGCTGCCGGGGAATTGTCTAAATTACTTGGTAGTTTGGTTTGCTAGTTTATAAGTTTTGTAAAAAAAAAAAAGTAAAAAATTTTTGGTTCGGAGCCAACCGAACCGGATGGATTTCCATCCGATCCGTTGGTGGCCTCGTTTTTTTTTTTTTTTTTTTTTTTTTTTATTTTTTATTTTTTATTTTTTTTATAGGATTAAGTGTTAATTTTCAGTTATTATGTTTATTTAATGTTATGTTTAATGTATTTAAGTGTTATAAGTAATTAAGTTAATTAAATAGGGTAATAAGAATAGTTTTTTGTTTTTACATGCCTTTAATGTTTCTAATTAATTTTAGTTAATAGAGTTTATTTTAGTTTAATGATTGATTGCTAAAGAGTTTTAATTAATTATGCTAGTTAATTAGTTTAATGATTATTAAAGTTAAGAATTAATTGTTAAGATTAATGGATTAGTAAGTTATTAATTATGTGTTAATTGTCATCTTTATTAATTGGTTTAATATTAGATTTTATTTTTATTGTATTTATTTATTAAGTTTTTGCTCTTCAACAATAAAAAAAAAAAAAAAAAAAATTTAGAAAAATTCGATCTAACCGATCGGATGCTGCCCGCATCCGATTCGGTTGGGCAAATCTGAGTTTTAACGATTCAACCATCCGATCGGATGGGTTCTAATACCGATCGGATGGATGCCTCGGTAAAATTTTTGAAATTTTTAATTTTTAGTTGTTTTGAAGTTTTAATAGTTAGAAGTTGTTTGTTTGTTTGATTTTATTTTATTTATAAGTTATCTCGATTATAAAACCCTCACACTAATAGTTTGGATTTCTTTTGTTTTTGTGGTTATGTTATAATTAGTGTTTAACTAGAATGGAGAGTTTAAGCGGAGTTTCAGAATACTTGAGAAATTTGGAAGAAATGTTGAAAGATTCATGTGATTCATTGGAAAGTTTGGGAAATATTTTGGAAGAAGCAAAGGTTGATTTGGAAAGACAAGAAGAAGTTGGAGAAAGTCATGTTAGTTCACCTAAGGAGAAAAGAGTTGTTGTGTTTACACAAGCACCACCTAAGGAGTTTGATGCACCGTTCATGAGGTACTCTACACCTTGTGGAGTGGAAGGTATTAAAGCTTGGGATGCTCAGCTTAACATGGAATATGGAGACAACTACATTACGGAAGATATGCTTGGTAAGCTTGGTTTTGTTAGGCTTGACTATGAGGATTATGGAAGAAAGATAGTGAGAGATGTGAATGTTAATATTCATGGTCATGTGTTCAAAGTTGATTTTGTTGTTTTGGAATATGAGAATGCGGATGAACCAGAAGTTGTGTTTGGTAGAGATTTTATGGTTAAGACTAAATGTAGGATTGATTTTGCATTGGGAGAGATGAGGATAGATGTTGATGATATGGTAGAAGAAAAGGTAGGAAAGGGAGAGATTGTTAAAATGGGCAAAGCAAATAGAAAGAAAACACCACTTAACAAACTTACCCAACCCTCCACCCCTAAGAATGAGAGTTCTTCATCTAGTTCACCACCAAAAACACCACAAATAGTTAAACCATTAACCCAAAAGCAAAAAGAAGCAATTCTGGAAAATTTGGAAACAAAGTTTAAGGAGCTTATGGAGGAGAAGCCGGTAATTGAAGTGTTGAATAATTACATGACTTATCGTAAGAAGTTGGATGCAGTCATGATGGCAAGGGCTAGGTTAGAGGATAAGAATTTTGATGAGATTGCAAGAGAAAGGATAGTTGAGAATGGGTTGCCTAAAAAGGAGAGCGATCCGGGAAATTTTGTGTTACCTATTAAAGTTAACGGAACCGATGCGATGTATGCGTTGGCTGACACAGGAGCAAGTGTGAATGTAATTCCGTATCCATTGTATAAGAGATTAGGACTTGGTAATCCTCAACCAAATCAGTATAATCTTACTATGGCTGATAATTCACGAGCAAAAGCGATGGGAGAAGTAAAGAATGTTAGAGTCCAAGTAGGATATCAAGCTTTCTTGGCCAATTTTCTTGTGCTTAATATTCCGGTGGATAAGGAGTTACCGTTGTTGTTAGGAAGAACATTTTTGAGAACTTGTGGAGCTATTATAGATATGGGTAGAGGTACTATGACTATAAGTGATGGAATCTTGAAGCATACGTATTACCCTAAGCCTAGAGGAAAGATTGTTAAAGAAGTTCATGGTGAAGAAGATGAAGAAGAAAACCACTTGGGTTATTTTGAAGTAGGTAGAGATGAAGAAGGGAGGCCTAAATATGGGCCGGTTGTCCCAAGTTACTTTGATATTGAAGATGAGATGGAAACAGCTCTAGCGATGGAGGCTTTCTATAACCCGTTTAAGAATATTTTTGTGTTTAACTAATTGACAGATTTTCTTGGATCTTTACCGGTCCAACTAAAGAATTTGGAATGGGGACCCGAAGGAGCTAGTGTTTACAAGAAGGAAAAAGAAGACGGAGAATGACATGTGAAGTTTGATATAGTTTGTTCGGATGGAAGGAACTTTACAAGGAAGTTTAAAACGCAAATGACTAACCAAAAGTTGTCCGGGAAGTTCCAAAATGAAGATATCTTGAGGCACGAATATTTTGAAGGATGAAAGACAATAGTTTGAAGAATAAAAGCACAAAGCTTGTGTTAGTGTTTTGTTTGTTTTCTTTTTAATTTTTATGCATTTTAGTAGTTTAATGTTTGCATTTAAGTTTAAGTTTGAGTTTAAGTTTGAGTTTAGACTTTTTAATTGTCTTGGTTTAGTAAGTTTTAAGTCTATGAAGTTATGTTTTGAGTTTAAGAGTTAAGTTTTGTTTAGAAGTTGTAGAGATAGAATTGAAAAAACAAGTTGGGAGATTAAGTGTGTTGAAGTATTTTTTATGCTTAAAAGAAATATTTTTGAAGAGTAAAAACACTTCTCATTTGTTCTTACAAGTGTGAAAAAGTGTTGACAAAAGAAAAGTGAAGTTTTTGCAAAAATTCAATCCGAATCGGTTGGATCAAATACTGATCGGATGGATTGAAATATATATACTCAAGATTTCAAAAATCACAAAAAACACACACACATTCAATCCACCAAACTTGGGGTTCAAAAATTCGACCATTAGAAGTCTATTAAGTGTTGCAGGAGTGTTGAAGAATCATCTAACGCACCTAAACAAGTAAGTAACATCATCAATTTGTACTAATTAGGTTTTAATTCGAATTTCTTTAATTAGGTCAAAATTTGGGTATTTTTGATAAAGTTCGAATTGAGATGTAATTTTTTGTGGAATAGATGGGTAAATGATTGAGTAATTCATTGCAAAAAGAATTAGATATATTGATTAAGTTTTGAGAAAGAATTGATTGATTCAATTTTCGGATTAAAATGGGTCAAAACTTTAAATCGATTTGGATTGCAATTGATGATTTCCAGGTGTTATTTAGTTGTTGATTAGTGATTCTAGGATGATGCATTGTTGATTAGAACATCAATGGAAGAGTTTTTGATTTGGTAGTGTTCATATGTTCTAGGAAGATTGAGAAATCATGAGAATATGTTATGAACGTGTTTGGAGACGAGTGGGATATGTAGGAACTATGATAATCGATCAAATGCATGATAGGATAGAGTTGGATTGTTGGAATTGATTAGAAGTCGGAAAAGGAAAAAAAAATTTGAGACAGAAAGCCTCAACCGATTCGGTTGCGGGGAGATACCGATCGGTTGGGCTGGGACATTTACTCCATCCGATCGGATGGTGAGTAATACCGATCGGATGGAAGGCTCGGTAAATAAAAATGAATTTTTTTCCAAACGAGTTTTGTGGCTTCTAAATCATGTCATCTTTGTTTTTATGCTCTTATACTATCATATGTTTGTGTTTTCTACAGAGTTATCTTGCAGGTGGTTCGAGTTCATCAAGTGGAAGAGTGAATCCGATAGTAACGAAGTATGTGCAGAGGAATACTAAGAGTAAGGTCCAATATACTCTCAATCATGAAAGTAATGAAAACTTGAAGTTCAGCAAGGTTAAGAGCAAGGAGGAAAAGCACGCTTTTCGGGAGCGTCTTTCGAAGCTACAAGGGAGAACCATTGCTAAACCAAGGTTAGTCGATTGGAGTTTGTTTGCGGAGTATAATTGTGAGACTAAGTTAAGAAATATGATGGGAATGTCGTATGTTTATGAGGGAGACGGTGATAGTTTTGAAGAACTTTCGTGGGAAAGAGCATTTAGTATTTATGAGAATGTTAACTGAGAATGGTGTTTGGAGTTTTTATCCACATTTTATTTTGAAAGGAAGATTGTGGATGTTGTGAATGATAGATGTATCTGGTTTAGGCTCTGTGGTAGGGACCATGTTTATACTTTGCCGGAGTTTGCTGTAGTTCTTGGTCTATACGATCAAGATGAAATTGAGCATCGTTTGTTTCTAGTTCATTTTGCAAGGTTGGTAAGAAAGCATAATGATTATGAGGGTCTAGCGGATTATTGGAATAGAGTGGGAGATCCAGGTTGTAGTAGAAGGAACTCATCCAAGTTAAGGAGTCCTATTATGAAGATTTTACAAAAATTGATCGCTTGGGGGGTTTTGCATAGAACAGGTAGCAAGGTTAAGTGCAATCAACCGGATCTGTGGCTACTGAAATTGTTGGAGGAGGATAAGAATGAGAATGCAGCTTGGATAATAGCCGAGTATCTTTCAAGAAGAGCACCAGGGATAAAAGATAATAGTGTGATTTGTGGAGGTCACTATGTGACTATGTTGGCAAGAAATTTGGGTTATTTTGAGTATGAGGAATTGGAAAAATGTTTGGAAATGAAGGAGAGTGAGACGTGGGATGATAAAAGTTTCGGTAAAGCGTTGGATAGGAAAACAAAGACGTTGGGAGCTATGACAAAACCAACTATGGGCGCACCTCATGGAGCACCACAACAACCCTATCAACAACAACCTTATCAACCACCACAACCAATTAGGAATGTTCATGCTCCGGGTAGTTTTGACTCGGGATGGGGAGATTGGAACCGTGAATTGAATGAGATATAATGTAGGGAAGTTTGGAGAGATTCTATGATGATGAGGCAAAATTACAACTATGATTATTCCATGCCGATGATTCAACATGTAGCTCATGATGCTAACTATGAGGTACCTCCCTACAACCCACCAAATGTTCCACCATACCCAATTCAGTATGACCCATATCCTGGCCAATATCCTTATCCGTATCCCGGGTATGCACCATTTCCCGATCCAATGCCAGTTTATGGTAGAGTCCCTACAGTTGGAAGTTCGAGCTACAATGTAGGAGGTTCTTCGTCAGGTGTTGGAAAGAAAAGGCCCAAGTTTACAGTTTTTGATGAAGAAGAAGAGGAGGATGATGACGAGAGTGAAGATGAGCGGGTTCATGGCGATGAACACATGGATGCCGATGATTGATGATCATCGAAGATTTAGTTGAGCAATGGTTATGTTTTTAAAAACAATGTTGGTTGAATAATTTCTATTTCCACTACTTTTAACTTAACTTTATTAGGATTTTATTATTTATGGTTTATTTTGAACTACTTTTGTTTGTTTTAGTATGTTGCTTTGTTTGTTTCGCATATAGTTTTTGCAGTTTTTTTTTGCAGGGGAAGAATTCACGAAAGCTTAGTGTTGATCAATATTCGGAGTTAGGAGAACTCATGTGCTTACTAATGGTCAAATATGCCTATGCGAATTTTTTTTCGGGTAGTATTTTTATGTTTTCTTTTTAACTAAAATTTTCCCATTTCCTTTACTTTTAAGTTCATTTTATTACATTGAGGACAATGCAAAACTTAAGTGTGGGGGAGGGAAGAAAATAGGAAAAATTGGTATAATTTTTAAATTTTTTAGTTTTTAGTAGAATTTTGGGATTCGAGTGACTAGAGTTAGGTTCGCCCTTGATGTCTAGTTATTTATTTTGTTATATATTTTGATTCAACGGATATAACACACAAAATTAAAAGGTCCGTCTTATAGTGCATCCACTTTATTTGCATCAAAAATTTTGAGCCTATCAATGAGCTAAAACATGTCATGCGTAGAATAAATTTCATGAGAAGCCTGTAGGCCATATTCTTACTCTTAAAAAACTAATCTCTTTTTTTAGCAAAGCTCTTAACAACTACAAAATCCTCATCTTCCACCGAGGAACAAAGATTGAAGCAGGAATGTACCACATACACATCAACACATGATTGTTTTGTAAAATAAACATACCAAGAGTGCACCATATACACGCCATGCGTCATGTCTAGTCATTTCCTTTTGTTCATTATCACAAAGTATTTCTTCAAGAATTCCTAAATTAGTCTTAAGATTTGGAAGAATACGATGGCGAACCTGCAACAGGGTTGATAGATATCGAATTTAATACCTATTGCACATTAGTTGAAGTTAAAAAGATGAAATTTCATAGTTTAGACACATAGCAAGTGCAGTGTTACTATAGACACGTAGCAAGCAGCTTGTACTAAACCTACCCATCATTGCCTATTTAATCCAAGTTTCGACAAAGCAACTTGGAATCTAATGACATCCTAACCGCCAACGGGAACACCAAGGGTGTTACGTTCTTGAGGGTTAAGTAAATTGAACTTTTGGGTGTCAGTTGCGGGATTATATTTAGCAAAGCCTTGAGCCAACACGTAAAAGTTAAATCCATGCAAATGCATGGGATGATTTTTAATAACAATGAAGGCTGTGTTTTGAAACACCATTTGAACCATAGCATTAAGAGTGTGTGTTTTGTGTTGTGTATGACTTTTGGGTTTGTTTATAAGAGAGTATAGGTTATCGCCAATAGTTCGAATAATGTCCTGCTTACCCATAACCGAATTCGTTAGAAAACCAAAAAATCATGTTTATTAGGCATAGGTTATGAGCCAAAGCCATGTCCAGTAGATGTTACTTGTTACAGCTAAAAAATGTAACATTCACAAGTTTCAGGTGCTTACTTATCATCATGAGCAGGAACTCCCCATTCTTCGTCATGGTATGCAACATATATCTGCCCAATCAAACATATCGTTAATATTTACTGAATTCTCTGCCCAATCAAACATTTTGATCTCCCATAATGAGCAATCCTCATTTTCCTTTGCACTTGCATGACAGCCACTTGTTCTCTCCTAGCAGCTGCTATACTCCCTGGTGAATCCACACTTGCATCCACACATGTATGCAAAACATGATCCCATTGGTATTGCAGCTGGCCCGATGTTGTTGGATGGACACTTATTTATACTTCTCATTAGTTGAATGTGCTTATGTAACCTATGAAGATGAAAAGACCAACTAAAGTCTCTTAAAGGCAGGCCACATCAATGAGGCTTTATAGCTTGGCTAATGTATGGCTTGTATATTTACGTAACATTAAAAGCTATTCGAATGGCTATCACATAGTCAACCAAAAAGACCTCATTATTTTTGAAAAAGAACCATTGATCAAAGATATGTTAAGTGATCTTAATAGCATATAATCTGCTTAATAGGATAATTTTTTGTTTGCATAGTGTTAGACTTAAAAGTAATGTTATATTCGGGAATTGCATAGTATTTAAGTACAGGGACTAGTTTAGCAAATAGTGGATAGTTAGACTAGTATTCTTGTATAAATACCTTCCTTGTCTCAACAAGGAAGGTTGGATAGTCTCATTTGTAACATAAGGTGTGTGTGTGTTTCTCCTCCTTCTCTCTAGAATACACACACACCTTCCCCTTTCTTTAAGCTAATATCACCATGTTTAACCTTTACTTTGAGCTTCCCCGACCCCCCGAATCACATAAATCACTTGTTTTATCGGTCCTACAATTGGTATAAAGAGCCAGGTTGTATTTTTACGGATTTGTGTGATTCGATCTGTTGGTTTTAGACTGTTTATTGCACTTTTTGGTCGCCGGAAATTTTTTTTCCGGTTCATTCGCTAAAAACAGATCTATTACAACTATACGATATCCAATATATTAACAGTCTTCATTATTGTTCCATTAGTCGAACAATTCATATTTCATCGAACGTTTTTAATCGAACGTTTTGATCGAACAATATATCATCGAACAAAGAGTAGTCGAGTTAGACTTTCTCTTCGGCTGATCGAACGATTTCTTGATCGAACGATTTAATCGAACGATTTAATCGAACGATTTAGTCGAACGATTTAATCGAACGATTTAATCGAACGATTTAGTCGAACGATTTAGTCGAACGATTTAATCGAACGATTTAATCGAACGACATAGAATAAAGATGAAGACTAGACCACTAAACCAAAATACCAGACTCATGTGACTTCAATCTATTAACCATCATCAGTCCCACTTGAATCAATCAACCTCAAACTACACAATAACATTTAAACCTAGTCTAAACCACAAACTATCTCATCTACTCCCAACTATCATCACATATGCTCATATCACAAACAAGACTCAAACATACATGAAAACAAATCAAGATCTCAGCTTGTTCAAACTCTTTCGTAAATCTTTTAAAGATTTTTTAGTTTGAACATGACCATCATCGATCCATGTTGAAGCCTCATGCCTCTTTTATATCCGACTAAAAAGAAAGAGTCATAACAATCGTGTTATACTCGTTTCTTTAATTCGTTCATTGATTAAAAAAACAACAACAATTATCACCTACCCGAGACCTTTCAAGATCTTGTAGCCGTTTAAAGATCTTGAAGCAATTGCAGATTGATGTTGTGTTCGTGGTTTTCTTTCTCGAGAGAAACCAAGTACATAAAGATAATATTGTGCATTCGTATAGTTTATCAGTAACTAATGTGGGTTGATATTTATTGTGTGTTCGATGGGTACGATGAAGATGACAGAGGTGTTTGGTGATGAGAGAGATTGAAGGAGGCATATGTTGAGTTGAGAGAGTGATGGGGGCGGACTATCTCACAGTTATGTGTCTTAGGGTTTGTGTAATGATATGATTAGGGTTATATGAATAAGTTTGACTGGATTGGGTTAATTGTTAAACGGGCTGAGGTTGTGATCCAGAATTGGGCTTAAGAGTTTGTATGGAGTGGGCTTGTATCAAATGGTTATGGACTAAGGCTGAAAATAATTGATCTATCAAAAGTGCTATATGAAATTTATTTTTTGAATGCACAATTTCATAATATTTGTTGAGTGAGTGGTATTTTGGATTTAATTTTTCACGGGATACATGTATCACGGCTAATGTTTAATGAATATCAATTGTGACTACGGGGATGATTCGATATTATTTATTTGGGATTGAAGTGATGTTTTACGGGCGCGTGTACTTATTTTGTCTTCTTTCTTTCTACCCTCCCGCGAAGATGACTTGTTTGAGCATATATTAATGGTGACGAAGACTTGGATATCTAGTTACTTTTGTGATTCTTCCTCTACACACAAAGTAGCTATCACTTTAAGGAGTTACGTTGTAGTGCTCAGTGTCTCACGTAGTTGAGGATATTTCAAGAGGTTTTGTACTAAATACTTTTGTTGAGGGTATAAGGCACTCTGTTCTTAGTCACAGGATAGTACAAGCTTAAGTAACAAATCTGGGGGATTTTACTTCATTCTCAAGTTCATCATATTGGATTATCTTCATATGTGGTTACTATAGACAGCCGTTGTTTATTGATACAGGGGGTTGGTAAAGAGTTAGACATTCTAAATGGTATTGTTAGTTGATTGGGTTTATCGACATCTTCTCACGGGCTATATGGTTAATGATTAAGATGCTTCCAGTTAATACTTCACGTACACATCAGCATGCTGATTCCGATAAATCATAACCAGCAGGGGAGAGAAATGTGTACATCGAGGACGCACAACAAGTTCACGTGATCGGGCTTAATGATTTATGAAATGATTTGTGTCGGAGATTGGTTGATTCTATGTCTTATCTTCTACTCATCTTATTCTACGCACTTCTACCTTATCCACCTTCACCAATTTCGGGCAACAAGATCAAGATGATCAGTGGTTCAACTTGTTACTTTGGTGTTATCATTTCGTGTGTACGTTATGGGCTGATTTATCATAGGAAAGATAACTGGGATGCATTTGGTGAGATGAAGATGTTGATACTCGATCTCCCCCGAATGGACAATCTTGAAGAAGGTCGAGTCTACAGTCTGTTCTACATTTTCCGCTGCGTGTTAGAAGACAAAAGACGGGATGCAGTTAACTATCAAAAGACTTCTTCAGAATCACGGCAGTAATCAGAAAGGCTGTTAGTTTGGGGGAGAGCACTAATTAGGGGAGAGCACTCAGGGCACCCAGAATTATACCCTAATTAGATTTGCTCATGTTCTTCTGCAAGTAAAGAAATGAAAGCTGAGAAGATTCTACAAGCTGAACGAAGTAATGAAGTTTGAAGATCATTCTCTGCGCTTAATGGTTTATATTTTACTTGTAGGGAACTTTGTAAGCAATTCCCATATAACATCACTTTGGGGAGAGATTGTTAGACTTAAAAGTAATGTTATATTCGAGAATTGCATAGTATTTAAGTACAGGGACTAGTTTAGCAAATAGTGGATAGTTAGACTAGTATTCTTGTATAAATACCTTCCTTGTCTCAACAAGGAAGGTTGGATAGTCTCATTTGTAACATAAGGTGTGTGTGTGTGTTTCTCCTCCTTCTCTCTAGAATACACACACACCTTCCCCTTTCTTTAAGCTAATATCACCATGTTTAACCTTTACTTTGAGCTTCCCCGACCCCCCGAATCACATAAATCACTTGTTTTATCGGTCCTACACATAGATAATAAAAGCCATCAGTAAAATAACAACAAAGCCATAATGATATTAGCTAAAAACTGTGGAAAGAAAAAAACATTACCGTGGTGGCATAGCATATAATAGTGTCTGCAAGGCTGATTGTTTGGCTTTGGGCTGAGATGCATGAAGCTGAAAGTCATAATTTTAAAAAGAATTAACATCCACATGAAAATTAAACCATTCAGATGATAAGTTAGTGGGCAAAACTTACAACGATATGGATCATAATCACAGTTGAGTAACACGTCAAAACCTATGCTTCAGATGAAAGCCATTGTGCAGGCTAAAAAGCCATTATGCAGCATTCACTTTCGGCACACTGCCTTTGTTAATATATTTAAATGGCACAACAAAGGGCTCGATGCAAAGAAGATCTTCCAAAGAATCTTTTCCAAGCTGATTAACTGCTAAATTAACCACAACCAATTAGTTAGCGGCTTGTGTGCCATATACAACATTTGCTTGGTCGATTTTAGTCTTCAAGAATTAGATAAGTTCATTACCAAAAGCTTAAAAAGGACTCGTAAAAGTAAAATGAATAATAAAGCTACAAACCTTCACTTTATCCTTGGGCTGAGTACTCACATTAAGTTGCGACATCCTAAATTTTACAATGTCATTTAGCAATATGGCCAACCAACCTTGAGAAAGTGGTATCTAAGACAGCGCATAGTCTTCAAGAACATGAGAAAGAATCTTTATAGTAGAAGATCTGGTAGCATCAGATGACGTATCACCAAATACCCACCGAAGCAGAATGCTTGTCCATTTTTGACCTTCATCCAATACATAATGATTCTAGACTAATATCATGATGGAATCCATCTTCTCGGTGTCGGGTCTATCATGTTGGTAGTTGTGAGGAGGGGTGTCAATCGGGTTCTAAGGTATGACTAAGGGCCTATCGGGTCTGGTCTACCAGGTTTTAAAGAAAATACAAACATGAATATTACAACTTATAATATCGCGAAACTAAAACTAATGTCACATGTTTCTCTTCCCTATATTCCACTTGTCAAATCTGAGGATGCAGATTCTACTGTTGCTGCTCTTTGAACGGACAGCTTGGTTGGCTGATTCTGTCTCAATTACAAATCTGACCTTGGATTGGTTTATTCTAATTGAAAATATATACTGCATATACATATCTTCCTCTATCCATATTGAATAAAAGAGCCTGCACATATTGCCTCTGCAGGGCTGTTGGAACATTGTCATGTCCACTTATAGTTTTCAGATATCATTGGATACCAATAAACGTGATTTTGTTATATTAGGTTCTAACACCATATTATCTTTTTCTTGGTTATTAAATGGATAGTATGTGATATAATGAGGGCTATGAGGTACCACTAATGGCATAGAGTGCATATAAGGCATGAAAGTCAAGCGATCGATCCTGTAGAATGCCATAAGAAAGTTAGGCTTTTTAAACAAAATCTTCAAAAAGGAAGATTTATACTTAGATCTGTAATCAGTTGAATCAAAGCGAGTACCGGATGATGAATTGGGTGTTATGGATAGCTTATTATAAAGTGCTTATATGCTTAACAAATGTTTATTCCGCTTGTGCGCTGGAATTGAAAAGTTGGATTAAAGCTGCAGTACATAAAAGTGTAAACAACATATTTTAATTATCTGTGTGTACCTCATCCACCCGTAGGAGAGCATTTGCACATAGGGTGTTGCTCGGATCATTATATACATAGTTGCCACTGCAAGCTTCCTTTGCAGACTGAATAACACAAATGACCAGGATGTCAAAACATATTTTACCTCATATATATCATCTGATATAAGTGCAACCCGGTGAGCAAACTCGAATATTCAATTAAAATCACTGAACATATCGGTGAGAGGGCTAACAACCGCGGACACAATTTGTTACTTGACAAACAGTAATCTAACTTCTTATAAGGCAGGTTCGTGATGAAATACTATGCCATAAACTCAATTTAATAAGCACATAGCTTAAGTACTAAGTTTTGAGCTTATTTCTATTGTTACTGATTGAAACTATTTGTACGTAGTGTAATCCAAACACCTCTTTAGGACCTTAACTTAAACCAAGTAAAAAAAGTGCAGCTAATAGCCGCAAAAATTGCATTAATTCAACAGGCACAAACCTTTTCAATCAGATCTAAAGTGTTTTGATTGTCCTCAAAGTGTATTTAACTCCAGTCAATTTCCTCCTTTGTATATTCTTATAGCTACACCTTAAAAACGTGCTGAAAAAGAATTTACAATATACAATAGACAGATTAGGCGTATAGGCTGATATTGATTAGCAAAAAAATTACATATGTACTTGAACATACTGAGGCAAGGCCTAATTAACTTAACAAACTTGATTGAAATGTTGACACCCGGCTATAACGTCTGCTGTTATTAAAACCAACATATATTTGAACTGAAGTAATCAGTGAATATGTTGGACCTCTATTCAAAAGCATATTAATGAACTTCGTCGAATTTAAAAGATATAAAATTACAGGTTCACCCGAACTAACAAATTTGTGTGTAATAAAAGTATCCACATCATGCCTGCAAAAGCCACAAAAGTGCATATCAGACATACTATAATTTCAACAATCGCATACCTGCTATGTCCCAAACATCTGTGAAAACCTGAATGCAAAAATAAAGATAAAAAAAATCCAAAACATATATAGTTAAAACATATGTTATAAAAAAATCAAAAATTTAAAAACCTGGAAGTGGATTCTGCTTTTGGTGAGATTAGATTTCGAATATGAAGCCATCTATTTTGGTTTATTGACATGCCTTTCAAACAAACTTGGTTGTAGTTCAATTGTATCATCAAAAATATAAAACCGTGTATTCAATACATGATAATTGAAAGAAGAAATTTAGATTGAACAAACCTGAGTCGATTAGAAGCCTACACAGCAGTAGTTGTTGATTTTTCGATTGGCTTATTTTTTACTGCAAAAAAGAGAGCACCCAAAATTGAATGGTAAATAAAACCAATAAAATAATATATAAACAATAGTTAGACAAACTAAAAACACCATGCATCCATTATAATTTATCATATACAACTATGTTACTTGATTTGTGATGAACATGCATTTGTGTATACTGGAAAATTAGGGTTTTAGGAATTTGGGAGGGATTGAATGAAAAAGAAGCACATGAGGGTTTTTTAGAGAGGGCAAGGAAAAGGGCAATTCTGACGGTGTGATTTATGATAAGTTTTAATTGATTCTGGATTGTTAGTGCAAAATTGTGGGGGTTTAGGGTTTTAAAGAGATAACAACTTGTTATACTATATAGAATTAGAGTTACAGAATCTCACAAAAAAATGTGGTGATTGAGTGGTTAAGATACCATATGATACATGCATGGTCTTGAGTTCGAATCTCAGTTTTTTTTTAAGAAAAAAGAACATAAACGAATTAAAAATGCTACGTGGACACAAACCGATTTTCTGTCCCAAAGAAATACCAAGTGGCATAGTTTATGATTATGTGGCATTTTTATGATTATGTGGCATTGAGGTGGCATTTATCTGGCATTATCTATGTGTAACGCCTCCTGTCATATACACACACACACACACACACACATATATATATATATATATATATATATATATATATATATATATATATATATATATATATATATATATATATATATATATATATACACTCTTGCCCTACCATCTACAAAATATACATCATTACAAGGGATTTTTTGCAATCTCCCTACACTTGAACTTTTACATAAATGAAACTAACGAATGATCTGAATTGAAAGGATCAAAACACTTGGAGTACTTTAAACATTAACGCATATATGGGGGCATTAACTTTTGAATTACTTCCCCATTACTCCATAATAACTAGTACTTAACCCATGAGTCCCAATCGTCCCAAAATTGTATTTACAAGATATGACTCGACTTAGCAACAATGTAATAAACTAGACAATTAACTAAGGGTTTAACATAAGTGTTGTAACAATAATGCACTAAATATGAGTGCATACAAGGTAGGCTAAGGCGATTTGGGTGTACATTTGGGGGTGGATTGTAAACAAATTCTTCCTTTAAGTAACCGGAATACGCTATTCAAAATTTCTTCCTTTCGGCCTTTCCAATATACTTAAAGTTAGAAAAAGATAGGCTCTGGGGGGTGTTACTAGGGGTATCGTGTACTAAAAATAAGTACATCGCAAGGGTGTGGGAGAATTACTTGACCAATGTAGCCAATGTAATTATAATACAGGTTTAAAACAAGGGTTATCCTAGTGCCTCTTATCATTTAATTAATCCTAACTACATGAATGTAGTCTCACTATCGATCTCGGGATGCATCACGAAATCAAGTTCTAGAATCTATATACTACTGGTACACTAATAAGCATTAAGGGTGAATGCTTTTTCCTATAGATCTAAAGGCAAACCTCACATTTTTGGGGTGGAAATTTTTGAGCGGTAGGGTTTTTGTGCTAGCTATATAATTCCTATCCATGAGACGCTTATTAAAACTAAAGTTTCACTCCTATACGTTGTAAAAAAAATTAAATTTGGTGTTAAAATCACTCTATCAAGTATCTATTTTAGTTTATTACACATTTACTCTAAAACCTAGTTTTTAAGAACATGGACTTTGAATTGGAACAAGATTGTGAGATGGTTAGTGTTGAACTACCTAGTTGCATGAGTGGGATAATTTCACCAAAACATATGACACGCATGAGGAATCCTTTAGGCAATTGGAACATAGTAATCAAGTTATTGAGGAAGATTCTTATGAATTGGACTTAGAATTTGAAATGGCTAGAGAAGGATTTGAGATACTTAGGAGTGTGTTTGGGTTAGATCCTACCAAAACACATGATGAACATATAGGTGATTTAGATACTATGGAGAATGAGGTTAGAAATCCAAGCCCACTGAGCACCCCACAAGTCCTACCATCATTTGAGGAAAACATACCCAATGTTCTCCTCAAGAATATGAAGACATTATATGTATGGCACAAAGTGCATTGTGTATACCGACCATAAGAATTTGCAACACATCTTGGACCAGAAAGAGCTGAACATGAGACAACGTCGATGGTTAGAACTACTCAGTGATTACGACTGCGAGATTCGCTATCATCCCGGTAAGGCAAACCTTGTTGCTGATGCTCTTAGCAGAAAGGAGAGAATACCACCGTTACGAGTCAGATCCATGGGAATGACCATTAGTTCACCATTACCAGCTCAAATTCTTGAAGCCCAAGCCGAAGTGTTAAAGGAAGAAAACCGACCGAACGAAAACCTCTATGGGACGGTATAAAACAAAAATTGCTTTGTAAAGTGTTTCGATGGAACATTATGCTTTGGAGACAGAAGCTGGGTACCACTCTATGGAGGAATTCGTGAGTTGATTATGCACAAGTCGCATAAATCAAAATACTCCATTCATCCCGGATCTGATAAAATGTACCAAGACCTGAAGAAACTGTATTGGTGGCCTAACATGAAGGCCGATATAGCTCTATATGTCAGCAAGTGCTTAACATGTTTGAACGTGAAGGCCGAACATCAGAAACCGTCAGGGTTATTGATACAACCTGAACTCCCTGTTCGGAAATGGGAGTGAATCACCATGGACTTCATCACTAAATTACCAAGAACAACTAGTGGTTGTGATACTATCTGGGTAATCGTAGATCGACTCACTAAATCTGCTCACTTTCTTGTAATCAGCGAAAACGACATTATGGATAAACTTGCCCGACTATATGTGAAAGAAATTGTTTCCAGACATGGTGTGCCAATATCGATTATCTCGGATCGGGACAGTCGTTTCACATCAAATTGTTGAAAGTCACTCCAGACGGCCATGGGATCAAACCTCGATATGAGTACTGCTTACCATCCCCAAACAGACGGCCAGAGCGAGAGGACTATTCAGACGTTGAAAGATATGCTTCAGCCTGTGTCATTGATTTCGGAAAAGGCTGGGAGAAATACTTGCCTTTGGCCGAATTTTCCTACAACAATAGCTATCATGCCAGCATTAAGGCCGCACCTTTTGAGGCGTTGTATCGCCGAAAATGCCAATCTCCAATTTGTTGGGCTGAAGTGGGTGACAGTTAACTCACTGGTTTAGATAATTAGTTACCTTAACGGTTTTTGCCCGTAAAAGTTACTAATAATCAAACCAAGTAGACCAAAGGTTATCAACTAATAATTTCT
Organism: Artemisia tridentata subsp. tridentata; assembly: GCA_021014915.2. Classification (NCBI taxonomy): domain Eukaryota; kingdom Viridiplantae; phylum Streptophyta; class Magnoliopsida; order Asterales; family Asteraceae; genus Artemisia; species Artemisia tridentata. Next base: position 17,916,508 of record CP139506.1, on the reverse strand, counting down.
AAGGTTTCACACTTAATTACACAATTCACCAACACTTAATAAGCATATAACAAGATCTACTCACTACTCATATTAATTAAACTAATAAAAACAAATAATTCCACAATAGTAAACATGATCTTAAACTAGGCAGTTAAACTAAAAATGATAAAAAGGTAAGAAATTAAGACCCGGTGATTTATACGAGAGAATAACCACCCGATCTTATAAACTAAATAAATGATTAAAGTTTATTTCTTTGTTAACTTTAATTTTGCTATATAGTTAATAAAGTTTAAAGCTTTATTAACTAAATAACTTAATAAAAGTTCATAAAGTTGTAAACTTTAATGATTTTAAAGCTTATAATACCCGTAAGCTCCACGCCTTAGATGTAGGATGATGAGAAACAAAGAAAGATCAAAACTTTATCAAGGGTTAGTGAATAATAAGCAATAATAAGCAATAATAAGCACTACGACAATATGAAATAAGCTAAAAGTAATCTAAAAAGTAAAAAGAATAAAGCTTTATAACTAAAAACTATTAGATCTAAGTCCACCCGAAGCTAAGTTGCCCACTACGAAGAATAGACGCGAATCGGGTATGTTTAAGGACTAGATCTAAATGAACAAGCTATTAAATAGCTTATTGTTCAAGAAAAACTCGAAAAGTTGCAAACTTTATATGAAAAAAAAAATAAAACTAACTAGATCTAAGTAATAAAAGCTAATAAATAAAGAAAAGTGCTCTCAAACTTAAAAGATGTCAAAGCTTATTTGAAAAATAAGCCGAGCTTAGCAAGCTCATGCATCTCTTTTGGTGTTTGAATTGAGCTAGAGGGTGAAGAGAAGAAGAAGAATAAAGCTTAAAGTGAATAAGTTATAAGAGAGCTTATCACAAATAAGCCAATCTAATAAGCTACAATAAGCTAATAAGCAAATATAACTTAATAGATAAGAAAATAAAAAGAAAAATAAAGAAAGAGATGAGTAAAAGAGAAATAAGCACTAAGTAATAAACATCTTTTTCATTAATAAGCTATAAAAGTTTTACAAATAAGCACTTGAGAATAAGCTCAATACAATAAGCTCTAAAAAGTACTTAAGAAATATACTAAGAAGGAAAAACTGCTACTAGAAAAAAAAAAAAAAAAAAAAAAAAACTGCTACTATAAAAGAAGTGTGTGTGTATTTAATAGCGTAGAATGATATAAAGAATGAGGCTGTGTTTGGTAAAAGTAGCAGTAGCAGTGAGCAGTAGCTGTGAGCAGTAGCCGTGAGCAGTAGCTGTTTTTTAAATAAAAACGTTTGGTAACATAGCTGTAAATATCCACAGCTCTTGTAAATATCCACAGCTTCAAAAGGAAGCACTGGGAAAAAAGCTTTCCTAAAAAATTGCTACAACTCATTGCTCCCTTACCAAACGAACATCAAAAATAAAAAAGCTCATTATCACTGCTCATTACCCCAAAAAGCTTCAAAAAGCTCTACGCCAAACATAGCCTGAATCCTCGGATCATGTGTCGTATATAAAGCAATCATATGCCTCTCTCCTTCCCATCAAGCGTGTATGACTGCTCAATATTCAGGGTGTGTTTGTTATCCGTATTTTGATTTCAGGGAATGGTGTCAAAGAATAAATAATTGTTTGGTTTGTGGGGTTCAGTTTCAACAGTGATTTTGATACCCATACAAGTGTGTTTTTATGAATCCGGATCTAATTGGGTGGTATGAAAATTCAATGGCTTATGGTGGGCCATCAAACTGACACGCATATTTTTTTAGCTGATTTTTAACATTTTTATAATAAAATGTGGGTCCACTACTTTTGTTATCCATTTATTAATATTATAAAAATAATACATCTCAAATCAGATACATATTAAGTTTTAGAAAACAAACAACATTAATACTATCATTCAATTACTTTTCTTTCAAATCTTTCCTAAATCCAAATCCAATTCCAATCCCACTTACAAACCAAACGCACCCTCAATGAATCCGGATATCTTTTTGCTATAGCATGGACACGTGGCGGCTAGGCATTGGCTGAAGAAAAGAATAGTGGATGACGAGTGGGAGTGGGGCAGAGATCACGCACCTATTGGAATTAATTTAGAGAAGTTGAAGACACGCGCCTATTGCAAATCAGATATTGCATTTTTTTTTTATTTTTTTTTTCATTTCTTTGATTTGTCGCATGTGGAATTAGAGGACAGCAGAGGTTCACGGCCTTCTCTTCTTTTCATTCTTGTCACGTGCCACGTTTGTATTTAATATGGGAAGGTGGAGATCACGTGGCCTCTTATAGCATCCCTTTGTTTTTTTTTTGGAAAATGATACTTACACATAGAGTTTTACTTTGTACACATAAAATCAATGCATAAGGACAAGCATTCAATGCACTAAATTATGTGTGTAAAGTAAAACTCTATGTGTAGATATCACTTCCCTTTTTTTTTCATTCTTTTGTCGCATGCACAAGAGAAGAAGTGCATCACGTGATTTTTTTCTTCCTTTAATAATGGTATTGGGTTGGAGACAGTCTTTGGCTTCTATCAATCTCTTTAATCTTCAAATAAATATTTTTAAACTCTTGAATATCTTGGTCTTTAACTTGAGTTATAAACTTGGGCTTTGGCTTTTGGGCTTAAACTTTATCTTTTACAATAATCTTGAGCTTCCATTAATAAATTTTTGCTAGCACATAATCTTCAAAACTATCTTCATTAATCTTCACTTTAGCTTAGCATTTGCTCCAAATAATTCTTGTCTTGTGCCGTTGGACTCGTAATTTGGTGTTCTTTCCAATAGAGTGCTTGGGTAATTAACGTTTTCGTTTTTTTTCAAACCCTTGTACCTGCAAGACATATAACAAAAACCAAGCATATTTTCAATATAATTTCACATGTTCTATTGTTATTAGTCCGTTTTAGCGTGTTTTTTGGGTATAAAAATGATGTGTGTTTAAGCACACATCAAGGAGGTGTCTATGTTTCCTTTCAGCAATCCCATTTTGCTGAGGAGTATGAGCACATGAAGTTTGATGTATTATTCCAAGATCAGAAAAAATTTCACTCATTTTTCTATTAACAAATTCAGTTCCATTATCTGACCTAACAACTTTAACTTTTATCCCAAATTGATTTGATATTAAGTGTATAAAAGAACTAAACACACCAAACACTTCATCCTTAGTTTTGACTAAGTATGCCCATACAGCCCTAGAATAATCATCAACAACAGTTAAGAAGTACTTGTACCCCTCTCTGCTAGCTACTCTGTAAGGACCTCATAAGTCAAGGTGAATAAGTTCACCAAGTCTCTCAGTATGATCAGACAAGGGAAAAGGCTCCCTAGTTTGTTTGGCCCTGTAACAGACTTCACAAGCAGGCACATAGTAGTTCTTGGAAATACCAAGATCATTTTGAAGAACCGAAAAGACTGGGTCAGCAGGGTGACCCAATCTATTATGCCAAACAAGTTTAGACACATTATAAGACATAACCAAATTACACTTACCCAAAGTATTACTAGACTGCATGTCAAATAGATAAAGACCATCAGACTGACTACCAGTCCCCAGAACATTCTCCGTTTTCAAATCCTGAATATAACATTTATCCTCATCAAAACCAACAAACATTTTGCTATCTCTAATAAGCTTATTAACAGATAACAAACTCACAAAATAACCAGGAACAACTAATACATCATAAAGAGTAACATTATTAGTTAATTTTAAGTCTCCAACATGACTAATAGTAGCAAGAGTACGATTAGGATGTCCAACAGCAATCTTAAGACTATTAATGTCCACAACATTAAACATACCAATAGTGGAAACAGTCAAGTGTTGATTAGCACCTGAATCTATAATTCACCCCAAGGAAATAGTTTTAATAGCAATACTAGAATTAGCATAGAAGTATAGAACTACTTAGAGAAATTAACATTGAACCAGACATTTTCATTAAAGAATGAAGCCCTACCTGCCATATTAGCATGTATGCTTCCAGAGGGAGTATCATTGATCAAAGATAACAATTTCTTCATCTGCTCAGAAGTAAAACTTGAAGAAGTGCTAGCAGATGAAGTAGAAGACTTATTTTCAGACAGTTTAACCTCAACATTGGCATTATAATTTTGTTTAAAACCATTCTGTTTAGCATTATTATTAGTTTTAACAAAACCAGGAGGAAAACCAATGATTTCATAACATCTTTCAATAGTGTGTCCAATCTTTCCACAATTTTTACAGTTAAGATTAGGATTAGGACCTTTATTAGTAGTATTAGAATTAATACTCCTAGTGTTATTATTATTGTTGTTAAACATTCTTCTGTTGTTATTAAAAGATTTAGCAGCAAAAAAAGAAGCATTTATTTTAGACTCAATAACACTAGAAGACTCAGGAACCCCTCTGTGGGATTCTTCTCTAGAAACAGTAGCATTAGCATCTTTCACCTCAGGAAGAGTATCCCTAGTTAAGAGAGCAGTCCTCACAGGCTGATAACAATCATCAAGGCCCATGAGGAACTGCATCAACTTCATAAGTTGCTGATATAAAATAAGTTCTTTACTAGCTTCACAACTACACTTAACCTCACAAACACACTTAGGCAATTTAGTTAAAGCATCAAATTCTCTCCACAAAGAATTTAGTCTATGATAATAATCAGCAACTGAACTACCACCTTGTTTCACAGAGTTAATCTTTTGTAACAAATTATAAACCACAGAACCATCAACTTTATCATAAGTTTCTTGCAACTCTTTCCACACAGAAGCAGCATTATCAGAATACACAAGACCCATATAAACATCTTGAGACACAGAATTCATTAACCAGGTTAAAACAATGGCGTTACACCTATCCCATTGAGCAGATAGAACATCACTTGTAGAATAAGAGTCTTTTAAGCAAGAACCATCAATAAAACTAAACTTATTCCTAGCTTGTAATGCCAGTTTCATAGCACCAGACCATATTCTATAATTTTCAGTCCCAACAAGTTTAAATGGAATTAATGCAGTACCACTATTATCATTAGTTTGAATATGAAGAGGATTACTAGCATCAAGATTATTGATTAAAACAGGAGTAACGCTACCACTAGCACTAGCCATAATAACATATAAAACAACAAACAAGAAAGAATAACATAAATCAGATAAACAACAAGAAATCAACTAACAAATATAACAAATACTGAACTAAACAGAATATACCAGCAACCAATAAAGCAACTAAGCAATAATAACTACTAATCACAAGCACAAAACAACTAATCACCAGCAACCTCAAATCAACTTCCAAGACTATCCTAATCCTATCCTCTTTCGACCTAGACACAACAAGACTGTAACTAACAACAAAAGAATTGAAATAACTAAACTCACACCCAAGATTAACAAGATACCAGCCAAGAAGACTGGGGGTAGCCAGAGCAGGTATCCGTACCACTCTTGGTGGCAGGTCAAGATGTTAACTACCCCGTTTGCACCCTCTTAACTGAATAACTGTTATCTTTAGAGAAGAAGAACAACTTACAGTGTAATACCATCGGAAGAATCACCACAATAACACTAGATTCACTTAGTCTAGTGCTATTGTGACCAAGAATGGGCTCAACAACCTCAATCAAACACCAGGGAAAAAAAACCCCAAAATCCCAAATTAGGGTTTCAAAACCCTAATCAAGAAAAACCACAAGAATCACCAGATCTAGCCTGAATAGACTAAATCAATCACGGCCGTAAAAAATACAACCTCAATCGATCAATTAAACCTTCAATAGAAAGAATCCCCAAAAAAAAATTGGAAACCCTAAAAACCCCAAACGATCAAGAACCACCAGATCAAGAACCACTATCTGATACCATGTAAAAATGGTAAATCAATCACAAGAAGAAGCTATTACACCCAGCCAGCCACCCCTTGGTGTATATTATTATCAAAAGTTTAAAGAAGATAAGTCCCCAAATGGGTGCTTACCAAACAGTTACAAAGACAAAGATTGATCTCCTTCAGAAGGAAACCAATCAACCCCACTACACTAACACTCAAACACTCAGATCAACAACCAACTATAAAGATTGATTGTGATATAGACACAATACTACACTAGCAGATATCAAGATTGATATCCAGAACAAAAGAGACAATAAACTTTGAGAGAGAACAAATAATAAGACTAAATGAATGGTTACTAAACCCTAGATCGGCTTATAGCTTATATAGCATATAGTTACCATTTAGACCTCAGACTTTCAACACTTGACTAATAAGCTCCAAACCTTGAATCCAGCTCTAAACAACTTTAGACTTTGACATAATTAGTCCCTGAAGTTTAGAAGCTTGAACGTACTATTTAACACTTACGGTTACTTGGAATTTACAAAATTAAATTTTTGTTTCAGACCTAAACAAGGTTTAAAGTCCACAGGATAAAGACGTATTTCAGGGACATAATCTAATTAGAGAAGGTAATATAATTGAGTCTACAAGTCACTGACAAAACAAAGTATCAACACTGTTTATTTATTTGAGTTTTACATGTATTACAGTGAGCCCTTGTTCACACCACGTGTGTAAAGGGTAAAGCTGTTGGGGATAGAAGTACCAAAAGGAAGGACATGTAGCATTTATAACAACCATTTTTATCATATATGACATCCAAATAGCAAGACTAGCATCACCTATAATCTATACTACATATAATGGAGGAAGCACTCTCTCTCCAAAATTTTCAGACTTACAAGAAATAATGCATGGTTTACAACACTTTAATGCACCCAATTTTCAGAATTACAACAAAGTAAGCATATTGTACAACAAAATAAAGCTTGGTGTTATTTTAAGAACAAAATTCTATCAAACAACATTAATGCTATTAAAAACACCCCTTCACCAAAAATTACAACCATTTAAGCACAATGTACAATAGCTGCAACCTTCCATTAAAACCCATCCATATTAATGCACATAATTTTCAGAGTTACAACAAAATAAGCATAGTGTACAACAACATAAGAATGCTGTAATTTTCTGACTTACAACATTAATGATATTAATTAATACACCCCATCATCAATTAATACAAAATGTAAAGCACAATGTACAAATACATATCCACACAATTTGATGGTTGCTTCAATACGTATCAGCCCAAAACATATCCACAAAAGTTCCAGCTTTTGATCTCAAATTGAAACAAATCGAAACTAAATCCAACATCCAAACTACAAACACAAATAGAAGGTTAGAAATTAAAAGAAAACAAAATAAATACTAACTCACCCGAGTCAACGCGAGTTGACTCGGTGAGTCACCAAGTTGGACCGAGTCATACCGAGTCCCGGTCAAAATAATAGATCCACACGAACATAAATAAAAGGTTTTATAAAAGATTTAAAGTAAAAATCGGTATTATAAAAGTTTTAAAAAAAATTTAGGGTTTCGAATAAAAATAAATGAGGGAAGGAGAGGGCGCGTGAGGTGTTACCGATGAGGGGGAAAGTGGTGGAGAGGCGGTGGAGCGACGGTGGTGGTGTGGCTGTGGCGGTGAGGTGGTGTTTCGGTATCAAATGAGCTCCAAAGAGGATCAACTGCTCCAGAAATGGATGAAATGGGCCGATCTATCGATTTGGGGAGTTAAGGTTTTCGCCTAAAAATTTTTCCGGCGATGGAAGGTGGTGGCCGGCCGGCGGTTACCGGAGGTGAGGGGTTGTCCGGCGAGGGTTAGAGAGAGAGGAGAAGCGTGTGTGTTTGTGTTAATAATTGTGAGGTAGAGAGAGAAAAATTGAGTTTTATTAAAATGGGAGGGGTCAAAAATGGACAAACAAAACTAGAAGGGTGTGAACGAAAAATAGGGGCGGAGGGGTTTATAACATCCCGTAAATTTCCCCTGTCATTTGTAAACAATTAACAAGAGTAATCTATCGTCACGATTTAATTAACCATTTTTACGGACAAATTTTTTTTGCTTCTATTCGACCATGTTAATCTAAACGTCGTAACACGTTCGCACATTCTTTATATCACTCTCCTTTGTGCGAACCTTGATAGTCTAGTAATCGCAAATTAAATTAAAACATTTAACATTTAACGTTGTACGTTTTGTCAATCAACCAAACGTGATCAAATACATTCCTGAGCTCACGAAAATTTCCACGAATCCTCAGTAACTATATTGGGCCTCGACCCAATACCCAAATGGAACGTGGTATGTGTTAAATTACACATACCTTTTACCTATTTAAACAGACCAAATATACCAAAAACCGACCGAATATGCCAAATATATGTTGTTTTTGTGTTTGTGAATATGCAGGTACGGATATGATGAACTCAAATAAGTACATTTTATTACTATCATTTATCCTATTAATTTGACTTGTTTTACTATATTATGTATGAGGATTGATACTTAATCGTTTACTTTTGTAATTCTCAGGTAAAAACAAGCATTTGGTGAAACTTGGCGATTTTGGACTAATAATGGAGCAAAACGTGCATAAAGTGAAGAGTCTACTGAAATGAAGAAGATCAAGACTAATCTGCTCCAGATGCGCCGCATCTCACTATCAACATGCGCCGCATCTCTATCAAGATATCACCAGATACGATCCAAGATACAAGCGGACATGCGCCGCATCTAATAAAGAGTTACGCCGCATCTTCTGGCGGTGTACGAATATTCCTGAATATTATAATCTTGGACCCCACGCGAAGTTAAGTACATGCGCCGCATCTACTTAAGTAGATGCGCCGCATCTTTCCTCAGACACAAACTATAAATACCCCGTAGACCAGACGCATTAAAGAAATTCGGAAGTTCGAAAACCTAAAGACCGAATAGAAGAGAAGGACGAATTCAGTCAAGAAGGCAGCACAAGACACACCCAAATCTAAGATACAAGAGCTGTAAGAAGGTGCTGCATGTATTTAATTCATTAAGTAGTTTTGTTTTATTGTTTTAGCAAACTTTAATTCATCAGGATTGGTGGCTTGTGTAATGTGACAACGGAAAGATTGCACTCCCTTTAATACTTGCTTTCCCATCAATTAAAGTTTATATGTTGATGTCTTTGGTTACTACTTATTAGTGCATTGACCACCTCTGTGTTTATTAGTGGCTTGCGGGCACCCGACTGCGGGACAAGGTGTGGCTCCCACGGTTGTTTCTAAATTGATCACTTAGGAATAACTTTTAGACATAAGTCGTCATTAAGGGTTTACTCGCCGATAAGAATAGGACCAACGAGAAAGGGTTAATTACATACACTTCATATAAAGCTATCAATAAAACAAGTGACAATCTACTTAATCATAAGGACAGCCCTCTTATTGTCTCTAGTATCTATCTGTGTACGTGTGTGCTACTTGCTGATTCGTGCCTATTTGTTTATTTTATTATTTAATTGCACACAAAACTGTGCCAGTCTCTCAGGCTGAAACCCCCTTGCGTTAGGATATTAAAATACTGATTAGAACAACGAGATAATACGTTCCACTCTTAGTGATCGACACTCTACTTACCATTATCTTCATACTGACCGGGTACACTGCTCGTTAAGTGTGTGTGTTATTGATAAGTCGGCTAAATATAAATTTAAAACTTGAGTAGGCATTAAAACTGCTAAACCGCAACGACACATCACGCGCATCAAGTTTTTGGCGCCGTTGCCGGGGAGTGAATTGTTATTATCTGTTAATTTGATTAGTATTTTAATTAGGTTATTTTTCTTTTTATTAGATTAAATTGCATCATTGTACTATTTTGCATATTTGTTGTATTGTGTGTTATTTGTTTGCTTTTGTTTTTATTTTTGTGTGTTTTATTTTTGTTTCGTGTGTTTTATTTTTTGTTTTTATTTTTCGTATTTTTCTGTTCTGCTATCGTTGTACTGTGCTAAATCAAACGATACGGCGCATCTGATCTCTCAGATACGGCGTATTGCGTTTAAATTTTTTTAATACAACGCGTTTAATTAATTCGATACGACGCATCTTTTCCCCAAGATACGGCGTATCTGTTTTTAACAAGAAAATTTTTCTAAGCGATAAAGTAATACGACGCATCTGCTTTTGTAGATACGGCGTATCTGTTTTGATAAAAATTTTTTCTAAACGTTAACGCCATACGACGCATCTGCTTTCGCAGATACGGCGTATCTATTATTTTAATTAAAAACAGTTTGCGAATTATTAAACAAAATACGGCGTATCGATTTCCGTCGATACGGCGCATCTTACTGAATCAAAAATCTTTTATTTTTAAACGTAACGAAAATACGGCGCATTAACTTTCGTTAATACGACGCATTTAATTTTAATTAGATAAATTGATTTTTGATTGATTAATTCGATACGGCGCATTCATAAATTCTAAGCGGCGTATCTATTTTCTGAATAAAGTCTGATTTAATTTTAACGATCATAAGATACGGCGTATCCAACTCTTTGGATACGGCGCATCGTCTGCAGATATCAGTAACTTTAATTTTTCGTATTCCGTTTTCGTTATTAATTATCTGATATATTACTTTCTCGAGCATACCCTACTGATGCTTTTGTGATTGATTTCAGGAAGTGCATGACCAGGAGTTCTACGAGGAACTTGATTCAACCTTTCGAAGATCCTGAACGAGCCCTACATTCGCTTAAAAGGCTTTTCAACACAAGAAGCTTTGATCTTTCAAGTTCACTCGAGCTTGATTACTTTTCTGAAGAAAAAGAGGAAGTTGAAACAGAAATAATGGGCGAAAACACTACTATGGAGGAATACATGAACAATACCCGTGCTGATTACACTTCAGGAGTTGCTAGACCTAAGTTTGATGACAAGTCAAAATTTGAGTTGAAGGGACAATTTCTCAAAGAGCTCAGAGAGAATGCTTTCAGTGGGACGGAACAAGAGGATGCTAATGAGCATGTTGAAAAGGTCCTGGAGATTGCAGATTTGTTTACTACAGAAAGTGTCAATACCGATCAACTCATGCTAAGAATCTTCCCAATCTCACTAAAAGGAGCTGCTAACAAATGGCTAAGGAATGAACCTGCTAGTTCAATCACTACGTGGGAAGGTTTGAAGAGCAAATTCCTGAAGAGATATTGTCCACCTGCTAAGACTGCTAAGAAGATGGAGGCTATCAATAGTTTCAAGCAAGAGCCTGATGAAACCCTTTATCAAGCTTGGGAACGATTTAAAGATTTATTGATAAAATGTCCTCAACACTATCTAACCCCTATGCAGGAAATAATATTGTTTTATCAGGGATTGGACGTGCCTACTAGACAGATTTTGGATGCTAAGGGAGCTGTACCTCAGATGAGTGCAACTAATGCTAGGAAAGCGATCCAAGAAGCTGCTGATCATTCTCAGAAATGGCACGATGGGACCTCTACTAGATCTAAGAGCAGCACTAATTTTGATGGAATTGCTGCTATTCAAGCTCAATTGGATAAAATTAGTAGAGAGATGAAGAAGCGAGATGAAAGAGCATATGCTGCCCAAGTTGGATGTGAAAAATGCGAAGGACCTCACTACACTAAAGATTGCCCGAACAAGAATGAAAGTGAGACGTTTGAAGAAGCTTATTACACCCAATTTGGACAACCATTCCGACCTTCAGCAAGATTTAGGGAAGCTAGTCCGGGATTCTATCAAAAGAACAACTTCAATCCCGCTTATCAAGAGAGGAGGCAGACTTTAGATGATACTTTAAAGCAAATTATGGACGATGCTGCTAAAAGACATGAAGAGAATACTGCTATGATCAAGGAAATTCGAGCTTCAACGGACACTACTACAAGAAATCAAGGAGCTTCGATCAAAGCATTGGAACAACAAATTGGTCAAATGAGCAAAGTTCTTCAAGAAAGGGGATATGGAAGCTTACCGAGCTCGACTGAAACAAATCCAAGGGATCATGTCAAGGCCATAAGCACCACTGAAGAAGTCACTCCTAATATACCTAGAAGATCGATGAATGGTAATGATGGTGCAAGACCCGAATTTTTCTTTAACTCTTCAATCAGCTTAAGGAGACTACTAAAAGAGAAGACAAAAATTGAAGAGGAGATCAAGGCAACAATGAAAGAAGAGAGCCCTGCAACCGACTCAAATGCCTTGCCTCATAAAGAAAGAGACCCAGGAAGTTTTACTCTACCTTGTTCTATTAATAATATATCTTTCAATAATGTGTTGGCTGACTTAGGAGCTAGTGTTAGTGTTATGCCTCTTAAGACATTCGCTACCCTAGGACTAGGAAAATTAGTACCAACTAAATTACTTATTGAACTGGCTGATAAAACAGTAAAACGACCTGAGGGGATTGCTAATAATGTGCTAGTTAAGATTGAGCAGTTTATTTTTCCCGTGGACTTTATTATACTAGACATGCCCGAGGATGTTAAGATTCCTTTAATCCTCGGAAGACCTTTCTTGTCTACTGCCCATGCTAAGATTGATGTGTTTAAGAGAAAAATTTCATTAAGGGTAGGGAATAATAAACTAGTCTATAAGTGCCAAGATCCAGTTAAAAGCATAATTAGAGGTGTTTATGTGCTAGGATTAAGAGAGCGTATGGACCTCGATCTTGAAGCTAGACTTATGGGAGAAACATTGATTCAAAACAACTCAGCTAATCCTAATCATGAAGACTTTGAGGAATTCATTGACCTTAATGTACCTACGGAACTTAGACGCGATATTGTTAGTGATTCTGATGATGAGTGGTATGATTGTGTAGTAATTAATAAACGTAGGAGAGTAGTTGAGAAGACGAATTTGAATAATGATGTGTTTATTGAACTACCACCCCACCTTGCTTATTTGTGCCTGTATGATAATAAGAATTTCCCGTCTATCATTTTGTCATCTCTGCCCGAAAGGGACAGGACTTTGTTTATACAGATATTAAAGAAAAACGGCGTGGAAATTAAGGACGAGCAAGGAGTGTTCAATATTACTAAATTGGGGATGAAGGAGCGTGATGTTTCCGACTCCTTCAATGATCGAAACTAAAGTGCTGAACGTGAGTCTAACTTGAAGACTCTGGAATAAAGACAAGTGCTTACCGGGAGACAACCCGGATTTATCTTTTATTATTCTGTTTTCTGAGTCGAGTCAGTCCAGGCCGCACGAAGATACGGCGCATCTCAATCCTGAGATGCGACGCATCCTCTGCAATGGTCATATCTTATTTTATTTTTCTGCATTTTTTATTTTTCGACTTTAAAACTATTTATCAGTTTATTTTAATGCGGCGCATCCCTGGTTAAGGATGCGGCGCATCTTTATTCTGATCCGTATTTATTCCAGGCTCGATACGGCGTATCTTCTTCAATAAGATACGGCGCATCGACTGACCTGATGATTTTCAGTTTTAATTTTTAAGTTTTATTTTTCCTAACTACTAATGTATTATGCAAGTTGAACCTTTCTTATCTTAGGTGTGTTTTAAAAGTGTTGGTGGTATTATAGTTTCCTGGATTTCCTGTGGATAAATCAAGTATGAAGCTTTAACGTTCTAATCCACAAGAAGTTGATTTTTGCTCATATACTAATGGAGGATCATACCGAGCAAATCTCAGGGGAGTTTTTTCCGTTCTAATTCTTTTATTTCCAGTTTTTAACCTTTTATACAAACAACGAGGACGTTGTTTAACTTAAGTGGGGGGATAGGAGAATTAGAACACTTAACACTTACTTGTCCTAAACTTTTTCAAAAATTATGCTTAAAATGTGCTTAATATATCAAACTTAAAAATTTTTTAGCATGTTTTTGTTTAAGATCTAAGTTGCATAACTGCACACATGACGTTATTTTCAAAAATTGTGATTTTTACAAAATTCACAAATCTATGAGTGTGCCGGTGACTTGTAAACTTTAGAACTTGGCTTGTATACTATTCGAGACCACCATAATGAGTATTATTTATTTAATTGGAATGACTTGTCTAACTTGGTAAAATTCTAGGATTACACCAAATAGCCTTTATATGTTATGTGTTATTAACTAGCTACACTGGTTAGTTAACCCCCGTATAAACCCTTTTGTTACTCTCATTTTTAGAGTAAGATACCCCTAGAAAAACCCTCAGAGCCATTCCTTTCGTTTCTTACACCTATGTTTAAAATGTTTCGTTACACCTTAAACCTTAGCCTACCCTGTAGATTAGAATCCGTGGTTGGTTAATTGCTATAGGCAGAGTGTGTTTCCTTACATTACCTGTGTTCGCGTGCGTAATTCATTATATATGGTTAGGTCGGGAAATTGCACAATGCAATTGGAGTGAAAGTAAATATTGTATATTTTTGAGTTTATTTTTCGTGTGTTTACTACTTTCACTATTAGCGTTATTTCTGAAAGTATGAAAAGTACGAATAAAAATTATCCGGAAAGAAAGTTGTAGTGATGTGGTGAAATTTTACACATCTATGTTTATGTTTCAAAAAAAAAAAAAAAAAAAAAAAAAAATGAGAAAAGAAAAAGAAAGAAAAAAGAGTTGGATGTTTATTTTAAGCCAACGATGTAGAGTTATGTAAGTGGTCGATATCACCACTGTTTGTTGTATTATATCTATGGATTGAATGGGAATTGGCAGTTATGGGAACGCCAATTAAGGATTATTCTTTGATTAAGATTTTGTTGAGTATAATTCGTGTCTACCTAAAGCGTGTGTTTCAAGTGTTAAAGCGTGAGTTATTCAATGATATGAGTCTTATTCATGGGATGGTTGGGATAGTGATTAACCACACTTAGGATTTTAATTTATTTGTTTTGTTTATTTTTATTTTTATTTTTACACCAATTTATATCCCAAATGTTATCCATACCCTTTATTATTCTTTATCCAACCGAACCTTTGATTTATTGAGATTAGGGATTTGAGCAATCTTAAGTATCGTAGTCGTGGATTCGGCTATGTATTTATGATTTTGTCGCCCTTTTTGATATATTATTATTGGTGAAGTTTGGACCTATCTTTAGCCTATTCGAGTTAAGGATTTGAGCAATTGCAAGTATCGTGTTCGTGGATTCGATCATGTATTTGTGATTTTGTCGCCTTTTCTGGAATTTGAGATCGATAGAAAAGAGAATAATTAACCCTTAAGCCTAAAAACCCTTTTTACCGCTTTAGACTTGTTATTCCTTAGCTTTAGTGGTGGAGATGTGTATACTTGCCAAGCTTATGATAGAATATTCGTCGCGACTGGACAGTTAAACGATTAGATTTGCTTTTATCGACTTATTTTATTTTACTTCTAATTCGTTAAGTGTTTAGTTGTGTGATTACGAAATAAACGAATACATGCTTAAATATAAAAATAAATCCTAACATCTTTTAGGATACATTCTCATGAGATTTAATCTAAGGTTTACTTGGGGACAAGTAAAGTTCAAGTGGGGGGATATTTGATGAACTCAAATAAGTACATTTTATTACTATCATTTATCCTATTAATTTGACTTGTTTTACTATATTATGTATGAGGATTGATACTTAATCGTTTACTTTTGTAATTCTCAGGTAAAAACAAGCATTTGGTGAAACTTGGCGATTTTGGACTAATAATGGAGCAAAACGTGCATAAAGTGAAGAGTCTACTGAAATGAAGAAGATCAAGACTAATCTGCTCCAGATGCGCCGCATCTCACTATCAACATGCGCCGCATCTCTATCAAGATATCACCAGATACGATCCAAGATACAAGCGGACATGCGCCGCATCTAATAAAGAGTTACGCCGCATCTTCTGGCGGTGTACGAATATTCCTGAATATTATAATCTTGGACCCCACGCGAAGTTAAGTACATGCGCCGCATCTACTTAAGTAGATGCGCCGCATCTTTCCTCAGACACAAACTATAAATACCCCGTAGACCAGACGCATTAAAGAAATTCGGAAGTTCGAAAACCTAAAGACCGAACAGAAGAGAAGGACGAATTCAGTCAAGAAGGCAGCACAAGACACACCCAAATCTAAGATACAAGAGCTGTAAGAAGGTGCTGCATGTATTTAATTCATTAAGTAGTTTTGTTTTATTGTTTTAGCAAACTTTAATTCATCAGGATTGGTGGCTTGTGTAATGTGACAACGGAAAGATTGCACTCCCTTTAATACTTGCTTTCCCATCAATTAAAGTTTATATGTTGATGTCTTTGGTTACTACTTATTAGTGCATTGACCACCTCTGTGTTTATTAGTGGCTTGCGGGCACCCGACTGCGGGACAAGGTGTGGCTCCCACGGTTGTTTCTAAATTGATCACTTAGGAATAACTTTTAGACATAAGTCGTCATTAAGGGTTTACTCGCCGATAAGAATAGGACCAACGAGAAAGGGTTAATTACATACACTTCATATAAAGCTATCAATAAAACAAGTGACAATCTACTTAATCATAAGGACAGCCCTCTTATTGTCTCTAGTATCTATCTGTGTACGTGTGTGCTACTTGCTGATTCGTGCCTATTTGTTTATTTTATTATTTAATTGCACACAAAACTGTGCCAGTCTCTCAGGCTGAAACCCCCTTGCGTTAGGATATTAAAATACTGATTAGAACAACGAGATAATACGTTCCACTCTTAGTGATCGACACTCTACTTACCATTATCTTCATACTGACCGGGTACACTGCTCGTTAAGTGTGTGTGTTATTGATAAGTCGGCTAAATATAAATTTAAAACTTGAGTAGGCATTAAAACTGCTAAACCGCAACGACACATCACGCGCATCATACGGATATCTAGAAAAATCAAGAAAAAGACAAAGACGAGCACGGGAAATGGAAAAGAGCTCAAAAGACGGGACCCGGGAAGAAATTCACGAGTTTGGTCGAGTTGTCGTGCAAAAATCCCGAAGAGCCCTTGGATTTTTTTTTTTTTTTAGTTGGCAATATTAGCTCTCGGATGAACTTTACAAAATTGGCAAGGTTGGTCCCTTCAATTTCATATATTACAAATATGGTCCTTGTGTTTTAAACTAAAATTATCCTAACTAAAACAACCGAATCCTACAAAAATCCTACAACCGGATACCCACAAAAACTATACCCAATCCTACCCAAAGTTTAACTAACCGACCCACACCAAAACTAACCTATCAACCCATTTCGCCCCAAGCCCAACAAACCCTTAAACCCACGCCGGCCCATCCACCAAAAAAATAATACCCGACCCAATTGTTATAACTAAATACTGCAGATAAGATAATCGGTCAAACACAACCAAATCGGGTCAAATCCCCAATCGAATGACTGTTTATCTTCTCCAATTAAACCCTTAACCCTAATCACCCTTTCATCCCTTCCACCTCACACTACCGGCCAAGACACCCACATGGGTTTGTCTTTGGTCCCCCCTCTCCACGATGGCAATCCGAGGACAAGAAAAAGATCCAACGACCAAGAATACAAGTTGTGGGCAACAAGATCGATCCAAGGGCCAAGGAAGAAGCACAAACGCACAAGGGAACACTCTCACGAAGATAGCACAACTAGCTGCTAGGGTTTTTTATCTTTTAGTATAAATAGAGTCGATTAGCATTTTTTTCCTTTGTCCCATTTTTTCATGTTTTAGAAAAAATGTTAGACCACTTTAATTGATGCTTTCTTAGTGTAATTTTTCTTCAAAGGTACTTTGTAATTTTTAGTTGTAATTTATTCTTGTTTTAATTTAAGTTTACTTTTATTCGGTTTAGTATTTTTCTAATTATTTTTGCTTATTTGTTTATTTGCTTATGATGTTCGTTGTTTAATTTTTATGATGTTATGATGTTACTAGGCTGATTTTTTTGTTTGAGTTATGAAGGTGTGTTTGACTTTTTGAGTCAAACGGGTAAAATTCGCTTATTACTGCTCTTGGCTTTTTAGTTTTAGATTAGCTTAAGTGGTTTTTAGTAAGTGTATGTTCGACTTTGTTTTGTTATTTTTGTGCTGTGGTGATTTGGATTTGGTAGTTAAGCTTGATCTGTGTGGCTTATGCGCTTGTGTTGTGTCATTTTTTTATTTTGATTAGTAGTTTTGAGTATGGGTTAACTAAGTTGTGATCTTGTTTATTGCATCAGTAGAAGTAGTGGATTGCAAAGAAAATCTAAAAAAAAAAATAGTTTATAGTTTTTGTTTGGATTTTAAAAACTTCTCTGATCAAGTGCTTTTAATGTTTAGATTAATGCTTATGTTTATTGTTTAGATTAATGTTTATGGTTTAGATTCAGTTGTGTTTAGGTTGGTTCTTAGTTTATGTTACTGCTTAATGTGAGCTGTTGTGAGCTTTATTAGTTGTTTGTTAAACACATACTTTTATAAAATTAATGTTACTTTAAAATTAATGTTACTGTTTATGTTTTTATAAAATTAATGTGTTTATGCTTTAATAAAAGTATGTGTTTATGTTTTTATAAATTAATTTATGTTTTTATTAATTTTAAAATTAATGTTACTTTTATAAAATTAATGTGAGCTGTTGTGTTTTGGAATATAAAAGTATGTTTTTTTTTTATTCCGGTTTTCGTTTTTAAATTCACATAAACCCGTAACTTTATTAGTTGTTTTTATTAGTTGTTTTTAGGTTAAATGCTTAGTTTAATTGTTCCATTAAGCTTAGTTTAATTAGTTTATCTTGTTTGTTATTTTAATATAAGTAGTATAATCCAAAAATCAATCACTCTTTTTCTCATTCACTACACGAATCACGTCCCGGGAACACAAATTCCATTCGATCTTCGTCGGGACAACGAACCTGGGCTTTGCATATTTCCGGTGCAATTCTTCCTTGTGATAAATTGTTTGAACCAATTTTTGGCGCCGTTGCCGGGGAAGGTTGAAGTGAGTGCGTGATTCCGTTTATCGATTCGTGTTTTGAAGATCCTTCCTCGTGAAGTTTCGTAAATATCTTGTGAATATTTTTATCCAAAAATTCAAAAAAATTAAAAAACTTTGAAAAACCCCAAAAAGATTTTCTCTTCAAAATTTATTTTCCTTTTTTCTTTATGACTTTCCATGTTTCTAAAATTTAAAAATCCAAAAATATTTTTCTTAATCCTCTTATCCGATTGATTCTTATCTCTTTACCCTCTCATACCGTTTAATTCGTATCTTCTTATCCTCTTAACCGTTTAATTCTATCCCTTTATCCCTCTTATGTTTAATTCTAATGTCGTCATTGGGCTATACTTGTTTTGATTGTAAAAGCCCGTTGATTGACAGTCTTCGTTGTTCAAAGTGTGCGTGTGAGCGGTGTGGAAATCACAACCCAAGAGGATCTTGTTATTGGTGTGAAGTAGCCCTCAAAGAGCTTAATTCCATCGATAATTCTCAAAGTATTTCCGAACACTCTCCACAACCCCAGCCATCCTCACTCACTCAGCATAATTGCTTTGTATGTGGAGATCCGTTGGGGGATGATTCACACTGCGAACGATGCTTCTGCAAAGGATGTGGGTCTACCCATGGACTTTGCGTGTGTTGCACTCCTGAAATCGAAAATACACTTAATTGTGCAAATTTTCAAAACAATTTCAACCCTCCTCAAGATTCATTTTGGCAAGAACCATGTTATCAAAACTTCAATGATACATCATTCCAAAATATGCCAAATGATCTTTGTGAGTGTTGCGGAGGTCCTTATAATGGCGGGAATTGTCCCGGCTGTAGCATGGTGGAATCGGGAAACGGGTTTGTCTATGACCAAAATCCTTATTCCTACCATGAAACAACCGACTTTTTCGACCAGCCACCACACCATGAGATGAAAACATATTCTTGTGAATATTGTGGAGGTAGTCCTCACCCGAGTTTTGATTGTCAAACAGGGAACATGTTTGTCTATGAGCAAGTTCCATGTAATCAAAACTTCGGTTATGACCATTATCTATACAAATCACCGAATCAGTCACAACAATTATATTGTTG
This sequence comes from Artemisia tridentata subsp. tridentata, assembly GCA_021014915.2. Taxonomy (NCBI): domain Eukaryota; kingdom Viridiplantae; phylum Streptophyta; class Magnoliopsida; order Asterales; family Asteraceae; genus Artemisia; species Artemisia tridentata. The sequence continues at coordinate 17,896,594 of CP139506.1, read as the reverse complement.
TGAGTGCTGTGGAGGTCCTCACTATAGCTCTGATTGTCAAACAAGGAACCCGCTTGTCTATGAGCATGGCCCTTGTGACAATTATGACTACTCTTATCATGACCAACCTCCACAGTATCAAACGATTCAAACTCAACCGCAACCATCTCCTCAAGAATTATTCCAAGACATTCATGATGCTAGGAAAAATCTTCTGGATTCTGCTTTCGAAGATGTATTCCAAAAACTTCATGATGTAAGGAATGCATTTAATGCTTGGGCTGCTAAACAGACCCAAGAGGATCGTCATGGTGAATCTATGGAAGATTTACTCGCCATTGAACGTGCAGCACATAACCGTTTCTTGTTTAATAAGGCTTGCATGCTCGATGACGACGACGAGGAGAGTGCTATTCCTTTAAATGATAACATTTCTCATCCCTCTCAGTCTACACCCGAGGACTCTCTAATTATGGGGGATGAGCATCTTAGCACTGTTCCTGAAAAGGAATCGGACGAATTCATAAAGTCTAGTGCTGAGAACCTTGTCCCAACCCCAAGTGAGTCTGAGGAGATATTCGACAGAGAATGTGATTCTCCGATTTTTGGAGAATCTCTTGACATCTCTGAGGTTACTTCCGGGATTTTCTCTAACACTCTTTTTGAATTTGATGACGATTGCTTTTCTAGCAACGTTAATCCTCTCTTTGTTGAAGTGTTAGAGAGCGATGAGGTCAAAGACTCTAATGTTTTTGAAAATATGACCTCAATTTTTAATCCCGAGAATCAAAAGAATATTCTTTCTCCGACATATGTGACAGTGCCTTTTGGGGATCGCCCTTATATTGACTTCGCATATGTCGTTCGAGTTTTTCTACCTTTCTTCTCCTACAAGGTAGATTGTCCTTCCATTCACTCGCTCGGGAGTGAGGACAAAATTTTTGACCCCGGCATCTCTCATTCTTTAAAGCCGGATCTATCTCATCGGAGTAGAACTTTCAAGAACTTCAATGTTTATCCAAAAATCTTGAATGAAAGTCCGATGGAGATTTTCTCTTCCACCTGCTCCCCCAAGAACAATTAAATTCGGGGCGAGTCTAAGCTTTCCGACTCGATACCAAAACAAGCGCTTCGTGGGAGGCACCCCATGCTTATCCATCTATCTTCTTTCTATTTTCTTAATAAACGTGAGGAGGGCTTCCTCTTCCATTTGTTGTGTTTCGTGGTTGTTTGTGTATGTCCAGGTTAGCCCGATTGATGAAGACTCTCGTGCTCGTGGTTTGCTTCTCTCCACTCGAGTTTCATCATTCGTTGCTCATCCGATATCCTTAATCTTATCGTTTTACGTTTATCTTTGGCATAATTCATAAACGGCCTTAGATTTATGTAGGAGAACCCTTACCTTTAAGACATTGAGGACAATGTCTCGTTTTAGTCTGGGGGGGTAATCTTTCGATTTGATTTTTGCCTTGCATTTTTGCCGTTTTCTCTCGCAACCCCGTTTTTCCTCAAAATTTGAAAAAATTCAAAAAAATGAGAAAAATTTAAAAATTTTTTGCAAAAATATAATAAATTTTGACATTTTTGTTGACTTTCCGCTGGTGAGAGTAGGAATAAAATTCTGACTTGACCGGGCGTGTTGAGCCCTAGCTTGTCCCCTTAACCGTTTATAATCTATAAGCTCGTGCTAGTCTTTTACACAAGGAGCTATAAAATGCGAATTCTTTTCAAGAGTTTGCAAGTTCCCGTATTTGACTTTATATATGCATGGCTTGATTATAAGGCTAAGCATTCGCGGATCTTATTATTTAAGATTTTAAATTTGCGAAGAACGAGAAATGATAGAGTTGTTTATAAGTTAGATTGCTAAACGTGGAGTAGTTGGATCTCTTTAAAGCTCATCAAAGTTACTTGTGGCTTTTTGTTCCCATAAGCTTGTTTCACTCAAAAATAGTAATCTAGGAATAATTAAAGGTATTTTGGTTTTGGCGATAATTAGTTTTTATTTCTTCCTTAGAGAATCCTTGCTTATGGAAGTTGGGTACACATCAAGGTACTGTCAGTGTTACGGTGTAATAGACTATTCCATCTTGCCGGCTCACAACCGATGTTGGGATTGTTATAAAAGCCGTAGGACTTGGGGTTTGGCAATTAATTAATGAATATGATAATGTATAATAATAATCCAAAGCCATAAAAAGTTTTCTACATCTTGCCGGTTCGTAGCCGATGTTGTAGACTTCTAATAAAGGCAGAGGAACAATTCCAAGGTCATAATAGACTATCACATCTTGCCGGTTCGCAGCCGATGTTGTGATTGTTATAAAGGGCCAAGGACTAAATACATTAATGTGCTTAATAATGTTTAAAAATTCCAAACTTCGACTCCGGGGGTGTCCTAATAAAAGCTTCCGTCTCTGGACTCGTAGATGAGTTGTTTCGGTCGTATATAAAAGGGATATCCTCAAAATCGTGTTAAATCAGAGACCTTGATGTGGACCTCATTTTTGTATGCAACGGTTTTCGAGGGAAGGTTTGGAAACTACTTAGCGTCTAAACTAAGGTATTTTTATCGGCTTAAAAATTATCGAAACGAGAATTTGAAGAAATTCATTTCTCACCAAAAATAAAATAAATAGAGGAAAATAGGAATTTGGGAGCAAAAAGTCCACATATAGCTTTCTGAGTAGTGTTGGCAATCTAACTTGTAAACGACAATGATTTCGTTTTTACGCTTAGTTTGGGGACTCGTGAAAAATCAGGAACGACGAATTTTATCCGTATGGTCACTTCTTTATGAGTCGTGTTTCCTGCTCGATGACCCTAAAAGTTATCGTTAGATAATGATTGTCGACAAAGCCGTCACATAATTATGAGAAAAATACAAAAATATAATAAAAAGGAAAATCGGGGAGTTTTTAAAACTTAAGATTTCTTAATCTCTTTTGAAAATTTTGCTACTTCTCAAAGTTAGTAAAAAGAGATTAGAAATTTTTGGAGTTAAAAACGTGTTTTTATAACATTGCGTGAGGACACAGCAATATCTTAGTCTGGGGGAATTTTGGTATGTGTTAAATTACACATACCTTTTACCTATTTAAACAGACCAAATATACCAAAAACCGACCGAATATGCCAAATATATGTTGTTTTTGTGTTTGTGAATATGCAGGTACGGATATCTAGAAAAATCAAGAAAAAGACAAAGACGAGCACGGGAAATGGAAAAGAGCTCAAAAGACGGGACCCGGGAAGAAATTCACGAGTTTGGTCGAGTTGTCGTGCAAAAATCCCGAAGAGCCCTTGGATTATTTTTTTTTTAGTTGGCAATATTAGCCCTCGGATGAACTTTACAAAATTGGCAAGGTTGGTCCCTTCAATTTCATATATTACAAATATGGTCCTTGTGTTTTAAACTAAAATTATCCTAACTAAAACAACCGAATCCTACAAAAATCCTACAACCGGATACCCACGAAAACTATACCCAATCCTACCCAAAGTTTAACTAACCGACCCACACCAAAACTAACCTATCAACCCATTTCGCCCCAAGCCCAACAAACCCTTAAACCCACGCCGGCCCATCCACCAAAAAAATAATACCCGACCCAATTGTTATAACTAAATACCGCAGATAAGATAATCGGTCAAACACAACCAAATCGGGTCAAATCCCCAATCGAATGACTGTTTATCTTCTCCAATTAAACCCTTAACCCTAATCACCCTTTCATCCCTTCCACCTCACACTACCGGCCAAGACACCCACATGGGTTTGTCTTTGGTCCCCCCCCTCCACGATGGCAATCCGAGGACAAGAAAAAGATCCAACGACCAAGAATACAAGTTGTGGGCAACAAGATCGATCCAAGGGCCAAGGAAGAAGCACAAACGCACAAGGGAACACTCTCACGAAGATAGCACAACTAGCTGCTAGGGTTTTTTATCTTTTAGTATAAATAGAGTCGATTAGCATTTTTTTCCTTTGTCCCATTTTTTCATGTTTTAGAAAAAATGTTAGACCACTTTAATTGATGCTTTCTAAGTGTAATTTTTCTTCAAAGGTACTTTGTAATTTTTAGTTGTAATTTATTCTTGTTTTAATTTAAGTTTACTTTTATTCGGTTTAGTATTTTTCTAATTATTTTTGCTTATTTGTTTATTTGCTTATGATGTTCGTTGTTTAATTTTTATGATGTTATGATGTTACTAGGCTGATTTTTTTGTTTGAGTTATGAAGGTGTGTTTGACTTTTTGAGTCAAACGGGTAAAATTCGCTTATTACTGCTCTTGGCTTTTTAGTTTTAGATTAGCTTAAGTGGTTTTTAGTAAGTGTATGTTCGACTTTGTTTTGTTATTTTTGTGCTGTGGTGATTTGGATTTGGTAGTTAAGCTTGATCTGTGTGGCTTATGCGCTTGTGTTGTGTCATTTTTTTATTTTGATTAGTAGTTTTGAGTATGGGTTAACTAAGTTGTGATCTTGTTTATTGCATCAGTAGAAGTAGTGGATTGCAAAGAAAATCTAAAAAAAAAAATAGTTTATAGTTTGTGTTTGGATTTTAAAAACTTCTCTGATCAAGTGCTTTTAATGTTTAGATTAATGCTTATGTTTATTGTTTAGATTAATGTTTATGGTTTAGATTCAGTTGTGTTTAGGTTGGTTCTTAGTTTATGTTACTGCTTAATGTGAGCTGTTGTGAGCTTTATTAGTTGTTTGTTAAACACATACTTTTATAAAATTAATGTTACTTTAAAATTAATGTTACTGTTTATGTTTTTATAAAATTAATGTGTTTATGCTTTAATAAAAGTATGTGTTTATGTTTTTATAAATTAATTTATGTTTTTATTAATTTTAAAATTAATGTTACTTTTATAAAATTAATGTGAGCTGTTGTGTTTTGGAATATAAAAGTATGTTTTTTTTTTTTATTCCGGTTTTCGTTTTTAAATTCACATAAACCCGTAACTTTATTAGTTGTTTTTATTAGTTGTTTTTAGGTTAAATGCTTAGTTTAATTGTTCCATTAAGCTTAGTTTAATTAGTTTATCTTGTTTGTTATTTTAATATAAGTAGTATAATCCAAAAATCAATCACTCTTTTTCTCATTCACTACACGAATCACGTCCCGGGAACACAAATTCCATTCGATCTTCGTCGGGACAACGAACCTGGGCTTTGCATATTTCCGGTGCAATTCTTCCTTGTACTAAATTGTGACAACCAGAACGCTAGATTCATTGGGCCTCAGCCCAATAACATTACAAACCGAGCACACCAATTGGACCTTATTATTTTTATTTCGTTCACCGGGCTTAGTCCACAAATCGAATCCAAGATACCAACCGAAGCCCACGAAACCAACCCCACCTATATAATCTAACTTATGAAAACTCGACAAGGCACATTCACTTTGCCACATTTTCTCTCGATTCGACTTAACAACCATATTACTATTTTGCTCAACCCGATTCTCGACCCAACTAAACATCGAGTGAAACAAACCTCACATCCAAACTCGAACATTTACTTGTTTAAAACTTATCAAAGCTCAAGGCACTCGACATATTATGAACACAACCTAAATTCCATATTTTAGTGTCTCGCATGACACCCAACTCGAAACAAAAATATATTTTGGCTAAACAAATGAATTCGATCAAGCACTTGGCAAATATACAAACTATTAAAATGATCACTACAATTATTTTGACCATGTATAAAATGAGATAAACTCTTAAAATACTCAACCAAGCCACAATGATTAACATCAAATGCATTTTGTCATTTCCCTTTTGGCCTTAACTGCCGACTAATACCACCACAAGAAACCATGATTTCATTTTTGTTTTCTTGTCTTTGGTCGAAACTATACAAGAACGATTCACAAGTTATACAACCCTTTTAAACTCCACGTGCTACAAAACCAAACCGACCTTTGATATTTTCATAAGGGAATCGGTTCTTAGACAACAAACAAAACCAAAAGATCATTTCTTACACACTCAACCTCTATGACACACTCAATCTCACTTACACACTCATACTTCACGCCACAACAAAACAAGTATATAAGTACATGAATTAGCTCCAAAATGAAACCCACTTGATTCATTTGAACTCCACATGCATGAACCGAACAACTCTATATAAGCATACATGCAATTCGACTAACCCTCATGCAAACACACACACTCTTAAACTCTCACCATACAATACAACTCCATTCAAACGCCTCTAAGACCAGAAACAACTCAGCCTAAGCTCACTCGAAATATCTTGTACATTTGGAATTGTTTTGTGATCGGGTTCACAGTGGAAGCCCACTTGAATATATATCGCAACACCTCTAAATTATTTTAAACCGGGATTGTGTCGAGCAAGTTCTTGCGTTTCTGTTTAAATTCCAACGTACCACAGTTCACTCTCAAGACCTTGTAAGTCCCCTCATCTCGTTCTAAATTCGATTCAAATCCACTTTATGACATCGCATATACTTGCTCAAACGTATGCATTATCATGTAATTTTTACGTACACGTTTCTGTTTCTAAGTTCAAACCACACCCCACACATTTGTTTAGACGCCAAATAATATGTACGTCCACTCACAACACAACCATGCATTCGAATCATGCACAAACGAGACCCTTTTTATTTTGCATCTCACGTACAAGCGTGTAACCCAAAAAAGACTTAGAATTTTTCTAAGTATTTTGATACAAAACCGTCTCAACTCGCCCCATTCATGGACAAATATTTTCGAATCCACAAAAGCAACACATATATATTTTGGCTTAGTTCGAATCCCAACCTAGTGAACTTTAAATTTTATGTTTTGAACATTTTACGGAAAGCTCTATTAAACCCTCAAAAAGCTACAAAACTTAAGCGCATAAACTAAGTTTTTAGACTTAGAAAATATTTTGTTGATGCAAATAATGTTCTAAAAACGTTATTTATATCTTTCGATTACTTCACGTTTTGAGGATGACAAAATGTGAACTCACGTTACGTTAAAATTAACGTTAACAAGCTTTTAATCAGAAGATCCCGTTTCTACGCAAATCACTCTTGAACAAAGTTACAACTTGGACTAGTGATCAAAGAAGTGAATTCATGTTTTGAAAATTCACATTTTAAATGGGACAAAACATTTTTTCAAAAATACACATGACAAATTATTTTTGAAATATTAAGAAATGTTTTAATGGAAAAATATGTTTGAAAATCACAACAGCTATTTTTCCCCCCAAAATCAGCTCCAACCTTCCCCAAATAAGTTTTCACCAGAAAAGACAAAATTTGGAGCGTCCTAGTCTACCACGGCTCCACGGTACCGTTAAATTTAACGGAGCCGTGGGTCATTTAGTGGAGCCGTCCGTACCATTTTGAATTGTAACGTTCAGATTTTCTTTGCCTATAAATACCCACCTCTTTCACAGTTTTAGGCACCCTTCACACACAGAAAATCCCTTTGTAAAACCCTCTCACACCTTTCACTTCTTAGGGTCAATTAGATTAGTTTTTCTTTGTTTCAAGAGTGATCCAATCATCCTTCAATTGATCCTCTTCATACCTCTTCACTAGCAAGAGAAGAACACAAGTATCCAAGTTGATATAAGGTGTTGTCATCCCTCTTCATTAGCAAGAGAAGAACTCAAGTGATCAAGAAGACACTAGAGTTGTAGTTGATAGGTTTTTGTAACATTTGTTACAATCTTGTTGTATCTTAGCATACATCAAGTATATTTTCTTTTTGTGAGTGAGAGTGAAGATCAAGTGTGATCTATAGAGATAGTGAACATCTCTTGAAGCCATTGGGCTTGTGTGATTGATCAAGAAGATCAAGGGTCATTAGGTTAGTGTTAGTTGAGTAGAGTGAAGTGAGTGTTGATCATTGTGATCGTGTTGAGATCTTGGTGATCTCTTGAAGCCATTGGGCTTGTGTGTTTGGTCACGTGGACCTTGGTAGATTGGTGCTAGCTAAGATTAGCACTCGACATCTAGCTTAGTATCGGAAATAGGATAAGAGACGTGTACGGTTTTCTCCGCCTGAAGGGAGGTTGTTGATATAGTGTTTGAAACTCTCGAGTGTGGTACTCGGGGAGTGGAGTAGGGCGAATAAGAGCTTCGTAGCCGAAACACTATAAATCCTCTGTCTCGGTTTGATCTTTCCAACTCTACTCTTTACTTTTGTTTGTTATTTTTACATAGCTTAGTTTGTAGTTCATATTGGTGTTGTTTGATTACACATAGAGTTCGAATCAAAGTTTCCAATAGCATACTTTTAAAACAAGATTTTTAAAAGAAGTTTTTAAACCGGTAAACTATTCAACCCCCCTTCTAGTTTCCCACAATTGGTATCAGGAGCCACGTCAGTCAAGTTTTTAAAGTATATTGTATTTTAAAGCTTGAACCGATCAATGGATTCCGACAAATATCTAGAAGGGCAATCTATGCAAAGACCACCACTTTTCGAAACCGATTGTTTTATTTATTGGAAAACAAGATTCGAAACGTATGTGAAATCAAAAGACATTGATCTTTGGCATGTTATTACCGATGGTGACTTTCAACCTATTCAAAAGAATCCGGAACTAAAAAGGATGAAATAGTTTCTTATGATAAACAAAGTGATGAACTAAAAAGGAAATTAGCCAAAAATAATGAGGCTAAAATGATGATTTATAATGCTTTGCCTAAAAAGGAGTTTGAAAGAATTTTCATGTGTAATACGGCAAAAGACATTTGGAAAACCTTGTTAGTCACTCACCAAGGTAATAACCAAGTCAAAGAGAACAAGATAGATCTTCTTGTTCAACAATATGAACAATTCTCCATTTCGGAGGATGAGTCAATAGATAATGCTTTTGCTAGATTTAATACTATTATCACTAGTCTTAAAGCTCTTGATGAAGGTTATTCTAGTAAGAACTATGTTAGGAAGTTTCTTAGAGCTCTACATCCTAAATGGAGAGCAAAGGTCACCGCCATAGAAGAGTCAAAGGACTTGGCGGCATTGTCACTCGATGAACTTATCGGAAACTTGAAAGTTCACGAGATGATCATCAAGAAGGATTCCGACATTGTCAAAGGCAAAAGTGAGAGAGTTAGATCTCTAGCATTAAAAGCCAAGAAGGAGTCTAGTGATGAGGAATGTTCGAGTTCCGGTAGTGAAGATGAAGAGTACGCACTAGCCGTTAGGAACTTTAGAAAGTTCTTTAGGAGGAAAGGTAGATTTCCTAGACAATCTCGAGATGAGAAGAAGTCATCTCAAAGAAATCATGATGAAAGAAAAGGGACAAGTGATAGGAGATGCTTTAGATGCGGAGACCCTAATCACTTCATAGGAGAATGTCCTAAGCCACCCAAATCCAACAACCAAAGAGCCTTCGTAGGAGGTTCTTGGAGTGATAGCGGTGAAGAAGAAGAGAAGAAGCCTAACGATGAAAAGTGCTTAATGGCTCAAGCTTCTAACGAGGTACAATCCGACTCTTCTTATTATAGTGATAATAATTCGTCAGTAGATGATAATGAATTACATGACGAATACAACAAACTATGCGTAGTTAGTACTAAGATTTTAGGTAGAAACACAAAGCTAAAATTAAAATTAAAAGAACTAGAACTACAAATCTTAGAACTAAATGATCAAGTCAAGAGACTTGAGAAAAACAAGGAAGTAGATTTAGGATGCGGGTCATGTATTAGTCTTCAAGTAGAAAACGAAAAACTTAAAGAAAATGCTTTAAGAATCATTAGGTTTGATGAAGGAACTAAAAAGCTTAATGATATACTTGAAAATACTAGATATAGTGAACATGACCGTTCGGGTTTAGGATTTGACCCAAATCAGGCTTCTACAAGTAGTACTAAACAAGTAAAATTTGTAATGCCTGAAAAGTCCATGTCTGAAGGTGACGGCACCATTAAAGATATAGACGGCACCACTAAATTTAGTGGTACCGTGGTACCGTATGGTGCTGAGGACAAAACTGGGTCAATTCTGAAAAGTAACTTAAGTCCTAAACCAAGTCAAGTAGTTGTAAATAGAACTAGAGTGTCTACTCCAAGTAGAGAGGAAACCAAAGGCTTTAACAAACCATTGTCATCTCCCGAACATGGATTTGTAAAGCGTGACACTAGGTCAACTACTCCTCCACCTAGAAAGGTAAACTCTCCCAAACCTCGGTCTAGAACTCCTCTACCGAGAGGTAACTTTAGAAGACAAAATCATCCAAGTAACTTTCCCGTAACTTGGAATGATCGTCCATCACAACGTTACTTACCATGGGAAATGTGTCCTCCATTCTCACATCCTAAACTAACGCAACAAATGCGTAGGATGTTTAACTCTAACAACTTTGGACCCATGAGATATTGGGGACCAGATGTTTGAACATCTGTTTTGCTAGGAAAACATGAGTGTAAATAAACCTTGGAGTATAACAAAAGGTGTATGATGCGTTATCAAGCATACCCGGTGACGCTGTAGTCAAGTCGTGTCTTTCATGCTTAACATTCAACAAAGGTACCTTAGTCTTCTAGTTTTAAGAGCAAACACCTCAGGCACAGGTACGCTTTCTTAAAACACCCTTTGTTAGTAGTAATGTTTGGCATGAAATAGTGTAGTTAGAATCTAACATGGTAGGCACTATAACACAGAATCTCTATTCACATCTCATCATGCCAAATTCAACTTGTCCAGAAATGTTCGATGATCGCTTGAAGATCATGCGTGACAAGTTTGAATTAAGCATTGATAAGTGAATCAAGTTCCTTCCCTTGCACATTCGTAATATTGCCTAAATGAAGTATCGCTGTAAACTTATATATACTATATGTATGAGATACATAGTTTAAGTAATAGTCTCTATTGACAATAACGCCCATATCCGCAAATGCGAAACTCACAAGAGACGAAGAAGGTGAGTGCGCGGATATAACTAGATTAGGGGCATAATAGGTAAAGTAGTTTACCTAACGGTAAGTAGGTCCATTATCATGAATAGTGTTGGCTTCGTGCCCACTTGTAAGAAGTATCCCAAAACTTCTTACATCAAAGTGTTTAATGTATCATACCATACATTAAAGATACTATACACTTGAGATTACGATATCTTGAGGAGATTGATGTAGAAAATGTTTCTATACCAACTCTGATAATGCGAGAGTTAATGTAGGTTGAAACATAATGAGTAATGTTTGTACCTTCATAGGTTGATTAACAAACATCTTGGTTCCCCAAGAAACAAACTACTCATATTGTCACCACGACCGAAACCGAGTTCGCAAGCGCCGGAAAGGCATGACAACAAACACTATAGATGAGACAACTCCTTGTGAAGAGTAGCAGTCAAGATGCCATTAGACTTGTCCGGGAACCCTATAGTTTGCTCATGAACGAAGCTCGTCGAAGTACGTCATCTCCACGCGAAAAGACATCTCATCCGTCATGATAACGTCGAATGAGAAATCTTTTCTTTGAAAAGTATTTTTTTCTCACCTTAACCTTTACATTCTCGTCAAATGACCTCTTAATACTCCATTGGAACTATTAATGTCATTTCTCACGTCTCATCATATGACTTTTCAAGTCATTCCTCATATCCCGCTCATGACTATTTCAATATTTCTATGGAAATATTAAAGTCATCTCACACTTCCATTCTATTCTCGACTCATGACTCTTGAATATTTCATTGGAAATTTCAAGTCATTCCCTAAGCCTCATCCCATGACTTCGTAATATTTCACTGGAAATATTAACGTCATTCCTCGCGTCTCGTCATATGACTTTTCAAGTCATTCTTCTCATCCCGCTCATGACTATTTGAATATTCCTTCGGAAATATTAAAGTCATCCGTCACGACATACCTCATAACCTTTCATCCCTTCTATGACCTCTCGAAAGTTTCGCGGGAAACATTGAAGTCATTCCTTGTGTCATATGACTCATGAATATTTCACGGGAAATATCTAGTCATTCCTTGTGTCGCGTACTCCGACTAATTAAATATTTCATGGGAAATATTATAGTCATCCTCCTAAACACAACTCATAACTTCTATTTATTTCACGGGAAATACTAGAAGTAAATCCTCATCCAATGACATCTTAGTCAATTTCCTCGGAAACACTAAGGTCATTTCCGGTCATCCCATTTAATCATCTTTCGTCAAAAAGGTTTATTAGGTATAAACTTTTTCCTCATGTCAAAAAGTCTTACTAAATAAGTAAGATTAATCTGTCAAAAGCCAAAACAGAAGAAAAACTGGACCATCAGATATACGGCTCCACTAAAGAGCCACGGCTCCACTAATGTTTAGTGGAACCGTGGAGCCGTGCATCTGAAAAACGCGCCCAGTCACTCTTTTCTTCTGCACAAACTTTCCAAACTTACAAAAACCTCTTCCACTTGCTGTCAAAATCGAACCATAACACCATAATTCAACTAAACTCTTGCTAATCAAGATTGAGGCATTGGAATTAACAAATCCTAACCACAACATCATCAATTGTAAGTAATTCACTCTTATTTTCTTTTAATTTGAGTCTAGGGTTTGTTCTTGAGTATAAATCTGAATTGGGGATTTTCAAAATTAGTTAAACCCTTGTGAAATTAAGACTAGGATTAGACAATGTAGTATTCACATGATTCCCTAAACCTAGGATTTCCAAAAACCCACTTATGTTGCAAAACCTAATCCGAAATTAATCACTAAATTCGGATTATGATTGATTATTTGTAATGGAATCATGTTAAGGATGATTAAAATTGGATTAGGAATGTTCTGCATTAAAGCTTTTCAATCTTAAAGCTTGTTGGCACCATGTTGAGGCATTTGCCAAACACCCCAATTCGATCATTTTTTTGAAAAACCTCACAAGTCTAGGATCATGAAACCTTTTTCATACATTGTTGATGCAAATTAAAAACGTTTTTGCATGCATACATGAACTCTCAAATATGGCTCGAAGTACATAATTGATATGTATTGTTCGACATATTTGATTGAGCAAAAGTGAAGTTAGGAGCGTTTGGGTAATCTCATTAGGATAATTTTAGAGTCGAGATTGCCGCACCTCCACATTGTTTGCATTTAGGCACACACACTAGAAGTATAATCATTAAAATGCAACGAACTAACATATACAAAAATATTTTTTTTGTAGACGAACAATGCCTCGAAATGATTATCAAGATACCAAACCATACATTCTTAGCACTCTTGAAAATCTAAATATTCCCGATGAGCAAAGAGCTTATCTCTCTAAAGTTCAAAATCGATACATACACGAAGGGCATGTAGTCGATGCACTCTATGTCACAACAGACAACATAAATGCCTGTTTCCCTTCTATCGAGTTCGATTGTTTATACAAAATAAACGATCAAGTCTGTCCTCGTTTTATTCTCGAATTCTATAGTCGTGTCTGTACCTACACCGATCTTGACGGAAACGTCTTCCTGGATTTTTGGATTCGACACCAAAATATCATATTGTCTGTCACCGAGATTGGTCACATTCTCGGTATTCCCTCGTATGGTCAGTGTGCATTCACTAAAGACCATTCTCTAGAGTCTCTTTACTACAATCTTGAGAACGAAGGTGCATATTGTACCGAAGTTCCCGACATTGAAGTAATTAAACAAGTTATTCAAATCCCTCGAGTCACCGACACATATCAAAAACGTGATGGTTCCATCGTCTACCTCGACCCCAACAAAATCTACCTCAAAGAGCTCCGTCCCGATATTAGAAATTGGGAACTTCTTCTGCGTGAGAACGCGTTAAGCCTTGCAGGCAACCGTGATCACGTTCCGGCAAGTCTTGCCCACATGCTCTACTGTCTTAGTATCGAGGAACCCTACAACCTCGCATACTACATGGTCAAACGGATGGCCAGTATTCATCGTCGTTCCGATGAGCTCATGCCATACGGCATGTTGCTTACTCGTCTATTCAGGTGGGTTATGCAAACCTACCCATCTCTCAATGATGTCGACTATGTCCTAGTCAATCCGGTTATCAAACCTCTTGGTGGACCACAACGTCGCACAAAGCAACATAAGGACAAAGGGTCCAAACGTGGTCGTAAATCCACTTCGGACATTCCCCATTCATCCTCCTCCTTCAGTCACGAATCATCATCTGAACCCATGAATGAGGATGATGATGAGGTGAACGAGGAAGGAACGTCTAGTTCTCAAATCCCTTCTCCCGACACCTACTTTCGTAACCTTGATACCTCATCATTTCGACGTACAACCGACGCTGAAAACGGGATGGTCAACCTATCCTACATGATGAGAAGGCAAACTACAATGTACAATAGACAAGTGGAGATGCATGAGCAAACTGTCGGGGGTTTCAAGTCTATTGGGAAGGCGCTAAAAGGAATCGGGAGCAAGCTGAAGAAGTTGGGGAAGAAATGAAATTAGTTAGGATTAGCTTAAGTAGTACTATTAACCTAAGTATTATTAAGATATTATAAACAAAGGCATAACATTAACTTGATTGATGTGTTTCCTTTTAACACTTTAAACATGATTAATTCTCTTGTTAATTAATCCTCATGTTAGTTTATCTTGCCTAAATCATGCATGTTAGTTTATTTTATTACATGCACTAGATGTTAAAAATGCTTGAATTCATGCATGCTTAATAGTTGCCTAAATACATAGATGATCACATGATCATGTTAGTTGCTAGTTGAAACTAGCTTTAGGAATTCTATGTGTTTAGTAATTTGAGGCTTTGAGATTTGCAGCCAATGGATTCCCCAGAAATTTCCCCATTTAGGCTGCCTAAAACCTGCAGACCTGGAAAGAAGGTCAAAAGAGCCCACGGCTCCATTAAATAGGCCACGGCTCCACTAAATTTAGTGGTGCCGTGCCTCTGGAAGACGAAAACTGCTATTCTCTTCCACTTTTTGACTATCTTTTCCAGAAAATCTGTAACCAAAACCTGATTCCCATGCACCCAAATCCCCAAATCCAACATTTCAAACTTGCATGCTTATGTTTTGGCTATTTAAGCTAACATTATGCATTGCCATTCTTACACCCATCCTTACACCTTCACATTCACCATACCATCATCATGGGATCAAGAGTATTCAAGAAACCTAGATTCAACATCAAACCAACCAACCAAACCTCTCTAGTTGATCAATGGATCAAGAATGTCAACACACCCCAATCATCAACTAAACCTATCACCAATGACATTCCCCTCATTGATCTCACCTTGGATGATGAAGATGAAACCCATACACCCATAACCTCTACCAACTCATCATCTTCTTTCACTACACCCCAAGCTCCATCCAAGGCAACCTCTATTAAACCTACATCCTCATCCTCCACAACAAGAATCAACACACACTCATCTCCACCTAGTCCCATTCACCCTTTAACCCTAACACTCAACTCATCACCATCAACTTCCCTTGAATTAGGAACTCACACAACACCCTCATCACTTTCAACATCACCACAACCTCTAACTCTCACCCTCACCCTTTCACCACACACTCCCTTTGAATTTGGGAGCAACATATCATCACCTTCACTATCACCATCACCTCAACCCTTGATGGGTTATCCAATCATGTATCCCCTTCACTCACACACCTTGAGTTGCCCTTATTGCAACTACAACCTTGAACTCATCATGAACCTTAGAGATGAGCTTAGCTTTAGGTTTTCATACCTAGAACACCTTCTCACACCACCCATAGGACCCATCATCCTTCCACCACCTCCACCACACAATAGCCCAAACTAAACTTGATTATGTTTAGTCCATCCAATAAATGATTAGGAACCTTTTGAAGTTGGAAGCAAATCTAGAAGCCTCATGTTACTTTAGAAGTTTATGTGTCTTCTTGTTAGTTTAATTTGCTTTCCTAATGTAGTCATACTTATGTATGACATTTAATTTATGTTTATGAAATGGGCTTTTCATTTTGGCTTCTTAGCCATAATTTTTCTTGTGGTTGAATATTTGTCACAATGTGCTACTTGTTAGATATTGTATATTTGTCGTCTAACTTTGTTTTGTAGCACGATCCATTGCTCGATTCCTTTGTGTTCTCCAAATGAGGGGGAGTACACATCAAGGGGGAGCCTTAACCACCTTTTTGATTTGACAAAAAGGGGGAGAAATGAGAGTAAACTCATTAAAAACTTGTTAAATTTAATTTTAACCTAAAAAGAGTTTATATTTTGTCATCATCAAAAAGGGGGAGATTGTTGATGCAAATAATGTTCTAAAAACG
Source organism: Artemisia tridentata subsp. tridentata (assembly GCA_021014915.2). Classification (NCBI taxonomy): domain Eukaryota; kingdom Viridiplantae; phylum Streptophyta; class Magnoliopsida; order Asterales; family Asteraceae; genus Artemisia; species Artemisia tridentata. Next base: position 17,880,322 of record CP139506.1, on the reverse strand, counting down.
TTATTTATATCTTTCGATTACTTCACGTTGTGAGGATGACAAAATGTGAACTCACGTTACGTTAAAATTAACGTTAACAAGCTTTTAATCGGAAGATCCCGTTTCTACGCAAATCACTCTTGAACAAAGTTACAACTTGGACTAGTGATCAAAGAAGTGAATTCATGTTTTGAAAATTCACATTTTAAATGGGACAAAACATTTTTTCAAAAATACACTTGACAAATTATTTTTGAAATATTAAGAAATGTTTTAATGGAAAAATAAGTTTGAAAATCACAACAGCTATTTCCCCCCCCAAAATCAGCTCCAACCTTCCCCAAATAAGTTTTCACCAGAAAAGACAAAATTTGGAGCGTCCTAGTCTACCACGGCTCCACGGTACCGTTAAATTTAACGGAGCCGTGGGTCATTTAGTGGAGCCGTCCGTACCATTTTGAATTGTAACGTTCAGATTTTCTTTGCCTATAAATACCCACCTCTTTCACAGTTTTAGGCACCCTTCACACACAGAAAAATCCCTTAGTAAAACCCTCTCACACCTTTCACTTCTTAGGGTCAATTAGATTAGTTTTTCTTTGTTTCAAGAGTGATCCTCTTCATACCTCTTCACTAGCAAGAGAAGAACACAAGTATCCAAGTTGATACAAGGTGTTGTCATCCCTCTTCATTAGCAAGAGAAGAACTCAAGTAATCAAGAAGATACTAGAGTTGTAGTTGATAGGTTTTTGTAACACTTGTTACAACCTTGTTGTATCTTAGCATACATCAAGTATATTTTCTTTTTGTGAGTGAGAGTGAAGATCAAGTGTGATCTATAGAGATAGTGAACATCTCTTGAAGCCATTGGGCTTGTGTGATTGATCAAGAAGATCAAGGGTCATTAGGTTAGTGTTAGTTGAGTAGAGTGAAGTGAGTGTTGATCATTGTGATCGTGTTGAGATCTTGGTGATCTCTTGAAGCCATTGGGCTTGTGTGTTTGGTCACGTGGACCTTGGTAGATTGGTGCTAGCTAAGATTAGCACTCGACATCTAGCTTAGTGTCGGAAATAGGATAAGCGACGTGTACGGTTTTCTCCGCCTGAAGGGAGGTTGTTGATATAGTGTTTGAAACTCTCGAGTGTGGTACTCGGGGAGTGGAGTAGGGCGAAGAAGAGCTTCGTAGCTGAACCACTATAAATCCTCTGTCTTGGTTTGATCTTTCCAATTCTACTCTTTACTTTTGTTTGTTATTTTTACGTAGCTTAGTTTGTAGTTCATATTGGTGTTGTTTGATTACACATAGAGTTCGAATCAAAGTTTCCAATAGCCTACTTTTAAAACAAGATTTTTAAAAGAAGTTTTTAAACCGGTAAACTATTCAACCCCCCTTCTAGTTTCCCACATATTTCATGATTCTCAGTTTTGTTTAAACAGTCCGACTAGGCCAACTTGTGCCTCAGTTAATTCCGAATTTGAGCATACAACCACCCAATATTTCTGCACCTCTCGTTAGTAGACCTAGAACACTAAACTTTTCGTGTTTTAACCACTCAAAAATAAGCTCAACACGTCACTTAAATTAACCCATTTTGATTTGACCAACTCGCTAGTTCTAACTAAAACTTAAATTCTGAAAATCTTATATAATCCGAATTGGGCTAATTTAAAGCCCAATAACACTTAGCGATCCATCAGCCCCCTGGGCCCATACTGAACATTTTTAGAATCACAAAAATAGTCCAAATCCAGGCCCAAAAGTATATTCATGCCCTCGCCTCCAAATTTCTTAACGGGCCATTGTTTTAAAGGCCCAATATATCAAAATTAATTTTTCTGGTCAAACCAACAGTTGACTTAAGCTTGAATAAACTAAAATAAGTTTCTAAAATTTTTGTAGAATTTTTCCACAAGCTTTTATGCAAAAAGGACTAACCTTGCAAACTAGTTACACTTTAAGGGACCAAAACTGCCAACCTTGTAAAAACAGGTTCTGAAACAGTAAAAACAATATCTTTGCGATAGAAAATGACTTTATAATAAAGTATAAACTCAGTTTGTCAATTGGGTTAATTTTGGGTTAAAAATGTAACTTTTATAAACCAAGGACTAACGGTGTAACGCAAACACCGTTAGGGTATAAATTGTAAAAATAGAGAAAGTTCAAGAGTAAACAGAAACATTATAACATTTTCATTTCCAATCCTCAAATTATAAAATACACTTTCAACTCTCAGTTGTTTCGTTCAAACACAAACTTATACGTTATATTTATATATAACTTTTAAACCACTCGACTCAACGTTTTGTCTCATCCAATTCGAGACGACGATCATTATGATTTCTGAATCATAACAACAAAATAATATTATTGAATATATTATTTTTGAACTCCAAACCTCTTAAACCATTCACACTCACATCACCGATCAAATCGTCATACGATTCCTCATATCGCATTCATTATTCGTGCTGAGACAAATTCTCAAACATTATTATTATTCAGGTCGTGTGTGAAGCTATTTCCGAAATCTCAACTGAATTTACATTTCAGTGAATCCACTTTCGTCATTATTGCTATCGCATCAGGTGAGTTCATAGCCCCACTTTTACTCAATTGTTTTTATAAACTCTTTGGGGGAGATACATGCTTAAACTACTTGCTTTTACTTTAACAAGTACTTTTACATACTACTGTGAGTTCCATAGACCACTCTTTTACCTACTCTAAATTACTTTCTGAAGGCGATACATGTTCGCTTTACACATAAACTTTACTGGTTTACTTTAAACAACGTACTTAGTTAATGAAACGCTCTGCTCGTTATTGAGACGTAATACTTGCTTTTAATTATAAAAGTACTTTTAAACCTCTACAAACTATTATGAGTTTATAAATCCACTTTATACATTTTTATATCTCATGGAGAGATACCTGCTATAGACATGATCACAAATGATTTTCAACTGTATGCTATACTTGCTTCACTATTGCCTAAGTTTACCTTTATTGCCATGTTCGAAGTCCCTCATTTCATGAACCTTAATCACTTACGAGTGAACGTAAATAATTGTGAATAGTTCTATTTGGGACTGACAATCCCCGTTTGGGTCTGCTAGGATGAGCCACCCAGGCGCACTTTATTTGAACAAACTTATGGGTTATCGGCAAATACCCATCTCGAGGGCCTATATAATTTACATCATTTTGATGCCTGTTAAGTGTTGAGTGTCATGAGACTTAGAGCAATAGAAACGATACTGTAGTCATAATACAGTATTACCATTATTTTATTAAACTTGAACTTGTTTTCACTATATAGCAGAAAATCACTATTTGGCAAACTATAACTATTTTGTGTTGACCCGGTTAGGGCAACCCAACCAACTATGGGTGTATAACAACTTAACCCACCACTTACTTTATAACAAACCAACTATGGGTGTATATTATCGTAACCCATCGCTTATTTTATTAATAATTGTATTTGTTACAATTATTACCTAAACTTGAAACTATTGAAAATCAACTGATTTTATGAAAACTCTATGCATTCACTCACACTTTGATTTTTGACAATCAACTGGTTTAACTATAAATACTATGGTATTACTCACTTTTTTTTTTGACTTCGATAATCAACTGTTTATTTATAACTGCTATGGACTCACAAACTCTTTGATTTTGGAAATCAACAATATTTACTCACAAACTCTTTGATTTTGGAAATCAACAATATTTACCCATAAACTCTTTGATTTTGGAAATCAACAGTTTCACTTACAAACTCTATGAACTTACCAACCTTTGTGTTGACGCTTTTAGCATGTATTTATCTTAGGTCCATAATGAGCACGGATGGCACGGAGGAGCACGGATACTTATGAAGGCTATAAAAATCATTCGAAAACCTACTTAATAAATTTTGAAACCATTGGGACCTTATTTTGTAAACTCTGATATTCAAATGATAAATCTTTTAAAACGACTAAATTGTGATCGTTTTCTACTATTCAACTGTTGTATGAAGTAACACCCAATTTGAATTCCGCTGCATATCGCGAAATTGGGGGTGTTACAGATTGGTATCAGAGCTACAGTTATAGAGAAACGGGTCTAAATGAGGTCCGAACTATAACTACTTTTACAAACAAAACATTTTATAGCCTTTCGCTCTCCGTGCTTTCCATCCTCCAGACGCTCATGTGACTTCTAGATAGTTTTGCTACACCAACACTCTAATATATTGATATATATACTCATCGACTATTTCGAGTACCATACCCACCATCCTTAATTATCTTGCTCACATCTTTATAGATGCGTGTGAAATAAATTTTTCCGTATTTCCGGAAAATCCGCGCATGAATTATTTTGTGGATTAGTACGAGTGTTAAGTCAGAAATTCTTAAGTAGGATGGTTTACAATGTCTTTATTTGAATGATTGGGATGCATTTTATTTAAATAAAGAAATTGTAAAGCGCCGAACCATAAGTTTATATTTCCTTGTTTACATTGTTTGGGACGCCTCTCTATGTAAATAACGAATTATAAATAGATGGGCTTATTTGTATCTGTAATGACACGAGTATGAAACCGATAATCACGAAAAATTCATCAAACACACATCATAACTCTCATTAGAAACCATAAATATTGATACATAATGATATGATTAGCATTGGTAGTGCTAACATTACAAATATCACTAAGAAAGGCATAACATCACAAATCGGTTGACCCGCTATGCCAATGAAAAACACCACTACTCCTACGAGAGCAAGAACCACGACTGGGTATAACACCTCGAATATCCTGTACGACAAGAATACATAAGTATTAATTCAATAAAACATTAATACATGGTGTTATTATACGAGTTCAAAGCAACACTCCCATCGTAATACTATTTCTTACCCCCATATTTCATCCGCGCCGACGGCCAAAACCACGAGTGCTATAAGAAGCGCTATGACCTCGGCCAGGGACTCCAGATCTTCATCTGGGACGTAAGTCAAGAAGATGGCTGCAACAGTGTACATAATTACGAGAATGGTGTATGTGTAAGACATTTCGAGAATTTGGGAGGAGAGGAATTGTGTGGGGTGAGTAGTGAAATCCGACATATATATAGAGGAGTAGCAGTGAGGCTACTATTCTAGCCGTTTGCGTTCACTATTCCTCACACAAGGACAAACAAGATTTCTCATCCTCTAAAGCTGGGATTCAGCAACTTTCTCTACACACACCGAATCCTCATCCGAATATTTCTATGTAAGGATCTGTTATCAACAAAACTCTTTTGTTTAACGGGTAGGTTACTCGCACAGATCCTTGTAATTGGAAACCATGTGAAATTTCAAACCATGAAAGAATAACAATGGTCATTCCAAAAGAAATTTTTCCAAGTTATGTTAACTGTGGAAATAGAAAATTTCACATGAGATTACAACAGTTCCATCCACTATTAAGACATTATGAACTACACAATGGTCTTACTTAATTCTCTAACGTTGTGAATTTCACGATGCTCCCTCTAAACTCCCAGACATTGTATGTGATTACAATGGTCTCAAAAATTATTTCGTAACCTTATGCCTTACCACTTTGAATTTATCACAAAACTCTAGTGGTCTCTATTTCCTTTAGCAGACACTGTAAGTAAATACAGTGGCCTCTACTTTTCTTTGACACTGTAAGTGATACAGTGGTCCCTATATTTCAACCTCAGGCACTGTAAAATCCTACAGTAATCTCAATTTCACACAGTAATCTCAAACACTGTAAATGAAACAATGGGCGCATTTATTTCCAAAACATGGTTACTAATCTAAATGTCGTAACGTGTTCTCACATTCATAATGTCATCCTCATTTGTACAAATCTTGATTTTCTAAACCAAGTACCATCTATAACCCTATGTAGCGTGTGATAATAAAACACGTGTTGTTAAACATTTCAGACTCACGAAAGCCAAACCAAACACACCCTTGAAACATTGGTTCTCGGCCCATTGCTAACAGCAACCCAACGCACTCTTGTTTATCATTGGGCCTTTATCAAAAAAAAAAAAAAAAAAAAAAAAAAAAGAACAACTCGAGCCCAACTCTATTTAAGCCCAAAAACTTACGCTTTATTTCTAATCTAACCGGCTCACGCCCGTTTACTTTGGGTCATTTTCTGTGAAATTTTCTCAACAAATCTATCAATATTTTTTTTTACACGTCTCGATTAAGCACTTACCAAAGAATCATGTGTGACAAGTCTTTTCCAATTACTCGATCATGTGATAACCAAGTCATTGCTTCAACTAGGCCAAAAATCATATATTGCCTAAGTACGTTGTTCCATTCGAGTTCCGAACAACCTCATCAAACTCAAAACGAACCCCCACCTAGTTATTGGTCATGTCTCATATTGTTGAATCCTTTGTGGACTCGACTACAACCAAAACAAACCAACCTTGATGTTTCTCTTTTGTCCCCAGCAACGGTTAACAACCCCAATGAACCAAATGATTTTGAGCTATGACACATTTCATCTTATGACATATTGATTTCCCTTCCTAGCTTCCCTACCTATCTAACCACTTGAATATTTTGTACGATAGATACAAACAAATTATTAACGTAAGACACGGTTTTATATATAAAGCAAACAAATTTTGTTTCACATTCTTTTACTCAGAAGTAAACTGATTCATCATCTACAAAAATTTGGAACAGATTCTGTGTTGTCACTTAAAACTTTATTTAACAAGTTTTTCTTTACAAAAGCTGAAGTTCAACAACTTTCTTTACATTCATCAAGTTATCATCCGAAACCCTCATTGTTGAAAATCTATCACTTACAAACTCTTTGTTTGACGGGTAGGTTACCCCCATAGATTTTTGATTTTCAAAAAAAAAAAAAAAAGAATTATGAACCATGTTTATTTTCAACACGCGATAGAATAACAATCTTCATTCAAAAGTGAAATTTTTCCTCAAGTCATGTCGACTATGAGAATAGTGATTTTCTCATGTACCAAAATAAATTCATCTCTTTCGAAATTTATATGGCTCCAACGCTTGAAATCCTTTGGTTATACGTACACTCCTTCCAACACCTCGTATAGAGTATTGCTCAGTATACGACTTCATAACAACTCATCATGCGGGAATCTTCATTTCAATGACTTCCACTTACTATTACTGAGTAATTTCAGTAGCAAAACAACCCCGACAACTATCCTAGACTGGAATTCCAGGAGGAATTCGGTTTAACGGGTAGGTACTATAACATCCCGTAAATTTCCCCTGTCATTTGTAAACAATTAACAAGAGTAATCTATCGTCACGATTTAAGTAACCATTTTTACGGACTAAATTTTTTTGCTTCTATTCGACCATGTTAATCTAAACGTCGTAACACGTTCGCACATTCTTTATATCACTCTCCTTTGTGCGAACCTTGATAGTCTAGTAATCGCGAATTAAATTAAAACATTTAACATTTAACGTTGTATGTTTTGTCAATCAACCAAACGTGATCAAATACATTCCTGAGCTCACGAAAATTTCCACGAATCCTCAGTAACTATATTGGGCCTCGACCCAATACCCAAATGGAACGCTAGATTCATTGGGCCTCAGCCCAATAACATTACAAACCGAGCACACCAATTGGACCTTATTATTTTTATTTCGTTCACCGGGCTTAGTCCACAAATCGAATCCAAGATACCAACCGAAGCCCACGAAACCAACCCAACCTATATAATCTAACTTATGAAAACTCGACAAGGCACATTCACTTTGCCACATTTTCTCTCGATTCGACTTAACAACCATATTACTATTTTGCTCAACCCGATTCTCGACCCAATTAAACATCGAGTGAAACAAACCTCACATCCAAACTCGAACATTTACTTGTTTAAAACTTATCAAAGCTCAAGGCACTCGACATATTATGAACACAACCTAAATTCCATATTTTACTATCTCGCATGACACCCAACTCGAAACAAAAATATATTTTGGCTAAACAAATGAATTCGATCAAGCACTTGGCAAATATACAAACTATTAAAATGATCACTACAATTATTTTGACCATGTATAAAATGAGATAAACTCTTAAAATACTCAACCAAGCCACAATGATTAACATCAAATGCATTTTGTCATTTCCCTTTTGGCCTTAACTGCCGACTAATACCACCACAAGAAACCATGATTTCATTTTTGTTTTCTTGTCTTTGGTCGAAACTATACAAGAACGATTCACAAGTTATACAACCCTTTTAAACTCCACGTGCTACAAAACCAAACCGACCTTTGATATTTTTATAAGGGAATTGGTTCTTAGACAACAAACAAAAGCCAAAAGATCATTTCTTACACACTCAACCTCTATGACACACTCAATCTCACTTACACACTCATACTTCACGCCACAACAAAACAAGTATATAAGTACATGAATTAGCTCCAAAATGAAACCCACTTGATTCATTTGAACTCCACATGCATGAACCGAACAACTCTATATAAGCATACATGCAATTCGACTAACCCTCATGCAAACACACACACTCTTAAACTCTCACCATACAATACAACTCCATTCAAACGCCTCTAAGACCAGAAACAACTCAGCCTAAGCTCACTCGAAATATCTTGTACATTTGGAATTGTTTTGTGATCGGGTTCACAGTGGAAGCCCACTTGAATATATATCGCAACACCTCTAAATTATTTTAAACCGGGATTGTGTCGAGCAAGTTCTTGCGTTTCTGTTTAAATTCCAACGTACCACAGTTCACTCTCAAGACCTTGTAAGTCCCCTCATCTCGTTCTAAATTCGATTCAAATCCACTTTATGACATCGCATATACTTGCTCAAACGTATGCATTATCATGTAATTTTTACGTACACGTTTCTGTTTCTAAGTTCAAACCACACCCCACACATTTGTTTAGACGCCAAATAATATGTACGTCTACTCACAACACAACCATGCATTCGAATCATGCACAAACGAGACCCTTTTTATTTTGCATCTCACGTACAAGCGTGTAACCCAGAAAAGACTTAGAATTTTTCTAAGTATTTTGATACAAAACCGTCTCAACTCGCCCCATTCATGGACAAATATTTTCGAATCCACAAAAGCAACACATATATAATTTGGCTTAGTTCGAATCCCAACCTAGTGAACTTTAAATTTTATGTTTTGAACATTTTACGGAAAGCTCTATTAAACCCTCAAAAAGCTACAAAACTTAAGCGCATAAACTAAGTTTTTAGACTTAGAAAATATTTCATGATTCTCAGTTTTGTTTAAACAGTCCGACTAGGCCAACTTGTGCCTCAGTTAATTCCGAATTTGAGCATACAACCACCCAATATTTCTGCACCTCTCGTTAGTAGACCTAGAACACTAAACTTTTCGTGTTTTAACCACTCAAAAATAAGCTCAACGCGTCACTTAAATTAACCCATTTTGATTTGACCAACTCGCTAGTTCTAACTAAAACTTAAATTCTGAAAATCTTATATAATCCGAATTGGGCTAATTTAAAGCCCAATAACACTTAGCGATCCATCAGCCCCCTGGGCCCATACTGAACATTTTTAGAATCACAAAAATAGTCCAAATCCAGGCCCAAAAGTATATTCATGCCCTCGCCTCCAAATTTCTTAACGGGCCATTTTTTTAAAGGCCCAATATATCAAAATTAATTTTTCTGGTCAAACCAACAGTTGACTTAAGCTTGAATAAACTAAAATAAGTTTCTAAAATTTTTGTAGAATTTTTCCACAAGCTTTTATGCAAAAAGGACTAACCTTGCAAACTAGTTACACTTTAAGGGACCAAAACTGCCAACCTTGTAAAAACAGGTTCTGAAACAGTAAAAACAATATCTTTGGGATAGAAAATGACTTTATAATAAAGTATAAACTCAGTTTGTCGATTGGGTTAATTTTGGGTTAAAAATGTAACTTTTATAAACCAAGGACTAACGATGTAACGCAAACACCGTTAGGGTATAAATTGTAAAAATAGAGAAAGTTCAAGAGTAAACAGAAACATTATAACATTTTCATTTCCAATCCTCAAATTATAAAATACACTTTCAACTCTCAGTTGTTTCGTTCAAACACAAACTTATACGTTATATTTATATATAACTTTTAAACCACTCGACTCAACGTTTTGTCTCATCCAATTCGAGACGACGATCATTATGATTTCTGAATCATAACAACAAAATAATATTATTGAATATATTATTTTTGAACTCCAAACCTCTTAAACCATTCACACTCACATCACCGATCAAATCGTCATACGATTCCTCATATCGCATTCATTATTCGTGCTGAGACAAATTCTCAAACATTATTATTATTCAGGTCGTGTGTGAAGCTATTTCCGAAATCTCAACTGAATTTACATTTCAGTGAATCCACTTTCGTCATTATTGCTATCGCATCAGGTGAGTTCATAGCCCCACTTTTACTCAATTGTTTTTATAAACTCTTTGGGGGAGATACATGCTTAAACTACTTGCTTTTACTTTAACAAGTACTTTTACATACTACTGTGAGTTCCATAGACCACTCTTTTACCTACTCTAAATTACTTTCTGAAGGCGATACATGTTCGCTTTACACATAAACTTTACTGGTTTACTTTAAACAACGTACTTAGTTAATGAAACGCTCTGCTCGTTATTGAGACGTAATACTTGCTTTTAATTATAAAAGTACTTTTAAACCTCTACAAACTATTATGAGTTTATAAATCCACTTTATACATTTTTATATCTCATGGAGAGATACCTGCTATAAACATGATCACAAATGATTTTCAACTGTATGCTATACTTGCTTCACTATTGCCTAAGTTTACCTTTATTGCCATGTTCGAAGTCCCTCATTTCATGAACCTTAATCACTTACGAGTGAACGTAAATAATTGTGAATAGATCTATTTGGGACTGACAATCCCCGTTTGGGTCTGCTAGGATGAGCCACCCAGGCGCACTTTATTTGAACAAACTTATGGGTTATCGGCAAATACCCATCTCGAGGGCCTATATAATTTACATCATTTTGATGCCTGTTAAGCGTTGAGTGTCATGAGACTTAGAGCAATAGAAACGATACTGTAGTCATAATACAGTATTACCATTATTTTATTAAACTTGAACTTGTTTTCACTATATAGCAGAAAATCACTATTTGGCAAACTATAACTATTTTGTGTTGACCCGGTTAGGGCAACCCAACCAACTATGGGTGTATAACAACTTAACCCACCACTTACTTTATAACAAACCAACTATGGGTGTATATTATCGTAACCCATCGCTTATTTTATTAATAATTGTATTTGTTACAATTATTACCTAAACTTGAAACTATTGAAAATCAACTGATTTTATGAAAATTCTATGCATTCACTCACACTTTGATTTTTGACAATCAACTGGTTTAACTATAAATACTATGGTATTACTCACTTTTTTTTTTACTTCGATAATCAACTGTTTATTTATAACTGCTATGGACTCACAAACTCTTTGATTTTGGAAATCAACAATATTTACTCACAAACTCTTTGATTTTGGAAATCAACAATATTTACTCATAAACTCTTTGATTTTAGAAATCAACAGTTTCACTTACAAACTCTATGAACTCACCAACCTTTGTGTTGACGCTTTTAGCATGTATTTATCTCAGGTCCATAATGAGCACGGATGGCACGGAGGAGCACGGATACTTATGAAGGCTATAAATATCATTCGAAAACCTACTTAATAAATTTTGAAACCATTGGGACCTTATTTTGTAAACTCTGATATTCAAATGATAAATCTTTTAAAACGACTAAATTGTGATCGTTTTCTACTATTCAACTGTTGTGCCATGAAGTAACACCCAATTTGAATTCCGCTGCATATCACGAAATTTGGGGTGTTACAGGTTTAAATGGTTAACTTAGTGAAACTTTTGAATTACTAATCGTGAGACCCATTTGATGTACCAAATGGACTCGAAAAATTACGAAACTTGCGCCATTGTTCTCGAAATAATTTTTCCAATAAAAATGGGTATAAATACGCAAAACTTTCTCGAAGTTAATTTATTTGGCAAATTCGATTCGTTTCGTGCTTTCTAGGTTGTGCCGGTTCGATAAAGGAATAACGCTCATGTTTATTAAGATATTTACCGGTTTTCGAGCCCAAACAAGTTCAAAGAAGTTTAAAAGTCATGAGAGATTAAAAATAAATATTTTAGATAGAAAATAAGTTTAGAAAATTTACCGGGTGTTACAGCATATACCCCTTAAAACGAATAGCGTTCCCGCGATTCAGTTCAAGTTATGGGTTGGAATAGTGTTGGTGAAAAGGTGATGGTACGGGTAGTAGATTTGGGTCTCACTAGGTTGTAATTATACTATTGTTTTAACTAAATTTATTTTTATTTGTAAATTAATTGTTAAAAAAAATATGGTCGCATAACATCACATTGCCAGAAAATTTAATCACAGGGTACCCAACGCCGCATCGCGCGAGTACCCTGCTAGTATAATTTAAGGGATAATGGTCCAAGATGTAAGCAACTTGACACCATCCTTTTGGCTTTAGGATGCAACTTGTAAACAATCAATCATGCATTTTGGTACATAACTTATATTATGGCTATGTTTGGCGCGGAGCTTTTTGGGGCAATGAGCGGTGAGAATAAGCTTTTTTATTTTTGATGTTCGTTTGGTAAGGGAGCAATGAGTTGTAGCAATTTTTTAGGAAAACTTTTTTTCCAATGCTTCATTTTGAAGCTGTGGATATTTACAAGAGCTGTGGATATTTACAGCTATGTTACCAAACGTTTTTATTTAAAAAACAGCTACTGCTCACGGCTACTGCTCACAGCTACTGCTACTTTTACCAAACACAGCTTATATACTAGCAGCTATCAATTAGTGTAATGTCTATTAGATAAATTAATGGGTTTATTAACGTTCTTGATTCTATTACGAGCACATTCATATATCATGTTCACGTGTTTCTTCTTAACAAGTAAATGAGAATAAAAACAGCTCTTTCATTGTGTGAATTAACCGGATTCTTAAACAATGGAAAAGACTTACCAAAGACTCATTATCACACAAAAAGGACCCAAAGCAGCATACCTTCAACCACTAACATAAGCGGCTTTTCGTCAACCATGTGTTTGATTATAAAATGGCAGACTGAAAAAACTCAGCGGATCATTTTGTGTTATATGGGTTTGCATAATAAGCTTAATAATTTGTATTTTTCATTTAGGGGTGTTTTAATAATGTAATTAATTAGACATTGACCGGTCAATTTTTTATATGTGTTTGTGTATTATTTGTTTGTACATAGTGCTTAGTGATTTGTAATTGCTTAAAATTTATTTATGAAAATCATAAAAAAAACATTTAGGAGAGAAGGTCTAAAATGATTTATATGTAGTATAGATATAGATATGTGTAAAATGTATAGAATCGTATAATTAACATTTAGCACTTTGCACTTTGGCATTATTTGTTTTGAAAAATTGTCCGATTTTTATAAAACATGGTTTTCAGTTTTTACAGTAAGTTTTATCAAAAAATTCTTAAAGGCGTATATATGTTGGTTCTCGAGGCACTCTAACGATTTAATAGTGTCTTTCGAACATTATAATTTAGCATATATTTTGAAACTCTATTACTTTAATACTATCTTTACATTGAAAATGAGACTACATGTTTTGTTATATCGGTTTGTATAATAAGCTTAATAACTTGTATTTTTCATTTTGGGGGTGTTTTAATAATATAACTAATTAGACGTTGCCGGTCAATTTTTTTTATATGTATTGGTGATTATTTGCTTGTACATGGTGCTTAGTGATCTGTAATTGCTTATAATTTTTTTATGAAAATATTAAAAGAAATTAAGAAAGAATGTCTAAAATGTTTTATATGTAGCATATATATAGATATTCTAACTCTTTTAACTTCATTTTTTTATTATCATTAAAAAAAATTATTGAAATAAACAATATTATTTTTAATAATATTATATTAGTAGTGCTATGAAAAAACATTTGAATTTAAACAATGAAGAGGTATATATATTAAACTTGAAATAAAAACAATGAAGAGGTATATATTTTAGAAACCGGACTCAATTATTTTTACGTTATTGATATATTATAATCGATATCATATCTTACATATTTACTATCATCAATGATGAGTTGGTCTAGTGGTTGAGACTTCTATTGGTGACCTTTAGGTCTCAAGTTCAAATCCCACTAATGCCAACTTTGAGATATTAAGAAGTCCCTCTATGAGGGCTTGGCTTGGGTATACCCAGGTTTAAGTCTGAGGGGGCAGGGTTTACCCCTATTAATCGTCGTGCCTTCGGGCGGATTAGTAGGGGGTTTTCCCCCATCGGGTATTTGATTAGGCATTCCTACTTCGAAGGAGCTCTCTAGCGCAGGCCCGGTTAAGACAACGTAAGCTAAATCTCCCGCTGTCGAATCGCGACACGAAGTTTCAACGAAATTCACCTTTCCAAAAAAACATATTTACTATCATACATATTTTTATATGGCTTTTGTTTGTTTTATTTTACTTTAGTCAAGCGAGAATTTATTTCGTAACTATAAATGAATGTTAATGTTGCACCCGTTGTAACGAACATGCAAATATACCCCGTTTAAAGGTGAGATCAATATAGATCACGAATTTTTAAAAATTAAATGCTCAAACCCTGGTCATTTATTTATTCATCAAAACAAAATAAAAACTCACTTTCCATATATATATATTTTTAAATTAAATATCTTACAAATGGTAAATCGTAAAGCGACAAAAAATACACCATCGCCAAGATAATTTTTTTTATCTTTCAGTAGATGGGCACTTTGATATACTTTTGACAAAAAAAAACAAAAAAAAAAAAAAAAAAAATTCTAGCTTTTTTTCTGGTGTTGAAATTTTCGACCTGGATAATCAAAAATCACATGTGATTTGTGAAATCACTTGTAATTTGTTATTTTAAAAATCACGTGTGATTTCACAAATCACATATGGATTTGTAATATCACTTGTGATTTGTTATTTTAAAAATCACATGTGATTTTTAAAATAACATATCGAATGTGATTTTAAAAATCACATGTGATTTTTTAGGACATAAGTTTTAAGTCGAAAAAAATGTTCGTCGAAGTATATAAAAGTCTCTCTATAGAAAGATGATTTAATTCTCGTCGCGATGATATGATTCATTTCGCGTAACGATTAACGGTTTGTAAGATATTTAGTTTTCAAATAGAATAATGAAAGTGATTTTTTATTTATTTATTTATTTATTTTTTTTAATTTGATAAAAGAAAAAATCGCTGTGATTTGTCCATTTAATCTTTAGAAAATTTGTCATGCATATAAAACTTTTCTCATCTCTTCATACCACATGACAAAATATTTATGTTGCATGTCTAATTCAACTTTAAGACTAAAACCACTAACCAATCACAAGCCTTTCATTTCTTAATTCCATCTTTACCCATATTTTACACTAACCTAAACATACTATACGGTATACACACTCACGCTCTATCTCTTCAAATTAACATAACTAAAATCCATTGCTAACCCTGAAAACGTTAAAGATTAAAAAAAATGTATATGGAGGCCACTCAAGTTTTCAATTTCTAACATATAGGTCATCCATTTATTGAAATGAACTTATTGGCTATCCAACTATATGTTTGTTTTCGTTGACACCAATTCCTGCCAAATATATGCCCGAAAACTATAAAATATAAATAAGGAACCGACCTTTAACTTATCCAAGTAATACGAATGAAAAGTTTGATGTAAAATACCGATTACACCCTTAATTTAAGTGTGAATTTATATTATGAAAAGTACTTTAAAAGGATAAAACTAAAATTTCACGACTGATTTTTTATTCATATTTGTTTAATATGTTAGTGTTAGGTTCATTCTTGCCGTTTGATAATTATCCTAATTGAAATTTGACCGGAATTGGTGTAAACGAAGATAAATAAATAGTTTGGTGGCCTATAAGTAAATTCAAGAATTAGATGGCCTATATGAGAAAAACTTAAAAGTTAAGTGGTCTCTCAGTATATTGTCCCTTAAAGAAACACAAAACGTTAATATTCTATGTTGTTGGTATGGTGTAAAAAAAAAAAAAAAAAAGAAAAAGAAAAAGCGCCTAGCTACCAAGTATATATGACACATGCCAAGGCAAGACCTCAAACGACTTGTTTTGCCTACACAAACACACATATTGCAATCTAGACATTGTCTAAACTTGATGTCATATTCATTTTTACTGAAAAAATAGGGCTTTAATTTAAAACTAAATCAAACAAATCCAAAAAAAAGTCATAAATTTGAATAGTATATGATAAAAAAATTATTATGCTATTAAAACTAAGAGAAGAAAGAGTGAATGAACCACCATTAAATCGCCTAGTGGTAAGTTTTTTGATTTTCTTATATGAAGTCAATTGTTCAAATCTCGCTAAAATATACATTTTGAGATGGCCAGAGAAGGGACAAAAACGATCCTTGATTAAACAGGCGAGCTCATAAACATTTGAATAAAAAAGGCCCATCCTCTACAAACAACCTGAACGGAAAAACATCGTTCGTTTAACAGTTAAAAGAGAGAGAGAGAGAGAGAGAGAGAGAGAGAGAGAGAGAGAGAGTTTACTATAAAAGTGACAATCAGATTAATACAAAATAAGGCATAGTTTGTTATTTACCCAAGGAATGCTATGTCAATTAAAATTTTACAAATTTGTTTTTCACAAAATGATGTGCTAAAATCAATTTTCCAATATAGAAAGATTCTGGCTTTATTTATTTATTTATTTTTTATTTGGACAAAGTACTATTTTTCTTATAGGTGATTAATTAAAAAAAAATGTAACAGATATTATAATATTAAGAATTAGTATGGTTAGAATTTTTTTACAAATTACAATTTTCTTATTAATATTAGTTAAGCTACCTTACTCGAATAAATAAAAATAAAGTAGTATAAGTAGAGAAGAATAAAAACATTATGACGCTATACCCAACTTCACATAATTATCAATTTGGAAAATAACATTCGAGTGACTTGCCGTCGACTTTGACCAATTAAACATAAAAAGTCGTAAAAATATTCGCAAGCGTAGATCTTTCCTTCTATATATTGTTTTGTTTTGAAACTAATCTAATATCCCATCAAGACTTTGATAGCCTAAAATAATTATTTGGTCATTCAATATATTCATATGTAATATGAGAAAGAGTTGAGATCAATATAGATTATATATTTGTCTTAAATTTAAAGAATCAATATTAGCTA
Organism: Artemisia tridentata subsp. tridentata; assembly: GCA_021014915.2. Taxonomy (NCBI): domain Eukaryota; kingdom Viridiplantae; phylum Streptophyta; class Magnoliopsida; order Asterales; family Asteraceae; genus Artemisia; species Artemisia tridentata. The sequence continues at coordinate 17,862,933 of CP139506.1, read as the reverse complement.
TCCATTTTTCATCTAAATTAATAAAAACTCATTTTTCACTTTTTAAAAAAAAAAAAAAAAATAACATATCTTGCAAACGGTAAATCTTCAAGCTACACAAAATACACTATCGCGACGAGAATTAAATTATCCATCTATAGATATGCATTTCTCTATATTTTCGACGATTTTTTTCCCAAAATTTCCGTCCGAAAAAATCTCACATAATTTGTAAAAATCACATATGATTTGTAAAAATCACATGTGATTTTTGATTTTTACAAGTCACATGTGATTTTTACAAATCACGTGTGATTTTTCTGGGCGAAAAGTTTGAAAAAAAATAATTCGTCGAAAGTATATAGAATTGCATATCTATAGAAAGATAATTTAATTCTGGTCGCGATGGTATGATTTTTTTTGCGTAATGACTAACGGTTTGCGAGATATTTAATTAAAAAAAAAAAAACATGAAATTTTATTTTTTTTATTTTTATCAAAAAAATAAATGGTCAAAATTGGTTCATTGGATATATGACAAATATGAGATATATTGAACTTTTGTCATATAAAAAAGTTCAATATAAATCAAGTATTCTTTAAAAATCCAATAAACCAATCATGGTCATTCATTTTCTTATAAAAAAAATAAACTTTCACCTTAAATTAAATATCTCGCAAACCGTTAATCGTTACGCAAAACAAATCATACCATCGCGACGATAATTAAATTATCTTTCTATAGACGGGCACTTTGATATACTTGCGACGAACTTTTTTTTTGATTTTTTTTTTCAATTACGTCTAGAAAAATCACATGTGATTTATGAAATCACATGTGATTTTTCTAGGCGTAACTGAAAACAAAAATGAAAAATAAAATTCGTCGAAAGTATATCGAAGTGCCCGTCTACTAAAAGATAAGAAAATGCACGTCGCGATGATGTGTTTTTTTTAACTTGAGAATTTACCGTTACAAGATATTTTATTTTAAAAAAAGAGGTAGAAAGTGGGTTTTTTTTTTTTTTTTTTTTTTTTTTTTTTTTTTTTTAATGAAAAATTGAGTGGCTAGGATTGGTTCATTAGATATTTAGATAATGTTGGTTATACATTGATCTCAACTCTATGTAATATATGACTATTTATCAGACATTTCTTTTACAAAAATGACCAAAATATTTAAATTTTGTAATAAACCATTCATTCTTTGTCTTCGACATTATTTTAGTATTTTGTGTGTTTTTAATATTTTGGTGCGAGTGATTAAGGTTTTGGGAGAGTTTTTCTATTATTTTGTGTGAAGTTTTTTTACCCGTAGCAATGCTGTTTGTTTAATTTTTCTTTTTTCAGTTATGTGCAATTTTAGTAACACTTATTTTACTTAGCACGTTTGGAAAAGAGTCACTAAAAGCCACAAAAAGAGTGTCGTTAGGAGTTCAACAGTGTTCCCTAATCTTTGGCTAATAAAGTCACATAAAATTTTGAAAACCTCACATGGGGTGTGAGAAATTGAGAATTGAAAAGTCTGCAAAATATGATAATTGTGAAATGGGTGTCACATTATAACATTTTTGTCATTTTCCTGTTTAGCCATGACTCAATTAACACGCCCTATTGACTTGGACCCTATGGATTAAATGGTCACCGATTAATATATCCGTCTACTTTTCAATATTGGCTTTCTTTTTCTCCTTTATATCATGATTCTTATGTATCTATCATCATCATTTCCCAGGCCTTTGTTTTGATCTACATTATTAAAATCACTTTGTTATTATGTTTATCTCCTTGTTATTTGGATAATCTGTCGATTTGTATGAAAATTTGGATTGGAATTAATGTTTAACAAACTTGATCGCTTGGCATATTACTCGTAAACGTTTGGTGAATGATTTTGATATTTAAGTATGTACAGATTTGGTTTTAAATATCGAGTGGATTAAGTGAAATTATTATGGAAAATGTTTTAGGTTCATAAAAAGACTGACAATTACTTTAAAAATACCATGGTACTCGACTACTCGTGTGATGCGATGGCGTCAAAAAATTAGTGGGTTTTTTAGTTTAAAACTTTTCGTGAGTTAAATTTTTCTGACAATAAATTTAATAAATAGCTACAAATTTGACATTTATGAGTATTATTTTTATTTTTAATTGATTTTATTTAATTATTATAGGTAAATTAGTAAATTTTCCATTTAAGTCTTTACTAAATTTTTTATTATAAGGTTAAATGCTATAGATTGATAGCAATATTACTATACTTAGAAGCTTTTGCTATAGACTCTCCGTAATGACTAATTAAATGGAGCTTTGTATGTAATATATCTATTTTGAGCTCGTTAATAAGCTTGTTATATATTGAGTCCGTTAATAAGCTCGCCTAGAATACAAATGCATAACGTTTTATATATGTTTAAAACTTAAATATCCTAGTGTTGTTTAGGCTCGCGAGCCCAATCGAGCTTTTGTATGTAAAGCTCGGGCTCGAGCTCGATTAATAAATGAGCTGGAACTTAGGTTCGAGCTCGTTTGAGCTTTTTACCGATTTAATTTTGAGCTTTTCACGAGCGGCTCGGCTCATTTCCACCCGCTAGTCGTAATGGTCTTGAATTTTTGGTATAGAGCCATAAAGGTTAATGTGAAATTGCAATCTGTTATGAGGATATGCCTGTTGTAATTTAAATAACATGACAATCATCTAAATAAATAAACACCCATCAAAGAGCATAGCGGAAGCAAGGATCATATATTTAACACGTATAAAGATTACCGAATAATAAAAGTTAACATACCTTGATCCTAGCAAAACAAGGATCTAACTTCTCTTCTCTTCTCTTGATCAAACAATAGGATTAACGTGAAACCCCTTACCATTTTGTTTCACAATCCAAGATGTATTTACTAAAGTAAGTAAACTACCACGTCTTGTACACACGTACTATAACCGATCAAAGATTGATGCTAGTGAATGAACACAAGTAAACCAAACAATTTTGTTACTTTGAAAAACACAAGGATCGACCCCCTAAAGGATGGTACGATCGGTTTTGGCTAGCAAGGAGGAGAGAACAAACTTTTAGGGTTATAGTTAATGCATAAGGTAAAAAACTAATGACCCATGAGTTTGTATTTATAGTGGAATTATCTTGTGCTCCAAGACTTGGGTCGATTAGGGTTAAACAACCCTTAGGCCGATCGGCCGTCCCCATCCAATGGGGTTTCTAGATCCTTCTTGAGCTATAATTTCACTAACGGTCCTTCCTTTATTTACTTAACGGTCGTTAGTCAATTCCGTTAATTACTTAACGTCCGTTAGTTATCATTTCGTGTCCAAATAATTAAAATATATAACTGTTATATATATTAATTATTTATTTGATCATTCATACGTAAAGTGTGCAATCCCATGGTCCCGTGTTCGATTCTAGTCATACACGTTTTAATATTTTTCCATAACTCTAACAGATCCCACTTGAAAATCTATTAAAAGTGTAATGACATTGGTTAGCGTCTAGCAACACGCCAATACCCCTAGTACAACCCGGGTGGTGGTCTCCTGGAAAAACCATTCAATGATTAATCATCATACTCATCTTTTTGTTTCTAATACTACATTAATAAAGATATGGATCTAAGTCATTCTTTATTAATAATTCTGTTTCTCGTTGTTTTTTATTAAGCAAGATTACCAAATCTTATGAACTATTTAGGGGAGATATTGGGTGTGGCCACACATACATCTTACTAATCCTACGAGGGGCCCAACAGTATTAAACTCCAAACAATTTGAAGGAACAAATTCTATCTTGACTACGAGCATAACACATGCACTTCGCAACGCTTCCGAAAACAATCCTTATAGCTACCAGTTACGTATAGCGGTAAATTGAATCACAGAAATGCACTACATGCATGACAGTTATCTGGCATCTCAAGTCTGAGGATAACTATATTCACATGATTTACTTGATGACAAGATCCATAAAGTAAACTCATGAAGTTGGGATAAGTCCTATATTCAATTCATTGAATATCATGTGAAATTGGTATGACAACGCATCAATATACTTTCAAGTATATTCTACCAATACTCAGATTTGTCTTAGTTTAATGATATTCCCATATTATTAACCGACAACGGACAATTTAAAATATATAAATATATTCAAGGATATAAACATGCAAATATAGGATATATTATTAAGAAAATGATAAACAAACATAACAAGTATTTTATTTCATTAAAATAATAACTGTTCAAAAACATCCCATTATCCAAACACTAATCACAGATATGCATGAAACTACTAGCTAAACGAAGTCCTATGCCTTCAGAAAGTTGTTTAAGCTTTCCACCTGGTTAATGGATCTGCTAAGTTGTCATCTGTGTGAACTTTGAGTAACTCGATCTCGCCTATCTCCACTTGTTCTCTAACATAGTGATATCGAATCGGGAAATGTCTGGTGCCCTTCATGATTCCAGGCTCATTGGAAAATGTAATTGCGGCTGAATTGTCACAATACATTTTTATAGGTCTTTCGATTGAGGGCATAACTCCAAGCCCTGAAACGAATTTCCTAATCCAGACTGCTTCCATTGCAGCTTCTGAGGCAGCAATATACTCACTTTCTGTAACAGACATCGCTATAGTACTCTGCTTCTTGCTCTTTCAATCCACAACTCCTCCATTGATGATGTAATGCCCCGTTGATGAACTCAAATAAGTACATTTTATTACTATCATTTATCCTATTAATTTGACTTGTTTTACTATATTATGTATGAGGATTGATACTTAATCGTTTACTTTTGTAATTCTCAGGTAAAAACAAGCATTTGGTGAAACTTGGCGATTTTGGACTAATAATGGAGCAAAACGTGCATAAAGTGAAGAGTCTACTGAAATGAAGAAGATCAAGACTAATCTGCTCCAGATGCGCCGCATCTCACTATCAACATGCGCCGCATCTCTATCAAGATATCACCAGATACGATCCAAGATACAAGAGGACATGCGCCGCATCTAATAAAGAGTTACGCCGCATCTTCTGGCGGTGTACGAATATTCCTGAATATTATAATCTTGGACCCCACGCGAAGTTACGTACATACGCCGCATCTACTTAAGTAGATGCGCCGCATCTTCCCTCAGACACAAACTATAAATACCCCGTAGACCAGACGCATTAAAAAGATTCGGAAGTTCGAAAACCTAAAGACCGAACAGAAGAGAAGGACGAATTCAGTCAAGAGGCAGCACAAGACACACCCAAATCGAAGATACAAGAGCTGTAAGAAGGTGCTGCATGTATTTAATTCATTAAGTAGTTTTGTTTTATTGTTTTAGCAAACTTTAATTCATCAGGATTGGTGGCTTGTGTAATGTGACAACGGAAAGATTGCACTCCCTTTAATACTTGCTTTCCCATCAATTAAAGTTTATATGTTGATGTCTTTGGTTACTACTTATTAGTGCATTGACCACCTCTGTGTTTATTAGTGGCTTGCGGGCACCCGACTGCGGGACAAGGTGTGGCTCCCACGGTTGTTTCTAAATTGATCACTTAGGAATAACTTTTAGACATAAGTCGTCATTAAGGGTTTACTCGCCGATAAGAATAGGACCAACGAGAAAGGGTTAATTACATACACTTCATATAAAGCTATCAATAAAACAAGTGACAAACTACTTAATCATAAGGACAACCCTCTTATTGTCTCTAGTATCTATCTGTGTACGTGTGTGCTACTTGCTGATTCGTGCCTATTTGTTTATTTTATTATTTAATTGCAAACAAAACTGTGCCAGTCTCTCAGGCTGAAACCCCCTTGTGTTAGGATATTAAAATACTGATTAGATTAACGAGATTATACGTTCCACTCTTAGTGATCGACACTCTACTTACCATTATCTTCATACTGACCGGGTACACTGCTCGTTAAGTGTGTGTGTTATTGATAAGTCGGCTAAATATAAATTTAAAACTTGAGTAGGCATTAAAACTGCTAAACCGCAACGACACATCACGCGCATCAAGTTTTTTGGCGCCGCTGCCGGGGAGTGAATTGTTATTATCTGTTAATTTGATTTAGTATTTTAATAGAAAAACCTAATTAAAATACTCGTGGTGTATCTTGATTTGTTTTTCTTTTTATTAGATTAATTGCATCATTGTACTATTTTGCATATTTGTTGTATTGTGTGTTATTTGTTTGCTTTTGTTTTTATTTTTGTGTGTTTTATTTTTGTTTCGTGTGTTTAATTTTTGTTTTATTTTTCGTTTTTTTTGTGTGTTCTGCTATCGTTGTACTGTGCTAAATCAAACGATACGGCGCATCTGATCTCTCAGATACGGCGTATTGCGTTTAATTTTTTTTAATACAACGCGTTTAATTAATTCGATACGACGCATCTTTTCCCCAAGATACGGCGTATCTGTTTTTAACAAGAAAATTTTTCTAAGCGATAAAGTAATACGACGCATCTGCTTTTGTAGATACGGCGTATCTGTTTTGATAAAATTTTTTTTTTTCTAAACATTAACGCCATACGACGCATCTTCTTTTGAAGATACGGCGTATCTATTATTTTAATTAAAAACAGTTTGCGAATTATTAAACAAAATACGGCGTATCGATTTCCGTCGATACGGCGCATCTTACTGAATCAAAAATCTTTTATTTTTAAACGTAACGAAAATACGGCGCATTAACTTTCGTTAATACGACGCATTTAATTTTAATTAGATAAATTGATTTTTGATTGATTAATTCGATACGGCGCATTCATAAATTCTAAGCGGCGTATCTATTTTCTGAATAAAAGTCTGATTAAATTTTAACGTATTAAGATACGGCGTATCCAACTCTTTGGATACGGCGCATCGTCTGCAGATATCAGTAACTTTAATTTTTCGTATTCCGTTTTCGTTATTAATTATCTGATATATTACTTTCTCGAGCATACCCTACTGATGCTTTTGTGATTGATTTCAGGAAGTGCATGACCAGGAGTTCTACGAGGAACTTGATTCAACCTTTCGAAGATCCTGAACGAGCCCTACATTCGCTTAAAAGGCTTTTCAACACAAGAAGCTTTGATCTTTCAAGTTCACTCGAGCTTGATTACTTTTCTGAAGAAAAAGAGGAAGTTGAAACAGAAATAATGGGCGAAAACACTACTATGGAGGAATACATGAACAATACCCTGGCTGATTACACTTCAGGAGTTGCTAGACCTAAGTTTGATGACAAGTCAAAATTTGAGTTGAAGGGACAATTTCTCAAAGAGCTCAGAGAGAATGCTTTCAATGGGACGGAACAAGAGGATGCTAATGAGCATGTTGAAAAGGTCCTGGAGATTGCAGATTTGTTTACTACAGAAAGTGTCAATACCGATCAACTCATGCTAAGAATCTTCCCAATCTCACTAAAAGGAGCTGCTAACAAGTGGCTAAGGAATGAACCTGCTAGTTCAATCACTACGTGGGAAGGTTTGAAGAGCAAATTCCTGAAGAGATATTGTCCACCTGCTAAGACTGCCAAGAAGATGGAGGCTATCAATAGTTTCAAGCAAGAGCCTGATGAAACCCTTTATCAAGCTTGGGAACGATTTAAAGATTTATTGATAAAATGTCCTCAACACTATCTAACCCCTATGCAGGAAATAATATTGTTTTATCAGGGATTGGACGTGCCTACTAGACAGATTTTGGATGCTAAGGGAGCTGTACCTCAGATGAGTGCAACTAATGCTAGGAAAGCGATCCAAGAAGCTGCTGATCATTCTCAGAAATGGCACGATGGGACCTCTACTAGATCTAAGAGTAGCACTAATTTTGATGGAATTGCTGCTATTCAAGCTCAATTGGATAAAATTAGTAGAGAGATGAAGAAGCGAGATGAAAGAGCATATGCTGCCCAAGTTGGATGTGAAAAATGCGAAGGACCTCACTACACTAAAGATTGCCCGAACAAGAATGAAAGTGAGACGTTTGAAGAAGCTTATTACACCCAATTTGGACAACCATTCCGACCTTCAGCAAGATTTAGGGAAGCTAGTCCGGGATTCTATCAAAAGAACAACTTCAATCCCGCTTATCAAGAGAGGAGGCAGACTTTAGATGATACTTTAAAGCAAATTATGGCCGATGCTGCTAAAAGACATGAAGAGAATACTGCTATGATCAAGGAAATTAGAGCTTCAACGGACACTACTACAAGAAATCAAGGAACTTCGATCAAAGCATTGGAACAACAAATTGGTCAAATGAGCAAAGTTCTTCAAGAAAGGGGATATGGAAGTTTACCGAGCTCAACTGAAACCAACCCAAGGGATCATGTCAAGGCCATAAGCACCACTGAAGAAGTCACTCCTAATATACCTAGAAGATCGATGAATGGTAATGATGGTGCAAGACCCGAATTTTTCTTTAACTCTTCAATCAGCTTAAGGAGACTACTAAAAGAGAAGACAAAAATTGAAGAGGAGATCAAGGCAACAATGAAAGAAGAGAGCCCTGCAACCGATTCAAATGCCTTGCCTCATAAAGAAAGAGACCCAGGAAGTTTTACTCTACCTTGTTCTATTAATAATATATCTTTCAATAATGTGTTGGCTGACTTAGGAGCTAGTGTTAGTGTTATGCCTCTTAAGACATTCGCTACCCTAGGACTAGGAAAATTAGCACCAACTAAATTACTTATTGAATTGGCTGATAAAACAGTAAAACGACCTGAAGGGATTGCTAATAATGTGCTAGTTAAAATTGAGCAGTTTATTTTTCCCGTGGACTTTATTATACTAGACATGCCCGAGGATGTTAAGATTCCTTTAATCCTCGGAAGACCTTTCTTGTCTACTGCCCATGCTAAGATTGATGTGTTTAAGAGAAAAATTTCATTAAGGGTAGGGAATAATAAACTAGTCTATAAGTGCCAAGATCCAGTTAAAAGCATAATTAGAGGTGTTTATGTGCTAGGATTAAGAGAGCGTATGGACCTCGATCTTGAAGCTAGACTTATGGGAGAAACATTGATTCAAAACAACTCAGCTAATCCTAATCATGAAGACTTTGAGGAATTCATTGACCTTAATGTACCTACGGAACTTAGATGCGATATTGTTAGTGATTCTGATGATGAGTGGTATGATTGTGTAGTAATTAATAAACGTAGGAGAATAGTTGAGAAAACGAATTTGAACAATGATGTGTTTATTGAACTACCACCCCACCTTGCTTATTTGTGCCTACATAATAATAAGAATTTCCCGTCTATCATTTTGTCATCTCTGCCCGAAAGGGACAGGACTTTGTTTATACAGATATTAAAGAAAAACGGCGTGGAAATTAAGGACGAGCAAGGAGTGTTCAATATTACTAAATTGGGGATGAAGGAGCGTGATGTTTCCGACTCCTTCAATGATCGATACTAAGGAGCTGAACGTGAGTCTAACTTGAAGACTCTGGAATAAAGACAAGTGCTGACCGGGAGACAACCCGGATTTATCATTTATCATTCTGTTTTCTGTGTCGAGTCAGTCCAGGCCGCACGAAGATATGGCGCATCTCAGTCCTGAGATGCGACGCATCCTCTGCAATGGTCATATCTTATTTTATTTTTCTGCATTTTAATTTTCGACTTTAAAACTATTTATCAGTTTATTTTAATGCGGCGCATCCCTGGTTAAGGATGCGGCGCATCTTTATTCTGATCCGTATTTATTCCAGGCTCGATACGGCGTATCTTCTTCAATAAGATACGGCGCATCGACTGACCTGATGATTTTCAGTTTTAATTTTTTAGTTTTATTTTTCCTAACTACTAATGTATTATGCAAGTTGAACCTTTCTTATCTTAGGTGTGTTTTAAAGTGTTGGTGGTATTATAGTTTTCTGGATTTCCTGTGGATACATCAAGTATGAAGCTTTAACGTTCTAATCCACAAGAAGTTGATTTTTGCTCATATACAAATGGAGGATCATACCGAGCAAATCTCAGGGGAGTTTTTCCGTTCTAATTCTTTTATTTTCCAGTTTTTAACCTTTTATACAAACAACGAGGACGTTGTTTAACTTAAGTGGGGGAATAGGAGAATTAGAACACTTAACAATTACTTGTCCTAAACTTTTTCAAAAATTATGCTTAAAATGTGCTTAATATATCAAACTTAAAATTTTTTAGCATGTTTTTGTTTAAGATCTAAGTTGCATAACTGCACACAAGACGTTATTTTCAAAAATTGTGATTTTTACAAAATTCACAAATCTATGAGTGTGCCGGTGACTTGTAAACTTTAGAACTTGGCTTGTATACTATTCGAGACCACCATAATGAGTATTATTTATTTAATTGGAATGACTTGTCTAAATTGGTAAAATTCTAGGATTACACCCAAATAGCCTTTATATGTTATGTGTTATTGACTAGCTACACTGGTTAGTTAACCCCCGTATAAACCCTTTTGTTACTCTCATTTTAAGAGTAAGATACCCCTAGAAAAACCCTCAGAGCCATTCCTTTCGTTTCTTACACCTATGTTTAAAATGTTTCGTTACACCTTAAACCTTAGCCTACCCTGTAGATTAGAATCCGTGGTTGGTTAATTGCTATAGGCAGAGTGTGTTTCCTTACATTACCTGTGTTCGCGTGCGTAATTCATTATATATGGTTAGGTCGGGAAATTGCACAATGCAATTGGAGTGAAAGTAAATATTGTATATTTTTGAGTTTATTTTTCGTGTGTTTACTACTTTCACTATTAGCGTTATTTCTGAAAGTATGAAAAGTACGAATAAAAATTATCCGGAAAGAAAGTTGTAGTGATGTGGTGAAATTTTACACATCTATGTTTATGTTTCAAAAAAAAAAAAAAAAAAAAAAAAAAAAAAAAAAAAAAAAAAAAGAGAAAAGAAAAAGAAAGAAAAAAGAGTTGGATGTTTATTTTAAGCCAACGATGTAAAGTTATGTAAGTGGTCGATATCACCACTATTTGTTGTATTATATCTATGGATTGAATGGGAATTGGCAGTTATGGGAATGCCAATTAAGGATTATTCTTTGATTAAGATTTTGTTGAGTATAATTCGTGTCTACCTAAAGCGTGTGTTTCAAGTGTTAAAGCGTGAGTTATTCAATGATATGAGTCTTATTCATGGGATGGTTGGGATAGTGATTAACCACACTTAGGATTTTAATTTATTTGTTTTGTTTATTTTTATTTTTTATTTTTACACCAATTTATATCCCAAAAATTATCCATACCCTGTATTGTTCTTTATCCAACCGAACCTTTGATTTATTGAGATTAGGGATTTGAGCAATCTTAAGTATCGTAGTCGTGGATTCGGCTATGTATTTATGATTTTGTCGCCCTTTTTGATATATTATTATTGGTGAAGTTTGGACCTATCTTTAGCCTATTCGAGTTAAGGATTTGAGCAATTGCAAGTATCGTGTTCGTGGATTCGATCATGTATTTGTGATTTTGTCGCCTTTTCTGGAATTTGAGATCGATAGAAAAGAGAATAATTAACCCTTAAGCCTAAAAACCCTTTTTACCGCTTTAGACTTGTTATTCCTTAGCTTTAGTGGTGGAGATGTGTATACTTGCCAAGCTTATGATAGAATATTCGTCGCGACTGGACAGTTAAACGATTAGATTTGCTTTTATCGACTTATTTTATTTTACTTCTAATTCGTTAAGTGTTTAGTTGTGTGATTATGAAATAAACGAATACATGCTTAAATATAAAAATAAATCCTAACATCTTTTAGGATACATTTTTCATAAATGAAATTCTAAGGTTTACTTGGGGACAAGTAAAGTTCAAGTGGGGGGATATTTGATGAACTCAAATAAGTACATTTTATTACTATTATTTATCCTATTAATTTGACTTGTTTTACTATATTATGTATGAGGATTGATACTTAATCGTTTACTTTTGTAATTCTCAGGTAAAAACAAGCATTTGGTGAAACTTGGCGATTTTGGACTAATAATGGAGCAAAACGTGCATAAAGTGAAGAGTCTACTGAAATGAAGAAGATCAAGACTAATCTGCTCCAGATGCGCCGCATCTCACTATCAACATGCGCCGCATCTCTATCAAGATATCACCAGATACGATCCAAGATACAAGAGGACATGCGCCGCATCTAATAAAGAGTTACGCCGCATCTTCTGGCGGTGTACGAATATTCCTGAATATTATAATCTTGGACCCCACGCGAAGTTACGTACATACGCCGCATCTACTTAAGTAGATGCGCCGCATCTTCCCTCAGACACAAACTATAAATACCCCGTAGACCAGACGCATTAAAAAGATTCGGAAGTTCGAAAACCTAAAGACCGAACAGAAGAGAAGGACGAATTCAGTCAAGAGGCAGCACAAGACACACCCAAATCGAAGATACAAGAGCTGTAAGAAGGTGCTGCATGTATTTAATTCATTAAGTAGTTTTGTTTTATTGTTTTAGCAAACTTTAATTCATCAGGATTGGTGGCTTGTGTAATGTGACAACGGAAAGATTGCACTCCCTTTAATACTTGCTTTCCCATCAATTAAAGTTTATATGTTGATGTCTTTGGTTACTACTTATTAGTGCATTGACCACCTCTGTGTTTATTAGTGGCTTGCGGGCACCCGACTGCGGGACAAGGTGTGGCTCCCACGGTTGTTTCTAAATTGATCACTTAGGAATAACTTTTAGACATAAGTCGTCATTAAGGGTTTACTCGCCGATAAGAATAGGACCAACGAGAAAGGGTTAATTACATACACTTCATATAAAGCTATCAATAAAACAAGTGACAAACTACTTAATCATAAGGACAGCCCTCTTATTGTCTCTAGTATCTATCTGTGTACGTGTGTGCTACTTGCTGATTCGTGCCTATTTTTTTATTTTATTATTTAATTGCAAACAAAACTGTGCCAGTCTCTCAGGCTGAAACCCCCTTGTGTTAGGATATTAAAATACTGATTAGATTAACGAGATTATACGTTCCACTCTTAGTGATCGACACTCTACTTACCATTATCTTCATACTGACCGGGTACACTGCTCGTTAAGTGTGTGTGTTATTGATAAGTCGGCTAAATATAAATTTAAAACTTGAGTAGGCATTAAAACTGCTAAACCGCAACGACACATCACGCGCTGATGTAATCACCCGTGACCAAACATGACCAAAAACGTGAAAATTTTTCGCAAAAAGTAACATTCCGAAACTGACCCACACTAAGGTCCAGATTTTGAACCAAAAGGGGGATCCTGACATCTGATCCACACTTAGGTCTAGATTTTGAACCAAAAGGGGGATCCTGAAATCTGATCTACACTAAGGTCCAGATTTTGAACCAAAAGGGGGATTCTAGACTGAAAATTTATTCTTTAGGATTTGACGGGTTATGCATAAACCCATTTTGACCCGTTGACACTTGATGAGTGTGTAAGTACTCATCATTTTTGTCGTATCTGAACTGCCAAAACATTCAAAAACACTCAGAAATGCATCAAAATACTGAAAATATCCCAGGGATTGTGTTTTATATATTTCAAATGCAAAATGTTTGAAAACAGTTGAAAAACGAACAAAGTTTGCAAAATTGACAGTTTCAGTCCCTCAACTTTCAAAACTTGTGAAATTTAGTCCCTAGGCATTTGTTTTGTAAGAAAAGTCACCAAAGGTCCTTTTGAAATCATAAGTTGTCATATTTAGTCCTTTGGTGAAAAGTTTCAATAATTTACAAGTTTGGTCCCTGCACTTTCAGAATTTGCAAAAATGGTCCCTGGGAAAATTTTATTGTTGGAAATCTCATGTATGGTCCCTGGATTATTGGAACATGGCAGGAATCACCCTTGGTTTATTTTGGAAGATGTACAACAATGGTCCTTGGGCTAATTTCTACTACAACCAAACCGGACCCTTAGCCTTTTTACTAAACCCAAAACCAATCCTAACCCATCAATTTACCAGGCCACCCTTTTGTTTATCTCTGGCCCAACATCCAACCCGACCCAAAACACAAATAAATAAAAAACTCCCCCCGTTTTACCTTTCCTTCCCACAAATAAATAAAAACGTTTTCACCTTCTCCCACTCACCACTGCAACTGCTACCCACCCCCTCACCTCCAGCTCACTTTCACATCTACTTGTCCCCTTGACCTCCACCAAACTCCAAATAGCATTAATTGCTCCTTCCCTGCCCCAAGTTATCTCAGATAGCAGTTGAGAGTTTTGGCGCCAAAAAGTGATTTAAAGGCTAGGATGGCTTCTAAGGATCCAACGGCTCAGAATTCAAGTGGAAAAGAGTCAGAAGGCTTCCTAAACCCTAATTTTCATCTATAAGTAGAAAGAGAAGCAAGGAAGCAAGATATCTAGTGTAATTTAGTTTTAGTAGTGTCGAATAGTTAATTTTATCATTTCCAGTGCAATTTCAAGCTTTCTAGTACTTTGTCAAGTAATTTTAGTGTATTGTAAACCTTTTTCAGTAATCAATTTCAATTTTCAAGAACGAATTCAGTTGATGTTATCTTCAAGTTCAAATTCTCATGTTTGCTTAAATATTGTTTGTATTGGATGTTATGGACTCTTAAGCTCACTTAAGCTCCTTATAAAGCTTTTAAAAGATTTTAGAAACTTAAAAATCCAGTTTAGAGTTAAAAATCAAAAATACAAAAAAATACAAAAAAAATAGTTAGAAAATCAGAAATCAAGAAAGAAGAAGTTCAAGCATGGAGCAAGGTTAATTCTGGATGGCCTTGGGTTAGTGGTTTCATGGGAAACCTATAGGTTGATTTAAAGGTCCTTGGTTCATGATTTTAGCTTGGAAAGCCTTTGTAAGCTCTTAGTTCCATTTTTCCATTTTACTGTGTATGTCCATAAATCTGCTTAGTTTTGAGTTTTTTATGTTTATTAGATGTATTTAAGTTGGATTAAAGCTTAATTTTAGGTGTTTATGCTTTGGATTTCATTGTTGTTCTTATTTTCACTTTAACTGCCATTATAGCTTATTAAGAAAATTTCAGTTGTTGTTGTTAAAGTTGATGATTAGGTGTTCATTTAAGCTTGTTACACTGTTATATGTTCTTATGTTTCAAAATTATGGCCTAAATCAGTGAGTTGCCTTGGAAATCATTGATTCACTTTCTAAAAGGAGTGTTTGGTTTTAGGAGTTTTTCTGTGTTCTAGCTTAGTGCAGAGTTCAAAAGCAGTTGTATCATGTCATATCATGTTTAACTAGGAAGGTTCAGTCATAAAATACCTACCTTGTTTGTTTAAATGTCAAAATCATCATTTATCTCTTATTAACAGTTCACTGTTAAGAGATTTGTGTCCATTTTCATCAATTTAGCTCACAAGTTGTTTATTTAGCTTAATTTAACATCCCACTAGCTTAATTTAACATAATCTGTAAGTAGATTAGATCCAAAGTTCATATAAGTCAATTTGTTAGTGTAATCTAAAAAGTCAAATTTTCAGTTAAGTAGATTTTTGAATGAACTAGATAAGTTTCTATAGGACTAAATACTAAGTTTCATCATCTGTGCTTTTAGGATCATAATCTTTTGTTGCTATTCTTCATTAGAGTATTTTTATTAACTTTTATTAGCTTAGTTTAACTGCTTATTCAGTGCTTAACTTTTAGTTGTTTTTCACAAAAATGCCCTGTGCATCAGGTTCATAGTCTTTTTTAATAGCTTGCATAATCTTCACTAGTTAGCTTTAGCTTGTAACTTTTGGTGTTCTGTGAAGCCCTTCTGGCTAGTTTGATGTGTGTATGCTTATTTTCCATTTATAGCTTATTGTGATTGCTTTATCGTGCTTATCATGTTTTCAAAAAAAAATCACTCACTGCACTGAGTCATCAGTGCAGTTGAGCCTTTTTTCATAAGCTCTTAAAAAGCTCACCACTTGGACCTAGCTTGTGTATTTTGGCTTTTTCTAAAGCTAATCCACCCATCTCAAAGGTTCAGTGCTCATCTTGCATTTTCTAGCTTATTTGATAAGCCTGCAAGTAGCTTTTAGTTTGTCCCATTTTACTGCATACACTGAGTATTCATTGTATTTCAAGCTTTTTCATAAGCCCTTCATAAGCTCTCTAGTGGTTCCCACAGGTTGAGCTTTGGCTTTTTGGAAAGCCCACCAGCCCAACTCACTAACTCAGTGTTAATTTTGAGCTTTTCAGCTTATTTCATAAGCTTAAATTGCCTTAAAAGTTCACTGCAGGCTTGTTTGGTTGACTGTGGGTATTTTGGAATTGCTTATTGGCTTATTGTAAGCTTATCAGTGAATTCCTTTGTTCCAAGTAGCTCATTTTCAGTTACTTAATTAGTTTTGATCTTATTTTGTCTTTGGTTTCCTCTGTGTAGCTTATTTAAAGCTTATTCAAAGCTTAATTTCTTAGTTTCAAGCCAAAAGCTTGGCTGTTAAGCAAATAAGCCCACGAATTGCTTATTTTCAAGTTCCATAGTTTTTGTCTTCATAAAAGTTCCATATTTTCAGTAGTAAAATAGTTTTGTAAAAAGAAAACAAGAAAATCAACAACATAAAAATAAGTGATAGCTTCTATTTAAGCCATTTGGCTTATTTTCAGCTTTTTCAAAAAGCACTTTTCAATTTTATATTTTTCTTATCTTCCTGTCACCTTAGAGTATTTATAGAAAAAGTTTTAGATTTTTCTTTGTTCATTTAGTATTTATTAGAATTTTAATTAGTTTAAAAAGTATTTAATTAGTAATTAATTAATAATAAATAGATAAAAAGTGTAAAAAAATATATTCTCAGTTTTAAAATTTGTTTTATAATATTTTAGATTTTTCTAAGTCTTAATTTCATTTTTCTAGGTTTATTTCTTATTTTCTTACTTTTTAGGTTATTATTTAATAGTTAAAAATAGTTTTTAATTAATAATAATTAATTAATAAGTCTAATAAATAATTTTCTTTTTCTTAAAATTTTCTTTTATCTTTAGGTTTATAAAAAAGTTATTTTCATATTTGTAGGATTAATATTTCTTCGAATTCACTTTTTATTTTGTACGTTTACGTTTATTTAAATTTAAACGTACGTTTCTAGGTTTCTAAACGTTTTTAAGTAATTTGGTTTCCTGTATTTATTCTTATAGCTTGTTTAAAGCTATTCTCTTTTATTTCCTTAGTCCAATAATTCAGAACCCCCTTTTCATTCAATATCACCCGATCACAAATTCGTTTTATTACAGTTTACACACCTCGTTGGGACTTAACGACCCGGGGATACTCTGTACTCCTTTGGTAAATTGAATTGTGTTCTCAAGTGATTGACTTTTATTGACCATTTGTATGGTTAATTTGGGTTGACCATTTAGCACGAATCAAATTTTGGCGTCAAACCACTAAAACCACTTCATTGACTCATCTGACCTAACCAACATACATAATCTATCATACCAAACTTGACCCATACAACCTTGACCCGTTCATACCCCAAAATGGGTAGAGGCTAGCTTATTCCAAACACCCCCTTAAGGACCCATTTCAACTACACACTTTTACCCAAAATACCTATCCACAACATATCCATTTAAAAGCATACATTAGTTAACATTTCTAATATATTGAAAAGTTGTTAGTACAAAGTCTCGACCCGTAGCTTCCCAAAATGGGTGAGATTGGCTAAATGCCAAACACCCTTCTAAATACTACCATAACCACATAACATAAGACTTCATGACACTCATACATATTTGACCCTTGTCCCATACATGAACAGAAGACCTTAAACGACGACAAGACCATTGACAACAAAACGACCACATAGAATAAAATGTACCAAGACACGAAGAGACTCTTCGGGGCTTCCAACTTTAATACGCTCGGTCCAAAAGGTTATGGTCTTCTAGTTACCTTCTAACTACACTACCCTTCGTTTCGCGACTACAAGCTAGGCAAGATCCTTACCCTTGCTTCCTCCGCTAAAACCTACAAAACCATCATCATCTAAACCGTAAGCGAAAACGCTTAGTAAGTATATAAGATATAACCAACATCACATTTACATAAGATTAGTGATTAACACCAATCATAACATTAACAAGGAGCATAAAATGGGATTATTACTCACCTTGAACAAGCAAGTAATATTATAAAATTAACACATTTAGCATTGTGTGGAAAACTAGAAGGGGGGGTTGAATAGTTTTACATCTTTTAAATTTGATTGTGAAAACTTTTGTTTACTTTTAAAAACTTCGATTCGATCTTATGTGACTTCAACTCTTAAAAAATATGAACAAATATAGACAAATGTAAATAAATAATGCAAGTAAAGTAAATGAAATGAAATGAAAGATAGGGATGGAAAGATCAAACCACAACACAAGGATTTATAGTGGTTCGGCTACAAGGACACCTTCCTTGCCCTACTCCACTCCCCGAGTCACCTACTCGAGAGTTCTCTTCACTATGTCAACAAACTCCCTTATGGCGGAGAAAACCTTACACAACTTTAGCTTACACCGGCTTAACGACACAAAGCTAGATGTCGGGTTCTAATCGTAGCTAGAACCAATCTCACAACTTCTACAGGACTTCTTCACGACTTATTCACAACTTCTTCACGACGGCTTCATGACTTCTTCACGATGGCTTCACACCTTCTACACGATGGCTTCACAACTTCTAGACTACGACTTCACAACTTCTACACTACTTCTTTACAACATAACTACTTACTTACACTTTGATCTACTAATTACAACTACACAAACACCTTATCAAATACTTTACACAATTATACAAATATATGAATTGAGCTACAATACTTCTTCTCTAGATGTTGAAGAAGTATTCTTCTTTTGCACTTGGATGATGAAAGCTTGGATCACTTGGAAACCAATGCTTAAGAGAATATGATCAAAGGATTTTAGAAAGGATTTACAAGGATTAGAGAAGATTTAGAACAGAAGGTTTGGGGTGCAAAAGGTGAGGAAAAAGTCCAGAGATGAACCAGTATTTATAGGCAAATCTGAGGGGCTAGAGGAGCGGGGCGGTCCCCTTAAATAGGAGGGTGGTCCACTTAAAATTAAGGGGGCCGCCTAGTAAAATTAAGGGGGCCGCCCAACTGGAACGTTGCTCAGATTTGTCTTTTTGTGGGGAAGGTTTTTCTGGAACATTTTTACCATTTTTGGTTGAAAATTTGAATTCATAAATTTATAAAGGATTAAACATTTTTATTTAATACCAAAAATGATTTTCTAAATGATATAAAATGTTTTGGTCATTTTATAAAAAATCTAGTGATTAAGAAAATGTTTCTTTGATCATATAATGCATTAAGCATTTGTTTATTCATACCTTAAGTGATTGAGTTGTTAAAATAGATATTTACAACTAAATACTTGTTTACGTCATAATTTTTCGTTTAATGATTTTACATTTTGTGATTATCAAAACGTAGAGATATCGAAAAATATTAATAACGTGTTTAGGCATTATTTATATCAACAATCTCCCCCTTTTTGATGATTACAAAATCTAAACTCATTAAATTGAAAAATTAATTTTTAGACAAGTATTTAGTGAGTTTACATCTATTTCTCCCCCTTTTTGTAGAATCAAAAAGGTTATGCCGACAAGTTTTAGAAATGAAATTTGTCGGGACGAGAACTCCCCCTTGATGTGTGCTCCCCCTCGTTTGAGGGCACCAAGGAGACGAGCTATGGAATGCTTGCAAGAAAAATGTTAGAAGCACAAGTATATATAATAACAATAATCAAGCATAAGGACATCCATTAATTAAAAGTGTTGTGTATAAATACACAACCAAGTAGAGTACATCATAGGTGAAACATACAACATGAAACAAATAATACAATTAATGATACTACATAATCATCCCAAGAGTACATGATCCGGCATAGAGCTTGCAACCAAAAAGGATAGATAAAATTATTGTTGGTGAAACATTTCATCTAGTTTGGAGAGAATGGAGGAGGTGGTGGTGAAATAGGTGAAGGTGGTGGTGGAGGTGGGTTGGTTAACATGTGCTCAATGCATGAGAACATGTATTGCATCTCATCTCGAAGACGAAAGATGATGGTTCGGTTATGAATGCAACAAAGGCAAGTGTCTCCATGAGCTTCAAGGAGACTCCAAGGTATGGGATTAACAAAGAGAGGTGGTGGAATTGGTGAGGATGAAAAGTGAGCATCAAGAGGTGTGATTGGTGAGAGGGAGATGGCAAGCTCGGTGGATGGAGGTTCTTGAGTGAGATGTGGTGGTGATGTTGTTGGTGGTGGTGTTATTTGTGGTGAGGAGAGGTGTTTGTTGATGTAGTCATTGATGGATGAGGTTGAAGGTATGGAAGAAGAGGAGGTACCATGGGTGGAAGGTGTTTTGGATGGTGCATTAGGTGCACTTGGAGATGAGCATTTAGGTGGTGGTGATGGAGTGGTGTTGTCTTCTTTAGTAAGATCAATGAAAAGTTGTTTGGGTGGTATGATGACCAATTTTTGTTTCTTAGAGGTCTTGGAGATGGAGGATTTTGGTGATAACATGGTGTTGTAGGTTGATTTTTGAAGGAGATGAGGATTGATGAAATGAGGGTTTATCATTTGGAGGGAATTTATAATATGAAAGTATGGTTGGTTTGGGTAAGGTTTTGAGGTTTAGTAGTAATATTCCAAACTCAGTTGGGTTATTAAGAGAAAGGGTAGCTGAGACTAGAGAAAAGGGGTCACAAGATGCAAAATAAAATAGTGAAATTCACTGTCCAGATGGCTGGTCCCCTTAATTGTAGGCCGGCCCCCTTAAAATTAAGGGGACCGCCTAGCAAAATTGTAACCACCTGTAATTTTCCGAATATATTTTTATACGAGACTTTTCTTGTTTCTCGTAAACGAATCCTTTCTGAACTCTTTTGATTCTAAAACGTGAATTTATCTCGCGAAACGTGAAAAATTTGTACACAACGCGTACTGGCACAACCGACGAATGAATTTGATTATTTTATTATTCGTGAGAAATGAGGCGTATGAATAGCCGTTTTTATTGGAAAAATTATTCTGAGCGCAGTGGTGAAATTCTCGTGTCTTGAATCGATCGTTTGCCATCTTAAACGAGCCCCGAGCCTCATTTCATGAAAGATAGCAAAAGTTACAACTATGGTCCCTGCAGTAAATGTTATTCCTCTTTCCTTAAACTTTTTTTAATGACATATTGGTCCCTAGACTTTTCTAACCTAAACCTAACACTATAAATATATGGTTATAATATTTTTAGTGTTAGTTTTCATTTCTTTCTTCCTCCAAAAAGATGCAGCCGCACCTCTCTCTCCTCCCTCATTATCCGGCCACTGTTCCGGCCAGTTGAGCCTCCACCGCCAGTCACCACCTCTCACCGCCACCACCACTCTAATCCTCTTAATCTCCTCATCATTTCCCTATACCTCACGCGCCAAGAAACATCGATCTTCATCATGTACGAGCCACCACAGCCACCATGTTAAGGAGTTGTTTCGGTTTGAGTTTTTCGGTCACCACGCGCCACCATCTCCACCACTTTGTTCTTATCTCTTTCTCGTCATGGTAAAACCGAGAAAACATTTTGCTATATTTATTTTTATTATTTATTTTTGGAACCGATTATTATTATTATTATTTTTTGTGGATAAGAAATTTATTAAAAACATTTTCGGAAAAAGGTTGTGTGGATCGAAATGGATTAAAACCTTTTATGTTTTTGGATTTATGATTCGTGTGGTAAGAATTGTGATGGAGCTTTGTTTGGTTTGAATCGGGTCGAGACCCACTTGTTTGGTTGTGACCCGGTTTGGTTACTGGTCGTGAGATAAAACCCATAAGGGTCCGTTTGTTTTGGCAGTTAGATACGTTTTGGGTTGAGACCGAGACCACTAGGGTCTCGGCAATATTGTCGTTGTTAGTATTGTTGATTGTTGAGTATTTTGCTTCGGTTCACAAGTTCACCCACGAGGGTGTTGTTTGGGTTTGGCAGCCATGAGTCAAGGCCGAGACCATTAGGGTCTCGGCAAGGGTTGTTGAATGTTGTGTCTTTGTTGACAAGAGTTGAGCCGAGACCATCCATGGTCTCAACTGGGATTTTGATTTTTGTTTACCAAAACGGGTCTAGTTGTGTTTATGGGTTGAACCGTGTATTCATAGAGTCGCTTGTGGTCTCGGTCTAGCAAGACACCAAGGGGTGTCGAAATAGTGTGATACCTTATTTTGCTTCTCATAATGGTCTTGGTATTTTGGTTTGTCTCGGTATAACTCAAAGGACCACAGAAGTGGTCGACTATGGTCTCACATGGTTAAAAACCATTTAGGGTGCATTTTGGCTTTTGGTCGTGTGACAGTCCAAATTTATGATGGACTGGAGTTGTGAGTAAAAGTTGTTTGGGCTCAATAGCCCACTTAAGAGTGAGCTCGTTTGGTTTTAATTGTTGTTGGTTGAATATTTTTATCCATTCCAAAAATGAGTGTGTGTTTAGATTATTAAGAGTGTGTTAGTTATAAACTCGTGGCGTAAAAATATAATAAACTAACGAGTTCTTTATTGACTTTGACGGTTGGTACGTTTCGGATAATACTTGGATTGTGAATTTGATTTGAATGCGGATTTGATTATTATACTTGGACGTTTGGACCAATGTGGATTGTTATCGGACTTACGATATTAGATAGCGGACTTATTGAATATTTTGACTCGAGACGGTATAATATATTAACTTCAAAATGAACTTAATATATTAAACACGAAACGGACACAAAATCTTCAATAAAACCAAAACTAATATTTACAAGAATAATAGCGAGACATAAACTTATTAAATATTGTAATTTCATATTTGATTTACCCAAGTCTCGATGACTCGAGAAAAACTAATTTTATTAGTTAAACTTATTTTTATTATAAAGCGTTTGTGATTTATACAAATTATTTGGGATAACGGGGTAAATGTCTAAACGTACAAACTAAGTTATCTTATTTAAGGTGTTTGTTTGTCGTTAACTTCTAGGTTTGTCCTCTTTGGTTTGAGTCCTTGTCAGTATTCTCTCGAGTTTGTTAATGTCTCTTCTCTTTGGCGTGAGTTGTCAGTCGAGTCTATGTCCTCTTACCACACCACACGAAACGTTGAAACTAAGCTTTTTAATAAGTTTTGAAACCGAGTAATCCACGAAAACTACGACACTCTGTCTTTTATAGACTTTATTATTTTGCAAGACGTATTTTGAGATGATTGTATGCGTATTAGGTTGTGCCGATCCTAGACCGTTGTGTACCGCCGTGCTTGTACCTCCGTGTACCATCGTGCCTATATATCTTGGAACTGTCGTGCTGTACGTCTTGAAACTGTTGTGTTTTGCTTCTCGATGCCAGTCGTGTCAGTTGTGATCTTGCATTGCTGTGACTAAGGTGAGTTCATGGCCCCTACTTTTACCGGTTTTCCAACTATTTTTGGGGGAGAATACATGCACATTTTTACTTAAACTCAATACTTGTTATACTTGAAACATGATTTGTTTTCTCCAACGTACTGTTTGGCTGATATATCTGACCTGTTACTTGAATGCGTTATGTGCTTACCTGATATTTGATGTGGCCTGAAACCGATATGATACTGTTACGCGAGCTGGCTAAGGTTATTATTTGCGTGCCTGAAATTGTGCGGAGCTATTGTTATCTTGTTTGCCGCAATTGTGCAGGATTGTTATCTTGTTTGCCGCAATAGTGCGGGGTATTACTATGTGGTGCACCTATAGCGGATTATTGTTTGAGTGTGGCCCATGTGTTAGGGGACACTCCTTGAGTGCGGCCTATATATTATGGGACACTCCTTGATTTCGGCTCATGTGTTGGTTCTTGACTTAGCCAGCGTAACAGTTAAACTTACGTGACACTATATGAGTGTAGTACTTATATGATGGATTATGGTTCGAGATGTTTGACTATGTTTTTATCTGCGTGTTTGGTTCTAGAACTATTACTTAGGCAGTGTTGGCCTACGTTGGACTTGACTTGTTTATGAACAACGATTTTGAACTCGAAAACCTTTTGGTTCAACCAAACTGTTTTAAACTAAAACCTATGAACTCACCAGCGTAAGCTGACCCTTTTAGCATGTATTTTCAGGTTTAATGTGATAGCTTATTTCTGGAGGCGCTTGGCAAGGGGCATGGTCATAGACAACTCTGATATTTATATTTGGGACCGCTTTAATCATTTTGGGCCTTACTTCCGCACTATTTTCAGATGATGTAAACTTAACGTTTTGATAATGAAACTTTCTTCTAAACGGTTAAGGTAAAACCGTTCTTTGTCCCTTGTGTTGTGATACCAATTGAGTAGCACCCCAATGACATGTATGCTTCCACTGGACCCGATTTTCGGGGTGTTACAGATTGGTATCAGAGCCTAGGTTATAGAGAACTGGGTTTATTTTCTAAAACCTGGACTATAACCACTTTTATGAAAACTTAACCCTATGACCGACACGTGCCTGCCTGCCAAGCCGATGCCTCGCGTATGACCTTGTTTGACGAGTTATTTGATGAGATGCTTGATTTTATATTTGTTTGAGATGTGTGCCTGACTCTTAGATATTGTATATCCATTCGTTTTAACTGTTCACTATAAGCATTTTCATATGCTTATGCACACACCGAACCTATCACTGAGTTACGCTATTTCCTTGCGTAATTTCACTATTGGACGTCGAGTTTGTACACTTGTCGTGGTTTTGGGAATGATTCTGGATATAATGGGCATACTACTAGTATAACTAGGCTTAGTCTTCCAAAATTCATTGAACCTCGGGTGAATATAGACTGATCACCTACATTCAGCCAGGGACAGTGGGACATAGCCTGATCACCTATGTCCGACTCAGAGGTGAATTTTGCAATACTCAGAGTAGTTATGATGGAATTATGTCCGAGTTGATTTTGGAATGGTACAGTTTCGCGTGTGTACACGGACATGGAATTTTACTTCCACAACATACTACACACTGGCATCACAACACCGCATGAACCGTAATGCCTTTGGCATCGCTATACTTCTCCATTATATGGAATTCCTGTTGCCGTCGTCTGGCCGTATCTTGCATCGGGTTGAGTTAGATCCGATTGGCACCGTTTGAATCCGAGTTACTCATTTGTAACCCTTAAAGAGCGCTATAAGCCGTCCGAGCTTACTGGAACGTCTAGATTCGATTTTGACCACGGTTGGTTTTGAATTTAGGCTACGTTTGGAAACGATTTTGGTCACATTTGGATTTGATTTTCGGCAACGTTTAGATTTGATTTTTGGCTACGTTCGGATTTGATTTTTGGCTACGTTTGGATTCGATTTTGACTACGTTGGGATTCGATATCGACTATGTTGGGATTAGTCTTGATTCTAATTTAATTCGAGTTGTTTGATTTTATGATTTTGGACGTTATCCTGGATTTGGGTTTATTATTCGGCCTCGTTTTGTTGTGGCCTTGTTACAGTCGCCTCTACCTTAAGACTTGCGCTCAATTGATGATGTTCATCTTTCTGATCGGGATTGCTTAATCGAAGCTGTTCAATCAATGTTGTCCCTTCCATTTTGAGTACCTTGTACACTACCGATTCAATCAACTGATTGCTTGTGGCAATCAACATCTTCCCTCAGATTTGTACACTGAGGTCGTTAAACTCTATATTTGGTAGAGATTCCACGCCCAACAGAAATCTTGAGACTCTAAGGAGTAACTAAAACCGCGATTCCTTGGGACAACTACCAGACTTCTCACTCGTCCCTCGGAAGTACCAGTGATCCTTGCTACCTTCTTACCAGATAATTAACTATATCATAAACGAAACCTTGGAGTTAAATCCCGCGCCGCTACCAGAGTAATTGTTGATAATCATACTTAATCTACTCACCTTCTCTAATCGATGAAATGACAATATGGGCAAACTTGCTCGTCCATACTCATATGAAATCATTACCCGGTATAGAGTGTCGACTCTTACCATTCTCTGATTGGGACAGTTGTTTCACATCAAATTCCCGGCAATCTCTCCAAAGAGCCATGAGAACAGATTTGGATATGAATAATGTGTATCATCTCCAGACTGATGGCCGAAGTGGAAAAATCATTCAAGTGTTAGAGGACATGTTGTGTTCCTGCGTA
This sequence comes from Artemisia tridentata subsp. tridentata, assembly GCA_021014915.2. Taxonomy (NCBI): domain Eukaryota; kingdom Viridiplantae; phylum Streptophyta; class Magnoliopsida; order Asterales; family Asteraceae; genus Artemisia; species Artemisia tridentata. Next base: position 17,836,768 of record CP139506.1, on the reverse strand, counting down.
ATTTGGCAATAGTTGGTATCGACACCTCCTGTTGGCCAAATTCTCTTATAACGATACTTACGACTCCAGTATTTCAACGACACCGTACTAGACACTTTATGACCGTAAGTGCCGTTCGCCGACTTGATGGGTAGGAGTTGGTGGTACCCAACTTACTGACTCCGAACTTGTTCATGAGACTACCGAGAAAAATCATTCGGATCAGAACCGAGTTGTAAGCTGCTCACGAATCGTCAGAACAGTTATGCTGACTAGTGACGTACACCTCTTGAATTTCCAGTTAAAGCCTAGATTATGCTTAAGATTCACCATGAGACGGTGTGATACGTTTAGTAAACGTGGAAAGCTTAATCTTGCTGTGTTGATCCTTTTGAAATCCTTGCTAGAATGAACCGGTAGCACACAGGCTCGAGCTACCGTCAGGACTCAGCAGTGTTCGCGATATTTTTATGCGCATTTTAAAGAAATGACTTGCCGATGAGGCAACCGCTATTCTGGTGTTTTCCCAAGCGACCAAAATTGAAAAATTTCCAGAAAAGGGTCAATTTTTGGGGTGTGTTTGCAGCAAGCTCTATTTGAACCATGTACACTAGGAATGATCAAATAGTAACAATAATATATTAAGTAATAATGTACATATATAAACTAGCAAAATCATGTTATAAGCATATCATAGGCATATTATATTAAAGAAACTAGTAACAAAGTTCTAACTTGATAGTAGTTAAATGTCTAGCACAATGCAAGATATAACAAAATGAATTTCAAAATAATAACACTACACATAATTGTCTAATAACATATCATCAATGTTCAAATAAGCCAACATCCACATCTCTATCTCTTCTTCCCGAGAATCTTCCTGAAAGCTTTTCCTATTGACTTGAAACCACTTCGAACCTCTTGATGCTAGTGTTGAGCAAAGAGGTTTGTCGTTCAAATAGGATTTGATCGGTTTGTTCGGAAGGAAGAGGAACATGATAATCGGAATAATTAAGTTCTGGGAGATTGTTCACGAACGTCGTGGGAGATGGAGTACTAACATGTGAGGTGCCTTCCTCCTCATCATCATCTCTCCGATGAGATGTGGAACTACGAGGTGCGAAGAGATTAGGGCGACGAGATTTGCCCTTGTCACTTCGAGATCGACGAAGTTGGCTACGAGTGAGAGGACGCAAGACGGGACGAACGAATTGATAGATATCACTCTCAAGATGTGGGTAATGTTCCATGACAAAACGATAAAGTCTAGTAAGGAACATACCATAAGGAAGATTGGCATATGGAGTATTTTTGGCGGAGATGATACGATGGACAAAGAAATAAGCCAAATTGTATTGTTCTTCCGCAACAACACAATACAACATGTGAGCGATGCTAGCCGTGAGGTGGTCACGGTGTCCGCCGGTACCAAACGCATTCTCGCGAATGAGTTCTTCCCAATGCTTCATGTCGGGGCTTAGTTCTTTGAGAAGGACTTGGTTTGCATGAATGTCGACATTTTTTGACTTGATTCTTCGGCTAGTCGTACCACGTTCTAGCTCGAGTAGTCGACGAATGTCTTTAGGAGTTGGAATCTCAGAATAGTATGGACCATTCTGAGGCCGATTTTTCTCAAGAGATGAGAGATCCCATTCATTTGAGAAAACGGCTTGACCGTTGAAGGGAATTTGGAGGATTTGACCAAACTGAGCAAGAGTGAGAGTGATGAATTCGTTTTGGATCATGAAAGAGATGAGGATATAACCACAGTCATTGGTTTGCACTGTAACTTGGCTATAGAAGTCAAGAATGAAACAAGGAATGATGGGTTCATTGATTTTGAAAAGACAATCGAGATGAACATTGGAGAACATTCGTTCGATATGGTCGGATTGATAGAAGGATGGATCGACAACTCACCCTTCATGAATGTTTCTATCTTTGATGGGACGATAGAAACATGCAATGGCGGGAGATATGCCGGGAGTAGCGGAGACTTTTGGAATATATTCCTTGGTTTTGGAAACATCACCAACCGTGACTTTAGGCATTTTCACCTAAACAAGATAACAACAAGAAAATAAGATTAAAAAAATATGCATATGTCGTATATACTACTCATGTGGAACGCAAACATACTTTGACTCTAAAAGTTTAATCCTAAGAAGTAGTTTGCAAAGTTCCTTAGTTTTAATTTTTAACTTGCTTAAAATGTATTTTACGATGTTAAGGAGTAGTTATAGAGATATTATGGTAAAGAACCAAGAACATCCAAATGCTCCTTTATACATCATAAGCCACTTTGAAATGTGGCTAAACAAACATTAGATTGTATGTCTAGCTATTTCTTACGAGTATTTATATTAAGTAACTCATTGAAAAGGTAAAAACGTAGATTTTGACTCAAAAATGTCTTTTAATTTGTTATGCCAAACGCTTCCTTTTCTAGAAAAATAATGACTAATATTTCAATATACATATGAATTATGTATCTTGATGACTCAAAATTATTTGTTACATGTTTATAAACTTGTCAATTAGTTGTGAAATTCATTTTGACTTAATCTTGACAATTTTATGACTCAATCCAAACAACCTATTATGTTTATAAAATCATTTTTCATGATTTGAAAAATATATTTTTAGGATTAAAAGTTGTGATATTATAATGTGGTTAGTTATAATAAGTGTTTATGGCATAATTCAACAATGTATAACAAATTTTGAATGAGAGTGTTTGGTTTTTCAAAATTTTGGCAAGAGGGTTTTAGATTACTTAGATTCTAGGTTAATTAAGTATTCTAATCCTATGGGAAGCATTTGGCAATGAGTATCCTAGACTTAATTTCAACATAAGTTCGAATTTAAAAATTTTGACTAAAATATCAAATTGTGATTAGACTCGAAATTTGATGAAATTAGATGAAATGTGTTTTGGAAAACTTACAATATATGTTGCTAATCGAGATATAAGTGTTTGCCCCTTGCTAATTTAGCCCGAATTGGTGATTTGGTAAGTGGTTTTGATGGTTTTTGGGTGGTTTAGTTCGTTCACAGTAGGTAGCAAAGGAAGGGTGTATGAGAAATGGAGTGTTTGGCAAAAGTTTTAAGAGGAAAATTGTTTTTGGTAGCAGCAGATGGCCGGTCCCCTTAAACATTAATGGGGCCGCCCTCGTTAACTAGCCGGTCCCCTTAATTTTAAGGAGGCCGCCTACCAAAAATGGAGTTTTTCGAATTTTGTTTCTGACGGCAAAATATTTATATGTATATAGATAGATTTATAATATATCAAAAATACGTTGGTTTATATATGCACGAGGAAGGAATACTTGACACATTTTATTAACATTTCGTTAAAAAATATCTTAAGAATTTTGGATAAAATAATCAAGACGTCAAGTCGACAATGTATGCCAGTGTGCTCTAGAACAGCTGGTCACAAGGTTTTAATTTGAGTCTTGTGTTGGGTTTTCCCAGGTTCGAACCTGGGCATAGGATTTGTAAATGGGATTCTTTACCGCTGAAGCAAACCTTTCAAAAAAAAAGAAGGAATGTGTATATTTATATATATGTATATTACATGGGAAATTTGGATGTTGAATGGTTTCGAGAGATGATGAGGTAGAGACGGAGATGAGTGCTGACGGCGTCGGGAGTTTGTTTCATCTATAGTTTTCTTTGCGCGAAGGTTTAAATTCTACTTCTATGTTTATCCACTTAACTCACTTCTCTTCATCACCATGAGTTTTATGATAGTGGACATAGAAGATTTTTGTGTTGAACGTTAAAGTCCAAAAGAGCAAAGGGGGAAGAAAAGGTTCGAGGACGAACAATTTCTTTTAGTTCTAGATAGTCAACAAATGACGTATCCAGGTTATGTGAGGATATATATTTATATGTATATAGACTACTTATTATGTATAATAATATAGGTATATATATTTATATTAGATATATGTATAAAGGGATTACATACTAACTTACACATAGGTATTATCTAAACTAGGCATTTTAAACTAACGGGGGCATGCAATTTGTTAATTCATCAAACTAGGCATATAACATGTAGTGAGCATGAAGGAGAGGCGTACCTTTTAGTCTTCAATAAATGATCTTCAAGTACTTCAAAGTGTTTATATTGACTTATAGAAGTCAATCATAGAATAGATACCGATTTCCCGATGAGTTGACAATTTAGCCACTTGGTCCCCATTGTCTAATTGGTCCAAAGTTGTTTGAACCGAACATGGTTTGCAATCGACTAGGATGCATATAAGGTGGAAGTATTCCCCAAGGATTGAAGCTTGGTGGATTTGAATAATTCCACGTTGGATAACTATTATTATTATGGAGGTTTTTTCGATTTTGATTTCTTCTAGGTTGAGGAGTTTTAGGCCGAGGGTGAGGATTATTTGGTCTTCTTAGGGGAGGTGTTTTTTATCTTAATTTCGGTTTAGGTGATTCTTCTTTGGTTTTTAAAGATGGTTTGTAAAAAGTTTTTATTTCATCATTACTAGCAATGGGTATTTTTCTATCTTTTATAAGTATGTATTTAGGTGTTGACTCTAAGGATTTTTGCTTACTAGATTCACTTTCAAACTTTACATTTTTTGTTTCACTAGTTGAGGCCTCAGCTAAATTAAATCCAAAGCCGGTTTTATCTCCTGATATTCTTTGAACACTTATTATTTTCCTAAGTGAATTACTACTATTTTCGAATTTTTCAAGTTTGCAAATTTCTTCCTTAAGTTTTTCGTTTTCATTTTTAGTTTCTTGACATGTTTTACATTCTGCAAAAATTTCTTTTCCTTTTTCTAAGTTATGTAGTTTATTTTTTAATTCAAGTATTTCATTTTCTAATTTGTTATTTATATGTTTTAGTGTTTTATTTTTAGTTATTACTTTTTGACCTAGTTTGCATAATCTACTATATTCACTATCTAGGTCTTTTTCATCTAATGATAAATGCTCATCACTAAAGTATTCGGTTTCGGAATGTACCTCGCTTGATGTCTTAGCCACAAGAGACTTCTCCTCCTTTGTGGTTTCTTTCTCGTCTTCGTCACTATCACTCCATGCTCCTCCAACGAACGCCTTTTGATTTTGTTCCTTTGACATCATTGGACATCTTCCAATGAGATGATTTGGATCACCGCATTTAAAACACTTTCTCTCACTCTTGCAAATTTTGTCATCTTTATTTCTTTGGGATGCCTTTCTTTCTTCATGTGGTTGTCTAACGAATCTTCCTCGTCTTTTGAAGAATTTCTTGAAGTCTCTTACGGCCATGGTATATTCTTCGTCATCACTTTCGGAGGTTGAGCTATCCTCGTCACTAGATTCCTTCCTAGCTTTCAAAGCAATTGACTTGCTTTGTTCTCTTTTTCCTTTGACCATCTCGGAATCTTTCTTTATTATTGCCTCATAGACTTTCAAGTTGCCGATCAACTCGTCAAGTTGAAGAGTTGACAAGTTCTTCGATTCTTTAATCGCCGTGACTTTAGCCCACCATTTTGGATGAAGCGCCCTAAGAAATTTCCTAACAAAATTCTTACTAGAAAAACTCTCATCAAGTGCTTTTAAACTTGTGATGATTGTGTTAAACCTAGCAAAAGCATTATCAATTGATTCCTCTTCCGGAATCATAAATTGTTCATATTGTTGAACAAGAAGATCTATTTTGTTATCTTTGACTTGACTATTACCTTGGTGAGTTATTAGTAGAGAATTCCAAATTTCTTTTGCGGTTTCACACATAAAGATTCTTTCGTATTCTTTACGTAGTAACGCATTGTAAATAACCATTTTAGTTCATTATTTTTAGCAAGTTTTCTTTTTAAATCATCATTTTGTTTTTCAAAAGGTACTATTTCATCCTTTTTAGTTTTCGGATTATTTTGAATAGGTAAAAAATCACCATTAGTAATAACATGCCAAAGATCTAGATCTTTTGATTTCACATAAGTTTCGAATCGATTTTTCCAATAAAGAAATCCATCACTTTCAAATAGTGGTGGTCTTTGCATAGATTGCCTTTCTAAATATTTTTCAGATTCCATAGATCGTTTCAAGTTTTAAAATACAGTTTATTTTAAAAATCTTGTTTGACGTGGCTCTTGATACCAATTGTAGAAAACTAGAAGGGGGGTTGAATAGTTTTACGTCTTTTAAATTTGATTGTGAAAACTTTTGTTTACTTTTAAAAACTTCGATTCGATCTTATGTGACTTCAACTCTTAAACAATATGAACAAATATAGACAAATGTAAATAAGTAATGCAAGTAAAGTAAATGAAATGAAATGAAAGATAGGGATGGAAAGATCAAACCACAACACAAGGATTCATAGTGGTTCGGCTACAAGGACACCTTCCTTGCCCTACTCCACTCCCCGAGTCACCTACTCGAGAGTTCTCTTCACTATGTCAACAAACTCCCTTATGGCGGAGAAAACCTTACACAACTTTAGCTTACACCGGCTTAACGACACAAGGCTAGATGTCGGGTTCTAATCGTAGCTAGAACCAATCTCACAACTTCTACACGACTTCTTCACGACTTATTCACAACTTCTTCACGAAGGCTTCACGACTTCTTCACGACGGCTTCACACCTTCGACACGACGGCTTCACAACTTCTAGACTACGACTTCACAACTTCTACACTACTTCTTCACAACACAACTACTTACTTACACTTTGATCTACTAATTACAACTTCACAAACACCTTATCAAATACTTTACACAATTATACAAATATATGAATTGAGCTACAATACTTCTTCTCTAGATGTTGAAGAAGTATTCTTCTTTTGCACTTGGATGATGAAAGCTTGGATCACTTGGAAACCAATGCTAAAGAGAATATGATCAAGGGATTTTAGAAAGGATTTACGAGGATTAGAGAAGATTTAGAACATAAGGTTTGGGGTGCAAAATGTGAGGTAAAAGTCCAGAGATGAACCAGTATTTATAGGCAAATCTGAGGGGCTAGAGGAGCGGGGCGGTCCCCTTAAATAGGGGGGCGGTCCACTTAAAATTAAGGGGGCCGCCTAGTAAAATTAAGGGGGCCGCCCAACTGGAACGTTGCTCAGATTTATCTTTTTGTGGGGAAGGTTTTTCTGGAACATTTTTACTATTTTTGGTTGAAAATTTGAATTCATAAATTTATAAAGGATTAAACATTTTTATTTAATACCAAAAATGATTTTCTAAAAGATATAAAATGTTTTGGTCATTTTATAAAAAATCTAGTGATTAAGAAAATGTTCCTTTGATCATATAATGCATTAAGCATTTGTTTATTCATACCTTAAGTGATTGAGTTGTTAAAATAAATATTTACAACTAAATACTTGTTTACGTCATAATTTTTCGTTTAACGATTTTACATTTTGTGATTATCAAAACGTAGAGATATCGAAAAATATTAATAACGTGTTTAGGCATTATTTATATCAACACATTGGATCCAAGCTAACATACATTCACAAGCTCCATATCAATTCACATTAACACAACCATAACATTAACATCATAACATTAACAAGTTATACTCATATACTTACCTCAAAACCTACTAGCTTCCTACTTGGATTTGATTGGGCTTCTATAATTGCTCCCTAGCACAAGATTAGCTACAGTTAGTGACTAGCAACTAAGGAGACCATCATTTCACTACCTTTTTCCATAATACTCAAAACCCACCATATGAACCCTAATTTCTAACATTGGGGAAAAATAGTTACAAGATGAAGAGGTTACAATTAAGGTATCTCTAGGGCTTCTTGATCACTTCAAGTTGGTAGATTTAAGCTCAATTGCCAATTTTGCTCTTCCCTCCTATTTCTCCTCTATATGTCGACCTACCAAGAACGCTCCAACCTTTTCCAGATTCTTCCAAGATTGGCTTATTTAATCATATGTAGAAATAAGTTTGGTCATTTGGCCATTATAGTTCTCCTAGTTTCATCCTTTCTAATTTGACCACACATTATTTATTTAGCTAACTCATAACATATAATACATAACATATTGTATACACATATGGTACCTCATTGGGGTATGGGTGTAACAATTCACCCCTCCTTGAAATGAGAGTTCTTCCTCGAACTCAATTCTTGAAATAAATGAGGATACTTGTTCCTCATTTTTGCTTCCGTCTTCCACCTAATACTCGTACCATTACGATGTCTCCATTGCACTTTTACTAACGGGATCTCCTTATTTCTTAATTGCCGCACTTTCCTTCCTAATATGGCTTCCGGTTTGTCTTCTTGAGAAAGCAACTCCGGATCAATTTCGATGTCCTTTAAGGTGACCACACATATGCTACATCGCCTACTCGAATTCTATTGGCCTTCTTCGATTATCGGCATAGCTCTTCCACCTATCTTGCGCCGCTTTAAGTCTTGCACGAATCATTTCAATCTTTTCCGTTGTAGCCAACACTACATCCGTGCTAGCCAATTCCCTCCTTCCAACTTCTTCCCAACATACGGGGGTCCTACACTTTCTACCATAGAGCATCTCATAGGGTGGAATATCTATACTCGCGTGATAGCTATTATTATAGGTAAATTCAACTATAGGCAAATGATCGTCCCAAAATTCACTTACAACTGGACATCGCCAATGCTTTTCTTTGCAAGGCTCGTATCTATCACGTGAGCCATAAAGGCATAATAGCCACGTGATAAATATCTCCTAGCCTTCATCACGGAGCATAACTTCAATTCACCCTTCCTTTTATCACCATAAATAATTGTCTCACTACCGCTAGAATTTACAACCCGAATGATCTTGGCTACAAAGGATGGCCGCATTATATTTGCCAGGCCAATCCATTCCAATGACATTATCAAACTCTCCTAGCATTATAGGAATCAAGTCAACTCTAAAGGCACTATCATCGATCTTTATCCCTACGCTTCGATATACATTGGATACAACTACAACATTACTATCGGCTATTTTTACTTCAAGGGGTATCGGAAGTCTAACTAGTGGGTAGTTAGATGCTTGGTACAGTTATAGGATACAAAGAACACACTAGGACTCGAATCATGCAAAGCTCGAGCGGTTACGGAATTAACGATAATAATACCTAAAACAACATCGGACTCCGACCTAGCTTCTTCGGCACTCATTTGATGAACTCGAGCCATTGGTTTTGGAATTTCAACCTTTTCTTCTTTGACAGTCCTCAATGGCCTTGCTTCAATTGCCTTTGTTTTTGGGCAATCCCTCAACCTATGCCCTATTTAATTACACCCGTAGCACACTATCATTGGTTTGGCACAATCTTTACTTTTATGGTCAAGAGCTCCACACTTGTAAGAACCCAACGTATTTCGCCTACACTCCCCAAGATGAAACTTATCACACTCCGGACAAGCCACTTTAGTCTTGGTCTCCACATCTTCCTTGCCATGATCAAACTTGGTTTTCTTTCCATCTCTATCTCCAAACTCTTTCTTCCTCTTTGGTTCCTTAGCCTCTTTCTCCTTTCTCCTAAGCAAGTCCGCTTCTCTCACACGAGCTCTACTCAAAAGGTCTTCCAAAGCAGTACATTTGAACGGCGAGATTACATCACGAATATCATCCTTAAGCATCCTTTGGAATCTATCAACTTTAAGCTTCTCATTTCCATGGTATTTGGGATAATACGGAACCATATCATTAAACTTTCTCCACAACTCATTCACGGTCTCAGTGGTTTGAGTGAGAGATTGGAATTTCTCTCGGATCTTGTCAAAATCTTATATCAAGTACAATCATATACATAATCTATGCATGAATGACATATATATCCTTATCTTACACACCCTAGCTTGCCACTCGTATATGGTCTAAATGATTCCAATTTCACATATGTTTCGTATTTTTATCACTACGGTGGCCAGGCGTAGTCATGAAAATATTGAACATATGGGCCCTCAAAATCATCCAAACAATACACAAATAACAAACACTAGTTCTATACGCATCTATACAAGGCCTAAGTCTAGGAAATCCTAAGGTGAAATCCTAAATCTCTTAGACCGAAGCTCTGATACCAAGTTGTAACGCCCAGTGACCAAACCTGACCAAAAACGTGAAAATTTTTCGCAAAAAGTAATATTCCGAAACTGACCCATTCTAAGGTCCAGATTTTGAACCAAAAGGGGGATCCTGACATCTGATCCACACTTAGGTCTAGATTTTGAACCAAAAGGGGGATCCTGAAATCTGATCCACACTAAGGTCCAGATTTTGAACCAAAAGGGGGATTCTAGACTGAAAATTTATTCTTTAGGATTTGACGGGTTATGCATAAACCCATTTTGACCCATTGATACTCAAACCACTAAAACCACTTCATTGACTCATCTGACCTAACCAAAATACATAATCTATCATACCAAACTTGACCCATACAACCTTGACCCGTTCATACCCCAAAATGGGTAGAGGCTAGCTTATTCCAAACACCCCCTTAAGGACCAATTTCAACTACACACTTTTACCCAAAACACCTATCCACAACATATCCATTTAAAAGCATACATTAGTTAACATTTCTAATATATTGAAAAGTTGTTAGTACAAAGTCTCGACCCGTAGCTTCCCAAAATGGGTGAGATTGGCTAAATGCCAAACACCCTTCTAAATACCACCATAACCACATAATATAAGACTTCATGACACTCATACATATTTGAACCTTGTCCCATACATGAACAAAAGACCTTAAACGACGACAAGACCATTGACAACAAAACGACCACATAGAATAAAGTGTACCAAGACACGAAGAGACTCTTCGGGGCTTCCAACTTTAATACGCTCGGTCCAAGAGGTTATGGTCTTCTAGTTACCTTCTAACTACACTACCCTTCATTTCGCGACTACAAGCTAGGCAAGATCCTTACCCTTGCTTCCTCCGCTAAAACCTACAAAACCATCATCATCTAAACCGTAAGCGAAAACGCTTAGTAAGTATATAAGATATAACCAACGTCACATTTACATAAGATTAGTGATTAACACCAATCATAACATTAACAAGGAGAATAAAATGGGATTATTACTCACATTGACCAAGCAAGTAATATTATAACATTAACACATTTAGCATTGGATCCAAGCTAACATACATTCACAAGCTCCATATCAATTCACATTAACACAACCATAACATTAACATCATAACATTAACAAGTTATACTCATATCACTAGTACAAAAATGGGATTTAGTCACACATGCTGTTTTTTGAACAGCCACACAGTCGCCTTTTTATGTGACTAAATGTACCAGAATAAAATAAACAGCCACACTTGATCCGACTTGTGTGACCATTTCGGAATTACATCCGAGGCTACAGCCACACATTTGAATATTTTCGTGACTATACGTATCTGGTAATTTTTTTTTTGATTTTTTAATCACTTGTAATTTGGGGCGTGTGACGGATACAAATAAGGTTGAAACATTAGTCACACTATATATATACATATGTGACAAATATATGTCACGCAATTGAAAAGTGTGACCAAAATCCATATATGGTCACACGAAGTAATTGTGTATGTGGCTAAATCATATGCTCAAGTTTGTCACACATTATTTAAGCGTGACTGCTAGTTTTTGTTGAAAATTTAGCCACATATGAATTTGAAATGTGTGACAACTGAAAAGTAAGTTTGAAGCATAGTCACGATATGCATTTAAAAGTGACAAATATATGTCACACACTTGAGATGTGTGACCAAATGTCATATATGGTCACACTAAACCATAGGCATACATGATTAAGTGTGACCAAAATTCGATACAAATAGTCACGTAAGTTAATATGTGTGTCTAAAGTTAAGTATGTGTTTGCCTGCCAATTCCTAATGTGTATGGTCACATTTAATTGTAGCACAATCATGTGACTATAGGCAATAGTCAAATTTTGTCACACATTATTTAAGTGTATTTACAATTCGATACATATGGTCACACATTTCTGATAACTTATGCAATAGTCAAAAATTTAAAAATATCAATGTTTTGGCTCCATTGTAAGCATTTATGTAAGCATATTTTGTCAGATTATACATTCTAGCAGTAATAACTATATATTCTAGCAGTAATAGCTATACATTCTAGCAGTAATAACTACACATGTTTATCTCATAAGCAGTAATAACTATACATGTTTAAGTCAAACTATACATTCTAGCAGTAATAACTATACATTCTATTTCTTGTCCTTGGGTCCTAGATACTCTTCCATCTTCCTGAGCAGTTCATATGCCATGTCATCATAATTAAGCTGAAGCTTGAGTATTTTCTTCCCACGCAACATCTGATGTAGAATGTCTTTGTGAAATTTTAAAGGGTAATCCTTTTCTACAAGCATGTAGATCACCAACTCATTCACAGTTAAAGCATGTACTCCACATCGTTGAAAAATTTTCCATTCTTTAACAGTATTGTGCGTTAGTCTTCTCCAACATTCATCTTCATGATTTGGTTCAAACATTACCTTCAAATAATTCCAGACTTCTCTATCATAAGCTTGTTCTGGTGTCTTATTACCAAATCTTTGTTTGAGTAATTTCCATAGAGCTATCATATCTCGTCTATCAAAATCATGAACCATGTGAAGAAAGCTTACAAACCTTCTAGAAGAACCATCATGCCTCTTAATATCGTAATAAACTGTTTCCCCATGAGATCCAGACTTATAATCAACAATGGGATGTTTGACAGTTAAAGGTTGTGCATCCATGGCTTCTCCTACAGAGTCAACTGCAAGTTCAGTGTGAGCTTGCATTTATTCTTTAGCAACAGCTTGCTCTGTTTGTTCTTGTTTTCTCTTTTTACTGCTTTCTATTTCCAACTGTTCACCTGCTCTCTTTGAACTGTCATTCAAGAAGAGTTCATTGTTTCTCTTGGCAATTGCATATAATTCTTCAATTCTTTTATCATCCAAGAATTTCAAATCCTTTAGTTTCCAACTGGCCACATTCTTCAAATATCTGCACATGAGTAGATGTTTATGATGTACATATTGGGTGTTGTTGATATTAATATAAATTTACCTTTGCAAAAAAAAAAAAAAAAAAAAAAAAAAAAAAAAAAAACCTGCACATGAGATCTCTTCTTTGTTTTTGAGTGGATGGCTTGTTCTTCTTAGCTGCATATCTTTGTTCTGCATACAACTTCTTTTTTGTATAAAAAATTTCTTTCAGCATCCTTGCTTTTTCATCTACTGAGTACTTATCTTGCTCTTGTTTATGTAGTTTCTTAGCAAGCTCAGAATCAGCTGCAACCTGAGCCCTTTCCTCATCCCATGAAGCTATTAACTCTGCATGTTTTTCTTCTTGTATTCTCCTTTGTTCAAAAATTGTCTGATGTTCTGCATCATACTTTTGTGATAATTTCATAGCAATTTTAGCATCAACTTTTAATTGCTCTTCTTTTGATAATGGTTCCTCCACAGGCTCTTCAGTAAGAATCCCTTTACCTTTGCCTTGTACTTGTGGAGTTGATTGTTTAGCTTTTGGTGAGGATGATGGCTCATGTATCACAACACCTTTGGTTACTGGTTTTGCTGTCTTCAGCTCAGCAAGTACACTAACAGCAGTTGCAAAAACCTCTGGTGTAGCAGTACTAGCTTTTGTAGTACCAGCTGTAATTGGCTCACTAGCACTATCAGCATTTGTAACCTTGCCCAGACGATGATCAATCACCACTTGATTCCCTTGGTTATCCTCCCCTGAAACTTTGCCTTCATTCCCTCCCTGTTTGGGAGCATCCTTAGAAGCTTCAGAAGATTTAACCTTGTGTTTGGGAATTCTTGATCCTTTGACTCCTTCTAAATACCTAACCCTTCTCTTCAAAGCCTTTATCTCCCCACCTTGAGCTTTGATGACTCCATCTTGGGAAGAAGCTATTGCTCGCAGATCAACAATTTGTGCAGACAACTTGGCACAGGTATCCTTCAATTCATTCAAAAGTTGCATACTATCCTCACCACTGTCCTGTGCTGCTGCTAACCTAGACACAGTAGTGGCAGCCCTTGCCAACATGTCACTCTCCCCCCAGTGACATCCTCATCTGCAACAGTTGGTATAGAACCACTAGCCTGAGGTAGCTCAGTGTTCTTGGTGTTAGTCCTACGTTTATAGGTCTGTTGTTGTTGTTGTTCTGTGGGTGTGTGATGGGTACCAGCTGGGATTGCTGAACCTTCACCCATTTGGGTTTGGGCTAGTGCCACCATTGTTGGAAACAAAGGTGTCACTGTCCCTGAAAAATCTTTTCCAACCCTCCTCATATTAGCAAAAACCTTTTTGGTAAGGCAGGGAGTGGGATAAACATTTTTGTGACTTTTCTTTTTTTTAAATTGGTTGTCCAAAAAGAGTTGCAAAAACCTTGGATATAGAAAATATTTAGCCGAAGAACTATCCAAGTTCTTAACCATACTATCAAAAATTAATTTTGAGAAATTAAATCTTTGAGTATTTTCAGCTAAACAAATTATAGCAGAATGAATTAAGAATTTCCACTGAGGAGAAAAATTACCTTTTTCAAACTTTAAAGCATCTGTATTTCTATCATAGCCCATCAGTGAAAGTTTTTCAAAGATTGTAGTATTTGGAAGATTCTCAACTCCGTTAGCATCATCTAGGAGAAGATCTCTTCGAATAGACGCCTCTGTAATGATAATCCTCTGCCCATCTACAAGGGCATGGATTTGTGCTTCCCCATTAATAGTTTTGACCTTAGCAGACGACCAAAACTGGATAATGTTGGAAGTATATGTAGTAGGTTTTACTGTTAATGCAAACTTAATATAGCTTGCATTAAGGAAATCAATGATCTCAGTAAAATCTACAGACTCGTTGGATTTTTCTAAAAAGGCAACATTATTATGAGGTTCGGTAAAAGTTAGGTTCGACATTATGATTTGATTTGGGGGTTTTGCAATATGACGATTAAAATTCGATTAGGGAGTGGAAGAGAGAGATTAATATGTGTGTGAATCTGCTTGTGTGCCACAATTGGGGATTTTTACCCTTTAAGTAAAAAGTGATACAAACTACCCTGCACTCCCAACCACTGCTAAAAGGATACCCAGCAGTACAATGTTTCGCTAGCAGTACAACGGGTTGCCTAGCAGTACAATAATAATAACTGTATTCAAATATCATAAACTTGTAATAATAACTGCATTCATATATTAAACAAAGTCAAAATAAGTTTACATTTACATAGGCAAAATATATAAACAAAAGATACATTAAGACATATATATTCTAGCTTGAATACTTTTGTAAACTTCAACTATTTGCTCTCTTGCTTCTTCTATTTTTTTCTTCCTCTCATCAATTTTCTTCTGATGCTCCTCAATGGCCTCTAAATCTTTCTTGTTCCTTTCTTCAAACATCTTTATACGCTTGTTATAAATTTCTATTAATGCGTTTTGAGCACCATACTCGCCTTCCCTACATTTCTCCCAAATATGTTGGGATATGCCTAATTTTTTATATTCTTCAGGCATTGGAGGAGGAGAATCATCCCTTAGGCGTTTGTTTTTGTTTGGAGAAGGAGTTGAAGAGGATTCAGCCATTGAAATTTGAAATTTATTTTCTAATGAAAATATCAAAGGAGTTGATTATGAACGGTTTTCCATGTCCATAGGTATAAATAGGCTGCAGACGGTATACTAACGGTTCCCAATACTTTAGGTGGGAAGAGGGACCATCGAAATGCGCCAAAAGTAAACAGATGGATAATAGGATTTGGTTTGTATTTGGTTTGGATTGACTAGTTTAGTTGATTTAATTTGGAAGTGTGTTTGGTGTTGGATTGACTAATTGACTTTTTGATTAGGGTAATTGATATTTTATATATTAATGATATTTTCTATATTAAATTATCAATGATATTAAATAAGTTTATAGCGTTTGAAAATAGTTGAGTTAAAGGTGAGTTATGATTGCGGGTATTTTTTTGAGTTAAAGGTGAAAAGGTTAAAGCTGACGTGGCAGTGTGTTTAAGATCTTATAGGATCCCGATCTTTACCATAGGATCTTAAGAACTAATACGATATGATCTTACTTTTCTCGAACCGCAAACTAAAAAAGTATGGAATGTATTTTGTAGAATTTAAAAAAAAAAAAAACATGTTAATACTCTTTAAATGACATTATACCCGTAGACTATTCGAGACATGCTACCCGTAGACTAACATATTTGGATATATTGGACTATTCGTTTGGTTATTGTTTGAGTTACGGATTGGTTTAGCTTTAAGGGTTTAGGGTTTAGGGTTTTTAGGGTTTGTAAAAAATTGTAATGTTTTATTTGCCTCTTTGATATGGTATGTAATGTTTTATAAAAAATTGTAACGTTTTCTAAAGTATCAAATAGAAATATATTAAACATCAAATAGAAATAATACATTAAACGTCAAATAGAAATTACATTAAACTACGATACGGAAATTAAAACCAAACTACAAATGAAAATACGATAAGGAAATTAAAAAGAAACTACGAATGAAGACTTGCATATCTTTCAAGTTGTTCCATTTCCAGGAAGACTTGCATATCTTGGTCCATTTGTCTGAGTTGTTCCTTTGTTAAACCAAACGGATTTGGGTCTTGGTCGACAACCGGTGGATTGTTAAAATAGGCTTCAACGGCTAATGAATTAACCAGCAGAGGTGCAAAAGGCTATCCTCACCCGATTACGCAATGAACAAGAAAAAGAACTCAAATTGATTAACAATTTCCTAGGTGAGATAACTCGTATTATGCTACAGATGCATAATCGTGCTCCAGATGTCGAAAGGTTGCGTGAGTTGCCTCAAGACCATCCAGCTATCAGGGTCGGTCTAGTAAACTCTATTAAGAAATGATGAAACATGGTCAAAAGGTTGCGTGAGTTATTGTTAGACCACCTGGTATTATGACATTGCCATCCCTCTTCATTCGGGCCTCACAGGTGCCACATCACCACAACTAACAACCCCTCCTTATCATAACATACCACAACTTACTCATTTGGGCCCCACCACTATCTATTTTTTTTTCAAATACCCAAATAAACTAAATTAATTTCATTCAAATAAAAACACATTACATCAAATTTTAACACACTAATTTATAAATTACGATACGAAAAAAAACGATACGGGAATTAAAAATAACGATACAACAAATACTAATACGATACGAAATTTTATATAGAGTTGTAGCTGTCGATGAGATCCGACTTCTCCTCCCAAACTTTGACTTCGGGAAACTGCCACCCAAATTTCAGCTAGCAACTTCTCTTCTTCTTTAGACAAACGATTATTCATTTCAGATTTGTTGAACACCCAAGAACGGTATGGTATTTATAACCGTTTGAACTTTTATATTCAAAATTCGAATTTAATTAACGAGCGGGATATTCAAAACATAAAATTTGAAATTCAAATTCAAACTGGAGGGCGGGATATATTTCAAAATTCAAATTCAAATTGGAGGGCGGGATATATTTCAAATTTCAAACTTTCAAATTTGCTAATTCTTGTCCACTATAAATAGCATGGCCTCTGAAACAAATGTCACACACAAACACATTCAACATCCAAACTTTTCAAATTCAAGATCCAAACATCTCAAATTCAACATGTCTTCCAGAAAAGATTTTGGGCAACAATTTCCAAGCCCACCTCGCCAAAGGGATTTCGGGCAACAATTTCCAAGCCCACCTCGCCAAAATGAAGAATTCCATACTCCACCCGAGCATATCTTTCTGGTTTTCCAATCGGAAAATTTTCTGGTGAATAATGAACCGGAAAATGAACCGGTGCACAATCCACCGGTTGTCAACCAAGACCCAAATCCGTTTAGGTTAACTGAGGAACAACTTCGCCAAATGGACCAAGATATGCAAGTCTTACTGGAAATGGAAGCACTTGAAATAGAAGAGGAAGCTGCTCGTTTGGAGCGGCAAGCTAGGGAGGATGAAGAACGTAGGCAAAGGTGGGAGTTTGGGTTTTTCACACCTTCCGAATCCTCTGAAGATGGTTACCCAGACTCAGATGATACATTTCATTAGTCTGTGGTTGTTTATGTTAATCGTATGTTGTTTATGTTAATCGTTCGTTGTTTACGTTAATCGTTTGTTGTTTTTTCAAGTGGCTGTTTAATGTAGGCTCAATTTGATGTTTTTTCAAGTGGCTGTTTTTTCAGTGTGTTAAAGTTTAAAGCTGAGTTATTGTTGGGAGTGGTTAGAGTATTTTCTTTTGTTTTGTCGGTGGATTTTAGCGTGACTTAATCTTAATACCGCCAATTTTGTCCATATAATATTCAACTACGGATAACTGATACCCACGGGGAAACCCGAAAAAACCGATGGATAATATTAATCGGGTATCCGGTGGGATATGGGGCGGGTACGGGTATATTATAAATGGGTTCGGTTACGGGTACACTAAAACCCGCCCCGAACCCGAACCGTTACCATCCCTATTTACCGGCTATAGCCGGATTTCACCGCCACGTAATCACCATTAGCCTTTTTTTTTTTTTTTTTTTTTTTTTTTTTTTTACAAATCTTGCCAAGTCAGCTATAGTTAAACCAAACCACAAATTCAATATTCAACCGGCAATTAATCCCTTTACCCTATCATTTGTAAACACACACAATAATCAATAAACCCTAATCAACACACACATTCTTCTGGCAAACACAAGCACGCAAACGATGAATCCAAATAACAACAAAGGTATGTTTTTAAATGTTTTCACATATCAGTTGATGATTGATTGTACAATAATTAATATCAGGCTTTTGATCTATAAATGGTGATGTTAGTAGTTGTTACCGATCGATTCTATTGTAAAATGGGGTTGTTTTGTATTTTATAATGGTTGTTATGCTATGTCTAATTAAGTGTTTTGTGTCTGAGTATTTTTTGTTGCCTGTTTGTGAGTACACTGAGAGGTCTAAATCAATGAGAGCATTGGAATGTGCCTAGTTTGTGATTGGCCAGTAATGAGAGTACCTAGCAGACTTGTTTGTGCTTGGCCACCAATGAGAGGTCCAAATGCAGCCTATTAGAGCACACTGACATGTCCATTGAGACTACAAATACAGTATTTTGAACTGTTTGTGAGTACCCTGAGAGGTCCAATTGAGACTTCAATTGCAGCCTAGTTGGCCAGCAATGATACTTGAAATGCAGCCTAGTTTGTGCAACATTGCTTCATTGTTTGGGATACCACAAAAGAGGACCAAAATTTTAGAACACATTACAATGGATTCTTCTGCAATGGTAAACCATCAAAAGGTTTTTCTTTTATTGTGATATAGTTTAACATTTGAATCAATAAAACTGATCTAACAGTTGTTATTTGTAGATGTCATACAAATTTCTTCTGATTCATGCAGTTCAGAATCAAATGACGGTGCTCTCAACATCCTTCCTGGCCTCCTTGCTTGGTATTATCCAGAGCAACATTCTGATGCAAGTACTGATACTTGGGAAGTGGAACATATCCAAGCCATTGAACCTCTAGAGGAACTCCCATCTCAAGCTCCTATCCTGGCTCTCCCTGTGCAAGTTCAAATACCAGTTGAAAAGGCAAACAAAAAGAAATTTACTCAGGATATTGTCTTGGGAATGCCGTGTAAGAAGAATCCTATAGGTTTTGGAGCATCTTCTAGCAGCCATGGGAAAGGCAACACTAAGATGGTTCAGGGGTTTAGGATATACATTAACAGCTTTTGTGTTTTGTAAATGGTATTTGGTTCAATTCTAACATTTAATTTGGATACTGATTTTCCCTTATGTATGTACTGTATTATGTTTTAAATATTCTCCTTTCTATATTCCCCAGCAACTTGCTGGTTTTTGTTTTCAATAGAGTATTACTTGCTTAATAAAAAGTCTTCAATGTTCAAAAAAAAAAAAAATTGTAGCAATTTGTGTTTTGTAAATGTAATTAGTAAGGGTACAATAACTGGTAATTATGTAAGTATTTTGGTTTGTTAAAAGGGTAGTAGTTTGTACTGTTGATGTGATGGTTGCACAGTATGGTACATTTGCGATTATTAAGATAATGATATATAACATTTGGAGCCAAAATTTTGATTTATTCAAGATTATGCTTTAATTAATAGGTTCAAAGGCAAAATTTTCAAATAATTCAAATGTAAATTTCAAATTACAACTTGGAGGCAAATTTTTGGATCAAAATTTTTTGAATCACAACGATTCATATTCTTGGTGTATAGCCTCTTTTCTCTCCTTAAAAAAAGACTGCAAAGAAAAAACAAAAATCAAATCTTCTATCACCATTACTCTCCAAGCTAAGCCATAATCATTTTCTTTTACCCTTTGTTGCTCAAGAGTCATGGATATTGAACCCATTGCTGATAATCAAAGTTTGCTTCCTCTTGATCATGATGTTGTAGTTGATGATAACGTCTTACAATATGAATCCGAACACTATTCTGATGATGAAGATATAGATGCGACTGGAACCAACCAAGCAGAGATACTAGCTAAGAGGGGCTCAACTAGGCTAGTAAAGTTTCGCGCGAAGCATGACAAACCTGGTGCAATAAAGCTCAAGGTAACCTTCGATGCATTCGGTAGGGTATCAGGGGTAAACAGAGCAGTGTTTGTGAGTTTTTTAGGAGATGTGGCTTGTGAGCAGATAGGTGTGAAGATTCTACACTGGAAGAAGGTGAATAAACAATCAAGAAATAAACTATGGGATGAAATCACGGTACATATATACTATTTTGTAACCCAGTACTACATAAGTTTATGTATGCAGTTACATTATATGCAACTAATTAACAACATTGTGTTAATCTTAGCAGAAATTTTTTGATGTTGACTTGAAATACAGAAAATTGATAATGATTCGTCTTGGTAAAATGCTAAGGAATTACAGAAGGAAGCTCAAATTCAACTACATTTTGCCCAACCTAAATACACCTTCCAAACTGACTGAAGTCCCGGACTTGTACAGTACAATAATGAAATCACAAGACTGGGTCGAGTATGTTAAATACACGACCACCGAAGTATACAAGGTTTTAATTAGTCATGTTTATTTAAGTGTATATGTCATTTTATAATTTTCAGTTTGCAGCATTACCGCATCTAAACGCCTTATGATTTTTTGTTTTTAGGAGAAATCTGAGAAAGCTAAAATGGCGCGTTCCCAAAATATTTATCAGCATAAAATGGGACGAGGTGGATATGTTTATTTCAAAGTGAAAATGGTAAGATTACATAATGTTTGTTTTACAAATTGCCCATGAGAAATGAATCTGTTTACATTGCCCAATTTGCACATTTACATTAATACCCTCATATTTTCGTTTATCTTGGTTTAACTTTACATGTGTATGCATTTGATGTTTATTAGATCCAAAATAAAGAGATTGAAGCGGATGAAGAACCCCCGCGTGATGTAATGTGGGTGAAAGGAAGGGTAAACAAAGATGACGAATACCCAAATGATGATATTAAATCAAAGGGAGATCAACTTGTAAGTTTGACTGCTAATTCTATTATTATGCTTACATAGCAGCAGTATTAACTGTGTACTAGCAGTAATAGCTTGTATACCAGCAGTAACTGTGTACTAGCATATTTTTCATTGAAGTTCATGAGCAAAACTAACTCCAGCTGAGCAGCATTGACACAAATATGAGCAGCAGTTACTCTAACAGCATCAAGAAGACTTTTAATCCCAACATTTCCTATATTTTTTATGCAGAAAGAAGCTGATGACAATATCAAGGAAGGAACCTCGAGTGTTGATGATGGCACTGATGCCATGACAATTGTATTTGGTAAGGAAAAGGGCGGTTTTGCCAGAGGAGTGGGAGGTGGAGTAACATACAAAGAGTATTTTGGCCTTCCTCAAAGAAAACAAAAAGCCGATGAAAAACTTGCGTTACTTCAAACTCAACTGGATAATGAGAGACACGAGCGTGAAGAAAAAGATAAATTGGTCAAGAAATTGTCCGCCGAGATGACCGAAAAAGATGTGCAGGTCAAGAAATTATCCGGTGAGGTGGAACACACAAATAAAGTGCTTGCTCAAATTATGAAACAGTTGAATGATCAAGGGATGAATATAAGTTTGCCATCTGAACCATCGCCAATAGCCTCAGTTGTAAGCCATTTTTTATGTTGTTAACAATTTCATTTTCTAATGCTAACACCACTGATGCCAATGATACCAGGCATTGAACATAAATTGATGAGTGACTGTATTTCTTAATTTATATTGCAGGTGACTCCAATGGCCGCCATTGAAAATATAGAGAGCAGCGCTAATGAGGTGGACGGCACTCAGACAAGTGATGTTGTAAGTGCTAAAGATGCGGTAATTGAGGAGAAGTCCAATGGCCTTGAAACTTCTAAAAAGGTAACGAAAACAATGGTAATTAAGTATAGTAATAAAACATCCCCCTTTGATTTTTGAATTTTACATACATGATCGACTAATGTACCGTGTTTTATATATACGTATAGGAACATGCTAAAACTGTCAGGCCTAAGCATAACCTTAAGTCACGACGAAACGGGTCTCCAGATTCCCAATCGCTACAAAATGTGTCGTCTCTAACACAACCACTGCCAACAGTATGTATTTCAACATGTTTCTTGTTACTCTTTTGTTTAAATAATGTAACGTGTTTTATATATATATATACATATAGGAACTTGCTAAAACTGTCGGACCCAAGACAAAGCAAAAGAAGCGAAAAAACGGGTCTCCGGATTCCCAATTGCAACAAGATGTGTCTCCAACACAAGCACTGCCAACAGTATGTATTTCAACATGTTTCTTGTTATTCTTTTGTTTAAATAATTTCTGATATATACATGCAAAAATTCTTTTTTTGTAGACACTTAAGTGCAAACTGTGGATTGTAGAGCAAACAAATATTGTTGCTTTGGGTACCGTATACCAGTCTCTTGGAAAGCAATTACTGCATAACTGACCACTCCCAAGTGATTGCTACAAAGTGTCAATTGATGAATCGTTAGTTGATGCAGCATGCATACCGGACGTAGCACATAATGGGTTAAAAACAATTAAGAAAGTCGAAGGTAGTTTCGTTGCATGGCCAAAGGATCAAGTTATTTTTGAAGAGGAGGTACATACATGTGTTTTTTCAACCTACATATATATAATTATTCATATGTAATTCAATGTTTGATAGAAGCGTCTTTTGTTTACTACAGGTTACACCAACAAACCATGTGACTAAATGTGTACCACCGGCACCATTGAAGAAACAATATATATCTGCTAACGACTTAAGGCAAACTGCTAATAAGGCGGTGAAGGTTCAAAAGTCTTTAGATTATTGAGAATTTGATTAATTAAGTACGACATTACAATTGTATATCCTGTCCAGTTATATACATTCGAGTTTAATTCAATTTGAAATTTCTTGTGGTTTTGAATATTGTTTTATATATAATATATATGCTCATTCCAGCAGCACTAGCATAGTACTAGCAGTAGTAACTCTGCTTCAGCAGGACTACCTTAGTACTAGCAGTAGCAACTCTGCTCCAACAGTATAGTAACCCTGTGACTAAAAGATGCAGTCACATAATATGGTCACGCTTATCAACATTATTGGTCACTCTTTGTTTAATTTGATGTGTGACTAAATAGTACCAAAGGCCACACAAACTAAAAATTCATGTGACCATTGGATGAACAATAGTCATGTAAAATACACATTTCTTCACTTTAAACAGCATATGGTCACACTTATCAACACTTTTGGCCACTTTATGCTTAATTGTATGTGACTAAATACCCAAAAAAAAAATGCTTTGTGTGACTAAATATTACAAAAGGCCACACAAGCTAAAAATTCATGTGACCATTGGATGATCAATAGTCACACAAAATACACATTTCTTCACTTTAAACAGCATATGGTCACACTTATCAACACTTTTGGCCACTGATGAACTCAAATAAGTACATTTTATTATCATCATTTATCCTATTTATCCGACTTGTTTTATTATATTATGTATGAGAATTGATACTTAATCATTTACTTTTGTAATTCTCAGTTAAAAACAAGCATTTGGTGAAACTTAGCAATTATGGACTAAAAATGGAGCAAAATGATCAAGATTGGAAAAGTCTACTGAATTGAATAGATTAAAGACCATTGCCTGACTTTGAAGAATGCGCCGCATGGATTTATCCCATGCGCCGCATATGAAACCTTGGTCAACGAGAAGAACCAACTTGTTTTACTCCAGATGCGCCGCATGAAGCTCCTGATATGCGGCGTATCAGCCACTTTATGCTTAATTGTATGTGACTAAATACCAAAAAAAAAATGCTTTGTGTGACTAAATATTACAAAAGGCCACACAAACTAAAAATTCATGTGACCATTGGATGATCAATAGTCACACAAAATACACATTTCTTCACTTTAAACAGCATATGGTCACACTTATTAACACTTTTGGCCACTTTATGCTTAATTGTATGTGACTAAATACCCAAAACAAACATGCTTTGTGTGACTAAATATTACAAAAGGCCACACAAACTAAAAATTCATGTGACCATTGGATGATCAATAGTCACGCAAAATACACATTTCTTCACTTTAAACAGCATATGGTCAAACTTATCAACACTTTTGGCCACTTTATGCTTAATTGTATGTGACTAAATACCCAAAACAAACATGCTTTGTGTGACTAAATATTACAAAAGGCCACACAAACTAAAAATTCATGTGACCATTGGATGATCAATAGTCACACAAAATACACATTTCTTCACTTTAAACAGCATATGGTCACACTTATTCACACTTTTGGCCACGGTTTTTTAAATTGTATGTGACTAACTCGAAAAAAAAAACACACGCTGTGTGACTAAATCATCACAAACGTCACATTTATTATATTTTCATGTGGCCATAGGATGGGAAATAGTTACACATACTGATGAATCCAACAAAACTTGTGCCTAATTAGTCACACATATTCGGGTTTTGGTCACTCTTTTTCAATGAAAACGGCCACAAACTAAGCAATGTGACCATATGATACCTACGGTGGCACGACTTTTTGTCACACACACCCAAAAAAACGTGTGTGACTATATGCATATAGTCACGCATTTTGGGTGTGACGAAAGGTGAAATCTGTACCAGTGTATACTTACCTCAAATCCTACTAGCTTCCTACTTGGCTTTGATTGGGCTTCTATAATTGCTCCCTAGCACAAGATTAGCTACAGTTAGTGACTAGCAACTAAGGAGACCATCATTTCACTACCTTTTGCCATAATACTCAAAACCCACCATATGAACCCTAATTTCTAACATTGGGGAAAAATACTTACAAGATGAAGAGGTTACAATTAAGGTATCTTTAGTGCTTCTTGATCACTTCAAGTTGGTAGATTTAAGCTCAATTGCCAATTTTGCTCTTCCCTCCTATTTCTCCTCTATATGTCGACCTACCTAGAATGCTCCAACCTTTTCCAGATTCTTCAAAGATTGGCTTATTTAATCATATGTAGAAATAATTTTGGTCATTTGGCCATTATATCGTCCTCCTAGTTTCATCCTTTCTAATTTGACCACACATTATTTATTTAGCTAACTCACAACATATAATACATAACATATTGTATACACATATGGTACCTCATCGGGGTATGGGTGTAACAGATGACAAAGACATAACCCGTCTAAGACTTCGTATCATCTTTAGCACTGTTGGGATTTATGATGCTGCTGCTCAGATTGGATACTACTTCTTGTTGTGCTAAATGAAAATACACTAAGTATGATTCTGCTGCTAGGCTAAATCATTCTAATGCTGGTGTAATTTATTCTGCTACTGGAGTTAACTGAAGAAGATCAAGAAATAAGCTAAGTGGATACTACTGCTAGAGATAGTATTCTGCTGCTTATTGGATAATTATGTATAGTATGTTAGATAATTATGAAATAGATATGAATAGATTTTATCTTGTATAGAAAGTCATTGTAACCGACTAGGACTCCTTAGTCTATAAAAGGAGGATCTAGGGTTAGGGTTTAACATACATATTGTGCTAGTATTCGAATCACTTCAAGGTTTTTGTAACCCTGTTACTTTTGAGTAACCGTATTAATATATTGAAGTGTTTATTGAGAATTCGTTTGTGTTCATTGATAATTCTTCTTAAGATTAAATACTAAATTCCGTGTAGTGTTTAATATTGTTTTCACAAGAATAGTTTCTATACCTATTGTTTTAGATTAACATCTAAGATAATTAACAAGATCGTTAGCTCAACTGGGATCAACAAGTGGTATCAGAGCTTGTGATCTAGAGACTGTAATCAAGAAGAATTTTTGCTGATTTAGATATATTCATCATCAACTGAAGTAATGGAATCCGAAACTACTCATATGGTAACTGCTTCAAAGGTACCAATGCTCAAGGTTGGAGAATATGAACTCTAGAAGATGAGGATTCATCAGTACATAAAGATGCTTGACTACTCCATGTTGGAAGTCATTCAGAATGGAGATACTTTACCTGCTAAGGCTGCTGATGGGACTCTCTTACCCATTAAAACCAATGAAGGGAAGGCTCAAAGGAGATTGGAAATCAAAACTCACAACATTCTTTTGATGGGGATACCGAATGAATATCAATTGAGTTTAAGCAACTGTCAGAATGATAAGGACTTGATGGAAGCCATTGAACTCAGGTTTGGTGGGAATGCTGCAACAAAGAAGTCAAGAAAGAACTTCTTGAAGCATCAATTTGAGACATTTGTGGCATTAAGTTCTGAAAACATTGATGGTACTTATGATAGACTTCAAAAGCTGATAAGTCAATTGGCTCTCATGAAGGTTCCTGTGGCTCAAGAAGACATCAATCAAAGGTTTCTTAGAAGCTTGTCATCTGAATGGAACATGCATTCTATGGTCTGGAGGAACAAGGAAGACTTTGAAACAATGAGCTTGGATAACTTGTACAATAATCTGAAGGTGTATGAGTCTGAAGTCAAAGGATCATCCAGTTCTTATTCTAGTGCAAACAACCTTGCTTTTGTGTCTTCTAACAACAAGGTTTCTGGTAGCTCTCAAGAAAACTATTCTGCTGCTGGGTATGTAGTTTCTGCTGTTGGCACACTTGGTTCTGCTGCTAGCTTAAATAGTGAAAACATTAGTGATGCAGCTATTTGTGCCTTTTTGGCTGATCTCACCACAAGTACTACTGTTACTGATCAGGACTTGGAACAAATAGATCCTGATGATCTTGAGGAGATTGATTTAAAGTGGCAGATGGCTATGCTAACCATGAGGGCTAGGAGATTTCTGAAGAAAACTCGTAGGGAACTCAAATACAGAGGACAAACCAGTGTGGGGTTTGACAAGTCTAAGGTTGAGTGCTATAACTGCCAGAGAAAGGGACACTTTGCAAGGGAGTGCAGAGCACCAAAGAAGAACAGAGAAAATGTAAGGAAGGTTCCTATTGAAGAGGTCAAGACTACATCAGCTCTGGTTTCTTGTGATGGCATGGGAGAGTATGATTGGAGTGACCAAGCTGAAGATGGACCAAATGCTGCTTTTATGGCTGAAGAAGGAAAAAAGGGACACAACTTTACATTGATGGCTTATGCTTCTTCTTCCTCTGGTTCAGACTCTGAGGTATCAAATGAGTCTACTTGTTCATTTAAATCATGCTTAGATACTGTAGAGGAACTCAAGTCTAGGAATAAGAGTTTGAGAATTGAAGTTGAAAAGTTAAAATTAGACAACTTAGGTTATGTATATGGCCTAAAATCTGTTGAAGATAAACTTGACTTCCTCAAACAGAATGAAGTAGAGTATGTTGATAAGATTAATATGCTAGAATGTGAGGTTATTAAGAAAAACTGTGAAATTAATGTTCTTAATCAAAGATTAGAAGAGGCTGAAAAAGCTAGAGATGTAGCTTTATCTGAGAAAGAGAAACATGTTGTTAGGGTAGAAAAACAACAGTTTGCATCTGACCTAGTCAATAAGTCAATTAATGAGAAAAGGAAGTGGCTTAGGGTACAATGAAGTAGCTCCCCCAGTCAAAAGTGCCTTTGCACCTCCTAGGAAGGAATTGTCTTTCATAACTGAGATAGATGCAAAACCTATAGGTGAAACCAGTGAATCAAATAATGAAACACCTGATAGAACTTATGCACCTAAGGTAGATAAGAAGTTGTTTAAAACAGTAATCATTGAAGATTGTGTGACAGATAGTGATGAGGAAAGTGATGATGAACAGATCGAGTCAAAACCAAAAAGTAAAAAGGAAGAAATTCCTAAATTTGTTCAAACTAAAGTCACTCAGGTTAACACAGTTGAATCAAAAGCTAAACATGTTGAGTTTGTAAAACCTGTGTTAGGTAACAGTATCTCTAGGAAAATGGCTGAATTTGATGAAAAACCTAGAGAATATCCTAGGAAAACTAATAACTTGCCTAGAGGAAACCAAAGAAATTGGAACAGCCTAATTTCACAAAAGTTAGGTAGTGATTTCCAGTTACTTAAGAAGGCTTGTTATAGTTGTGGTAGCTTTGAGCATCTTCAATAAGATTGCTACTACTATCAAAAACCGGTATGGAACCAACACACTAGGTTGAACTATAGAAACTTTGCTAAAAAGTCTCACCCTCACGCTAATAGAAACATGGTTCCTAGGGAAGTTTTAATGAGAAATGGTGCTACTAGGATAATTACTACTGCTGCACCAAAAAGGCCCAATCAAATGAAAACAGAGGCTTCTACTGTTAAGGCAAATGCAGTTTCTACTGCTGAGCCAAAAGTAATAACAGACACTGTTGTGGGCAATCACTTTTATGCTGTTAAGGCCTCAGCTTGCTGGGTTTGGAAACCTAAAGTCAAAGTTTTAGATCATCTTCTCAGACACAGCAGTGCACCAATGGAGTTGAAGAAATTTGACTATGTTGATGCATAAGGCAGATCCAAGTCAGTAATGGCTTGGGTCCCCAAGAGAAACTAATTCTCTTACTTTATGTGCAGGGCAATCTACAAGAGGAGCTAAAGGATAAATGCATTTTTGATAGTGGATAATCTGGACATATAAATGGAGACCAAAGCAACTTGGAAGATTTTGAAGCTATGGATGGTGGCTATGTTGCTTTTGGTAATGATCCTAAAGGTGGAAAGATTGTTGGTAAAGGTACTATTAGAACAGGCAAATTGGATTTTGAAAAGGTGTACTTGGTAAACGGGCTTAAGTTCAATCTTTTTAGTGTCTCACAAATGTGTGGCAAAAAGAATTTTGTTCTTTTTACAGACACTGAGTGTCTTGTCTTGTCTTCTGATTTAAAGTTGCCTGATGATCAATCAGTGCTACTTAGAGTCCCTAGAACAGACAATATATACAGTGTGGACATAAAGAACATAATTCCCAAAAGAGATTTAACTTGTCTATTTGCAAAGGCCACCAGTGATGAATCCAAACTTTTGCATAGAAGGCTTGGCCATTTGAATTTAAAAACTATAAAAAATTGGTTAAGGGAAACATTGTGAGAGGTTTACCTTCAAAAGTTTTTGAAAAATCTAAAACCTGTATTGCTTGTCAAATGGGAAAGCAACACAGAGCTTCTTGTATCTATTTGGGCCAACTTATGTGAAAAGTTTGAATAAAAAGATGTATTGCCTAGTTGTTACAGATGAATATAGTAGGTTTACTTGGGTTTTCTTCTTAGCAACTAAGGATGAGACTTCTGGCATTCTTAAGGCTTTCATAACAAGAGTAGAAAAACTAGTTAATCACAAAGTTAAGGTAATCAGATGTGACAATGGAACTGAATTTAAGAATAGTGTGATGAATCAGTTCTGTGTTGAAAAAGGTATTTTAAGACAGTTTAGTGTGGCTATAACTCCTCAACAAAATGGTGTTGCTGAGAGGAGGAATAGGACATTAATTGAGGCTGCTAGGACTATGTTGTCTGAGTCAAAATTACCCACTACCTTTTGGGCTGAAGCAGTTAACACTGCTTATTTTGTGAAAAATAGGAGTAAGGTAGTTAAGCCTCATAACAAGACCCCTTATGAATTGTTGCATGGTAGAAAACCTATGATAGATTTCTTAAAACCATTTGGGTGTCCTGTTACTATCTTAAATACCATTGATTCACTAGGCAAGTTTGATGAGAAGGCAGATGAAGGATTCTTTGTTGGATACTCCATTAATAGTAAAGCTTTTAGGGTATTCAATAAAAGAACTAAGCATATAGAAGAAAACCTCCATGTTAGGTTTAGTGAAACCATATCTAATGTTGCAGGAAGTGGACCTGAATGGCTGTTTGACATAGATTCATTAACCAAAAGCATGAATTATGAGCCAGTGATTGCAGGTACAACTAACACATCTGTAGGTACACAAGCTAATTCCAATGCAGGTACACAAGCTAAGGTGAATGAATCTACAAAGGAGTTTGTCTTGGTTGAGAAATGGAAGCTTGATTAAATTTTCACACTCAAAGAGAAAGAGGGCAAGAGTTCACAAGATGATGCTGTTCAAAAAGATGTAGAAGGTGTGGAGAAACCTTCTAATGCTGAAAAGGTGGTTAATGATGGACCTCAAGTTGTTGATCATGTGCAGAACAAGACTAGCAGTAGTAACTCTGATTCTGCTGCTAAGCCAAAAGAGACTACTGCTAAGCCTTTTGATCCTACTGCTGCACCAAGTTTTTCTACTGCTGATGAAGATGGAAGATCTTTTGATGATGTTAACTATCCAAATGATCCTGATATTCCTGGATTAGTTAATATCTATCAAGATACTGATGATGAAGTTTTGGATGGGTTTGGGGCAGAGGCTGAATTCAACAACATGGAGAATGCAATACCTGTCAGTCCTACACCAACCACTAGAATACACAAGAATCATCCAAAGGAGCAAATTATTGGAGATGTTCATTCTGCTGTTTAAACAAGAAGTAAAACAAAAGGTTTCAGAGACTTGTTTGATCAAGGGTTATTTGTTCAATCTCTTCATCAGAGAAATAGTCACAAATATCTACAAAATTGTATGTTTGCTTGTTTTCTGTCATAAGTGGAACCCAAGAATGCTCAAAAAGCTTTGCAAGATTCAAGTTGGGTTGAAGCTATGCAAGAAGAGTTGCTGCAGTTCAAGCTTCAAGAAGTCTGGACCTTAGTTGATTTGCCTAATGGGAAGAGGGCAATTGGTACAAAATGGGTGTTCAGATGCAAAAGAGATGAAAGAGGAATTGTGATCAGAAACAAAGCAAGATTGGTGGCTCAAGGATACACTCAGGAAGAGGGCATTGATTATGATGAGGTATTTGCACCTGTAGCAAGGATAGAGGCTATCAGACTATTCTTGGCTTATGCTTCATTCAAGAACTTCATAGTGTATCAAATGGATGTGAAGAGTACTTTCTTGTATGGGACAATTGATGAGGAAGTTTATGTGTCTCAACCACCTGGTTTTGAAGATCCTGATTATCCAGATAGGGTATACAAGGTGGAGAAAGCACTGTATGGTTTACATCAAGCTCCTAGAGCTCGGTATGACACCTTATCAAAGTACTTGTTAAACAATGGTTTTAGCAGGGGAACCATTGACAAGACTTTGTTTATCAAGAAAGACAAAAAGGATATCTTACTAGTTCAAGTATATGTAGATAATATCATTTTTTGGTCTACAAATAAGGTGTTATGTGAGGAATTTGAGAAGCTCATGCATAACAGATTTCAGATGAGTTCTATGGGGGAACTCACTTGCTTTCTGGGGCTTCAAGTTAAGCAAAAAGAAGATGGGATTTTCATCAGTCAAGACAAGTATGTGAGTGATATTTTGAAGAAATTTGTTTTTTCTGATGTAAAGCCGGCTAAGACAACCATGGAGACCAACAAGCCTTTGCTCAAGGATGAAGATGGGGAAGAGGTTGATGTACATCTTTATAGATCAATGATTGGTTCATTGATGTATCTAACTGCTTCAAGGCCAGACATTATGTTTGTTGTGTGTGCTTGTGCCAGATTTCAAGTGTCCCCTAAAGTTTCTCACTTGAATGCTGTTAAGAGGATTTTTAGGTACTTAAGGAGTCAACCTAGGTTGGGCCTTTGGTATCCTAAGGATTCACCTTTTGATCTGGTGGCATACTCAGATAGTGACTATGCTGGAGCAAGTTTGGACAGAAAGTCAACCACTGGAGGATGTCAATTTCTTGGACATAGGTTGATCTCATGGCAATGCAAGAAACAGATTGTGGTGGCTAATTCAACAACTGAAGCTGAGTATGTGGTTGCTTCTAGTTGCTGTGGACAAGTGCTCTGGATTCAGAACCAATTGCTGGATTATGGGTACAACTTTATGAACACCAAAATTTACATTGATAATAACATTACAATGTGTATAATTAAAAATCTTGTTTTTCACTCTAAAACAAAACATATTGAGATAAGACATCACTTTATAAGAGATTGTTATGAGAAAAAGCTAATTCAAATAGTTAAAATCCATACTGACAACAATGTTGCAGATTTACTCACTAAAGGTTTTGATGTGAGTAGATTTCAATTTTTAATTGCTAGTATAGGAATGATCAATCTTTGAAAAATCTTATCTATGTGTGTTTTTATATTAGTTTGTAAGGATTTGTACTGTTATTAGTCAAATAAGTTGTTTCTATTGCTTGTTATGTGTTTGGTTCTGCTGCTTGTTATACTCTGTTCTGCTGCTAGTTGTTTATCCAACTACTGAGTATAACTATGACTTGTGATTATTGTGGAATATTGTTTCTTGTGTTTTTGTGGTTTTGGACTAATCTTTTGCAGGATAAGTCAAAAGGGAATGATTGATTGATGAGAAAAAGGTGTTTGGAAAGCTCAGTGGACATTCTGCTGCTGGTTCTAAAGTTTTTGCTGCTAAGCAAAACTTTCTACTGCTGAGGTTCTGCCGCTCGCTTTGGAACTTCTGGGATTCTACTGCTTGGTTTGAAAGTGTAGGGTCGGTTTTGTAACTTTGGCGTGAATAAAACCCTAATTAGATCCGAACGGTATAAAAACCTAATTCGATCTCACAATTACCTTTGTGCGCCCAAAATTGATTCTAATTCAAACCCTAACACATCTTCTTAGCATCTGATCAAAAACCCCCAAAATCAAAACCCTAATTTCACAATGGCAGCAAGAGACTTCTCCGATAACCATAATTAAGTGGCGTTTCTTCAAAAGGTCCCAGAAGCTGAGGGTTTTGCTGAAGTTATTGACTTTCTTAATGCTACTCATCTAAGGTATGCATTAACAGTAAATCCCACTATATACATTTCCCACATGAAACAGTTCTGGTCTACTGCTAAGATCAAAACTAAAAATGGGGAAGAATATTTGAGAGCTGTGGTAGATGAACAAAGGATAGTTATCTCTAAGTCATCTGTAAGAGAAGCACTTTATTTTTCAGATGATGAAGAAATACTTTGCCTTTCGAATTCTATTATTTTTCAAGAACTTGAAAATATGGGGTATGAGAAGAAGAATGACCGTTTAAAATTTTACAAAGGACTTCTCTGCCCTCAATGGAAATTTCTTCTTCAGACCTTTCTCCATTGTCTAAGTCCTAAAACTACAGGGTGGAATGAGTTCAGCACAACTCAAGCATCTGCTTTGATTTGTCTGGCCACAAGACAACCCTTTAATTTTTCGGCTATGATCCTGGATGGGTTGAAAAAGAATATTTCTGGAAAAATTTATGTTTACCCAAGGTTTTTGCAATTAATCATAAATAATCAATTATCAGAACCTAAGGTACATAAAAGGACACATGATAGCCCTGAGCTTAAAAGGAAATTATTTTCTTATTTGAAAAAGAATGGAACTGGTTTTTCTGGGACAATTACTCCATTATTTCCATACATGTTGCAATTGGCTGCTACTCAGGGTGAAGGTGCTGAAATCCCAACAGCTACCCATCCCACACCCACTTCTGAACACTTATCTGAACAACCCCAAAAGACCCAATCCCCTAGGAATTCACCAAACAAGAACACTGAGTTTCCTCAGACCAGTGTTAGGATGGAAGCAGATGAGGCTGTCATAGGTGATGTAGGTGACATGATGGAAGAGGCTAACACTACTGCTTCTGGTTTAGTAACAGGGCAGGAAAGTGTTAACATAACTAAGACCTCAACCATGGCAACATCCACTGTTGAAAGTTCTCATGAACCAGAAACAGAGGATGGAAACCCTAGCCAAATGGCAAACATGGGGGGCTCAGCTGATCAGACTAGGTCTGATACTGAGTTTAAACCCATTGATTCACTTCTCAGGGAAGGTAATACATCCTGAAGTGATGAGGGTAGACCTGCAACAATTGAATTGATGGACTCTTATGTACACAATGACAATGCCTATGATTCACCTCTCGTACCAGGTCACTCAGGTCGAAGTGATGAGGCTAGACATGAAACAGTTGAATTGATGGACAAATACAATGTACAAAATGACAAATCCAGTGATCCACCTCTCGGACCAGGTAAGACAGGTCGAAGTGGTGAGGATAGTATGCAACTTATAAAAGAATTAATGGAAAAATGTACAACATTGTCAAATGAAGTACTTGATCTCAAGCAGGAGTTAAAAGTGATGAAAACTACTCAAGATGCAGAAATCAAGAGGTTAAAGCAAAGGATTAGGCATCTAGAGGGTGTACAAAGATCAAGGACTTCTACATTTAAAAGATCAAAGTCAAAGGTGGATGATTCCAAACCAAGTTTGAGGGAGGATGCTCCCAAACAGGGGAGGAATGAAGACAAGGATACAGGGGAGGTAATCAAAGTCTCAGGGGAGGTTGAAATGCTAAATGATGAAGGTATTGCTGGTAATGTTGATATGGATGTGGATTCTGGTGAGAATGAAGAATTTGTGGTTAAGGATAAGTCTGGTAAAGAAGTGGCTTTGGAAAAAGGCAAGAAGGAGCAGATTTTGAAGAGTTTGAATTCTGAGCAGTTGGATACATATACAGATGTAATGGTTGAAACAGTTAAAAGCTTAGGTGAAGCTGCTGCTAATGTTCAAGTTGAATCTGTTGCTGATAGTGTTGAAAATATGGTTAAGGGAGATTCTGCTGCTGGTTCAGGGCATTTTGCTGCTGAGGTTAATCAAGCTGCTGCTGAGCCAGAGAAAGAATTAGATGATGAGATGAGCTTAGCTGAAGCAATAATCCAGTTGAAACACTCTAAACCACAATCACAAACACTAAAGAAACCACAACAACAACCACAACCAGAACAACCATCACAACCACAACAACCTGAACCTGAACAACAACCAAAATCATAACCTCAACCAACAACAAAACAGACAACTCCACCACCTCTACCTCTAAGAGTTCCTGTGAAAGGAGTTACCATTAGAGAACCCATCCCTACCAAAAAGCCTACTCAATCACATACATATCCTGTTGATGAGTCTGAACCTTATCCTGAAGATCTTCCTTTTGAGTACTGGCCAAAACATCTTCAAGAAAGGAATAATAAAGAAGCTGCAAAGAAGTTGGCTGATCAGTTTGAGGAAGAAAATCTTGCAGAACTTGAAAGGCAAAGAAAACATGTTGAGGATGAGGCTACAACACAAGCTGCATTGGATGCTTGGGATGAGAAGAGGATAAGAGGTAAAGCTGATATGGAGTTGTTGAAACAAGTCAAAGAGGAGATACAAGATACTTTTACTGATGAAGGAATGAATAAATGGTTAAAAGAATTCACAGCAAAGGAAAAGAAGAAGTATCTTGAAGCCAGGAAAAAGAAAAAGGTACTTAGACCACCAGCTTTCAAGCAATGAAGAAACTTTCAAGAGCATTACTTAAAAAATATGAAGGGCTGGAAGCTTGTACAGTTGAAACCATACACAGATGATGAAGTTCAAAAGAAGTATGAACAAGCTAAAAGAGAATCTGAGAATTTCATGCCAATAGGGTCTGAGGCTGCAGAAGAAATTATTAGAAAGAGGTTTAAGAAGGTAGAAAAACCTGAGATTGCACCTGAGGTTGAGAAAGAAAAGGTGGTTGAATCTGAAAAAGTAGAAGAAGTGAAAGAAAAGGTTGTGAAGGAAGAAGAAAAAGAAGGTCCTAGTATTGGTAAAAAGAGAACTGGGAGAGTTCTAAAGATGAAAGGAAGGAAGAAGAGAAAGTTGAAAAAATCAAAACCAGTTGTGGAAAGTTCTGAATCTGAGAGTGAGAAGACAAAGAAAAAGAAGCAATCAGAGAAGTTCTGCAAGGAAACAATTGAGTTACAACAAATGACTCAAATTGTGAGTGATGATGATGACACATTTGTAGATACAGCTCCTTTGAGTGCTAAAGCTCCAGCTACTGGATGGAAGACTGGGTTTGAAGATAAGACTCCTTGGTTTGAGATCTACATAGCTGGTGGAAGAATTCAAAGGTTTAAGACATTTCCTCAAATGCTTAAAAACATGGATAGAGAGTATTTGATGAACTTGTGGGGACTGATCAAGAACAAGTATGGAAATACAAGACCACAAGATGAGGTAGATAGAGTGCTCTGGGGAGATCTAAAGATCATGTTTGAAGTTGATAGTGAAAACAGAGTGTGGTTGGAACAGGGTAGATGTACTAAAATTAGTCTTTGGAGATTTTATTAATCATGTGGAGTTCATGAATTAGTATTGCAAGGAAATCTTCAAATGTACATGCTGGTTGAAAAGGATTATCCTCTGGCTATTTCTACACTCAAGATGATGATTGAAGGAGATATTAAACTTATTGTTGATAGATGGAGTCAAATGGTGATTGATCTGATCAGAAAGATGCAAAGAAAACTCTATGGGCAAGATTATAGGAGAAAGAAGAAGTAGTGAGTGTTTGGAAGCATCCTCCTGGTGTTTGTTTATGCTTAAAGGAAACTTGATGATTTTGGAGTAAAATATCAAGTTTAGGGGAGGATTGTTGGGATTTATGATGCTGCTGCTCAGATTGGATACTACTTCTTGTTGTACTAAATAAAAATACACTAAGTATGATTCTGCTGCTAGGCTAAATCATTCTACTGCTGGTGTAATTTATTCTGCTGCTGGAGTTAACTGAAGAAGATCAAGAAATAAGCTAAGTGGATACTACGGCTAGGCATCGAAGATTCTACTACTAGAGATAGTATTCTGCTGCTTATTGGATAATTATGTATAGTATGTTAGATAATTATGGAATAGATACGAATAGATTTTATCTTGTATAGAAAGTCATTGTAACCGACTAGGACTCCTTAGTCTATAAAAGGAGGATCTAGGGTTAGGGTTTAACATACGTATTGTACTAGTATTCGAATCACTTCAAGGTTTTTGTAACCCTAATACTTTTGAGTAACCGTATTAATATATTGAAGTGTTTATTGAGAATTCCTTTGTGTTCATTGATAATTCTTCTTAAGATTAAATACTAAATTCCGCGTAGTGTTTAATATTGTTTTCATAAGAACAGTTTCTATACCTATTGTTTTAGATTAACATCTAAGATAATTAACAAGATCGTTAGCTCAACTGGGATCAACAATCACACTTCCAGGATGCATCGCAGTAACTTGTAACACACAGCTCTGCTTCTGGATTTCTCCCGTACACTAAAAACATATCCTTCGTAGATCTCAAATACTTGAGAATATTTTTCACAGCAGTCCAGTGGAGTTCACCTGGATTCTGCTGATAACGACTGGTAATGTTCTGAGCAAACGCCACATCGGGCCTTGTACATCGCACCGCATACATAATAGATCCCACAGCCGAAGCATAAGGGACTCTCTTCATGTGTGCCACCTCTTCAGGTGTTGAATCACAAGCTTTGCTACTCAAGCCATGTTCTACTTGCATTGGCAAAAATCCCTTTTTGGAATTTTGCATACTGAATCTCTTCAATATCTTGTCAATGTAAGCACTTTGGCTTAAACCTATTAACCGCCTTGATTTATCTCTATAGATCTTGATTCCCAGAATGTATGCTGCTTCTCCTAGATCCTTCATGGAAAAACATTTCCCAAGATAGGCTTTCACCTCTTTTAAACTTGGAATATTTTTACCCATGATCAATGTGTCATCAACATATAGAACTAGGAAAATAACATCACTCCCACTAACTTTGTGATATACACATGGCTCATCAAGATTCTGAGTAAATCCAAACCTTTTGATTTCTTCGTCAAATCTCTTATTCCATTGACGTGATGCTTGCTTCAATCCATAAATGGATCTTTGAAGTTTGCATACACGGTTTGGAAATTCTGGATTCACAAACCCCTTAGGCTGTGCCATATAGATGTCTTCATCTAGACGACCATTCAAGAAGGCGATTTTTACATCCATTTGCCAAATCTCATAATCATAGTACGCTGCTATGGCAATGAGAATCCTAATAGCCCTTATGTCAGCTACATGAGAAAAGGTCTCCTCATAGTCAACACCATATGTTTGGGTAAAGCCTTTAGCTACCAAACATGCCTTATAGGTGTGTACATTGCCATCCATGTCCGTCGTCTTCTTGAAGAGCCACTTACTCCCAACTACCTTGGCAATGGGAGGAAGGTCTACTTCAATCCAGACTTCATTATCTATCATGGATTACATTTCCCCATTCATAGCAATCTGCCATTTGTCCTTTTCAGGATCATTCATAGCAGCTCTATAATTAGCAGGCTCTCCAAGGTCCCCTAATATAGTTTCCTCAACCTCTACGTTAAGACATA
The DNA here is from genome assembly GCA_021014915.2 of Artemisia tridentata subsp. tridentata. NCBI lineage: Eukaryota > Viridiplantae > Streptophyta > Magnoliopsida > Asterales > Asteraceae > Artemisia > Artemisia tridentata. The sequence goes on along the minus strand of CP139506.1, from coordinate 17,797,993 downwards.
GACGTTCAGGTGCTTTCACAGTCCTTACGGATCTGCGAATGGGAATCACTTCAGGTGGAGGACCCATACTTTCCGGTTCCACAGGAAGGTCGCTAGTATTTTTAGAAGGTAATGTATCCTCTTGATCATCTTCCAGATCATAGAGCCTCCCACTGAATTCTTGAGATATGAGATATTTTTCAAGAAAATCTGTATACCTAGCAACAATTACTTTGTTTTCAGGTGGGAAGTAAAAATAGTAACCCATTGTTTCCTTTGGGTATCCTACAAAGATACACTTTACATATCTCTGTTGGAGTTTATCTGATGAGTCACGTTTAACGAACACCTCGCAACCCCAGACCTTTAAATAAGACAAGTTAGGCGTTTTCCCAAACCATAACTCATAGGGTGTCTTATCAACCTTCTTGGTCGGAACCATATTTAATATGCGAATCGCAGATTACAAGGCATAATCCCAAAAGGATAACGGCAGAGTAGTAAGATTAAACATAGATCGCACCATATCTAATAATGTACGATTCCTTCTCTCAGATACACCATTTTGCTGTGGAGTATATGGAGATGTGATATGCTGAACAATTCCATTCTCACTTAGATAATCTTTAAACTCCTGACTTAGGTATTCACCACCTCTGTCGGATCTAAGAGCTTTAATCTTCTTTCCTAGTTGCAATTCTACTTCAGCTTTGAAAACCTTAAATGTTTCAAATACCTCATGTTTATGTTTAAGTAAATAAACATATCCATAACGGCTGAAATCATCCGTGAAGGTTAAAAAGTAGCTAGCACCTCTCTTTGACGTATGTCTAAGTGGTCCGCACACATCAGTATGTATTAAACCAAGTAGATCATCAGCCTTTTCAATACGGTTATTAAAAGGTTTCTTAGTCATCTTCCCTGATATACAAGATTCGCACTTATCAAATGATTCATCATTGATATCTTGCAAAAGCCCATCACGTTGCAGCTTTTGCATGCGAGTCTTGGCTATGTGGGCAAGCCGACAATGCCAAAGATAAGACGAATCCAAGACATTCTTGACTCTCTTATTATTGATGCTATACATCAAATTATAATCATTACATGCATTCATATCAATCTCAAAAACACCATTCACAGCAATAGCATTAAAATAAAAAACATTATTTAACGAAACAGAAATTCCATTGCTAGAAATAGTATGATGAAATCCAATATTCAATAAACATGAAAAAGAGACCACACCCCTAACAATTGTGGGTGCATAATGACAATTATTCAAATTCAGTACTAAGCCCGAAGGCAAAACTAATTCAAAAATTCCTATGGCTTCAACAACTGCTTGTGCTCCATTGCCCACTTGCAGAAATTGCTCCCCATAGGCCAGTCTCTTCAAAACTCTAAACCCTTGTAGTGTATTGCAAATATGTATACCACATCCAGTATCGTATACCCAGGACTTTAATTTATGAGTTAATGAATATAATTCAATCATAAAAAAGTTACCTGAAGTACTGGCTTTCCCAGTCTCACCCTTCATCTTTTTCAATCGCAACTCCTCGAGATAGAGAGGACAGTTTCACTTCCAGTGTCCCATCTCGTGGCAGTGATGACAACCTTGATCCTTCTTATTGGGATTTGGCTTGTTCTTCTGAGGGGCCTTCTTAGGTGCAGGCTGATAGGTCACAACTTGTTTGCCCCTGTCAGCTTTACCTTTCCGCTTATTCCCTTGCGGTTTTGGCTTCTGAACCCTACCCCTTTGTATTGCTAGTACTTGAGGAGTAGGAGCCTTGTCCTTGCCTGGTAAACCCTTTTCATAATCAACGAGCATTGCGAGCAATTCCGTTATTGTCTTCCCCGAGCAATGCATGTTGTAATTTTGAACAAAACCCTTAAAGTCCTTGTTCAAGGACCTATTGATTAAGTTCACATTAACATTCTCGGCATAGGCATAGTTCATCTGTTGGAGACGATCAATGTAACTTTTCATCTCCAACACATGATCGCGAACGGGTTTACCTTCCCCTTGCCTACAGCTATGGAATTGATCGATCAAATCATACAGTTCGACAGCTGGAGGTGTTTCATAGGTCTTTTAGAGTTCATCTAGCGTATCTTTAGGAAAATAATGCTCAAATTGCTTTTGCAACTTGGGAATCATACTCCCGAGCATTAAGCATGCTACCTCATTATGCGTATCATACTCCTTTTGCCAATCTGCTTTGACTTCATCAGATTCAGTGTCAGCAGGCTGCTGTGGGCAAGGCTTAGTCAAATAATTTAGCTTCTTGGTCACATGCAGGACAATCCTCAGTGACCGATGCCAATCATTGAAATTTGGGCCAGTCACACTACTACAAAAAATCTCATAGAGACCGGTTAGAATGGCTCATGAAGAGTGGTTTAGGAACCACTCTAGGCGGGGGGATATTTCTATAACCAAAACATATAGAAACCGGTTCCACAACCGGTTTCTAATATTAGCATCGAAACCTATTTGCTAGTAAGAACCGGTGTCTACAATCGGTGTCTACATGCCTCTATTATAGAGTAAGGAAACCAGTTTTTATATAAAAACCGGTCTTGGTGAGAATTTCGTTTTAAAAAAAAAAAATTTGATTTTCTAGATTTTGCAAAAAAAATATAAAATTTTCATAATTCCATAATATACAACTAAAGTAAAGTGCATAAATCTTGATACATGACAATATAACCAACTACAACATATCAAATCGTCTCAACTTGACTCAAACTTGTTTAACTAATTTAAGCTAGAAAGGAATGTATTAGCAGCAAGCTCGCCCTTCAAGGCTCCAACAACAGCTTCGTCAATTTCGATTGCAACTCCTTCCTGTACAAATGTTTAAATATGACATACTGACGACGCAGAATCCAAATAAAAGAACAAAACTCGAAAGTTATTCACAAACCTGTGCTTCCATGGTACTAGCACCGAGATGAAGTGTAACAGTGACTTTTTTATGATTAACCAAAATGTTATCCTTCGGTGGTGGTTCAAAATATGTGTGAACAGAGTTTTTAGTTAAAAACAGTATAGCAACTTGCATCGTGTGCCAGAAAGTTTAAGTCTGGATTTGGCAATCTTCTTTCCTTTTTATTAACTGTTGTAGTTAGCAACAAATGGTTGTTCTTCATTCACTTTGGTACCAAACTAGTAGCATCTCCTACATAATAGAAGAAACAAGATAAGACCTCCAAATTAACTGCTTAAAATGTATATGTTCCCATCGAAATTGCAACACTGCATAAATTTTGACAAATGTCAAAGCCAAAATAAGATATCTACGCTTGGCTAACCCTATGGATTCCGCCCCATGATAGCCCCTTATGTGATTAATAGAGGGCATCAAAGAAATCTAACTAACAATCAAGAAATCATCATGGAATGAACACATGCATTTAAGATGATTTTCTGATATTTTCATCACTGTATCCAATTTCTATGGTCTGTGAAAAACAAAATGTGATAGCAGATTGCTCTGTGTACAATAGCAAAAATAAATCCAGAATATGGAAAATGGGTACAGCCGTACAGCCTTGTTATAAATGGCACAAAGCAATAGGAAACAGGGCAGCATATTCAACTCGCATTAATAACTACTTCCTTTTAGGCCTGCTCCCATTGGCCAGAAGGTCTGAAAATTGTTGGATTCAAAAAGAGGGTAACCCCGTTGACTGTTGAGTCAAAAGTAGAGGTTCCAAGTTCGACCCATTTAGTTATGTATATGTCAATTCGGGAATTGTTTTATCTGCATTCGGTCAAATGGGTAAATCTAATAGTGAAAAGTTAATTAATCAATGGGGTCGGGCAGGAACAAAGTGTACTTATAAGGCATGAAACTCCTGAAGCATTCAGATCTCAAGTAATATATATAGAAATTCTGATGCTAGTTGCAACCACGCCCGACCCTCAAAAATTGGAATTGTACTCAATCCACCCGAACCATCCATTTTTTAACCACTAATTAAAAGTACTAGATACCATGGGAGAGACAGGAGCATCATTGTACCTCTTTAATTGCCAGCTACAACAGAGCTTGGTTAAGACAGAATCAAACTAGCAGAAGTAAATCACGAGGTTAAAGAACAAAGCCCCAGAAGAGCCACAATGTTGCTGATGATATCAGAGCTAGTGATAACTCAAGCAACTATTACTAGTATATCGTTTGTGAACCAGAACGTTTTAGTGGACAAGCAATAGGATATGATGTTATAAGGCCATACCTCTTATAGACATCACCACCTAATTCATGTTGTCCAGTCGACACACTAGTTATCCTGGTTCATGCATCTAAAGTTTTCTAGATTATCAGTGGGCACTGTGTATCCATGGGAATACTGTAAAAATTTCTGGCTTACCGGGCTTCAGGTCACCAGGCCAAGGACCGGGCTCTGATGGCTAAATGAGGGTCTGTTACTCTGTTTAGGACTCCCGAGAATCAGGGCAGATTACATTTTGAACCAGAAGCACTACAATGGTGCTGATTATGTCAAGGGAAGCAATGAAAACTCTCAAGAAACTCACTGGTATATGAATTTAAGTATTTCATATAATCTACTAATTTAGGTTAAGCATATTTAAGGCTGAAAACTACTGTTTCATTTGTATTTTATTAGAAAAAAACTTTTAATATGTTATCTTTCAATTCTAATAATTGCTATTGATAACCGCAATTTATAAGACAATCTATTTTCTTAGTTTTATACATCTTATTGACTTATTAGCAGCCAAAAATCACCTCAAATGCATTAACAGGCAGCAAATGAACTCATGTAATAAGCAAATTAATAGCTTTTTCATTTAGTCAACTATCAACAAAAAAAAAAAAAAAAAAAAAAAAAAAAAAAAAAAAAACTTACTGCGGCTCTCGAAGCATGGTGGCTAACTAAAGAAACGTCCAGTAACAAGAGACATACATGACGTGCCACTCTGTAAAAAAGAACACTGATGAGCGTACTCAAATCAAATTCCATGTCAAAATTGATACAAATCTCGCTCACCTCATCTATTGGTTGAATATTATGATATAGTCTCTCCAAAATGGAGAAACACTTCTCATATTCATGAAAATGATAGAGGATGACTGCCTATTAACAAAAATCAGAGACATCAGTAAATTAAAAACAAAAAATATATACATCACAGAAACAACAAATCACATATTGATGTACTATGTTAAACATTATCACAGAAACATCAAAATCGTCAGCTGAAACGCTCTGTGCACTATTTATGGACCCGTACTAAAAATTTGTCAGGTTTAGCCTTTTAATCCCATTAAGGAAAACAGGTTCTGCACAATGCTATTCAGTTCCGAGAAAAATATAACTAACTATAGTCTACAGATGATTACAAAAATCAGGATACATAAGAGATGGCCACATGTGGTAGTTATAGCCCGTCCTTCCAGCTCTCGCCAGCACGCATTGCACCTCATTGCTGTATTTGCAACAATCTAGATAACTTGATATACCTTAACACTTGTTGTACGACCTGATTACCAAGATCACCATCTGAAGACGATAAGTTTGCAGTTTTGCTAGTCAAAGTTAACGAACAATAGGGAAAAACTAAGACTGAATATAGCTATTAATAAATCACATCGATCAATTGTGATTGCCACAAACAAAGGACTAATTACAAGACATGCACCTCATGCATTCCAAACTTATATGAGGTATGAATACATCATAAAAGTGACCAAATATTACTATTATAAGCCAACAGTTGGCTATTGGCAGCAAAAAAACCTAATAATATTAATAATAATAATAATAATAAATAAAAAATAAAAAAACAACTTGATTCAGAAATATAACACGTCCAAAACTCTATTAAAAAATATAACACGTCCAAATATGATATCATTATGGTGCAGTAAGTGAGAATTTTACAATTCTATTTAAGAAAAAAAATATGGTCATTCACTCGAACATGTGGACATCATGAGGGCAGGTATCAAAGGTGAAACAATTTCAACTTTCTAACAACTTTAACAGATCCAAAAAGTTACTATCTTCGAACTTCCTATAAGCATAATCTAATAAAAGCATATATCTTTTAGCTAAAGGTTGGCTACATATATAACAGCATAACCACGTGGAAACCATAAAGCAAAGAGGTTGATGTCATGCCCTGCCCCTGGTAAATGAGTGAAGTATATGTCATCGAACTTTAAAACAAAGGAAAATGACTTGTGGCTATGCTGAAAACTATATGCGGTCAGAGTGTTAGAACTCAAGCTTCAAAATGAAACATTCAAGTATGGACGCCATGCAAAATAGACTTAGTATTCAACATTTCCACACATGACAGTGAATAGGCATCAAGAAAATGACTAACATCAGTATGAAATTGATTCAGAAAAAGAACATATCTCCAAATATGGTATCATAATGTTGCAGTATCTAAAGCAAATTACATTTTCTTTTAAGAAAAGCATGGCCAATCATGCAAACAGGTGAGCACCATGATGCTTTTCTTTAGTACGAGTCCTCTAAGCATTTCTTTGTTCCTTTAATATAAAGTAAGTAATCATGAAATTATATTGTTAAAATTATAATTTAAACTATCCTAACAAAGTGATTTAGAAGGTTTTATGCATTATAATACATTTCGGATTACTTTCCCCCAGTTTGACCTCCTCAACCCATCACAAACGGTGGTATTAATATTTGCTCTAAGCTAGTTTAGAGCAATACCAAACAGCCCCTAAGCAATTCCAATAAGCAATCCCATACATCTATAAACAGTAAATTCAAGAAGCAATTCCAATTAGCGATACTTAAACATAAGTTACACGTTATTGAGATCATCATGAACATGAATTGAAATGTTCGATAACAGACATCACAAAATGCATCATAAATTCGTATCTAACATAACTAAATTACCACGAGGACATGTAACGCAACATCAAAGACAAATCGACAAATTCATAACTACTAGAGCAGAATCCTACTTGTTAATGGACGAAATTCAAACGAAAACACATAAGTTCACTAAAACTATAAACTATAAAGTAAACATATCAGAAAATCAAGCAATAATCACCACTGAAGACATAAAACTTGCAGTTACGCTAAACAAAGCGATAACTTACAATTTACATAACTAAAATCATTATGAACAAGTATCTAACAGCATAAGTTGTTTCAACATCAATAACTTCAATACGATTAACACAAATTGACTCAAAATCACCATATATCAAGCAATAATTCCTAATACAGATGTATCAACTTATATTGTGTGAGCTTTTGTAGATGAGTCGCGCAGATGGTTATGAGCTTTTGTCAACAGATATTAACCTTAAAATAAGTAAAAATTGCGTATCAAAGTTAAATTAAGAAGAAGGAAAATACCATTTGATGTGCTCAAACTCAGATGAATGACCCAAATTGAGCTTGGTCGTGATGGTAGAGGTGAGTATTTATTGCGGTTAATATCTTGTCAAATGATGCAAACAACATCATATATATTAAGAGGGGTGGTGGTTAGGGGTCGATTGGCGGGAGGAGAAGCTGTGAAGGTGGAGGAGGATCGTGGTATTGTATAGTAGCAGTCAAAATTGGGGGAGAAGTTGTGGATCGTGGGTTGTATATAGTTTTATATATATATATATATATATATATATATATATATATATATATATATATAAGTTGAAATTATATAGTGACTTAGTTAGAGAAAAGAAATTATTGCATAATATATGCTATTTATTTAATTTATTCGGCTATGTCTTCGGTTTGTAGCGCCTGCAAAAATAACAAATGTATAAAAACACATTAGTTGTTGACTATAAAATAAGTACATTAGCTTAAATTTAGTTATAACTTGAGTAAATTATTTTATTACCTGACTCGTCATTCTTCGTGTCCTTCTTGATGATCTGATCTTAAATAAACAGTATCATCAAGAATTTCATACTAGAAAATGGAGGTAGCTCGTCAAACTGATTATAGTCGTCCTCGTCCGCAACATCATCAACACCAACTATATGTCGTTTACCATGCATGACAATGTGCCATCTCTTGTCTTTTAAGTCCTCGACAAAAAATACTTGGGTGGCTTGGTTTGCTAGAATGAATGGGTCAGATATGTAGCTGTTTGTGGAAAGATTGACACACGTGAAACCATCCCTATCAACTTTAACACCTCCCCTGTCATTGACCCATTTACACTTGAATAGGGGTATAACAAACAAATTGTAATCCAATTCCCATATTTCTTCAATGACACCATAATACGAATTTTTTGAGCTTGTCATCCTCGATGAATTTGTCATTATTGAAATAATTGAGATAGCATAAAAATTTCTGAAAATTTTGATATTGAGATAGTATGCATATTCAAAAGATCACTAAGACCGGTTTTATAGTAACCAACCGGTGTCTATAAGTGGAGTATAATACAACCGGTTTCTTAAAAGAGACACTTCTTTAATAATCTTCTAAGACCGGTCTCTTCCACAGAACCGGTTTTTCTTAATTTTTATATTAAAGAGAGTGGTTATTCTATGACAACCGGTTTTTTAAACTTTCCCTACCCCATATTTTTTACAATAGGAACTGGTTATTATATAACCGGTTTCTATTAGGGGGTGTTTATGTTCTTTTTTGTGGTAGTGTCAGTTTTTCCCTTTCAAAGTGAGCTTTGAAAGCGGAACTCAGTGCAGCTGTTTCGGGTTGAGCCATTTCTACAGAAAAAGTTCAAATATTAGTATTTTCGATAATACAATTTTCAAGAAAAGAAAATTACCCAGAAAATATAATATAACCATTTAATTTTCTTGAAAACTAGGATCCAAGTTTCCATAGTTCCACTACATCAGTTGATCTGCTAGTAGTGGAAGTACAAAAGATGGTAACTTGTCGTACAATAATCGACAAAACAATTTCCGACTCCTAGATCATTATGGGAATTACATTTGCCAAACAATTTGCAATGTAAGCATGTTTCTTCCCATCTCATGCTTTAAGTCTCAATGTCTCACTTACAACTTAATTAAGTCGTCTAATTTAGAAACTTGCAAATTAACATAGTTTCATTACATCAGTTGATCTGCTAGTAATGAAAGTATGTAATTTAGCTTGTCATTAATATCTATGTCAAGGTCTCACTTACGCTAGATATTAACTTCAAGTGTCTCTTATAATTAGATAGCATGGACTTAAATTTTAAGGTATTTGATCCATTTGTAGTATATATAAATATAATATCGGATACCCGTGATACTTGGGAATCAACAAGCCAACCTTTTAGGAAAAAGGCCAACGTGCAAAACCCGTGAATACGGTGTGAGATACCGGGCAAGTGATTACCCGGGTCGTGTCCCAGCGAGGTGTGAATCGAGGATTTCATTTTGGTTTGGAATTAAAGTGCTTGATGATTGGATTTTTGATTTTGGAGTTAGTAACTTCCACTAAAAATATAGGAAACAAAATTACAAAGAAAAATAAACCACAACTTAAGTAAACTAAAAACGCGAGTCGGGAATTTCTAAACACGAGCCTACAACTAGAATCTATTAAAAACTAATCCTACAAGTGCCAATTTATTTTTCCTATGATCTATATGACAAAAGAAAATTTTGGGAAAAAGATCTGTATTTTTTTGATTTTTTAATTATTTATTATGAATTAAAAATGATTTAAACTAAATTAAATTATAAAAAAATACTAAACTTCAAAAGAAAAATCTGGAAATTTTTACAAAAGTGCTTAATGATAAGCAGTACGTAGGAAAATTAAAATGGGAAACCCAACTTATTCGGATAAGCTGTAACAAGCTTAAAAGATTAAATAAGCTAAAAAAGACAACAAGGCTTAAAGAATTAAATGTGTAGGATCTAACCAAAGAAAGACGACCCAAGGGCGGATGGTAGAGGTGTTGTGTGATTGAGCTAAAGGTCTGGGGTTCGAACCCCAGTTATGCTACTTTTGTAACTATATATTTTTTTTTTTTGATTATCTTTTTTACAAACTTAATAAGCACTAGAAGATGAACATTTTTTTACAACTACAACTTCTACTGAAAGCTACTAGATAAGCCACAAAAAGGCTCTAAGGGACTGATCAAGTTGTTTTTTTTTTTTTTTTTTTTTTTTTTTTTTTCTGAGGAAATAAGCTAAAAGCTACTTTCTAAACTAAAAGGGAATCTGAAAAAGCTAAGCTGAGCTTAAATGACTACAAACAAGCTGAGGTTATTAGAAAAAACTATGGCATTAAGCCAATAAGCTCTAAAAAGGAAGTAGGGCTGCTGATCTAAGTGTGACTCAGGGGAAAAAAACTATTTTCAAGCTAATGAAAAGCTGTTAAAGATAAATCCTAAAAATATAAAAAAAAATACAAGGAACTAGATAAGCCAGGGTGTGACAAACAGTGACTATGCAAAATCTTACCTTATTACAACTAATATTGAGCAAATTAAAAATGCATAAATGAGGCTGCAAAATGGGAAAAAGCAAAACCTAAGTCTGCTATTAACTAACTAGGATGATTTTTGCTATATAGTGAACAAGGCTTAAAGGGACTTTGGTTCCAACTGAATCGAGTCCTAAGGAACCCCAGAAATGCTAAAAATGAGGACTTATATGCCTCAGCTTATAAAGTCTGTTGTTCCCTTAGCACACCGAGTAATAACAATAAGTTAAACTAAGTGAGCTTATGACTGAGATCAATGCAAAGAATATTTCTAACAGTTATAATACGTGAATATAAAAAACACAATATTTTTCAACGTTTAAATTCTTATTAGAAATAATTCTAAGAATCTATTACCCAAGTGTTTTGCGGAACAAACACTTGGGATTGAATAGACAAGGGTTTATGGTGTCTCCTATCGAAACTTAAGTTTTGCTTGAGTGGTAACAATATACCCACTGAGCTATCTCAGTGAGTTTTATACTCTTTATGGGAGAGAAGTTACTTTGTAAAAGTTCTAAGCTTTCAATATACAAAGCACACTTAACTTCTCTCCATCTGATCTATTTATACACAAGTAATCTAAGTATAAGTGATTAAAATTGTTGGGAATTAAACTTAAGCAGTTAGTACGGTTGAAGTATACAAGAACAGTTAGGACTGCTGATGAAAGAACAGTTAGGACTGCTGATGAAAGAACAGTTAGGACTGCTGATGGAAGAACAGTTAGGACTGCTTAAGAGATCAAGGAGAAACCGTGTGAAGATAAATGTAGAAAAGATATGGTATATATCTTATTTGTATAGAATGATTCGGTTAGATGTTTTACTTGTATAGGACTCTTTGCATTATAAAAAGAGATCCTTAGATTAGGGTTTAGAGATTGAATACATCTAATACCTAATATCCTTCACGTTCATATTGTAATCGTTTGATATATTGAAGTGATAGTTTGGTTGATATTGTTTGTTCTTATTGTCTTACTTAATCAATCACCAAACACAAACTCATATTCTTCTAAGTACTTGGTAGTAAATTCCGCGTGCTATCAAGTATATACTCAAAGTATCCCCAACACAACGTGTGTGTTTAGATCCGGTCAAGTGGTATCAGAGACAGGTTTCTGATACTTTGAGTTTAGAAGAACCAGAAGTATTTACTCACCTGCAATCAAAGAAGATGGACATGGAGACACCTCAAACCTCAATCCTTGCTAAACTCCCCATGCTGAAACAGAATGAATACGATTTATGGCGGCTCAGAATAAAGCAATATTTCATGGTGCAAGACTATGCATTATGGGATATTATTATCAATGGTGATTCCTTCAAACCAGTTGCTGTTGAAGAAACACATGCTGATGGTTCCAAGATCACAAAGCTTAACACTGAGCCAGTTACAAACGAGGGGAGAATCAAAAAGAAGAATGATCAGAAGGCTAGGAATTAGTTACTAATGGCAATTCCTAATGATCAAGTGCTGAACTTTAGCCATTATAAGTCGGCTAAAACTCTTTTTGAAGCAGTGGTGGAAAGATTTGGTGGCAATGAAGCTACCAAGAAGGCACAAAAAACCCTACTCAAGCAAAGTTATGAGAACTTCACTGCATCAAGCAATGAAACTCTGGATCATATCTTTAATAGGCTTCAAAAGATCATCAGTTAACTTACTGTGTTGAAGATTGTGATACCTCAGGAAGACCTTAACATGAAGTTTCTAAATAGTTTACATGCTGAATGGAACACTTATGTTGTGGTTTGGAGCAATAAACCAGAGCTGGAGAATATGACAATGAATGAGCTTTACAATAATCTTAAGATTGTTGAGCAAAAGGTCAAGAAGAGTGGTAGCACCAGTTCCAGTTCAGGGAATATGGCTTTTGTATCTTCTTCAAACAGTTCGAATCATGAAGATAAAGAAGCAGTTGGTACTGCTATACCAACAGTTAGCACTGCTAGTGTAAAAACTAGTACTGCTGGATTGACTGAAGAGACCATATATGCATTTGTATCAGAACAGTTTGGTGGATCTAATATCTTTAATGAAGATCTTCTTCAAATTGCTGAAGATGATTTGGAAGCTATAGATTTAAAGTGGCAGTTGGCTTTGATAAGCATCAGGGCTAAGAAGTATTACCAAAGGACTGGGAATAAGATTACCTTCAATGGAAGAGATGTTGCTGGGTATGATAAGTCTAAGGTGGAATGCTTTAATTGTCACAAGATGGGGCACTTTGCCAGGGAATGTAGAGGTCCAAGACAACAAAGCAACCAGGGTCAAGGGTTTAAGAATCAGCAAGGGTCAAGGAGAACTGTTAATGTTGAAGAGCCTTCTTCCAAGGCTATGGTAGTTGTAGATGGAGCTGGATTTGATTGGAGCTTCATGGAGGAAGAAAAGGAACAAGCTAACTTGGGTTTGATGGCTTTCTCAGACACTGAGGTATATACACCTGAAAAATGTTCAAACTCTTGTCGTGCTTTAAAATATTATGAAAATCTTTTGAAACAGTATGGTGATCTTAAAGTTGAATTTAATCAAATAAGTTTTAGTCTGTCAAATCATAAAAGAGGATTAGCTGTTTTGGAAGAACAAATTGTGTTTTATAAACAGAATGAGTCAAACTTTACTGATGAGATAGGTCTTTTAAAGAGGGAATTGCAAATAAAAGATAATAAAATGAGTGGACTTGTATATGAACTAGAGAAGCTTAAAAAGGAAAAAGAAAACATCCAGTTAAGTGTAGATACTCTTGAATATACTTCAAACGGAGTTAAGAAGATTGTAGAGAGTCAAATACTTAACAAAGCTAAATCTGGTTTAGGTTATAAGTCAGTTGCACCCCCCCTTTAGAGGAATGTTTGCTCCACCAGGAATAGATTTAGCTCATACAGGTTTAGAAGAGTTTAAGGATATGGACTTTCCTGGATATGGTGTTAAGATTAGTGAGAATCCTGTTAAATTTGTTAAGGCAGAAGATTCTTTTGTGAGTGCTAGTGATAAATCTCTTTCTGAGGAAAAGATGTCCTCTGATAGGAACTCTGATGCACCAACTATTGAGGAGTGGACATCTGATGATGAAAATGTAGAGGTTAAGGATAAACCTAATGTTGTTAAGGTAGAAGTTAGACATGCTCCTAAAGTGGTTAAGAATGAAAACATAAAACCAGTCAGGAAAAATGTTAGATATGCTGAGATGTATAAGACTAAGAACAGATCATCAAGTTCTGAGAGTAGTTATAGAAACTGGAATCACTCAAAATCTAAGAAAATGGATGATAAGTTTGCTATGATTAGAAAAGTATGTTTTGTTTGTGGAAGTTTTGATCATATGGCTGCTTATTGTGATTCTAACCCATGGAAAAAGAGGGTTACTGGGAATACAAGGGTGAACAGGAATAACATTGCTAGGGTAACTCAAAATAGTCCAACTAGATTGACAAACCCTAATGCAAATCATAAGATGTCACCTAAAGCTGTTATGTTAAAGACTGGCATCAAAACAGTTTCAACTGCTAGTCAAAATAAGTGGTTTAATAACAAGCAAACTGTTTCTAGTGCAAAACAATTTTCAAATCATGCACAAACAGTTAAAAGGCATTTTTATCAGAAAACAGCAATGACTAATCAGAAGTGGGTGCCTAAGATTAAACAAGCAGTTCCAACTGCTAGGTCAGCAGTTCCAACTGCTAGACCAGCAAATCCTACTGCTAGGCACTTAAATGCTAAGGGAAAAAGGGGCAATGCTGTCAAGGCCTCAGCACATTGGGTTAAACAGTCTACCAAACTCAATGGTGCATCAAAGACCTCAAACAAGTTTTCTCATCTTGATGCACAAGGCAGATCCAAACCAGTGATGGTTTGGATCCCCAAAAGAAACTAACACCTTTATTTTGTGTGCAGGAACATCCCTCAAATGGCAAAAAAGATAGAGGATATTCAGACAGTGGATGTTCAAGGCACATGACAGGCAGCATGTCATATCTTTCAGACTTTATTGCTCTGGATGGAGGACCAGTTGTCTTTGGTGGTGGTGTTGGAGGAAGAATTACTGGTAAAGGGGTAATTAAAACTGGTAACCTTGATTTTGAAAATGTGTATTATGTACCAGAACTAAAGTACAATCTTTTCAGTGTATCACAAATTTGTGATAAACAGAACAAAGTTTTATTTACTGATACTGATTGTCTTATACTTTCCCCTGATTTCAAGCTACCTGATGAAAGTCAAGTATTGCTTAAAATCCTTAGAAAGGATAATACATACAGTGTTGAGATGAATAAACTAGTTCCTAAGGTTGGACTTACTTCTCTTGTTGCAAAAGCCACATTGGAAGAATCAATGTTGTGGCACAGAAGGCTTGGTCATGTTAATTTTAAAACCATTAACAATATTGCTAAACATGGGTTGGTAAGAGGTTTACCAAACAAAACTTTTCTCAATGACCAAACTTGTGTTTCTTGCCTTAAGGGTAAGCAACACAGAGCCTCATGTAAGCCAAAGATCCAGAACTCTATTTTTCAACTTTATATATGTTGCATATGGACTTGTTTGGTCCTACTTCTGTGAATAGCTTAAACTTTAAGAGATACTGCCTTGTTGTCACTGATGATTATAGTAGGTTTTCTTGGGTATTCTTTATGAAAACTAAGGATGAGACAAGTGAAATACTTAAGTCCTTCATTGTTGAAGTAGAAAACCTAGTTGATAAGAAGGTTAAAATAATCAGATGTGACAATGGGACTGAATTTAAGAATAAAGTGATGGATGACTTTTGCAGAGAAAAAGGTATTAAGAGGGATTTTAGTGTAGCTAGAACCCCTTAGAAAAATGGTGTAGCTGAGAGAAAGAATAGGACTCTTATAGAGGCTGCTAGGACAATGTTAGCTGACTCTAAGCTACCAGTTTCATTTTGGGCTGAAGCAGTTAGCACTGGTTGTTATGGGTTGAATAGGGTTTTAGTTGTGCAACCTCACAATAAGACTGCTTATGAGCTTCTTAGAGGTAGAACCCCTGCTTTAAGCTTCATGAGACCTTTTGGTTGTCATGTTACTATCCTTAATACCAAAGACCAACTAGGAAAGTTTGATGGGAAATCTGAGGAAGGTTTCTTTGTTGGTTATTCTCTACACAGTAAGGCTTTTAGGGTATACAATACAAGCACCAAGCATGTAGTAGAAAATCTGTACATAGAATTTTTGGAGAATAAACCAAATGTTGCAGGTGTAGGTCCAGATTGGATCTTTGATATTGACAGTCTTTCAGATTCCATGAATTATGTACCTGTTACAGGTACAAATACTAACAATGATGCAAGTTCAGAGGAGGAAGATGATGATTGCATTTTCATACCTGTCATGGAAGAAAGTCCTGTGAATGAGTCTTCAACAAAGAAAGAGGATATTCCTTCATCAAGTGGTGTAGACAAAGAGAAAGATGCTGCTGAAACAAGTGGTCAGAATGGTAAAGAAGCTGAAAATCCAACGAGCAGTTCCAATGGAGTTAGTACTGCTCAACCACAAGTTCCAACTGCTGAGCAAAATAGTGATGCTGCTGGACCAAGTCAACCTCATCTTGATTCACCAGTTGATACTGCTTCTCAAGCTGATGAGTTTGATTTCTTTGGAGATGGTTTGCAAAACATGCCTACCAGCTATGCAACTCCTTCTACTCCCCATACTATTGTACATAGGAATCATCCACTTACCAATATCATAGGAGATGTACAATCTGGAGTCAAGACCAGAAGGCAAATTCAAGACCCAGATCATTATGGATTTCTCAGTGTGGTTTATGAAGAGAAACATCATGAAAATTAGCATGAGTGTATGTTTGTATGTTTTCTATCTCAGGTTGAACCCAAGAATGTGTTAAAGGCTTTAGAATCATCAAGTTGGGTTGAAGCTATGCAAGAAGAGCTACTTCAATTCAAAATTCAAACTGTTTGGGTTCTGGTTGATCTGCCAAAGGGAATGAGAGTGATTGGTACAAAGTGGGTATTCAGGAACAAGAAGGATGAGAGGGGCATTATGTTAAAGAACAAAGCAAGATTGGTTGCTCAAGGCTATACTCCGGAGGAGGGTATAGATTATGAGGAAGTTTTTGCTCCAGTTGCCAGGATTGAAGCAATAAGATTATTTCTTGCTTATGCTTCATTTATGGGGTTTATGGTCTATCAAATGGATGTGAAAAGTGCATTTCTGTATGGTACTATTGATGAAGAGGTTTATGTTTCACAACCTCCAGGTTTTATAGATCAAGAGCATCCTGACAAGGTTTATAAGGTGATGAAAGCTCTATATGGATTGCATCAGGCTCCAAGAGCTTGGTATGAAACTCTTGCTAAATATCTTCTGAAGAATGGGTTTCATAGAGGGAAAATTGATCAAACTCTTTTTATTAAAAAGGACAAGGGTGATATTCTACTGGTTCAAGTCTATGTAGATGACATCATTTTTGGTTCTACAAAGAAACAGATGTGTAAGGAGTTTGAAAAGCTGATGAAAGACCAATTTCAGATGAGTTCTATGGGAGAACTTACCTTCTTTCTAGGTCTTCAAGTACAGCAAAAGTCAGATGGTATATTTATCTCTCAGGATAAAAATGTTGGTGAAATATTAAGGAAATTTCAATTTACAGATGCCAAAGTTGCTAGCACACCAATTGACAAGGAGACACATTTGTTATTAAAGGATCACAGTGGTGAAGATGTGGATATGCACATGTATAGATATATGATTGGGTCTCTGATGTATCTTACATCATCTAGGCCTGACATTATGTTTGCTGTTTTTGCCTGTGCAAGATTCCAAGTAAATCCTAAAGTGTATCATCTCACAGTAGTAAAAAGAATCTTCAGATACCTTAAAGGTCAGCCTAACTTGAGGCTATGGTATCCTAAAGAGTCTGCATTTGATCTTGTTGCATTCTCTGATTCTGATTATGCTGGTGCTAGCATGGATAGAAAATCTACAACAGGTGGTTGTCAGTTCTTAGGTCGAAGATTAATCTCTTGGCAGTGTAAGAAGCAGACTATGGTAGCCATATCTACTACTGAAGCAGAATATGTGGCAGCTGCAAGTTGTTGTGCTCAAGTTCTATGGATTCAAAGCCAGATGCTTGATTATGGGTACAATTTCTTAAACACAATTATACATATAGACAATAACAGTACAATGTGTATCATTAAGAATCCAGTTCAACATTCAAAAACTAAACATATTGAAATTAGACATCATTTTATAAGAGACTGTGCTGAAAAGAAGTTAATACAAGTTGTTAAAATACACACTGATAACAACTTTGCTGATCTCTTAACAAAAGGTTTTGATGTAAGTCAATTTCAGTACTTGGTAACAGGTATTGGAATGCTTAATCCTTCAAAAGATTAATGTCTAAATATTTTTGGATTTTGTACTGTTAGTTGTGCTATTTGTATAGTTGAGACTGCTTGAATATTTTTAGTACTGCTTGTGAATTTGTTAGTCAATTGTGATAACTGTTAAAAGAGAATATTGTGTATTGTGTTTTCTTTGGTTTTGGACTAACATTTCAGGATAAGAAAAGCTTTTTGCTTTGGATTGTGCTTTGAAAGTATGGTGGTTTGGATTGTCAAGTGTGAATGCTTGTCACACAACAAATGATAATTGATTCACCATGTCTAATCAACATAAGATTCAACTAGTCTAGATCAAACGGTTTCTGGTAAAGACTACTCAAATCCGTTTATGGTTGACAGTTTACCAAAAACTGGTTGGTTATCAACTCACCAAATCTCTGAGTGAAGAGTTGGCTAGTCCATAGCAAACAGCTATTGGTAAAGACAAGTCAAATCCGTTAATAGCTGATAGTTTGCTAAAAACTATAAGTGGACAAAAATGTTTTCGAATCCACATTAAAATTAAAAATTGATTTTATCTCTGAAAACTTTTTGCTAAACAGTTAGTACTGCTGGGTTAACAGTCTGAACTGCTCGCTTCACCAGTTTGTACTGATTGTTCAAAACTTAGTTCGTACTGAGTTTATGCTCTGTGATACACCTCTCTCAGAAGGTAATACATCTGGAAGTGTTGAGAGCAGTTTGAAACTACACAACTGAATTGATAGTAACTTGTACAAATGGTCTTATTGGATGCTGAGCTTGGATAATATATGTTCTAGTTCATCTGATGGTGAGGATTCTTCCAAACAGGGGAGGATTAAAGTTGTTCTAGTTGCTGTTAAAGATTATGAAATTCAGGGGAGGAATTAAGAGTCAGAGATGAATTATAATGAAGAACACAAAAGTCTATTCATTAACGATGATTCATTACAAACGAGCTTCACAGGTGAAA
Organism: Artemisia tridentata subsp. tridentata; assembly: GCA_021014915.2. Taxonomy (NCBI): domain Eukaryota; kingdom Viridiplantae; phylum Streptophyta; class Magnoliopsida; order Asterales; family Asteraceae; genus Artemisia; species Artemisia tridentata. The sequence goes on along the minus strand of CP139506.1, from coordinate 17,779,235 downwards.
AACCAACAAAACCTACCAACAAAACAAACAACCTACACAAACCAACAAAACAACCTACACAACACAAACACAACACAACTACCAGTACTACTGTTCTTGGAGATGGAATTTGCTTCTTCTCAGGCTTCTTCTTTGGAACAGGGATCTTCACTGATGATGCAGCTTTTTCAAATTCTTTTGTTAGTAAGGTTGATAGTTTTTGAAGATCATCATCGTCAGACGAGTCAGACGAAGGGGAGGATGAATCATCCACATAAGGAGGAAGTTCATCTGTTGAAGGTTCATCGGACGAGGTTATTTCAGCCTTTTTCTTTGAAAGATTAACTCTTGAAGTTGAAGAATAGTTTGGTGGAAAATAGTTTTTCCAACCTGAACTTTCAGAATCTGAAGAAGAGTCAGATGAGATTTCTATGATGTTTGGTGGAGAAGAATTCATTGTGATTGAAGAGTTAAAGATTTGTGTTGAAGATTTTGTGTGGATATGTGAGTTTTTATAGAGTTAATGAAGGATTAATGACATTCAATGCGTGGTTGATATGAAGAATTAACTCTTGGGTTGGTATAAGGAATTAATTCCTTGATGGAATTAAATTAATTTTGGTAATTTTTGAAGAGTTGACCAAAAGAGTATGATATGTGAAGATAATTCCCAAAGTGTTTGAAAGAATCCACCCCATCAACGTAATCAGATGTTTAATTCAAGAAACTTATTGATTTACATCGAAATCATAAGTTTAGGGGAGGATTGTTGGGAATTAAACTTAAGCAGTTAGTACGGTTGAAGTATACAAGAACAGTTAGGACTGCTGATGGAAGAACAGTTAGGACTGCTGATGGAAGAACAGTTAGGACTGCTTAAGAGATCAAGGTGAAACCGTGTGAAGATAAATATAGAAATGATATGGTATATATCTTATTTGTATAGAATGATTCGGTTAGATGTTTTACTTGTATAAGACTCTTTGCATTATAAAAAGAGATCCTTAGATTAGGGTTCAGAGATCGAATACATCTAATACCTAATATCCTTCACGTTCATATTGTAATCGTTTGATATATTGAAGTGATAGTTTGGTTGATATTGTTTGTTCTTATTGTCTTACTTAATTAATCACCAAACACAAACTCATATTCTTTTAAGTACTTGGTAGTAAATTCCGCGTGCTATCAAGTATATACTCAAAGTATCCCCAACACAACGTGTGTGTTTAGATCCGGTCAAAAATATTACAAGTTGTTGAGGTAGCGTGTCTGACAATTACAAACAGTAATTGTCATTTCCAAGAACCAATAGGAATAGGCTAATAAGACTTTGAGAGTTGTTGGCTGACACTCCATGACTTTTAGCCGCAACAGGGAAGGTTGGTGTCTGACAAGATAAGAGTGTTTGGTCTGACACTCTTATCTTCTCAGATCCTTCCCTTTTGTTCCCGCCTATTCTTCAGGCATTGGTTCCTCAGTCTTCAATCACTTTATTGTTGTTGAGGAGACTGGGTTTCAGTGAGTTCTTGTCCAACACTCACTGAACCATCATCTTCTTCTTTGGCTTAAGTCCTACTCAGGGAGTACCACCTTCCTGAGAGTGAGTCCTTTATTGAACTCGCCTTAAGCATCCTGAAGATGACTCACTGAGAGGCTGTTCTCTCAGTGACTTGAATTGTTCTCGGTTTAGCAAACACTTAGCTTAATTTGTGTTCAAATCCTGTTTAAGATAATTGGATGTTTTACGAACCCAACAATCTCCCCCTATTTGGATATAAATTATGCCTAAGTGTTTTGATCAGTATGAGTGAGCTAAAGTCTTCTGCTCATACTGAATGTACTAGAAAATAAATAAGGACATTGATATAACAAAACATTTATGAATTTATTCATATCATTACAAGTCCTATCATTCTAAGTACAAAATACTCAAGGTTCCTGAACGAGACCCATGAGTTCTAGTTTAGCCTTCTTTGACATCAACAACTCTTTATCAGGTCGTTCCTTCATCATTTGATCCATCAACCTGACAAACTCCTCATTATCAGGACTCCTGATATTAAGCGCCATCAGTTTGTAGGCAAGGAGTGTTGTTGTTTCCACTTTGTCAATGTTAGAGACTCTTTGAAAGGCTTCCTGACCAAATTCATCCACAAAGAAGATACCATACTCAGGTTCCTTGATGACCAGGTTGGGACGGAACTTGACTCCCTGAGGAGTAATCCTGTTGCGGTGATGTGCAGCTATGTATTGTTCAGGTTCAAGAGCCACAGCTTTTCTTTTCTTCCCGGTCTTCTGAGTAAGTTCAGGGATAGCCAGTCCCTGAGAAGCAAGTGCCCTATCATGGTCAATTCCGAGACTCTTGGCCACTCTTGCGAGTTCCTCATACTTGGCACTCAGAGACTTGATAAGGTTTGGGGCATTCTTGCTTGAGGTTTTCTTCCTTAGGATGGGCATCATCATATCCCATTCTCTTAACCCATAGTCTGAAAATTTGATTGTTGGAAGGTGTTCAGACTTTCTTGGACCTCTATGTATCGTTATGCTCAGGGATTTTGTGTTATGAATGGAGATGTCAGTGATTGTGCCTTCATCCTTGGTTTTGGTCATGTGCCATACGTACCTCTCATATATCCTCTGCCTTTTTACTTCCTTATGTTTGGCTTGTTTGTTGTGTTCCTTAAGGAGTTCAGCCTGAAGCTTGAGAAACTCATCCCCTTTGATGTCCTTTTTGTCAGACTCCTTGATCACTTCTTTGGCAACCTTAGAAATTACAGACCTGTTGAGTTCCTGCTCTTTCTCTTGGTCCTTCCTGAGATCTTCTTGGTGTAAGATTTCAGCAAGTTCTTCCTGAGTTACAAAGACCCTTCTCCCATCCTCTAAATCAACATAGAACGGTGCATCAGGATGTGCACGTCTTTCAGTTGAAGCCTTGACTAAGCGTGCTTCAGGAGGAGGGTTTGTTTCAGTCACCATGATTTTCTTCCCTTTGTCAACGGGAGGAGGTTGACTGGTGGATGTCTTAGGGACAGTTTCCAAAGCAGAAGTAGCATCAGGGATCGGAGGATCATCATTTTTCTCCCCCTCAGCAGATGGTGGAACTACAGTGGAGACACCTGCTGACTGAGGAGTTGGAGGAGCATGAGAGGCCTGAAGAATAGATAGGATGTCTGAGACCATAGACTTTGTCTCAGAAGTCTCATTCTTCACGGCACTTAATTCGGCAGCCATTTCATTTTGGTGGGTGGTGAGTTCAGTGACTTGGGTGGTGTAGTGGGTGACCAGCTCATTATGTGTTTGTTGAGAGCTGCTCAAAGGCTGAAGAGATTCGGATCAGGTGCTCCTTGGATGCAATAATAGCCTGATGAATGGACTCTTGCTGTGTCCTTAGACCTTGAAGATCTACCCCCTGAAGGAGCTTTAGAAGCTCAGTAATACTGGTGGAGGTGGATGCCTGAGAGGCCAAGTATGCATCCAGTCTTTTGACAAAGGTGGGATCATCTGTAAGATGTTCTTGGACTGATTCAATAGCCTTGAGGATGTTGGGGAGTTCCTGATGCTGTCCAGTGGCTATTTCATCTACAGATTTGTTCAGGTCGCCAAGTTATTTATCAGTGAGGTTGGCGGCCTGATCCGTGGTAAAACTTATATATAAGTATTATGCAATTACGGATACGCGTGAATAAAGACAAATTAACCCTTTAGGAAAAAGGCTAACTTGCAAAAACTCACGTTGTTGTGTGTAGTGTGAAACCAGGTAAGTGATCACCCAGATCGTTTCCCAACGAGGTGTGAATGGGCAATTGTTTGAAGCTTGGAATTAGAGTGATTGATGAATAGATATGAGATTTTTGATTTTTTATAATTCTATTGACAAATGAGAAACAAATTCTCACTGAAATATTAAGGTTTAAACAATTTAACCTAAAAACGTGAATCGAGGATTCTAAAAACGGGCTAATAACTGAAATTTTAGGAAATTTAATCTTACAAGTGCAAAATTATTTTTCTTAAATCCTAAATATTAAAAGAAAATTTTAGAAATTAAAATTATATTTTTCTGGCTTTTATTTGATTTTTTATGAATTAATTACTATTATAAACTAATTAAAAGGATTAAAAATAGCAAATGACTTAGGAAAAATCTGAAAAATTCAGGTTAAGTCTAAAATAATATTATAAGTCTAGGAGAAATAAAATTACAAGTTATCTAAACCCTAATAAGCAGTTGGGCTAATAAGCAGTTTGGGGATAAGCCCAAAAATAAGCTAAAAAGCTCAAAAATTTACCAAAGGCTCAGGACTAGTTTAAACACTTTAATCAAGCATGAAACAACTTAATATGATCAAATAAGCACAAGAAATTAAGCTGATAAGTAGTTTAACAGTTGCAAAACTTATGCAGAAAAATCAGGAAAATGGCCAAATTGAAGAGCAGATTAAGCCCTCAAATAAGCAGAAAAGTGGAAGATTAAGGGGGCAAAAGTTTGCTAGTACTACTGGCTTCACAAAAACACTAAAAGCCCCAATTTTTACACCCCAATTGAACTCCAATTAAGCACAAGTTCAGATGCTCTAAGAACATAAAAACTGATGCAGAATTTGATCAGGGTAAATGGGCTTATTGCAGACTAATTTTAAGATAGGAAATAAGGTGAAAAGTGGAATACCAGATTATAAGCTAAAAACTAGTACTATGAGCTATATGTAAACTGAATGTCAGGCAATAAGAACAGAAGATTAAGTAGTTAGAAAGCTGAGATCAACAACTATAAATATGGTGTTCTGCTGTGTATGCAGAGTTGTGCAGAAGGCACAAAACAAAAAGGGACCAAACTAGGCTATTATGAATACACTTATATGATCATAAGGAACACAGAAATGAAAATAAAAAGGGTCAAATAAGCTTCTAGCTTATTTTGGCCTATATGGACTATTTAAGGACTGAAATTACCACAGCCCATTCAAAAGTACTAATTCTATCTATACTGGTAATTTGAACTCAGAAACAGCTTATAAGGACTGTATTAAGCTTGATTGAAATTGAGCTTATGGCATTTGAACAGTAAAAAGCTATTTAACATATTTGAGCCAAACAGCCCTTATAAGGGAACTGTTTTGCTTTTTAACTAGCAAACTCTTATTTAACTTAATATTTCTGGAAATTAATGATTAGTTAACTTATATTAACTATATTAAGCAACTTTTTAAATATGAATAAGCAGAATAATAAGTTATACTATTTTTAGCTATTTTTGGCTTTTTAAGTGATTATTAAGTAAACTTAAGAAATGACTAATTAGGACATGTATAACTGATGAAATACAACTAGAAACTATTAATAAGCATAAATATATGACAATAAGCTATAAATAAGCAGTAGTACAGTAAAATGGAGATAATAAAAAAAACTGAAAATTACTTACAACTGAATGGTTAAGAAACAGGATAGAACTAGATCAGAACTGAGCTTGGTTTGTCACTTACCAAGTTTAGACCCCATTCCAGCTTAATTACCTCAGCTTAACTCCTCCCAATTGCTTATTTGCTTGAAATGTTGACTTTAGTTGACTTTTTGGTTTTTCTTGAAATGGAACTGAATTAAACTAATACAAGTTTATAAAAAGCTATGAGCAGCTTATATAAGCTTATATAAATGGGATAAGGGATTATTTAACAGCTAATGACATTGATTCAAATTACAGGAAACACTTGAACTTATATTTAAAATCAAGATTGAGTACAAAGCTTGAGAACATACAGATAACTGAGCTAGATTAAACTAGAATTACAACTGAAACTAGGTTTGAAACTGAAATAAACATTTAGCTACTTTCTACACTACTGATGGTCTTAAACTACTGACAACTTCTTCTCTGTGTCTTCTGGTCTTTAAATAGCACTCTTAGAAGCTTCTGTGATCAAAACCGACTAAATCCCACCATTGGATAAGCTTTGAATCAATCTCATTCGTTTATTGCAATTTTGGCGGGAAAAAGTCCATGTGGGTAAAACTGCACTTGGTCCTGATTAGTGATGGGAACAAGCATTAAATGACCTTGGCTTGTTAGGTGGAGTGTTGAGAAGAAGCTAGGAGGGGGTGGATGTGTCAGAGAAACCTGTGGGTAAGGTGGTATGGTTTGGCGGGGTGGTTAAGGAAGAAGAAAAGTTTGACTTTTCTGGTTTATTGGTTTGACCCTGATATTTAGCTAATAAGGTTGGGTCGGGTTGTAGGGTTTATTTGGTGGGCTTGGGTTAATGGTGTGGGCTGGGTTAAAAGTGTATTGGGTTTAATTATTGCTGGGTTTAGTATTGGGATTGGGTTTTAGTTTAAATCCGGTTTTATGTAGTTTAAAGTTTAAAGGTTTAAACTTTAGGGACCATTTGTGTAATTTCTGGATTTTTGAGGGGTGGAAATGAAACTTATTCAAAGTTATAAGAAGGGTCATTCTTGCTATAGATGAATAGTACAAGGACCATAGATGTAAGTTTTCCACTTTTGAATACCAGGGACTATTTCTGCCAACTTATGAAACTTCAGGGACTGAAACTGCCAATTTTGTAAACTTTGCTTGTTTTTCACCTGTTTTCAATCCTTTTGTTCCTGAATCATATAAAAACACATTCTATGGATATTTGTAGCATTATGTGACTTTTCAAAGTGTTTTTGGCTGTTTTTGCAGTTTAAATGGAAATAAAATGATGAGTATTTAGACACTCATCACGGCCTGAAGAATCTTTGCCTGAGATTCTTCTACAGAAGCCCTGAAGTCGGCATAGGAGGCTGCCACTTAAGTGTGCTTATCCCATTGCTCATCCGTAAGTATATTGTAAAGACCTTCGTTGGCTTTGCGAAGGAATTTGGCCATTTGCCTTTCAGAAGCCGGACGAGCATTGTCATACTTTTGCAACCACTTAGGAGTGGCTGAAGCACCTGATGATGATGATGAGGTTGATGGGGAACTGGGTGGTTGATCCTCAGGAGGAGGAGAAGAATGTTGTTGCTCAGAGGGCTGAGGAGGGCTTAATTGACTCTCTATTTCCTCCTCAGCATCAAGGATATCATCATCACCAAAATCAATCTCCTCCTCTGACTCATCAGCTAACAAATTTTCATAGTCAGCCAGAGAAGGAGCCTTCAGGATATCCGGCTCCCCCTCAGAAGAGGGCTCACCTTCGTTGGGGCCAGGTTCTGACTCTTTTGTCATAATAACTAGTGGGGTTTGACCAGCCTGACTAGTCATAATAACTGGGGGGGTTACCCAGCCTGACTTTTAGGGTCAGTTCCTGAGAGAACAAAAGTGCCTGAGATGCCTGAGGTGGGTTTGGGTTTCGTATCGGCGGGTGGTTTATATCCCTCCGAGTCTTTGTCCCCCTGAGCCCCTTCATCCACTGATGGGTGTTTTCCAGTGGAATCATGAGGCACTCCTTGTGAAGATGTATGGACCTCCTTCCCATCAGGATTGGTCTGTCCTTTTGGGGATTTAGGGTCCTGAACTCCCTGAGACTCTGAGTGTGATTTCTCAGAGACGTTAGCGGGATGTGAGTGGGTGTGGGTCCCCTTCTCAGTGGAGTAGTGCTGCCCCACTGAGGATATAGAACCCTGTACTCCCTCAGGCTCTGATTGTGATTTATCAGTGCCTTCATTAGGATGTGAATGGGTGGATGTTCCTGATCCCTCTGACTTGTTTATGTCAAAGGAAACATGCGGAAAGGGTATGTCCGAGGACACTGAGGATGATTTCCCAGTGACCTCCGTTGACAGTTGTTTTGTAGTCAGAAGGGTCTCTGCAATGGGTGTCTCAGAGGTCTGGGCCACAATGTTAAGGGTGCCTGAGGCAACAGTCTCAGTGACGAGTGGTTTAGGTCTAACCACCTTACTGGACTGTCCCCCTTTCTTCTTCTTCACCTTCTTGGTTGGTGAAGGTACTGGGGAGCTAGCATTCTCACCCTGAATGACTACTAACATGTAGTTGGTCAGGGCGGTGGGTTGTGCCTCAGTGATGTCACTACTAAAATTGGTCTTATGCAAGACGTCAGGTTTTATACCTTGATCGTCAGACCTTAAGTAGTCAGAACCAAGAAGGTCCTGAAGCGCACAGGAAATGAACCTAGGATAAGACATATGTCTTTGCCTATGTTTCCCTGAGAGCTTGGCAATGAGGTCTCGGAAGATTATACCTCTGATATCAATTTTTCTACCCTCCAAGAGATTGAACATCATCATTTGCTGTGATGAGTTCACTTGCTTAGTGGAGGATTTATTCCCTCCTAGGACTTGAATGACAAATGTCATCATGAGTCTCCAGATGGGGTGAAACCATGTCTTCACTATGGGAGCCTTTTCTAACAATGCTTCAGGAGACAAAGTGGGACGCTTAGCGTCATGAGGCCCAAGGAATAGCATTTCTGCTTTAATTTCCTGGTCATTAGGGTTTGCCTCAAAGGTTTGGGCGAAATCAAGACCAGTGGCCTTGAGAAAGGTCTTGTAGTCTAGTGATGAACTCAAATAAGTACATTTTATTATCATCATTTATCCTATTTATTTGACTTGTTTTATTATATTATCTATGAGAATCGATACATTAATATTTACTTTAGTAATTCTCAGGTAAAAACAAGCATTATGTGAAACTTGGCGATTTTGGACTAATTATGGAGCAAAACAAGCAAGATGTCAAAAGCCTACTGAAATCCAGAAGATCAAGCTCGTTCTACTTCAGATACGCCGCATTATACTTCTAACTTACGGCGTATCACTATCAAGATTTCACAAGATACAATCCAAGTACATGCGCCGCATACAAAGATCAAGATACGCCGCATCTGAAGACGGTGTACGAATATTCCAGAATATATTAATCTTGGACCCCACGCAAAGTTAAGTTAATGCGCCGCATCTATCAACTCTATGCGCCGCATCGATCCCTCATGCAGAAACTATAAATACCCCAAGACCAGACGAATTTCAAGAGCTCAGTTTTAGACCGAAGTGAAGAAATAACCCTAGAGCCGAATTCAGACGACCAAGCAGCACAAGACACACCTAAACGAAGATACAAGAGCTGTAAGAAGGTCCTGCATGTATTCAATTCATTAAGTAGTTTTGTTTTATTGTATTAGTACACTTTAATTCATCAGGATTGATGGGCTTGTGTCATGTGACTACGGAAAATCATGCACTCCCCTTAATATTGCTTTCCCATTAATTAAAGTTTATATGTTGATGTCTTTGGTGACTTTTATTAGTGCATTGATAACCTCTGTGTCTAGCTGAGTCTTGCTTGGGTCGCCATGCCCCTTCCTCGCCTATTTATTAGAGACACTTAAATGAATAGGATAGACATAAGTAATCATTAAGGGTTTACTCGCCGATAAGATTAGAGCCAACGAGAAAGGTTTAATTATATACACTTCATATAAAACTAGCAATAAAACAAGTGACAAGCTACTTAATTATCAGGACAGGTCTTCTTATTGTCTCGAGTATCTATCTATGTACGTGTGTGCTAATCGCTGATTCGTGCTCATTAGTTTAGTTTACTATTTAATCATAACCAAACCGTGCCAGTCTCTCAGGCTGAACCCCCTTGCGTTAGATTAGGTTGTATAGCTAACTTAGGATATTAAAATACTGATTAGAATAACTAGATAATACGTTCCACTCTTAGTGATCGACACTCTACTTACCATTATATTCATACTGACCGGGTACACTGCTCGTTAAGTGTTTGTGTTAATGATAAGTCAGCTAAATATAAATTTAAAACTTGAGTAGGCATTAATACTGCTAAACCGCAATGACACACGCGCGCATCATCTAGGGAGAGGGGTTTCTTCCCATTCATCACAGTGAATGTGATGATTGATTCTCTGGTGTCCTTAGGGCTAGTAGCCGTTGCGGTACACCAGAACTCCCTAAGATAGTCATGATAATTGACTGATGGGGTTTTGGTAAAAGCTGTGGCAAGGAAGCAGTTATGTAAATACTTAACCACATCCTTGTACCCATCATATTGTTGGGGATAGTGGAAATTTCCAACCACGTTGTTTTTGGTCATATCCACGCCCTCCATTGGGAAATTCACATTTGGGGCGAGGCTGATAGCATTAGAAGATGCCATTTTTGTGTTTGGTTGGACAAATGGACTGGGTTTCTAATTGCTATGAACACACACAGAGTTTTGAGAGATAAAATGGGCAGAGCTTAGCTTAGATTTTTAAAATGCGTGTGTGTGTTTGCTTTGGTTGGGGTATTTATAGGATAGTGGAGATGGGGTTATTTTTGACATTTGAGCGGTTTTATTTAATCAAAATATAATTTTTGGAAATTATTTTGAATAAAATGTTAAAGATCCGCATTAAATGCCACCACTCCACTTTTCCTCTTTTTTTCGCAACTGGCAGGGTGAACAGTTGAGCAGTTTCTACAAAAGGAGAAGTTGCAGAGTCTCCATCATCACACAGTGTATTGTGTGAGAGAGGGCATTGAATGCCAAGTTGGGAAGTGGGGGCCCATGAGGTGTATGCCAGAAAGGCAAAGGAACAAATATTCTTATATTTAATAAGAATCCAGTTACCAACCTCGGAAATTTACTAATTAGATACCTAGAGCATTTAAGTTAGTATTGAATGTCCTTTTCAGGGCCCTGAATGACTTTTCATTCAGTGATGGTTTTTCAGGGACTTAGGATTAGTCACTGATGATTCAGGAATATGGAAAGATTCCTGAGCTACGAGGATTCAGGAACTTGGGTTTAGTTCCTGAACCCTAAAGATTTCAGGAACTTGGGTTTAGTTCCTGAGATTGAGGATTCAGTGATTTTTTTTCTCTGATGTACACATTGAGTCAGGGACCTGAGGTTTTAAGAATTTACACTTCAGTTGGAAGGATTCAATCAGTGGACTGATTCTCGATATCCAACATTCCTAATTCAGCTTTCAATCTTGTGAAAGTTGGTTCATCCAAAGGTTTGGTGAAGATATCAGCTAACTGATATTCAGTAGGGATGAAGTGTAATTCAATGTCACCATTCATGACATGGTCCCTGATGAAATGATATCTAATATCAATGTGTTTTGTTCTCTGATGAAGAACAGGGTTGTTTGAGATTGCAATTGCACTTGTGTTATCACAAAAGATGGGTGCCATCTTATACTGAATTCCATAGTCACTGAGTTGACTTTTCATCCAGAGTACATTTGCACAACAACTAGCTGCTGCAACATATTCAGCCTCAGCTGAGGACAAGGCAACTGATTGTTGCTTCTTAGCACTCCAACAGACTAGTTTCCCACCAAGAATTTGGCAAGAGCCTGAGGTGCTTTTTCTGTCCATGTTGCATCCAGCATAGTCAGAGTCTGAGTATCCTTTAAGATCAAGGCCTGAGCATTTTGGATAATATAATCCAAGGTTTGGAGTACCTTTCAGGTACCTGAATATCCTTTTCACAGCTGTGATGTGTGATTCTTTTGGGTCAGATTGATATCTGGCACATAGACATACTGAGAATTGAATATCAGGCCTTGATGCAAGTAGATACATCAGTGATCCTATCATTCCTCTAAAGAGAGTTTGATTTACTGGTTTACCAGTGAGATCAGGACCAAGGTTGTTTGGGGGAACCATGGGAGTCTTGACTGAGGCACAGTCACTGAGTTCATACTTTTTTAGTAGGTTCTTAACATACTTCTCTTGACTGATAGTGGTTCCTTTATCAGTCTGCTTGATCTGAAGACCAAGGAAGTAGGTTAATTCTCCCATCATGCTCATTTCAAATTGCTTAGCCATTAGTTTTTCAAGTTGTTTGCAAAGCTTGTAACTTGTTGAGCCAAAGATGATGTCATCAACATACACGTGTACTAGTATGACATCAGTATTTGTCTTATAGATAAACAATGTGTTGTCTATCTTGCCTTTGACAAATTTGTTTTAAATCAGAAAGGATGAAAGAGTTTCATACCATGCCCTGGGAGCTTGTTTCAGTCCATAAAGGGCTTTATTAAGCTTACAGACATGATCAGGAAACTCATGGCTTTCAAATCCAGGAGGTTGCTGAACATAAACTTCTTCTTTCAGTGAACCATTTAAGAATGCACTTTTAACATCCATTTGATACACCTTGAAGTTCATGTATGTAGCAAAAGCAAGGAAGATCCTGATGGCTTCCATCCTTGCTACTGGTGCAAATGTTTCTTCATAGTCAATGCCTACTTGTTGATTATAGCCTTTGGCTACAAGTCTGGCTTTGTTTTTAATGACTATGCCATTTTCATCAGTTTTGCTTTTGAAAACCCATTTCATGCCAATGACTGAGACATTCTCAGGACATTTGACCAAGGTCATTACCTTGTTTCTGTCAAATTGTTCCAGTTCATCATGCATGGCCTGAACCCAACTTGGATTTGTAAGTGCTTCTTTAACACTTTTGGGTTCAATTACGGAAATGAAGTACACAAATAGGCATTCATTGGCTGAGGCTGCTCTTAGACTAGCAGCCATGCTTCTGGTGAGCATGCCTTCAGTAGGCTCTCCAATAATATTGACAAGTTCAATGTCTTGAGACCTAGTCCAACTTACCTGAGGTCCTGGATACTGATTTGAACTTGTGGAGGCCTGATTGGGTGGAGGGGTTGGTTCTGGAGTTGACACATGATCATTGATTGGATCTTGAGTGTCTACCTGATCACTGAGATTGTTTGGTTCTTGAGCATTTTGAATAGACTGATTAATTTCATCAGTGTTTGCATGTGCCTCAACAAACTCAGAGATGGTTGGGTTAGGTAGGTTGTGAGGGAGTATGTAATAGGAGATGTTAGCATCATCTTGATACTGAGAGGAAGGATTGTTTTCAGGAAGATATTCATCAGGAGGATATCTTGAAGAGTTATCAATTCCTATCTCTTCTACTGAGGCAGTTAAGAACCTGATTGCATCAGAGCTCTCATCAAAGGTAACATGAAATGTTTCCTCAGTCTGCTGTCTCCTTGTGTTGAACACTCTGAAGGCTTTTGAGACAAGTGAGTATCCCAGGAAGTATCCATCATCAGCTTTTGCATCAAATTTCCCTAAGTGATCCTTGTGATTATGAATAAACACAGGACACCCAAAGACATGAAAGTAGCTGATGTCAGGTATTCTTCCTTTGAATAACTCATATGGGGTTTTCCCATGTCTCTTGACAATGATGGATCTGTTTTGTGTATAACAGGCAGTTTTGACTGCATCAGTCCAAAAATGTTTGGAAAGGACTGATCCACATAGCATTGTCCTAGCAGCTTCAATGAGTGTTCTATTTTTCCTTTCAGCAACACCATTTTGTTCAGGTGTGTATGGAGAGGAAAAGTTTTGGGAAATACCTTTCTCATCACAGAAACATTCAAGTTCATAATTTTTGAACTCAGTCCCATTGTCAGTTCTAATCTGTTTGACCTTAATGTCATTTTGATTTTCAATGTTCCTGACAAAGGACATGATTGTTTCAGCTGCCTGACTCTTTTTGATCAGGAAGAATACCCAAGTGGAGAAGATGTAGGCAGTTCCTGATGGAAAAGTTGGTTTTGGTTTTAAAGGATGCTCTGTGATGTTTACCTTTTTCACAAGCTGAGCATGGTTTATCCTTTGAAAACACAAGTGATGGTAAGCCAAGGACCTTGTTTTGTTTTACAAGATTGTTTATGTTTTTAAAGTTCAGGTGGGTGAGTCTCTTATGCCAAAGCCAGTTGAGTGTATCAGTGGCCTTAGCAAAGAGACAAGTTCCATCCTGAGTTAGACTGGACATGTCTAATACATAAACATCTTGTCTTCTTGGTGCAATGAGGACAATTTCCTTATTTGCATTGAAGATGGTTCCTTGCTTATCATCAAACTGAACTATGTATTTTGCATCACATAGTTGACTGACACTAATCAGATTGTACTTAAGACCATTTACATAAGCTATCCTAGTAAAGACAATACCATTGTAGTTTACTGAACCATAACCTTAAGTGAGACATGATGAATTATCAGCAAATATCACTTTGGTTCCTGGTTCTTCCACATATTTGTGCAGACACTCCTTAACACCAGTCATGCTCCTTGAACATCCACTGTCTAGATGCCAAACAGGATCCATGGCATGCCTCTGCACAAATAGTAAACTGGGTTAGTTCTTTCTAGGACTCCATTTCATGGAGGGTTTGGTTTTATAGGTCTTTATGAAAGTATTAATCGATTCATGGTCAGAGGTTGAGTGGACTGAGCTACCACATGTTTTGCATTTAGTCGCAGGGGTAGCTTCAGTAGTCTGAGAGAATTGTTTATTCATTCCTCTTCTTGACTGAATGACCCTCTCTTTTCCTCAGGATTTCTAAGTGGAACTTCCACTAGATTCACAGTGTTTGTCAATTTGACAATCCTCAGGATGATGGTCATTGAATCCACACAATGGGCAAGGTGGAAAAGGCTTGGCCTTTTGCTTCTGTTTCTGCTTAGAATCAGAAGGGTAGTTCAAGCACTGAGCTTTAAGTCCTGAAAAGTTTGACATGACTGAGCATTTTTTATGATCAGAGGTCCTGTGATCTTCCTTTTTGCAAATCATGCAATAAAGGACTCTATAGCAATCATCAGTGAGATGATTTGTATAGTTGCATAGTTCACACTTTTTCAGGGGTTTGGTTGGTTTGGGTTTGGTCTTTGAGGAAGCTAGTTTTTGTTCCTTCTTTGATTGAGAAGGTTTTTCAGAAGATGCAATCTTCTCACTTAGCTTCCTGACCATTTCAGTCAACTGATCAATTCTTGGATCAGGACTTTGGGTTGCTACTTCAGAAGGGACTGAAGTTGATGAGTCATCAGTATTTACTGAGACTTCAAGGGGTGGTCTTCTCAGGAGGATTCTACCTTTTCCTGATCTCTCCTTTGGAGAGTGTGGGGAGTAGACCAATGGTGGGAGGTCTGAGCTTGGTGCAGCACCCTGAAGGGTATTTAGTGGAGGGAGTGGAGGAGTTGATTCTGATTCAGGCTCACTGATTGGATCAGAAATATTGAGTTGGTCAAAGAGTCCAAGCATACCTTTCAGAGCCTGACTTTCAGGGAGCAAGATGTTTCCAGTCTCAAAGTTTGGCAACTTACTGACTGGGTTGTCCCTGACAATCCAGTCATTTGACTTGGGTTCCATCTCTTGCTCAAAGGATATGCCAGCTGGAACAAAGGTCATTTCACTGGGACTCTCACTGGAGGTTTCAGTGAGGTGGTCAATTCCTATAGTTATCTTAGGAATTAAGCCCACTGAATCAAAGACCATAGGGTTCTTTTTGGTCCAGCTTTCAATAACAACCTTTTCTTTCTTAAGTTCTGTTTGAAGGGCTTGGTTTTGTTTCAAACTTTCAGTGTTCTGAATTTGTAGAGTAATAGATTCTAATTTGGCTTGTTTTAGTGCAAGCAGTTCATCTCTACATTTATTCAATTCTAACACAATATTGTTATATTTTGAAAACAGGTTAAGCCTTTGTTCCTCAACAAACTTTAGATCAACACAAATATAATTCATGTAAGACTGCCAATCAGAATCATCATCCATAGAAAGTAAAGTATTTACCTTCTTCATGGTGATGTTGACCCACTCTCCATTCCTAGCATGGCTTTTTCCAACAGCCACCTGATCCTCTTCAGAAAGTGCCATAAGTGCACTAACTCTTATTTTCTCATCTGAGGAAACCTCTTCTTCATCCCAATCATATGCTTCAGCTACTAATACCTAGTTCTTTGTCTGAATACATTTGGATGTTTGAGCAGCCTGAGACAATATGGGGTTAGTTTCAAGAAGTACAAGTTTAGCTTTGATTTTCCTATACTTTGTGTCAAAATCCTTTTGACCCTTGTTTTGAAATTGCTGGGTGGACTGAAACATTTTAGGTTGAAACTTGCTAGTTCCTGAGAATTTGTAAGAGGGTTCTGAGATAGTTTTAGAATAACAGTCCCTAGCAAAATGACCCTTTTTACCACATTTAAAGCATTCAGTGGTCTCATTTGCTTTTGGTTTTGTAAAGTTGGACTGATTTCTTTTGATGAAACGTCTTGAACTAGCAAGGAGTGCCCTTTCTTGGAATTCCAAGTTCAAGTCGTTCAGGTACTCCTCACCAGTCCTTTCATCAATTTCATCTTCAGAATCCTCTTGAACATCCTGCACAACACCATTAGAATAGAAAGCAGTTGATATGGGTGTGGAGGTTAAGGCCTTTTTGGACTCAAGAGCTTTTGAGTCAGGGTATCTCCTTGAGATCAAGTTGTCTTCATAGACAAACTTCCCATAAATTTCAGGGAGCTCAAGGGTCTGAATGTGGTTAGCATTCCTCAGGCCTTGTGAGAAGTTGAGCCACTTCTCAGGGAGACTGTTGACAAAGCCAACATTAGTCTCATGCTTAGATAAAGTTACACCATCATTTGATAGCTCATTTATCAAAGTTTTGTATCTGGTGTAGGTCTGAGAGAGACTTTCAGAGTCCTTTGCCCTGAAAGTATTGTACTCAAGTTTAAGGTCCATGACCCTATTTTCCTTGGTATCTGAGGGACCCTCAAAGCTATTTACCAAGTCATCCCAAGTTTGCTTGGCTGTAGAACAGTTGATGACTGATTCCATTATATCGTCAGGAAGACATGATATAAGGATGCTTTTCAGGCGATGGTCCTGATTGACCACCCTTCTTTCATCTATGGTCCATTGAGCTTCAGGCTTAATTAGCCCTGCAACAGTTTTTGGGACAAATGGGCCATCCTTGATACAAGCGATGTAGTAGGGTTCCATCCTAGTTAAATAGCAAATCATACGTTTTTTCCATTTGCTAAATTTGCCAACCTCAAGTCCGGGTGCTACAGCAGAATAGCTGCCACCCTTTTTATCGACTAACTGGGGTACATTAGTATCAGTCATTTTAGGATCTTGGTTTTAAAAACCTAGAGCTCTCTGGGTTTTTGAAAGGTTTTATAAACCAGAGGCCCTGATACCACTTGTTGTTCCCTTAGCACACCGAGTAATAACAATAAGTTAAACTAAGTGAGCTTATGACTGAGATCAATGCAAAGAATATTTCTAACAGTTATAATACGTGAATATAAAAAACATAATATTTTTCAACGTTTAAATTCTTATTAGAAATAATTCCAAGAATCTATTACCCAAGTGTTTTGCGGAACAAACACTTGGGATTGAATAGACAAGGGTTTATGGTGTCTCTTATCGAAACTCAAGTTTTGCTTGAGTGGTAACAATATACCCACTGAGCAATCTCAGTGAGTTGTATACTCTTTGTAGGATAGAAGTTACTTTGTAAAAGTTCTAAGCTTTCAATATACAAAGCACACTTAACTTCTCTCCATCTGATCTATTTATACACAAGTAATCTAAGTTTAAGTGATTAAAATATTACAAGTTGTTGAGGTAGCGTGTCTGACAATTACAAACAGTAATTGTCATTTCCAAGAACCAATAGGAATGGGCTAATAAGACTTTGAGAGTTGTTGGCTGACACTCCATGACTTTTAGCCGCAACAGGGAAGGTTGGTGTCTGACAAGATAAGAGTGTTTGGTCTGACACTCTTATCTTCTCAGATCCTTCCCTTTTGTTCCCGCCTATTCTTCAGGCATTGGTTCCTCAGTCTTCAATCACTTTAATGTTGTTGAGGAGACTGGGGTTCAGTGAGTTCTTGTCTAACACTCACTGAACCATCATCTTCTTCTTTGGCTTAAGTCCTACTCAGGAGTACCGCCTTCCTGAGAGTGAGTCCTTTATTGAACTCGCCTTAAGCATCCTGAAGATGACTCACTGAGAGGCTGTTCTCTCAGTGGCTTGAATTGTTCTCGATTTAGCAAACACTTAGCTTAATTTGTGTTCAAATCCTGTTTAAGATAATTGGGTGTTTTACGAACCCAACAAAGTCCTTATTTGAACAGTACCAAACCTAAGATTTCACTACTTCACATCACAACCTAAAAAAAACTTCAAAACAGCTAAAAACCTTTAACTAACAGCTTATACAAGCTAATTTAGACAAGAACAAACGTTATCAAAGTGCACATGAATAGTTCAGCCTGAAATGACCCATTTTGACATACTAACCCAAACACTCCCTTTGAAACTGAAATGAATTTTTTACACTAAAACAGATGATTTAAACAAAAACTTGAGATGTCAAACTTAAATTACATTGAGTTAAGTGATAAAAAGCAAGTTTCATCAGGTGACAAGTACTGAAATAAGCTAGATTCCAATTAAGCTATTTTTGCTAATTTGAGCTTTTTCAAATGAAAACTAGAACAACTCAGCAAATCCTATTATGTTAACTTGAAATGGTATCCATAAGCACAAATAAGCATAGAATAAGCAGAAGAGCACTGAATAAGCACATGAACAGTAAATTTGACTATTGTTGACCAAACAGGAAAAACTTGAAATTTAATTAAAATAAGATTACAAGGCTGGAAATACAAGGAAAGTTAAATAACAATAAGCTAAAAATACATGTACCTTAATTTTTAAGCTAAATAAAACCTGCCTTTTTAGGCTTACAAACTACCTATTTATACTAAAAATAACTAGGGGTCTTCTCTCCATTTTGTGCTTCTTCTGTGAGATAAAACTGCCTTGGAAACCATTTTGTGCTTCTTGGGATTAAATCCCAGCCGTTGGATTGAGTTGGGATGATCTCAGCCCTTTAAATCACTTTGGCGCCCAAATGGAGTGGTGGATTACCAGCGTGGAGGAGGGGGGAGAAGAAATAATCTTTGGGTTTTGACTTTGGGGTGTTGATGTGTTTTTTTAGGTCTATAATAAACTACCAAGTTTTAAATTTATTTATTGCCGAACTAACCTATAGACTCTAAACACTCACGAGCAGTGTACCCGATCAATGTAGATAGTTTTTAGGTAAGCAAGGGTCGTTCACTAGGAGCGAAGCTAAAGTGATCTAAAGGAATTCTAATTACTAAACTAACTAACCTTGAAAGCAAGTAAATATTTTTTGGGTTTTAGCCTGAGAGGCTATCACGATTTTGTGTGTTTAATTAAACTAAATACGAGAAAATAAATATTAAACTAATTAAAAGCAAATTAAAGATAGATGAAGATAGATAGGAAGAATGGGTTAGCCAAGTCTAATCCATTTTATAGTTATACATGCTTATGTCTACTTGTTTTAATTCATTCAATTGTTTTGTCGCCAATCCGATTATTAATCCTGTCACGATTAAATAACCTACCATCGTGGTGGGAAAGAGGACATGATCATAGTGACTCGTCTAGCATCAATACTAACTTATTGCTTTAAACCATCTAACCTAGTTCGGTATTACACGCTACTAGTCCTATTAGGTTGTAGACACGTTCCGTTTATGCCAAACAATGATTCCTAATAGAGATTCGGGTTAACACGCATATAACTCAACCTAAGCAACCACAATTACAGGTAGTTAAGTCACATCAATTAAAGTTATAAGGATCATAACCTAGTTACATAGACTTCTACTAGTTATAAGCAATAAACGAGTTTTTATCGACAAGCACCCAATCCAATAACAAAGCAAACACATCGAAAAAATCATAAAAACTAATAAAACTTCATAAACATGGCTAACACCTAAGGGTGTTAGCCCATAATCTCAGCAAAAGATAAAGTATACATAAAAATTAAACATAAGAAATCCATAGACAAATTTATTATGCTAACCGAATGATACACAAAGATAAGTATGGAGATGTTCTTCGTCGATCTTCAATGGTGGATGGAGAAGGTGTTGGGGACGATTTGGGGCTGTTCCCAACTGATAATGGTCCTCCAAGGTCGTGCAAGGGCTTTGGTATTTATAGGATTAAGCAAGAGTAGCCTCCAAGTAATTTCCAAAAACATAGTCTGCTGTTCAACCCCGATACGGCGCATCTAAAAGCCCTATGCGCCGCATCTCCTTCAGAATCAAATAGATTTTCTTTTTCTCTTCGCGTGGCCGCTTGAATCAACTAAAACGGAGTCCGGATGAAGATTTTATGACCAAAACAGTGAAGCATCTTCTAGTGTCGACTTGTAATCTTTGACTTCTTCTTTAAGCTTCTAATCTTCACTTGATGTCTCGGTAAGGATTGTATATGGCCAATACGGTGCATCGGATTGGTCCGATGCGGCGTATGAAGGTAACTTCGCGTGGGGTCCAAGATTATTATATTTCAGAATATTCGTACACCGCCTTTAGATGAGGCGTATCTTCTTCAGTATCTTGGATTGTTTCTGGTGAAGTCTTGATAGTGATACGCCGTATGTCAGAAGTATAATGCGGCATATCTGGAGTAGAACAAGCTTGATCTTCTTCGTTGACCAAAGTTTCATATGCGGCGCATGATATAATTACATGCGGCGCATTCTTTAAAGTCAGGCAATGGTCTCAGATTCGTCTAAGTCTTTATGTACGACGTATCTATCAAGAATGATACGGCGCATCTTCCTTCAATTCAGTAGACTTTTCCAACTTGATTCATTTTGCTCCAATTTTCGTCCGAAATCATTAACTTTCACCTAATGCTTGTTTATAACTGAGAATTACAAAAGTAAACGATTAAGTATCAATTCTCATATAAAGTGATATAAAACAAGTCAATAATATAGGATAAATGATGCTAATAATATGTCGTTATTTGATGTCATCAGGTGTGGTAGGGTGGCTGGGTAGGTGTTGGGAAGTGGAGGGGGAAGACAAAGTTGTCGAAGAAGGTACATTCTTGGGTTTGGGGTTTTGGCGGGAAGGAAGAAAGAAGAAGGAGTTGACTTGGTCAATTGGTATGTTTAACTAAATAAAACAAAGTCGGATCTTGGGTTTATCATTTTGGATTGGGCTTTTGGTATTTATTTGGGCTGGGTTGGGTTAAGGTGGTGATGGGTTGTAGCTGGGTTTAAGGATTGGGACAAAAAAGGTGTTGGTTAAGTGGATTAGGGTTAGAATTGGTTTTATTAAACTTTGAGGGCCAAAGTTGCCAAAGCTGAAAATCCAGGGACCTAGGCTGCCAAAATTGAATATTAATTCCAAGGACCATTTGTGTCATTTTGGTATTTTTTGGGGTTGACTTTGACTTTTGTTTTCACTTGATCAAATGCACAATTGTTGTCGATTCGATCCAAAAATGCCCGTTTTTCCTCCGTTTTCAATCCTTTGTACCTGAAACACATAAAAACACAAACCAAGGATATCTGCAATATATTTTAGGTGTTTTTGGCCATTTTTGTGTCTTTTATGGGTGTAAAATGATGAGTATTTACACACTCATCAGTATTTATTTTGATGTGACAATCAAAATATGTACGAAGAAGCATGCACTCATCTTCGTATCATAAGTTTTCGAAATAATTTTTAATTACCAATTCACTAAGAGTTAAATCAACAAAGTTTTAATTGAGGTATTGGGTTCACCAATCAAAGAATTACCTACAATTATCGCCCACTATATCCTACTGCTGCATGAGTCAAAAGACTCAAGTTATTCGGATAATTACCACAAAAGTGGCGCGTGGAATTAAGGTCAATTCACCCTTAAGATGATTTTGCACATATAATAGTGGTACTTGGTAAGTCCAATTTGACGCACAAGCAAGCGGAGAGACAGAATGGAGTCTCTTTAAGGCCACAATTTAATGCGAAACCAACCTTATAGTTTGTCAAACTAGGTCCGCCGTTCAACTATTGGTGCAAAAAATCATCAATCAAATTAAAAGTTTATGATTCTAAGTCTTAAAAAATTTGTTGATGCAAATAATGTTCTAAAAACATTATTTATATCTTTCGATTACTTCACGTTTTGAGGATGAAAAAATGTGAAATCACGTTACGTTAAAATTAACGTAAACAAGTTTTTAATCGGAAGATCCCGTTTCTACGCAAATCACTCTAGAATAAATTTACAACTTGACAAATGATCAAAGAAGTGAATTTGTGTTTTAAGACTTCACATTTTAATGTGACAAAATATTTTTTCAAAAATACACATGACAAATTATTTTTGAATTATTAAGAAATGTTTTAATGGAAAAATAAGTTTGAAAATCACAACAGCTATTTTTCCCTCCAAAATCAGCTCCAAACTTCCCCAAATAAGTTTTCACTAGAAAAGACAAAATTTGGAGCGTCCTTGTTTGGGACGGCTCCACGGTTCCACTAAATTTAGTGGAGCCGTGGTGCATTTAGTGGAGCCGTCCGTACAAAATTTTTTGTAACGTTCAGATTTTTCTTGCCTATAAAAACCAACCCCATTCACAGTTTTTAGGCATCCTTACACACACAAAACTTTCTGAGTTGAATACTCTCTTCACACTTTCTTTCTTTGATCATTTAGATTAGTTTTTTCTTTTGTTCAAGAGTGATCCAATCATCCTCCAAGTGATCCTCTTCATTCCTCTTCACTAGCAAGAGAAGAACACAAGTATCCAAGTTGATACAAGGTGTTATCATTCCTCTTCATTAGCAAGAGAAGAACTCAAAGTATTCAAAAAGATACAAGAGTTGTAGTTGTTAGGTTTTTGTAACACTTGTTACATCCTTGTTGTATCTTAGCATACATCAAGATTATCTTTCTTTTGTGAGTATGTGAGTGGAGATCATTGTGATCTTAAGAGATAGTGAAGATCTCTTAAAGCCATTGGGCTTGTGTATGAGTGATCAAAGGATCTAGAGTAGTTAGATTGAGTAGAGTGAAGTGAGAGTTGATCTTTATGATTGTGTTGAGATCTTGGTGATCTCTTGTAGCCATTGGGCTTGAGTGATTGGTCACGTGGACCTTGGTAGATTGGTGCTAGCTAAGATTAGCACTCGACATCTAGCTTAGTGTCGGTAATAGGATAAGTGACGTGTACGGTTTTCTCCGCCTGAAGGGAGGTTGTTGACATAGTGCTTGAAACTCTCGAGTGTGGTACTCGGGGAGTGGAGTAGGGCGAAGAAGAGCTTCGTAGCCGAACCACTATAAATCCTTTGTCTCGGTTTGATCTTTCCAACTCTACTCTTTACTTTTATTATTTAGCATTAGTTAGTTTAGCGTGTGGTTCATATTGGTGTTGATTGATTACACATAGAGTTCGAATCAAAGTTTCCAATAGCTAACTTTTAAAACAAGATTTTTAAAAGAACTTAAAACCGGCAAACTATTCAACCCCCCTTTCTAGTTTCCCACAATTGGTATCAGAGCTAGGTTAGTCAAGATTTTAAAGTATATTGTATTTTAAAACTTGAATCGATCAATGGATTCAGACAAATATTTAGAAGGGCAATCTATGCAAAGACCACCACTTTTTGAAACCGATTGTTTTATTTATTGGAAAACAAGATTAGAAACGTATGTGAAATCAAAAGACATTGATCTTTGGCATGTTATTACTGAGGGTGACTTTCAACCTATTCAAAAGAATCTGGAAACTAAAAAGGATGAAATAGTTTCTTATGATAAACAAAGTGATGAACTTAAAAGGAAATTAGCCAAAAATAATGAGGCTAAAATGATGATTTATAATGCTTTGCCTAAAAAGGAATTTGAAAGAATTTTCATGTGTAATACGGCAAAAGATATTTGGAAAATTTTGTTAGTCACTCACCAAGGTAATAACCAAGTCAAAGAGAACAAGATAGATCTTCTTTTTCAACAATATGAACAATTTTCCATTACGGAAGATGAGTCAATAGATAATGCTTTTGCTAGATTCAATACTATTATTACTAGTCTTAAAGCTCTTGATGAAGGCTACTCTAGTAAGAATTATGTTAGGAAGTTTCTTAGGGCTCTACATCCTAAATGGAGAGCAAAGGTTACCACCATAGAAGAGTCAAAGGACTTGGCGACGTTGTCACTCGATGAACTCATAGGAAACTTGAAAGTTCACGAGATGATAATTAAGAAAGACTCTGATATAGTCAAAGGCAAAAGCGAGAGAGTTAGATCTCTAGCATTGAAAGCCAAGAAGGAGTCTAGTGATGAGGAATGTTCGAGTTCTGATAGTGAAGATGAGGAATATGCATTAGCGGTTAGGGACTTTAAAATGTTTTTTAGGAGAAGAGGTAGGTTCGTTAGGCAACCTCGTGATGAGAAGAAGACATCACAAAAGAACCATGTTGAAAAGAAAGGGACAAGTGATAGGAAATGCTTTAGATGCGGATATCCTAATCACCTCATAGGAGAGTGTCCCAAACCAGTGAAATTCAAAAACCAATGAGCTTTCATAGGAGGCTCCTGGAGTGATAGCGGTGACGATGAAGAAAAGAAGCCCAAGGACGAAACATGTCTAATGGCTCATGCTTTTAATGAGGTACGGTACGACTACCCTGATTTTATAGATGACAACTCGTCAATAGATGATAACATACTAAATGACGAACATAATAATCTATGCAAAATTGTTTCAAAAATGTTAAGTAGAAACAAATCACTAAAATCAAAATTGCATGAACTTGAAGTAGAAATTTTAAAACTAAAGGAACAAGTCAAAAGACTTGAAAGAAATAAAGAAATAGACATAGATTGTGAATCATGTATAAATCTTCGAGTAGAAAATGAAAAGCTCAAGGAAAATGCAATTAGGATCATTAGGTTTAAAAAAGAAACAGAAAATGCTTCGATAAATAAAACAAATCAGGTAAAATCTGTCAAACCCACGAAGTCTGTCAAATCCCCAGACGGCATCACTAAAGGTACCAACGGTACCATTAAATTTAACGGAACCGTAGTACCGTCTGGCACTAGAGACAGAACTGAGTCAAATTTCAAGAACAAATCAGGTCCTAAACCAACTCACGTAGTTGTAAATGGTACAAAGGTCTCTATTTCTAGTATAGAGGAAGTCAAAAGATTTTACAAACCTATGTCAAACCCCAGACCTGGATTTGTAAACCCAACACTAGGTCTAAGACTTCTCCACCTAGAAAAACAAACACTCCCAAACCTCGGTCAAGAACTCCTCTACCGAGACGTAACTCTAGAAGACAAAGTTTTCCAAGTAACTATCCCGTAACTTGGAATGACCGTCAACTACAAAGTTACTTGCCATGGGAAATTTGCCCTCCATTCCAACATCCTAACCACATGCAAGTAATGCATGGGATGTTTAATGCTAACCATTTTGGACCCATGAGATATTGGGGACCAAATGTTTGAATGTTTGTCTTATGCAATAGATATGCTTGGGAATTGACTTGGAGCCTGATGAATGGGTCAAGGATAGTGGATGTACTAACCACATGATGGGCAACCGAAGCCTATTCTCATCATACAAGGCATACAACGGAGGTAATGTCACTTTCGGTAGCAAACTTAAGGGCAACATTATAGGCAAAGGTACGATTACTCAAGACTCTCTCACTATTAGAAATGTTGAGCACGTAGATAATTTAGGATTTAACTTACTTAGCATTAGTCAAATGGTAGATAATAAGTGTAGAGTTATATTCTCTGAAGAGGGTAGTGAGATTATTAAGAATGGCAAAACCATAGGCAAAGGAGTTAGGAAAAATGGCTTATTTGTCATGAAGTTAGGAAATAAGCCTCAAGATAAGATTTGTCTAGCAACCATAGATGATAATACCACTTTGTGGCATAGGAGACTAGGTCATGCCAATATGCGTTTAATACAATCATTGGCATCTAAGGAACTAGTTAGAAACTTACCTAAGATTAAGTTTGACAAACATTTTTGTGACGCTTGTAAAGTTGGAAAACAAGCTCATTCTAGTCACAAAGCTAAGAATATGGTCTCAACCTCTAGATGCCTAGAACTTCTTCACATGGACTTATTCGGTCCATCCGCCGTATGGAGCTACGAAGGAAATCACTACACCTTAGTAATAGTTGATGACTATTCTAGGTATACTTGGACTAGGTTTCTTAAGAATAAGACACAAGCTTTTAAGGAATTTGAAATCTTTAGTAAGAAAGTTCAAAATCAACTAGGATGTACAATAGTTTCTATTAGGACGGATCATGGTCGGGAATTTGATAATGAAGTGCAATTCGGAGCATATTGTAATGCTAATGGTATTACTCACAATTTCTCAGCTCCACGCACTCCTCAATCAAATGGGATAGTTGAGCGGAAAAATCGTACTCTACAAGAAATGAGTAGAACGATGTTAATGAACAATATTGAAATGAACAATCAAAATCCGTCTGAAATTTCTTGATTACTTTAGAGTTTTGGAACAATGCTTCATACTAAAACTAAAGATTAAAATCTCACAAGTTTTGACCCAAGGTCATATAACTAAAGTGTATTCACTAAGGTTTCCCAAGAATGTAAGCCTATGTTTCCAAATAGTAAAACCATGTTAAATAGGAACATAACGTGAAATCGACTAACGTGACATTCGATAAATCTACATACTAAGATATCAACATTGGTGGATGATGACTTAGATGAGGACGAAGCCATTAAGGTTAATGGCAAGAAAACCTTAGAAGATGACATTGAGGATGAAATAGTTAAAGTTGACGAAATTGTCAACATTAAGGAATCCAAAAACCATCCTATTGAAAATGTCATAGGTAACCTAAACCAAAGAACCCTTAGGTCACAAGCACACAAAAAAAGTAACTTCTTTTGTTTCATATCAACCGTAGAACCTAAGAATGTAGGTAAAGCAATTAAGGATGAAAGTTGGATAGTTGCTGTGACCAATGGTAATTTTCACGTTGTTAATTAATATTATATGAGTATTAATTATTTTTAAGCTAAGCATTTCTATGCGCATTTGCATGTTTCTGAGTATTTTTAAGCATTTTCGGGAGCTGTCCCAGCATACTGTAGCTTACAGTCACTGCAGAAAAATTATATTTTTGTCAGTAAAGTTAAATTACCTCATTTCTGATAGTTACTGACAAGTATTATAATTTACTGAGAGCTTTCTCGTATTTTTCTGAAAAACAACCGCACGCGCGTACCGACAACACTGTACATATGGTAATAGTCAAATAAATATATTTTTGAGTCAGTAATGACATTTTATTATATTTCTGACAAAAACGTGGTTAAAAACTTTATTTTACGTTATCGGGTCCAAAAACGTCAAACCGGGACTTTACGGTAACTTTTAAGCTCAAACCGACACACGATACACCAAAGCGGGATAAAAACTATTTTACCCTTCCTCTAATAAGCCCTAACCGGCCATATACTTCACACAAAAGCCACATGGGACAAAATAAAACCTATCTAAATGCAATCTTAATTTTACTACAAACGGTGTTATTCTTTTTAGATTTTCATTACCTTATCTTTTAATACTACTCAAAATAGAAGTGATTATCCCCTTTTCTACCCTTCATTTGTACGCCTAACATAAACACACAAACATCATCTACCTAAATTTCTCACTAAAATATCAAGATCATCAAGGGTTTACATAAGGTTTTTTGGGTAATTAGGAGCTTGTTTTGGGTAAAGTTTGTGAAGTTTTGGGTGTTCTTGTTTCTCCTATCACACGTACAACATCAACCTTTGTAAGGATTCATAAAACTTTTCTAAACTTGTTAATCTCTTGTTCATTTGGTGTATAATGATGTTTAAAAGTGTTAAATGTGTATGTTTTGATAATATGATTAAAGCTAGGGTTTGATCTTGTATATTGTAATGCTCGATTTTTTTGAGGATTATGAGCTAGTTTGTAGATTTCTTGCTTGTGTGGTAAATATTGTTACATATAGTGCTTATTTGATAATACAAACATTAGTTATGGTTTTTGCACTAGATTAAGCACTATATTGATTTTTAAGGCTTATACATGGATTGGCTATATATAAAAATATGAGATTATTGGGGTTTTGAAAAATATAAAATTTTGGCTCAAGTGGTGAAATGGTGGGAAAATATAATTGAGTGTTTATTTAGAATGGATTGAAAATAAGCTATAAGTTACTAAAAATAATTAGTAAAAAGGGTGAAAATAAGTTGAGATGAATAATATGGGTCGACTAGACCTTAAGATAGTCAAGTTTGACTTTTTGACTACGTAACTTAGTTATTAGAAATTATTTGATAAGTAAAAAGTGTATTTGGTAACTAATAATTACTAATAAGTAACAAATAATAACAAATTGGACCAAATGGATTTTTGGGCCAAAAAGCCCACTAAGTTACTGTTGGGCCGAAGCCCATATGTATTTTTGAAAGTTTGACTTTTTGACCAAACGGACGTATTGAACGAGTAAAATGATTTTTAGTAACGCGACGATATATACGTTATAACTAAAAATGTGTTTTGGGTTAAAAATGGAAATTGGGCTTATTTAAGAAGTTTCGGCCCAATGAGTCATAAAAATGATAAAATTGATTTTTGGAATATTTTCCGACTCGCCGAAGTTATTAATGTTTAACGAAACGATAAATATAACGATAACTATTTTTGGACTTGTTTTGAGACGTCTAGTCTCCGAAAGGGTAAAAATTGACATTTTTACTAAATTGATATGGAGATTGACTTTCGTTGACTTTTTGACAAAATATTGACTTTGTGTCGAAATCTAGTGTTAATACTTAAAAATGAAGCTAACGAATAATATAACTACGAAAATATTCACACACTTGATATATATATCGCAAAGGTATATTATTATTTTTACACTTATAACTAGTTAGCGGAATATTTGAGTAAAGTTTGCAACATTTGAGATAAATGGAAACGTTGTATAAACGAATGGGTCATGCCCAAATTTTCTAAAAATCCAACACTTAGAATATTTTTGTGAAAATTCATAACTTAAGCAAACTTTATGGAATTACTTAACAAAACTTGTTTTCTTATAATAAAAGTTGCAACAAAAATAATAAACGATGTTTCTAAATATAATAATTTTTCACTAACTATATCCTAATAACCATTCTTCAAAACTTATTTAATTAATCTCCATTAATTAAATATATGAGGAATTAACTTATAATATATATATATATATATATATATATATATATATATATATATATATATATATATATATATATATATATGTAACACTTGTACATTTAAATCGCGAATACTAGCACGGATGTTCCGTTACATATTCCCACCATACGCTTTCACCATGAGCTACCCCCAAGAGTTACAATAATAAATCGTTTCGAAATATATTTTACCACACAGCAAGCAAGAAATACACGAGCACAGGTCAAACGTAAAACTTTTCAAATATAATAAAGACACATGAGACACGAACGCTTTGCTAAGACTTACCGTACTGATTTAGGGTGCTGATCGGTGCGGTTGCATTATTTTGATTTATTTGCTGATTTGCTGTTATTGAAAGGTGAGTTTATAGCCCCATATTTTATACGATTTTTGTTTTATAAGCTTGGGGTGAGAAACATGCAAAACTGTTTTCATGGACCAGAAATTAATTTGCTTTTAAGATCACGCTAGCATGCAGAAACCTAAGTTTGCTGAATCCCATTTTGTGCCCACTATCATCTGCCGTTAATTCCTGTTTGGGAAGCCGTTTGTTATAAATAGATCTATTGGGAGTGACGTTCCCGTTCGATTGGCTCGGCATAGCCAAGGCGAACGTATACCAAGTCGGATTTTTGGCCGAGTGTCTGGGGATTAACACTCACGGGCACCCTTATTTATTTTGCTAACGCTAGTCGTGCTGCATTGTCTTAGCATCGGTAGGATGAGGCTTAGTGTTTGCATAACGGATAGTGTGTATCTGATGAATTGTTTTATGATATTGTTATTGGTCCATATGTGCTATTTATTTAAACCTATGAACTCACCAGCGTTAGCTGACTTTTAGCATATTTTTCTCAGGAAACTGAGGTGCGTTTAGCCGGGTGCAGAGCATGGCGTCGGTCACAATAAATGATGGAAATGTTTTTAATGCGTTTACTCTGACAACTGGACCTTTTTAATTTAAATGGGCTTCATTTTCATCAAAATGGATTTTATGTAATGTTACATGACTTAACTTATGTAATATATTTTAAAACGGATTTTTAATTCGTTCCCTATATCTTGTGTTGTGATTTCAATCCAGTAGCACCCAAACTGTATGCTTCCGCGAATATTATGATTTTGGGGGTGTTACAGTTGCCATGCAAGAAGAAGTTAATCAATTCACCGCAAACCAAGTTTGGGATTTAGTACCTCTTCCTAAAAATCAAACAATCATAGGAACTAAGTGGGTGTGTAGGAATAAACTCGACGAAAATGGCTTCGTAGTTAGGAATAAGGCAAGGTTGGTAGCACAAGGCTATAACCAACAAGAGGGAATAGATTATGATGAAACCTGTGCACCCGTAGCTAGATTAGAATCAATTGGAATACTCATTGCCTATGCTTGTGTCTTAGACTTTAAACTATACCAAATGGACGTGAAGAGTGTTTTCCTTAATGGTTATATCAATGAGGAGGTATATGTTGCACAACCTCCGGGATTCGTTGATTTCGAATATCCGAATGATGTTTATAAACTCAAGAAAGCACTCTATGGTCTTAAGCAAGCTCCTAAAGCTTGGTATGATAGACAGAAAGCTTTCTTGATTGAACATGAATACACCATGGGAAAGGTTGATAACACACTCTTTACAAAGAAAACAGATTCACATCTCATCATTGTTCAAATATATGTCGACGACATTATATTCGGATCAACTTGTCCAGAGATGTGCGATGATTTCTCTAAGATCATGCATGACGAGTTTGAGATGAGCATGATGGGCTAATTAAATTTCTTCCTTGGTCTACAAATTAAACAAATGGAAGATGGCATCTTCTTTAATCAAGCTAAGTATAGTAAAGAGATGCTTAAGAAGTTTAGTTTAGAAGAGTCTAAGCCTATGAAAACTCCCATGTCCACTGAAATAAAACTCACGAAAGATGAAGAAGGTGAGTCAGTGGATAGCACTAAGTATAGAGGTATGATAAGAAGTTTACTATACCTCACGGCAAGTAGGCCCGACATCATGTTTAGTGTTTGCCTTTGTGCTCGCTTCCAAGAGGATCCCAAAACC
Source organism: Artemisia tridentata subsp. tridentata (assembly GCA_021014915.2). Lineage (NCBI taxonomy): Eukaryota > Viridiplantae > Streptophyta > Magnoliopsida > Asterales > Asteraceae > Artemisia > Artemisia tridentata. The sequence continues at coordinate 17,748,266 of CP139506.1, read as the reverse complement.
TCTCATCTTGAAGCGGTTAAGCGTATCTTCTGATACATTAAAGGCACTATACACCTGGGATTATTCTATCCCAAGGGGACCGGTGTAGAAACTGTTGTCTATGCCGACTCTGATCATGCGGGAGATTATGTGGATCGAAAAAGTACGAGGGGCGTTTGTACCTTCATGGGTTGTTGCATAACTTCTTGGTTCTCCAAGAAACAAACGGCTCTTGCTATCTCCACGACCGAAGCCGAGTACGTAAGCGCCGGAAAGGCATGTCAACAAGCACTATGGATGAAACAAGCTCTTATAGACTATGACATCCATTTAGATGACGTCCCCATTATGTGTGATAATTGATGAGTGTGTGAATAATCATCATCTTATACCCACAAAAGACACAAAAATGACCAAAAACATCCAATTTATACTGCAGATATCCTTGGTTTGTGTTTTTATGTATTTCAGGTACAAAAGGTTGAAAACAGAGCAAATACGTGCATTTTTGGAGTAACTCGACAACAGCTGTTGATGCGTGGTTTTGCGACCTTACAACAGGTTTTACCTCTCGAGGGATCTCAAGAGGCTTACAACCCCACCAGGCAGTGTACCTGACCGATGTAGTATAGTGTAGTGGTAAGTACGGGGGATTGATCGTTCTCCACGGGGAATAGTGTTCGTTAGGTATGAAAAACTACTCTAATTAGGTCTAAGGGTGAAGGAAGATTCTTTTTGTATTTTTATATTTTTTTTTATGAAAGCAAGTAAAATCTCGGGTTTGAAGGAGTGGGCGGAATTAGTTGCTAGTCAACTAACCCAAATAACTACAAATGCAAATAAAATAAAATAACTGAATATGAAAAGGTCGTGAAACTTACGTGGAGAGAAATGTGTTTACTTAGATTTCCTTGCTCCCTAACTATCTTTTACCGGTTGATTAGTGTGTATTAATTGCGTGGATGACGGGTGTATTCCTTAATACCAATCGTGGGGTGGCGTACGTACTTCCCCAACTCTATAAGCTCCTACTTCACTCCTATGTCGAGCCGGCTAAGAAGCTCCTAACATGGGATCACTAGAATTCGCTCATGCATTAAATACAACCATAAAAACCTAGTACGCATTGGTTCATGCTTCTTAAGACGTTCAAGCAAGTTACCGAATAGGAGGTTAGCCAGTTTTCTTAAGCCTAACATAGATAAACAATCATCCAATACAATTAATAACACACCAACAACCAATAATCAATAGTTAGGTTTCATTAGATCTAAGCAAACACAAGATAAATCTAGCCTAGCATGTTAAACAAAAGACAAGAACAAGATATAATCAAACAACACATAGACATATTGAATGATTAAATGATAACTTATCTTCAATTGAACATGGGGGATCCAAGGGTATAAAACCCTTAAAAATGGTAGAAAAATCGTATTAGGGTTTCTCCTCACAAAGTTGCACACTAATGACTAAAAATTGCAAAACTATATATAGGAAAACAGATCTGACGGCGTCACGTTATAGATCTTGACGCCGTCACCTCGCCGTGTTTAGGGTTCCCGGATGGCCTTCTTGACGCCGTCCCTATTTAGTCCTCCAAAATCCTCCCTGGCTTATCAAGGGTTGACGCCGTCAGAAATGTGCTTGACGTCGTCTCGCTTTAACTTAAACCGTGATGGCCTTGATCACCTTAAAGGGTGACGCCGTCAGACTTCCTTTGTAAAATTCCCTGGCTTATCATGTGTATTTTTCATATCCACCTCTTTTGCCAAGCCATGACGCCGTCAGGAGCAATCCTTGACGCCGTCAAGTGTACTTTTCCAGCAGCTTTGGAGACTTTGTCGTTTTCTTCACTTTTATGCTTCAAAAATGTCCAAAATGCTTCCTTTTCCAGATTTCTTCTCCAAAGTACCTAAAATGACAAAAGGAACGATTTAGGGCAATATTTGATCAAATAAATACGATTTAGGGCTTAAATGACCCCCTAAAAGCGGTTCACTTTTCGCTTCATCAAATACCCTTACACTTGAGATTTGCTTGTCCTCAAGCAAATGCGCTTTTATTCTAATCAAAATACAAGTTAGGGGACATTTAACGCTAATATAAAAGTAATTACAACAAATAGTCATTCCACTTTAATCATAATAAGCATGGAGATTATAAACTAGCACCTCACAATTAGTGTTTAGATACTCACATCTCTCAGGTGTCATCAAAATAAATCTCATAAATGAAAATGGATAATATCTCTCACTACCTGTCATAGCAAATAGATTACCATAGGCTTGGGAAAGGATCAAAAACCTCCTCCACTAGGCGTAAGCACCTAAGATAAACTATCAAAGAGGGCTTCTAAACGGGTTATAACGTTAGGTGTAGGGATATGATAAACACAGATTTGTTGGATAAGGGATATTCTACTGGTGGCGAGTTAAAGATCTTGATTAATTACATGTACTATACAATGTTGCTAAGCCAAGACTCGACTCAATCTTAAGCTAAAAACAAAATAACAAAAACATAAAATGAAACGGGATGGTAGTCCGTATGTTTTTTCTACTTTTCTTTTTCTCATTTTTTTGTATTTTTCTTGATTTTTTCGATTTTTTTTTTTTTTTTTTTTGCATATACTCTTGCCCTACCATCCAAAATAATACATCATAGGGGCGTTGCATTCCCCTTACACTTGAACTTTTACATAACTTTACAAATAACTATTCTAATGACTCGAATTAAGATAATCGAAACACTTGGAGTACTTTTTAAAACATTTAGCACATATGGGGGTAATAATGTTGTTCTTCCCCATTACTCCATTACACTAGTACTTTACCCATGAGTCCCAATCGTCCCAAAACAATATGTGCAAGGATATGACTCGACTTAGCAACCATGTAATCAATTAGATAATTAACTAAGGGTTTAAACAAATGTTGTCACAATAATGCACTAAAAATGAGTGCATACAAGGTAGGCTAAGGCGATTTGGGTGTACATTTAAGTGGGGTGTAAACAAATTCTTCCTTTAAGTAAAATGCTTAAAGGTCGAAACGAAAAGATAGGCTCTGAGGGGTGTACTAGGGGTATCGTGTACCAAAAATGAGTACAACGCAAAGGGTGTGGGAGAATCACTTGACCAATGTAGCCAACGTAATTATAACAAAAACACAGGTGTAAAACAATGGGTTAATCCTAATGCCTCTTATCATGTAGTCAATCCTAACTACATGAATGTTGTCTCACTAGCGGTCTCGGTATGCATCACAAACACAAGTTCTAGAATCTATAAACTACCGGTACACTCATAAGCACCAACAATGAATGCTTTTTCCTAAAGATCTAAAGGCGAACCTCACATATTTGGGGTGGAAATTTTTGAGTGGTATGGTTTTTGTGCTAGTCATACAATTCCCTATCCATGAGACGCTTATTAAAATCAAAGTTTCACTCCTATATGTTGTAAAAAATTTTAAATTTGGTGCTAAAATTGCCCTAACCAATATTTCTCTTGGCTTTATTACACATTCACTATTAAACAAAATAAAAATCGAGTGAAGTTGTAGTTTCTAAGGCATCCTAATTTACCCTCCCTACACTTAATCCGAACATTGTCCCCAATGTTCTAGACAAAAGATGTAAAAGTAAAAATAAATGAGAATGGAAGAAACTAATACTCCCCTGATTCGCTCGATATGGATGATGTGATAATATGGTTAAATCTCCCTCCAAGAGAATGAACATGATAAGCTTCACTCCATAAATATAATCATCCTCTTGATGTGTTGCACGTACATCTTCTTATCCAATAATACCTGTAACCAACAAACACAAAAACCAAAGCATCAAACCGAACAAAGAAAAACCACAACTAGATGTATTTCCAGACTTAGAAATAAAAACAAAACAAAACAATAAAAGGATAGTACTTGCGGGATGAATTACAAATAGGAACTCATAAATCATGTCCACAAGTATTGACACACAAACAAGATAGAATATATGCTGATCATGAATTGTGAATTTTCCATGTTTGAATTTTGTTCTTTTTAACAAAATATAAACTTTCCTACACTTATCTTTTTGTAAAATACCTTTATATGCAATTAAGACGAAGTTAAGAACAAAATAAAGCATTTTCACAAATTATTCGAAACATGAAAATTTAACAATTATGATTAAGCATATATGACACAAACAAACAAATAAAATAAAAACATCAAACAATTAAAAACATGGGTTGCCTCCCAAGAAGCGCTTGTTTTTGTTCGAGTCACGAGCCTGACTCTACCCTTATTTAACGGAAATAGGGGAGGTTTTCCCTACACTTAGGATTAAGTGTGGGTGAAAGTAGCGATACACACCCTTAGGGTGGAAATATGCCACGTGAGGTGAAGGGGTTGAGTGAATGGCTTCCTTCATCCTAAAACTACCCGGATAATAAGGGTTGATGGGTGGGTCGGTTCCTCTTTTGTCTCCTAGAAATATATCTAAGGATGGAAAGTTGTGTAAAGGTTGAGGTTCCGGTTCATCAACACTAGGAAATTCCCTGGAACTAAGAGTAAGGTTATCACTATAAGTATTCAAACCTATATCCTCTAGTGGTGCTTGGTCCAAGGGTTCTACCTCCATTGGGATTCATAAAGTTTCTTCTACTTCTTCCGGGTAAGTCACGGGCGGTGTGTGTGCCTCAAGTGATGGTAGGACTTGTGGGGTACTTTGTGGGCTTGGATTATCCACCTCATCCTCCATTTTATCTAGGTTACCTATGTGTTTGTTTTGTACTATGATGTTACATGACATCCACTTAGGTATCCCAAAATAGTCATCCCCAGACAAACTTGTTTCATGATCCTTGGAATTTGTGGTCAATTGACTTGTAGTAACGTTTGTTGGGTTGTCTACTCTATAATAATATTGGGCACAATCTTCTATGGCATCCCATGCTTCTTCAGCATTTAATTCCCTAAAGTCCTCATTGGCAAAATCCTCAATGCACATTTGGTCATATCGGTCGACACGATAGTAAAAAGTTTGGGTTAGGGATGCTAAATCGAAGCTATGATGAGGGACTATTCGGAGTAAGTTTTTAAAACGAGTCCATGCATCATATATGGGTTCATCTCGATATTGGTTGAACATCAAGATGTCATTAGGGGCAAATGGATTTCGTGGTCGGTAGTATGGTGGATTCGCGTACTCCATAATGGTGAACGGAAGAGTCAATGGAAAGGTTTTTACGAACAAAGACACAAAGAAAAGATAGACTACTAGAAAGCTAATAAAAAGAAAATAAAAATCTCACTAGATAGGAATCTAATGAGTAGACCTAATAAAAATAAAATTTCAACCTAAGCAATAACTACTCCCCGGGTTGCGGCGCCAAAAACTTGATGCGTGGTTTTGCGACCTTACAATAGGTTTTACCTCTCGAGGGATCTCAAGAGGCTTACAACCCCACCAGGCAGTGTACCTGACCGATGTAGTATAGTGTAGTGGTAAGTACGGGGGATTGATCGTTCTCCACAGGGAATAGTGTTCGTTAGGTATGAAAAACTACTCTAATTAGGTCTAAGGGTGAAGGAAGATTCTTTTTGTATTTTTATATTTTTTTTATGAAAGCAAGTAAAATCTCGGGTTTGAAGGAGTGGGCGGAATTAGTTGCTAGTCAACTAACCCAAATAACTACAAATGCAAATAAAATAAAATAACTGAAAATGAAAAGGTCGTGAAACTTATGTGGAGAGAAATGTGTTTACTTAGATTTCCTTGCTCCCTAACTATCTTTTACCGGTTGATTAGTGTGTATTAATTGCGTGGATGACGGGTGTATTCCTTAATACCAATCGTGGGGTGGCGTACGTACTTCCCCAACTCTATAAGCTCCTACTTCACTCCTATGTCGAGCTGGCTAAGAAGCTCCTAACATGGGATCACTAGAATTCGCTCATGCATTAAATACAACCATAAAAACCTAGTACGCATTGGTTCATGCTTCTTAAGACGTTCAAGCAAGTTACCGAATAGGAGGTTAGCCAGTTTTCTTAAGCCTAACATAGATAAACAATCATCCAATACAATTAATAACACACCAACAACCAATAATCAATAGTTAGGTTTCATTAGATCTAAGCAAACACAAGATAAATCTAGCCTAGCATGTTAAACAAAAGACAAGAACAAGATATAATCAAACAACACATAGACATATTAAATGATTAAATGATAACTTATCTTCAATTGAACATGGGAGATCCAAGGGTATAAAACCCTTAAAAATGGTAGAAAAATCATATTAGGGTTTCTCCTCACAAAGTTGCACACTAATGACTAAAAATTGCAAAACTATATATAGGAAAACAGATCTGACGGCGTCACGTTATAGATCTTGACGCCGTGACCTCGCCGTGTTTAGGGTTCCCGGATGGCCTTCTTGACGCCGTCCCTCTTTAGTCCTCCAAAAACCTCCCTGGCTTATCAAGGGTTGACGCCGTCAGAAATGTGCTTGACGCCGTCTCGCTTTAACTTAAACCGTGATGGCCTTGATCACCTTAAAGGGTGACGCCGTCAGACTTCCTTTGTAAAATTCCCTGGCTTATCATGTGTATTTTTCATATCCACCTCTTTTGCCAAGCCATGATGCCGTCAGGAGTAATCCTTGACGCCGTCAAGTGTACTTTTCCAGCAGCTTTGGAGACTTTGTCGTTTTCTTCACTTTTATGCTCCAAAAACGTCCAAAATGCTTCCTTTTCCAGATTTCTTCTCCAAAGTACCTAAAATGACAAAAGGAACGATTTAGGGCAATATTTGATCAAATAAATACGATTTAGGGCTTAAATGACCCCCTAAAGGTGGTTCACTTTTCGCTTCATCAGCTGTGCATTTGATCATGTGAAGACGGAGTCAAAGTCAAACCTGGGGTTTAGCATTGGATTGAGCTTGGAAAAACGAACCCGACACCAAAACCTATTTTTTACCATTTACCTTAACCCTAATTACCCTAATTACCTAAAACTAATAAATCCTAAACTTACCAACCCTTTTATCCTTTAAATAAAATCCAATCCACAACCCACTTCCCAGCTCAACCATTAAAAAGCCCAAATCCTAACCCGGTTCTCACTTTACCCGAACCCATCTCTTTAGTTAATAAAAAACCTACCCCTTTCCCGCCTATGAACCCAGCTAATCACCTAACACAATCATCACCTTCTGCTCCTATCACTGCCACACTCAACCTCCCTCCTCCTAGACACTCCACCCCACTCCAAGCCAAAACTCTTCACGAGATACCATGTCATCAATCCGTGTGATTAATTGGGCGCCAAAATGAAATTAAAGGCTGAGATGACTCCAAATTGTATCCAAGGGCTGGGATGTACTCCCAAGAAGCACAAGAGCTCTCCAATGGTGTTTTGTCTCACAAAAAAAAAAGCACAAAAGAGTGTAGACCTTAGTTTTAGCATTTTAGTATAAATAGGTCGAATGTAAGCCATTATAAGGCAGGATTTATTTTAGCTTAAAAATTTTAAGGTACTTGTATTTTTATCCTTTCAGTATTGTAATTCCCAATTTTAGTTAATGAAATTTTAATTTTCTTCTTTGGTCAACAAAAGTCAACTGCCACTGTTCATGTGCTTATTTATGTTTTTCTGAGCTTATGTGTTCTCTGAGTTGTTATTTGAGCAAAGTTGTTAGGTCTTGATAGCTTATCTCCATAAAAGCCTTAAAAGCCTTAGAAAACCAAAAAATATGCATAAGCTGTCTCAGCTTATTTTAGTCCTTATTCTCAGTTTCAGTTTGTTTCTTAACTCTTAAATTAGCTTTATAAGCTTCTGTCTTTCAAATCCATAGCTTATTTAGGTCTTGTTGAGTAAAAAATTCAAAACAGTCATTATAATAGAGTGTTTGGTTTAAGCTTTTTCTATGGGTCAAAATGGGTACCTACTGTTCAAATGCTCTTGAGTCACTTGTGATTTAGTCTGAATTGGCATATTTTAGTTGTTTGGAGTTAGGTTTAAGCTGTTTTCAAGCATTTTGTAGTTTTTAGTTTGATAAGTGCAAATTTGAGATCATAACTGCTCTAATAAGCTTAGTATAAGCTGAGCTTGTTTAGGTGTTACTTTTGGCAACTTTAGGTGATAAGTAAAGTCAGATTCAAAGAGTTGGGATAGTCTCATTAGAAGTTGAAGTAATTAGGATTCATTTACCAAACCTGCTGCATCAGAAAGATAGTGCAGACTTGCACTATCAGTTTGCCAACTCAGCCTTTTTGCTTGATCACTAATTGCTTATCCACTTTTTCTAATTGCCTAATATTTGATTTAGAGGTAGCTTGTAGTAGTGGTTTTAAGGTTCTGAGCTTGGATTCCAATTTATAGCTTGTTGAACAGCTTATTTTTGATCTGCAATAAGCCCCATTAGACTGTTCTTTACTTGCTTCAGATTTTGGTTTTTATCACCATCTGATCTTGGTCTAAAGTAGATAAGCAATTGATTGTTAAAATTGGGGCGTTTTAGTTTACAAGTAGTCTCTAGTATAAGCTTTCAGAATCTGCTTTTTGTTTTTCCTAATTAGCTTTTTCCTAGCTTATAGATCAGCTGCAAGTAGGCTGAGTAATCGTTGTTTTTGCCTTTAATTGTGAACTGCACAAAGTGCTTATTAGCTTATTCTGAATGCTTCTCTGGTCACTTTTGGTAGTTTTGAGCTTGAATCAGTGTGTTGATCTGATTTTGAGCAGTTGGTAAATTTTGGTGCTATTTAGCTTATTTTAGAGCTTATTTGCAACTACTTATTTGCACAATCTGCTTATTAGGGGTGAACTAAGTTCTGATTTCATTTTTTCTAGCTTCATAATATCATTTAAGATTTTTCTGCAAAATTTCATATTTTTTTAAAGTCATTTGCTATTTTTAAATCATTTAAATAGTTTCTATTAGTTTTTAATTCATAATAAATAATTAAAAAGTCAAAAAAATATAATTCTTTTTTCCAAAATTTTCTTTTGTAATTTAGGACGTAGGAAAATTAATTTGGTATTCCTAGGATTAATATTTTTAGATTTTACGTTTTAGTCTCGCGTTTTTCCGTTTTTAATTTCGTTATTTATTACGTTTTGCTAATTTATGCTTTGTAGATTTATATGTTTCCCTTAGCCTATTTATGCTTCCCGTAGTTTTAGGAAATTTAATTTAATCAAAATCCAAAATCTCTCCGTTTTCATATTTCAAACATGATTCACAAACCCGATCTCACAAATTCCATTCATCCTTCATTGGGGATAACGAACCGGGTTTACAACTTCCATTGTATTCCTTTGATGAAAAATACGTGTTGATTTTAACCGATCAATTTTTGGCGCCGCTGCCGGGGAAGGTTGTAGCGAATTTTTAAATCTCGTTTGTCGATTCGTGTTTTATAAATCAATCTTTGTGAAGGTTTATAGTATTTTTGTGAATATTTTCTAAAAAAATAAATAAAAAAAAAAAAAAAAAAAAAAAAAAAAAAAAAAAAAAAAACAACTTTGTCTAAATTGTTTTCAAAAAAATACAAAAAATAATATATCCTCACTTTATTGAAAGTGTTGTAAACCATTCCTAATATCCAACAAAACAAATCGTGAGTTAATTGTTTTCGGATTATCTTGAAATTACAACCTATACAAGTGGTTTAAGGATGGTTTGACATTAAATTGACAAACCGAATGAGGCGGGTTTTTAATCAGCTTTCGAGCGGACCTTTGCTTCTCCGCCACTCTGCGAGTAGTTTTAAGAGAAACGAATTTCGATTGATGAATCGATCCCAAAAATATTGTGTAATCTTTCTTTAAAAAAAATCCAAAAATATTTTCATGTTCAAATTTTGTTTTCTTTTTAAAATTTTGTTTCTTTGTGGTGTATGAACACCCGTTCTTCTACACCCGATCTTATTTCACCAGTTTCCAATCCCGAAAGAAATATTCGTCGAGGTCGACGTCTTGATTTTCAAGACGACGAAGAGATGGATAACAATACAAACAATGATGGGCTAGCTCCCGATCTCCGAATGATGGAGGAGTTGTGCCTACCCACCATGCAAGGACGGGGCGGACCTATTGCTCCCGTCAACATCCAAGCCGCAGATTTTGGACTTAAACATCATATGATCCAACAAGTCCAAACTTCATGCCAATTTCACCGTTTACCGGGTGAAGATGCAAACAAGCATCTTGACAAATTCATTACCGTCACCCAAAGTATGAAACAAAATGGGGTCACCGATGACGCCCTTCGTCTATATCTTTTCCCATATTATTTGACGCATCATGCCACCGAATGGTTTGATCGTCTTCCCAAGAATTCAATTCATAATTTCGATGAAATGACTTCAAAATTCTTGGCAAAATATTTCCCACCGTCGATGGTGACGAAATTGAGAAATGATATAAGTAACTTTCGCCAGCTTCCCAACGAATCTTTATTCGAAGCATGGGAACGTTACAAGCTTTCAATTGATCGGTGTCCTAATCACAATATGTTGCTTGTTACCATAATAGACACGTTCTATAATGGTTTAACATTGAGACATCGTGACACGATCAATGCTGCGGCCGGTGGTACCTTTATGAAAAGGCGACCCGAAGAGTGCCAAGATTTAATCGAAAATATGACCGCCCACCACAATTATTGGGATTCCTCTGCCGAGAGGACTGAGTCAACTAAATCTATCACTACGGACTCTTCACCCGAAATAGCCGCACTCACTAAAAAGATGGATGATTTGTCCACTGCTGTCTTGAGAATACATCAAAATCATATTCAAAATAACAATAATCACCAAGTCAATGTGGTCAGTCAAAACTGTGAAACATGTGGTGGTCCACATCCATATTTCGAGTGTCCAGCCACCGTTGGCAACACTCAAGAGAGTGTTTATGATGCTTCGGGATCCTATAATCAAGGAGGTAATAGTTACCAACCCCAAGGAGACCGTAATCTTCTCAGCTATCGCTCCAACAATTTTCTTGGACCACCCGGTTTCAATTCTCAAAACCAAAATGGGCAAAACCGAAATGCCCAATTCAATCAAAATTGAACGAACCAAGGTTTCCAAAACCAAGGCAATCACCAAGGTTTTCAAAACCAAGGTAATCAAAACCGAGGTCAAAACCAAGGAAATTTCAACCAAAATCTGGGGAATGCTCAAAACCGAGGACATAATTTCAACCAAAACCAAGGTTTTAACCAAAATCAAACATCCTCGGATGAATTGTTGAAGCAATTCATGAAAACCCAAGATGATACCAATCGGTTGTTAATTAACCAAATAGCTGAGATCAAGAAGTCTTTAAATGATCGACCCTCGGGCTCGGGAACTCTTCCTAGCAACACGATCGCTAACCCGAGGGGCGATGTGAAGGCGATCACAACTAGAAGTGGTAAAGCATATGATGGACCCTCGACTCCTATGCCCCCTCCACCGAGGGAAGTGAATCGAGATACCAAGGTGACAACGAACAAGGTGCATTTCTCAAGCCCACGAAGTACCGCACACGTCCAACCTCCAAATGTCCAATCTCCAATTCCGGAACCCGATGTTCCGAAGACCAATCCTAAGCCCTCGATTCCATATCCTTCGAGGCTTAATGATCAGAAGCGTCGAGATAAAACCAATCAACAAATGGAGAAATTCTTCCAAATCTTCAATGAGTTGCACTTTGAAATAAGCTTCGCGGATGCTCTCATCCTTATGCCTAAATTTGCATCTACACTCAAAAGTTTACTAAGCAACAAGGATAAGTTGTCTGAGATGGCAAAAACCCCACTCAATGAGCAACGCTCGGCGGTTATCCTCAAGAAGCTTCTCGAAAAGCTCGGAGACCCCGGCAAGTTTTTAATCCCATGTGATTTCTCGGGGATGGTTCAGCGCTCCGCCTTGGCCGATCTTGGCGCAAGCATTAACCTTATACCACTCTCGGTATGGAAGAAATTATCTCTTCCGAAGCTTTCATCTACTTGCATGACACTCGAGCTAGCGGATCGTACTATAACTCATCCACTCGGAATAGCTGAGGATGTCGTTGTGAAAGTAGGAAAGTTCCACTTCCCCACTGACTTCGTTGTGGTAAACTTTGATGCCGATCCTCGAGTTCCACTCATTCTGGGGAGAGCTTACTTAAGGATGAGTCGTGCTCTCATTGATGTATACGCCGAAGAATTAACCATACGGGTTGATAATGAAGAAGTCACGTTTAACATTAATCAGAACTCTAAATCTCTAACCACTAAAGGCAACGTTGCTACGGTTAATCAAAAATCTGATCCCGTAATTTCTTCCAAAAGAAGTGATTCGAAACTTTCAAGATTTACGGTTAAGAGTTCTTCAGAAAAACGTGTTAAGCTCAAAACATTGAAAATTACCCCTGGTTCAAGCAAATGGTTTGAAAATTGTGGTGCGGATGTTAAGAGTATTCTTGATTATGATGAACAAGAATCGGAGATCACAACGGGAGTGGTGAAAATTGCTGGCTCTAAGATCACACCACTTGTCCCACCTCTGAAATCGGTTTATCGTATCGAGATTGTTGACTCTGTGGATGGAACTAAAAATCCCACTCCTTATTCTGCACCAATCATTTCCGACTCTTCCCATCCTTCTCCTCCGCTTGAGGAAAGTGATATCTCTATGGAAGAGCTCGAGGTTTTCATATTTGATGCTCCAGTTTCGCCGGATATTGTTGAGCCTGATGGTGATCCGGGGGGAGATGCTCCGTTATTAGAAAAAATGATATTTGATGAACCATTATTTTCCCTCCCCCCGAAGGAAGTTGTTTTTGAAGATAAGTCGTCAGATCCTCCGGAGCTCGAGCTCGAGGATTTTGTTCCCGAATATGAGAGTTTCATCTTTGATACGGCTGAAGTGAGTACTGGCAATCCCACTTCTCATTCTGATTTTTCCCTCCCGGCTTATGAAGCCTTTTCTTTTGATATCGATCTTTTGGAAGAGACGAGTAGTGGCAGTACCACTTCTCATGCTTATACCTCTCTTCCCGAGTATGACTCATTTCTCTTTGATAAAAATGATCCGGTTATCTTTGAAGAGTTCTCCGGTGAACTCTCTCAGCCGGAATTTGATCATTTTTATTTCAATTTTGAGAATAATTCTAGTGTGGGGGGATGTGTTCTTAAGAATTTAGTTCTTGAAGATTTTATCCCGACCCTCCCTCCCGTTGAAGACACAATTGCTTTTGATGATGAAGAGTTTTTTATGATAGTCATAAAACTCTTGCTTCTCTTCATCACATATGGTGTGATTTCTCTTTCCCTTTTCTCCTATGGGAATGAGGACACTATCTTTGACCCCGGTATCGTCCCTTATAGTTTCTACTATTAAAATACAGTGGGTATCTCGTCGGTGTGGAACTTTCTGATGTTCAAATGTTTATCCAAACACATTGAATGAAAGTCCGATGGAGATTGTTTCTTCCACTTGCTTCCCCATGAACAAATGAATTCGGGGTCGAGTCAAGCTAGTGACTCGATAAACAAAAACATTAGCATTACATGGGTAAACGCCCATGTTTCTGACTTCTCTCTATTTTCTAACACTAAGTGTGGGGGGATTCCTCTACTGTGCTTTGTTTTGTGTGTTGTTTGCTCTTGTTTGCAGGTTTCCCTTAGATCGTGATGATTGATGCGCCTGTTTTCAATCCAGCCGCCCAATATCCGATCTTGTTGCTAACGATTATCTAGGGATATCTTTTTAATCCTGTTTGTGAAAAAGAGAGATTTCTTTCACACACTTGGCTATTAGTATTACCTTTTTACTTTCTAAGTGTCGGCATAATAGCCGGTACTTTGAATATTGAGGGCAATATTCAATTCTAAGTGTGAGGGGGGGGGGGGGGGAATTCTCTCGAATTTTGTCACATGTGTACCTTCTAGTCCCTAGTACCCCCGTTTTTGGCCAAAAATTTTAAATTTTTTGTCGTTTTTAGATAAGAAATTGCAATAAAAAAGTAGTGTTTAGTCTTTATCAGGTTAGAACAAAGGGAATCCCGACTCTGCCAAAGTATTGATTTGGCTGCTTCCTTAACGATTAGACTAAGGTTTTACGATATGTGCAAATGAAAATACTAAGCGTAGAATAGTTGTTTTTCTTTAGAGCTTATATAAGTAATCTATGGCTTTTCCTCCACGGAGATAACTAATCTGACTTAATAAAGTGCTTATTTTCAAACATTTGAACACACAAAATCATTTTTTCATACGATTTTGAAAAATACTAGTTCAAAGATTTATTTAAACTTCGGAACAAGCATATGTCATAGTTGCAAAAGTTAAGTAATAAATGTATGTGCTAAAAAAGCTACGATTCAAGATCGGACCTTGGATCCTTATTTCCGGAAGGCGTTTAGGTCTTGGCTACCCTCTTACACCGGCCCTTGGACCTCTAAATCAGGAATGTGTGAGGTCTTGGTCTAACACCCTTGGATCCTCACTTTAGGAATGTTTAGAGTATTGGAACTCTCCATTGTAACGGCCCTTGGATCCTTTATTCCGAAAGGTGTAAGGTCTTGGTTCCCGTGAAACTCCGTTAGTTTATGTTGCACAAGTAAAAAAAAATAATAAAAAAATAAAAAAAAAATGATGAAAAAAATTAAAAGAAAAAAAATAAAATAAATGGAATGATATTGCAAAATGCAATAAGTTTTGATGTGTTGAATAAAGTTTTGAAACTGGCTTGTTGTAAATTTTAAATCTATCTTTCAACTAGTATTAGTCAAAATCTTATAAAAACGTCGATTTTTGTGATCAAAATTTTGAAAATAAGCACAGTCACCTAACTTAATAAATATGGGAGTGAAAAGTTAAGTCTCGGCTTACATAGATTATTAGTATAAGTAGTGTTAGCATTTTACAAAAATATTTGCACATTGAATTTAAGCTTAGTTGGGAGTATAAAAAGGAGGATGACGATTTCAATTCCCTGGAGACACCCATTTTGTGTGAATCCCGTTCCATGATACCATTTTTGGAAAATCAAGCATTTTGTTTATTTTAGTTCTAGTTTAAATTTCTTGCATTTAATAAAAAGTCGAAACGGGGTATACTTGGTATTCTTTTGATCCTTTCATTACTTTACATGATCGGATTGCTAGGGACTAGCAATAGTTTAGTGTGGGGGATTGATGAGTGTGTGAATACTCATCATCTTATACCCACAAAAGACAAAAAAATGACCAAAAACATCCAATTTACACTACAGATATCCTTGGTTTGTGTTTTTATGTGTTTCAGGTACAAAAGGTTGAAAACAGAGCAAATACGTGCATTTTTGGAGTAACTCAACAACAGCTGTGCATTTGATCATGTGAAGACGGAGTCAAAGTCAAACCCGGGGTTTAGCATTGGATTGAGCTTGGAAAAACGAACCCGACACCAAAACCTATTTTTTACCATTTACCTTAACCCTAATTACCCTAATTACCTAAAACTAATAAATCCTAAACTTACCAACCCTTTTATCCTTTAAATAAAATCCAATCCACAACCCACTTCCCAGCTCAACCATTAAAAAGCCCAAATCCTAACCCGGTTCTCACTTTACCCGAACCCATCTATTTAGTTAATAAAAAACCTACCCCTTTCCCGCCTATGAACCCAGCTAATCACCTAACACCATCATCACCTTCTGCTCCTATCACTGCCACACTCAACCTCCCTCCTCCTAGCCACTCCACCCTACTCCAAGTCAAAACTCTTCACGAGATACCATGCCATGTCATCAATCCGTGTGATTAATTGGGCGCCAAAATGAAATTAAAGGCTGAGATGACTCCAAATTGTATCCAAGGGCTGGGATGTACTCCCAAGAAGCACAAGAGGTCTCCAATGTTGTTTTGTCTCACAAAAAAAAGCACAAAAGAGTGTAGACCTTAGTTTTAGCATTTTAGTATAAATAGGTCGAATGTAAGCCATTATAAGGCAGGATTTATTTTAGCTTAAAAATTTTAAGATACTTGTATTTTTATCCTTTCAGTATTGTAATTCCCAATTTTAGTTAATGAAATTTTAATTTTCTTATTTGGTCAACAAAAGTCAACTGCCACTGTTCATGTGCTTATTCATGTGCTTATTTATGTTTTTCTGAGCTTATGTGTTCTCTGAGTTGTTATTTGAGCAAAGTTGTTAGGTCTTGATAGCTTATCTCCATAAAAGCCTTAAAAGCCTTAGAAAACCAAAAAATAAGCATAAGCTGTCTCAGCTTATTTTAGTCCTTATTCTCAGTTTCAGTTTGTTTCTTAACACTTAAATTAGCTTTATAAGCTTCTGTCTTTCAAATCCATAGCTTATTTAGGTCTTGTTGAGTAAAAAATTCAAAACAGTCATTATAATAGAGTGTTTGGTTTAAGTTTTTTCTATGGGTCAAAATGGGTACCTACTGTTCAAATGCTCTTGAGTCACTTGTGATTTAGTCTGAATTGACATATTTTAGTTGTTTGGAGTTAGGTTTAAGCTGTTTTCAAGCATTTTGTAGTTTTTAGTTTGATAAGTGAAAATTTGAGATCATAACTGCTCTAATAAGCTTAGTATAAGCTGAGCTTGTTTAGGTGTTACTTTTGGCAACTTTAGGTGCTAAGTAAAGTCAGATTCAAAGAGTTGGGATAGTCTCATTAGAAGTTGAAGTAATTAGGAGTCATTTACTAAACTTGCTGCATCAGAAAGATAGTGCAGACTTGCACTATCAGTTTGCCAACTCAGCCTTTTTGCTTGATCACTAATTGCTTATCCACTTTTTCTAATTGCCTAATATTTGATTTAGAGGTAGCTTGTAGTAGTGGTTTTAAGGTTCTGAGCTTGGATTCCAATTTATAGCTTATTGAACAGCTTATTTTTTATCTGCAATAAGCCCCATTAGACTGTTCTTTACTTGCTTCAGATTTTGGTTGTTATCACCATCTGATCTTGTTCTAAAGTAGATAAGCAATTGATTGTTAAAATTGAGGGTTTTAGTTTACAAGTAGTCTCTAGTATAAGCTTTCAGAATCTGCTTTTTGTTTTTCCCAATTAGCTTTTTCCTAGCTTATAGATCAGCTGCAAGTAGGCTGAGTAATCATTGTTTTTTCCTTTAATTGTGAACTGCACAAAGTGCTTATTAGCTTATTCTGAATGCTTCTCTGGTCACTTTTGGTAGTTTTGAGCTTGAATCAGTGTGTTGATCTGATTTTGAGCAGTTGGTTAATTTTGGTGCTATTTAGCTTATTTTAGAGCTAATTTGCAACTGCTTATTTGCACAATCTGTTTATTAGTGGTGAACTAAGTTCTGATTTCATTTTTCCTAGCTTCATAATATCATTTAAGATTTTTCTGCAAAATTTCATATTTTTTTAAAGTCATTTGCTATTTTTAAATCATTTAAATAGTTTCTATTAGTTTTTAATTCATAATAAATAATTAAAAAGTCAAAAAAATATAATTCTTTTTTCCAAAATTTTCTTTTGTAATTTAGGACGTAGGAAAATTAATTTGGTATTCCTAGGATTAATATTTTTAGATTTTACGTTTTAGTCTCGCGTTTTTCCGTTTTTAATTTCGTTATTTGTTAGGTTTTGCTAATTTATGCTTTGTAGATTTATATGTTTCCCTTAGCCTGTTTATGCTTCCTGTAGTTGTAGGAAATTTAATTTAATCAAAATCCAAAATCTCTCCGTTTTCATATTTCAAACACGATTCACAAACCCAATCTCACAAATTCCATTCATCCTTCATCGGGGATAACGAACCGGATTTACAACTTCCATTGTATTCCTTTGATGAAAAATACGTGTTGATTTTAACTGATCAATAATAAAGGTGCTATTGACTTGAGCAAAAACCCCGTTCAACACTCCCGTACTAAACACATTGAAATTCGCCACCACTTTCTTCGCGATAATGTTCAGAAAGGAAATACTTCTATTGAGAAAGTTCCTTCTCAGGACAATATCGCAGAAATCTTAACCAAACCTCTCAAACGAGAATCCTTTAACTACCTCCATCTAGGTCTAGGAATGATGGAACATATTCCATAAATCTCATGACTCTTGAAGTCATCTCGCATGTCTCGGTTATTCTAGTTTAGGTTTCCTTAGTCAAAAGAATTTGTTAGGTTCAAATTCTTTCCTCGTGTCAATAGGTCTCACTAAAACAGCGAGACTTATTCGTCAAAAATCAAAATGGGACAGAAAACAGTCCCAGCAGATCACGGCTTCACTAAATGTGGCACGGAACCGTTAAATTTAACGGTACCGTGGAACCGTGCATCTGGTACATCACGTATTCCAGTCCCCTTTTCCCACATCACTTATTTCAAACATCATCAACCTCTGCAACTGCTGTTGTAACCTAACCTCACAATCCAAAACTCCACTACACTTCTTCAAGATCATATTCAAGACATTGATTTTCAAGATTATCAATCACCTCTACCCTTTCAACATAAAGTGTAAGTTATCTTACTCTAATTTTCTTTAATTTTGAGTCTAGGGTTTGCTCACTGATGAAAAATGAATTGGGGCTTTTCAAATAAACTTTCAAATTGAAGTCATCAACACTAAGACTTTTGAAAATCTTTGGTGTCAAAGACATTGAAGTCACCAAACACCCCAATTCTAGTATTTTCAAAATTTCATGAAATTAGGACCATGAAATGTTTTTCGTGCATTTTTGATGCAAACTAAAAACACATTTTCATGCATACATGATCTCACGAATACTGATCGAATTACATAATCAATATGTATTTTTCGACATATTTGTTTGAGCAAAAGTAAAATTAGGAGTGTTTGGGTAATCTCATTATTTTCGAGTCGAGATCACCGCACCTCCACATAGTTTGCATATAGGCACACACTAGGCATGTGTTTAAAGCAACTATTCTTTGCTCTAATTTTTCCTAAAAATTTCTTTTTATATAGGAAACAAAAATGTCTCATGAATATGATTTTGATCATCTCCTAACCAATACCTACACACCCGAAATCTCTCGTGAACCCACAACACCCGGTAACCACATTCGTGCCTATGTCAATCTTGAAACCCGTCGGTTTAATGAAGGCCGTGTCGTTGATCCGTCCCTAGTTTACCATCGGGACATCAACACTTCCTTTAGAGCTATAGGATTCGATTGTTTACTCCACATCAACGAGCACATTTGTCCTTTTTTTGTGTTGGAATTCTTTCGACAAGTTGAACTTGTACGTAACGAGGATCAATCCTTGTCACTTTGGTTTTGGGTCCAAAACTTCAAATTCGTCCTAACTCTTGAGCAATTTGCTCAAATCCTCCGAATACCCAATCATGGGCAATGTGCCTACACTGAAGATTGGTGTCTTGAGTCTCTCTTTCACTATCGTGAGGAGAATAGTCCGTACTGTTCATACATACCCTCTCCAACCGAACTAACCAAACTCATCAGTACTTATAAGTACCCTCTTTACCCTAATCCAACGAAAATTTGTTTGGAAGAGGTTCGTCATGAACTACTTTCTTGGGCAGTCATCCTGCGAGAAAATGTTCTAAGTCTCACAGGAAATCGTGAGCAACTCCCGGCGTGTTGTGCTCATATGATTTACTGTCTCCTAACCCAACAACCATACAATCTCGCTTACTTCTTCGCTAAGCGAATTGTTCATCTCAAGGGTAACAAGAATAAATTGATACCCTATGGGATGTTCCTAACCCGTCTCTATCACTATTTCATGAACCTACACCCTTACCTTAGCGGCCCTCAATACTCACTTGTCAAACCCATCATGAAACCCATAAACGAGTCACATGTCTCATCAATCCTCATTTCCGAATCCTCCACCCATTATGCACCCTTTGATGATCCAAATCATGACCATGAGACACATGCTCACGACAAGAGTGTGCCAAGAATGGGGGAATGCTCAAGTCATAAGCAGTCTTGAAGAGATTTACATCTCTTAATAGGATTTATCTATGAATCAATGCTAATCGTTTTCTTGCATAGTTAACTATCTCTTTGCATAATTAATCTATGTGATATTTGGATGATAGCTTATTTTGTCTCTTATAATTGCATGCTTATGATTTATGCGTGGTTTTGCGACCTTACAACAGGTTTTACCTCTCGAGGGATCTCAAGAGGCTTGCAATCCCCACCAGGCAGTGTACCTGACCGATGTAGTATAGTGTAGTGGCAAGTACCGGGGGATTGATCGTTCTCTCGGGGAATAGTGTCGTTAGGATTGAAAAACTACTCTAATAGGTCTAAGGGTGAGGGAAGATTCTTTTTGTATTTTTATATTTTTATAAAAGCAAGTAAAATCTCGGGTTTGAAGGAGTGGGCGGAATTAGTTGCTAGTCAACTAACCCAAATAACTACAATTGCAAATAAAATAAAATAACTGAAAATAAAAAGGTTGTGGAACTTATATGGAGAGAAATGTGTTTACTTAGATTTCCTTACTCCCTAACTATCTTTTACCGGTTGATTAGTGTGTATTAATTGCGTGGATGACGGGTGTATTCCTTAATACCAATCGTGGGGTGGCGTACGTACTTCCCCAACTCTATAAACTCCTACTTCACTCCTATGTCGAGCCGGCTAAGAAGCTCCTAACATGGGATCACTAGAATTCGCTCATGCATTAAATACAACCATAAAAACCTTAGTACGCATTGATTCATGTTTCTTAAGACGTTCAAGCAAGTTACCGTATAGGAGGTTAGCCAGTTTTCTTAAGCCTAACATCGATAAACAATCATCCAATACAATTAATAACACACCAACAACCAATAATCAATAGTTAGGTTTCATTAGATCTTAGCAAACACAAGATA
Organism: Artemisia tridentata subsp. tridentata; assembly: GCA_021014915.2. NCBI lineage: Eukaryota > Viridiplantae > Streptophyta > Magnoliopsida > Asterales > Asteraceae > Artemisia > Artemisia tridentata. The sequence goes on along the minus strand of CP139506.1, from coordinate 17,727,458 downwards.
AATCTAGCCTAACATGTTAAATAAAAGACAAGAACAAGATATAATCAAACAACACATAGACATATTGAATGATTAATTGATTACTTATCTTCAATTGAACATGGGAGATCCAAGGGTATAAAACCCTTAAAAGTAGCAGAAAAATCGTCTTAGGGTTTCTCCTCACAAAGTTGTACCCCTAATGACTAAAAATTATGAGAATATATATAGAAAATCAGATCTGACGGCGTCACGTTATAGAGCTGACGCCGTCACCTCGCCGCGGTTAGGGTTTCTTGATAGCCTTCTTGACGCCGTCCCCTTTTAATCATCCAAAATCCTCTCTGGCGCGTCAAGGGTTGACGGCGTCACAATGGTGCTTGACGCCGTCACAGGTACTTTTCTAGCCGATTTTGAGACTTTGTCGTTTTCTTCACTTTTATGCTCCAAAAACGTCCAAAATGCTTCCTTTTCCAGATTTCTTCTCCAAAGTACCTAAAATGAAAAAAGGAACGATTTAGGGCAATATTTGATCAAAAAAATACGATTTAGGGCTTAAATGACCCCCTAAAAGTGGTACACTTTTCGCTTCATCAAATACCCTTACACTTGAGATTTGCTTGTCCTCAAGCAAATGCGCTTTTTTTCTAATCAAAATACAAGTTAGGGGTCATTTAACGCTAATATAAAAGTAATTACAACAAATAGTCGTTCCACTTTAATCATAATAAGCACGGAGATTACAAACTAGCACCTCACAAGTAGTGTTTAGATACTCACATATCTCAGGTGTCATAAAAGTATATCTCATAAATGAAAATGAATAATATCTCTCACTACCTGTCATAGCAAATAGATTACCATAGGCTTGGGAAAGGATCAAAAACCTCCTCCACTAGGCGTAAGCACCTAAGATAAACTATCAAAGAGGGCTTTTAAACGGGTTATAACGTTAGGTGTAGGGATATGATAAACACGGTTTTGTTGGATAAAGGATATTTTACTGGTGGCGAGTTAAAGATCTTGATTAATTACATGTACAATATGGCGTTGCTAAGCCAAGACTAGACTCGACTTAAGCTAATGAAAAATAACAAAAAGATAAAATAAACATAAAATGAAACGGGATGGTAGTCCGTTTTTTTTTTTTTTTTGCATACACTCTTGCCCTACCATCCAAAATAATACATCGTAGGGGGGTTGTATCCCCTTACACTTGAACTTTTACATAACTTTACAATTAACTATTCTAATGACTCGAATTAAGATAATCGAAACACTTGGAGTACTTTTAAAATATTTAGCACATATGGGGGTAATAATGTTGTTCTTCCCCATTACTCCATTACACTAGTACTTTACCCATGAGTCCCAATCGTCCCAAAACAATATGTACAAGGATATGACTCGACTTAGCAACCATGTAATCAATTAGATAATTAACTTGGGGTTTAAACAAATGTTGTCACAATAATGCACTAAAAATGAGTGCGTACAAGGTAGGCTAAGGCGATTTGGGTGTACATTTAAGTGGGGTGTAAACAAATTCTTACTTTAAGTAAAATGCTTAAAGTTAGAAACGAAAAGATAGGCTCTGAGGGGTGTACTAGGGGTATCGTGTACTAAAAATGAGTACAACGCAAAGGGTGTGGGAGAATTACTTGACCAATGTAGCCAATGTAATTATAACAAAAACACAGGTGTAAAACAATGGGTTAATCCTAATGCCTCTTATCATGTAGTAAATCTAACTACACGAATGTAGTCTCACTTGTGGCCTCGGAATGGTCCTAACGCAAGTTCTAGAATCTAAGTGCTACCGGTACACACATCATAGCATAAATGCTTTTCCTACCAATTTTAGTGGTACGGTTTTGTGCTAGTCATATAACTCCTATCCGTGAGACGCTCATTAAGATCAAAGTTTCACTCCTATATGTTGTAAAAAATTTTAAATTTGGCACTAAAATTGCCTTAACAGGTATTTCTCTCAGTTTTATTACACATCTACCATTAAACAAACGAAAAATCAAGCGTAATAGCATTCTCTAAAGTATCGTACTTTACCCCCCCCCCCCTTACACTTAAGATGAACATTGTCCCCAATGTTCAAATAACAAGATGTAAAAGTAAATAAGGTAAAAGAATGAAATCAAATACTCCCCTGATTCGTTCGGTGGATAAAGAGGTAACATGGTTAGATCTTCTTCCAAGGTAATGTTGAAGCTTCAAGACTAAAGCAGCGCCAAAAGCTAGATTCCACATACATCTCCTTGTCCAAAATAACCTGTTAAACCTGAGAAAACAAACACGAAAACCTGCATAACATCGGCGGGATAAATCTGTATAAGGATATAATGCTTGTGGAATGATTATTTTGCAGATTCCTGGAGTTTATAAGTTAGATATTTAATAAAGCATTTTATGATTCCGGAAGAAAAACAAAACTTTCAAAAAAAATTCCAGAAAACTGTTCCTGACGCCGTCAGACTGGGGTCTGACGCAGTCAGAAGTGATCTGACAGATTTTTCATGTTAAGTTTCCGGAAAATTTCTGGAAAAAACTCAATCCTTATTTCCTAGAAATCCTGCAAAATATCATTATGACTCGATACAAGCATTTGACTCAAACAATTACTAATATGTATGTTAATTTAATATTGTTATGATTCATGTTCATTTGTTCTAATAAACTGATTTGGATTTCCCTTACACTTATCTTTTGCAAAATACCTTTATATGTAGTTAAAACGAAGTTAAAAACAAAATAAAGCATTTTCACATTTTAGTTTCGAACATGAATCAATAATAATAAAATTAAACATACATACGGAAGCAAATAAAATCAAAAAAACAAATAAATAAACACACAAAGCAAATAAAGCTTGGGTTGCCTCCCAAGAAGCGCTTGTTTTTGTTCGAGTCACGAGCCTGACTCTACCCTTATTTAACGGATAAAGGAGAGGTTTTTCCTACACTTAGGATTAAGTGCGGGTGATAGTAGCGATACACACCATCTTGGTGGAAGTATGCCACGTGAGGAAAGAGTGGTGGATGAATTATATACTCAAAGGGGTGTGCTCCTTTCATCATAACCTTACCTAGTTCACTTTGGTCAATGGGTGAATTAAAGTTTTCTCCTAAAAAGGGATCATCTTCTATTAACTTCGAGAGATTCCTAGTTGGGAATCCATCTTGACCTAATATACCTGGTTTAAACCCATAATGTTTCTTGTGATCAATCATGAATGGGTGATGTAAGTATGTAAGGTCATGGTTCACTCCTATATTAGCTTCCACTCCACATGGCCTAGAGTCTACTACCTTAATCTTAACATTACCCGGACTACATGGTTTGATGGGTGGATCGGGACCTTTTTTAATTCCTAAATTCACATCTAAGGATGGAAGATTAGGTAACGGTTTTGGTTTAGGCTCCGGTTCATCAAAACTAGGAACTTCCATAGAACTAAAAGAAAGGTTATGACTACAAGTATTCAAACCTATTTCTTCTAGTTGTGTTTCTTCCAAAGGTTCTACTTCAATTGGGGTTCCTATAGTCCCTTCTACTTCTTCCGGGTAAGTCATGGGCGGTGTGTATGCCTCGAATGATGGTAGGACTTGTGGGGTACTTTGTAGGTTTGTGTTATTTACCTCATCCTTCTTTGTCTCTATATCAATTATATCCACATCATGTGTTTTAGTAGAATCTAACCCAAACATGTTCCTAAGTATCTCAAATCCTTCTCTAGCCATTTCAAGTTCTAAGTCCGATTCATAAGAATCTTCCTCAATAATCCGACCATGTTCAATTTGCCTAAAAGATTTGTTGAACCTAAGACCTTGATAGATCTTAGAGCGCTCGTAGATCGTTAGTAATGTTTATGTAAACACAAACACACTAATAGAAAATCTCTAATACTTGTATTCTAAAGCGGAAACAAAACACAAGTAAGAACACAGATAACTAAGAACGTTTTGATCCTCTATGGATCTTTTATTAATACTAAAACTTGTTTTTCAAACTCGTACATATTACATAATAATGTGTTCCTTTTATAGATAAGGAACCCTAGAACAAGAAACCCTAAACCGTTTCACAAGAAACGTATATCTAAAAACTAATAGAAGATATGCTATATAATTTCCTAATAAAACTCGTGCATATCCTAACTAATAACAAAATACGCTAAATATCTATATCAGCAGAAACAAACTACGCAGAATCTATACTTCCGCAGAATTAAGTCATCAGCAGAATCCAATGCTTCAACAGAATCCATCCGCAGTATTCTTCAGCAGAATCCTACTTAGCAGAATTCCCAACAATCCTCCCCTAATCTTGAATTTGACATGGTTAAGTTCAAGATTCTTGATAGATCGTATTACTTCAGAAAAAGAGGATTGACTTCGAACATCAACAGCAAAGAATCAAATGAACCACATCTCTATGAATGGCAAAACTTTAAACTTCAGGTCTTTGCAGCAACAAATGACAAATTGTACATCAAAACAGTTTAGTTTCAAACTATTCTCATCACATCCAGGAGTGTTAACTCCTGTGAGAGGTGAATCATTGAAAATAATGGATTTGATGTCTCTTTACTAATAGCCATCACTACTGGAGTAGCCAAATGTTTAAGTTCGAAAACTATGGTACACTGATAACCATATGATTTTTAGCAAATCATCAGCTATAAACAGATTTGATATGTCTTTACCTGTAGCCGTTTGCTCAGGACTAGTCAATTCTTGGTTTCAACTGAACCTTGGTGAATTGAATACCAAATATGGATACCAAATGTCTTTACCACAAACCATACTTTTGTGGACTAGCCAATTCTTTGGATCCCAGAAAGGGTTACATCCATGGTGAATTGAGAACCATTTCAAATCTCAAGAATGAACCATGGGTGAGTTGAAGTACCCTATAGCTTTGAGCAAGCTATTACAGCTATCAACAGATTTGATGTGTCTTTACCAAAGCTGTACCCTTTGGACTAGCCAACTCTTTGATGAACACAAGTCACATCTGGTGAGTTGATAACCATCAACAGAGTTATACAACAAACCTGCAGAAAAGTTAGTACAAATATACAAAGGTTTTTTTTTTTTTTTTTTTTTTTTTTTTTTTTTTTTTTTTTTTTAACTAAGAAAAAGAATGAAATAAGAAGTAAATGAAATAAAGGAAAATAAGATACAAAAATAATACACAATACCAGAATCAAGAAGAAGCTTTATGTTGCAGAAGCTTGGACTTGATTAACCCAACTATCTGTTCAGCATGAGTCTGATCATTGGCCACTGGATCAGGAGGAACTTCCAATTTTCTCTTAAGCATACGTGTCAACAGAGGAATGGACCAAGGATAATGCTGATCAGAAAACATACATACCCTAATGCCAGACTTTGTTTCAACAACATGCACATTAGGCATAGGATAAAACCTCCAAGCATCAACCTTCCATTTATGTGAATTCGCCCAAATTAAATAGCCTTTTCCATCAGGAGTGTGAGAATCAAATAGAACTTGCAGATCACCCAATAAGTACAAACCAGCACCCTGTGGTGTATGAGAGGCATAATAATTTATGACCAGTCTATAGAGAGTATACAAATCTTGCCTATCCACCAAGTGAAGGATTTCTTGCAAGAAAGTAAACTACATGTAAGAATGATCTTGCCTATAGATGGTGTTAATCTGCCCATCTGTCAAAGTCCATTTGACCAACACATTGTAAGAACCCTCAGGAAATGTCTCAGAAGAACCCACTTTAATAAAGGTTGTATCAGCAGCATTGAGATCCATAGGCTTAGAAGAACTCCCCTTGTGAGACTTATGTGCTCTAGAAACCTGCTTCCTAGCTAATCTTACTGATCTTCTTGTGGCAATATGTCTTCTGTGTGCCATCCTTTTCTTCCTCCTTCCAGGTACATATATCCCCATAGGACTAACAGTTGCAGATGCACCAGAAGCATCTTCAGGAGAAATAGAAGATGTAGGAACAGAACCACCTGCTTCACCTAACTTCTCTGCATCTTCTCTAGCCTTTCTAGCCTCAGTAGCTTCTAGTTCTGCTTTCCTCACCAGATCTGCATTGTAGTTGGAAATAAGAGATTCCTCTTGTTCAGCAGATGCAGAAGAAGGAATGGTAGCAGCACTGGGTATAGCTTCAGCAGATTGGTTGCCTTCAGGAGTTACTTTAGCAGAAACAGCTTGAGTGTGTAGCTGTTCTTTATCATCAGAAGATGAAGTACCAAGCTCAACGGGCTTGATCCTTTTAGCTTGGGGAGCATCCAAACTTGCACTAGGCCTCTTTAATTGATGAGAAGTTGGTTTAACACTCTTCATAATTTGATTATTTGTCAATTCAGACTCAGGTAAAGCCCAAACTTGCTTCTTTGTCAAACCAGATGTATAGACAGAAGTATATTGGTTATAGACCACATTTCTCTTATAATTCTTCATTTGTGCCTCAGTCTGTGGTTTATCTCTCTTAGCTTTGGCCTTTTGTGCAGCAATAGCCTTCCTCTTTTCTGCTGCATCTTTCTTCTTTTGTTGACCAAGAGCCACCATTTGTGCAGCAAAGTTGTCACTATTAAAATCAGCTCCCAAGATGCTTTGGGCCAAAGTAGGATTGGAAGCAACCTGAAGAGTATATGAATCCCATTGCTCATCAGTAAAATGAACTGATTGCTCATCCAATTCTCTTTGCCTTTCAGGAGGTAAATTGGTAGAAAACTGAGCTGCCATCTTTTGAGCCAAAGCTTGACTTTTCATCATATCCTCATACTCTTTAACCAGTCTAGCTTGCTCCTTCCTCTCTTTTTCACTCACAAGATCTGTACCAAGATCTTCATCAACCATCACTCCTTGTGCACTGCCAGAGATGTCAACACTAGGAACTTGAGTAGCAGGCTCATTAGAAGAATCATTATGAGAGATATCAACAACAGGAACTCTGTCAATATTCTCAGAAGGAACACCAATAGAAGCATCAGCAGAAACATGTTGAGTGGAAGATTCAACATGTGGAGTAGAAACCTCATCAGCAGTATTCAACACAACTGATCTCCCAGCAACAAACACTTTAGTAGAAACTTCAGAAGGTGTGACATCAGCAGAAGCCACATTAATCATAGATTCATCTGCCTGAACATGATCACCATCAACTTGTTCTTGAGCAACATTCAACCTTGGCATATTAGAATCCTTGCTCAAATACTGTCTTCTCCTCTTTCTATAGAACTGGATCTGCTCTTTTTGTTGTGAGGATTCAACAGCTTTAGGTGAAGAAGTATGAGTCTTCTGAGCAGCTTCTGCCAATAAATCAAGATGATCCAAATAAATATCTTCCTGCTCTTCATCAGAGGCAAACACAAACTTCCTCTTCTTTTTCTGCCCAAGTTGATCTTCTAACTCCTTAACCCTATTTTTCAACACCAAAATCTCATCACCAAGTGAGGATTTGGTATCTGCAAGCTCCTTCTTCAACTTCTCAATTTCTTGATCATTCCTGTTGAGCAAATTATACAGAGAAGTGAGAGTAATAGGGTCCTCAGCTCCACCAGCATATGTCTCAGTGGTAAAGGGAGCTTCATTGGGCCTTTCAGAAGAAACATGTATATTCTCAAAAGTAGGAGAGCTATCATTAATTGGTTCTCTAATAGGGCTAGGAGTGGACAGTCTGGTAGTCTCATAGTCTAGAGGTGTAGGCACATGAGTGTCAAGAGACTGAAGTGTCTCCTCAACCTCTGGAACAAGCTCATCAGGAGCTTCATGAGATGGTGATGGAATAGGACTGGGTGAAACATGTACAGGTGAAGGTGTAGGTTGGTCAGGAGAAACAATGGGTGCTTCAGCAGTTGTGGATGGACCCTCATCCCTTTCCACTGATGGATTACCATCAGCAGGAACACTTGGAATTGATGGAGTACCATCATCAGCAGCATTGGGAGATGGTTGAGGACCAGCAGCATTACCCTCATCAGCATCATCATTGCCATGTGGCAACATAGCTGGTAGCAGAGGGTGATGTTCCCCAACATAGTGTGTTTTCATGGAAGCAAACAACTTAGCACTAAGGGCTCCAATGGGATAATGGCCTCTATCTTGGGTGTTTATGTCTAAAATTATTTGAAGAAACCTAGGGTACATGAGAAACTTATGCTTTTTCTTTTGAATATTTTCAACCATATTATCAAAAATAAACTTAGAGAAATTATAAGTTCTACAACTACAATCCTCCCCTGAGGCATATGCCTCCCCTAAGGCCTATGCCTCCCCTCAAACTCAGCATTTAAGGGTTAACCATCCCAATATGGACAACTAAGTGTTGAAACCTAGGTCCATCAAAAGCCTTAGTCAATAAATCTGCCACATTATCATCTGTGTGAATCTTAACCACTTTTATCAAATGTTTTTCATATGCATCTCTGATAAAATGGTGCCTTATTTCAATATGCTTAGTTCTATTATGAAAAACTAGATTTTTAAGTATGCATATGGTACTTTGATTATCAATAAAGATTGTGGTGTTCATGAAATTAAACCCATAATCCAACAATTGATTTTGTATCCAAAGAACCTGTCCACAACAATTGGCAGCAGCAACATACTCTGCTTCAGTTGATGAGGTAGCAACAATGGTTTGTTTCTTGCATTGCCAAGAAATCAATCTTCTTCCAAGAAATTGGCAACCTCCAGTTGTGGATCTCCTATCCAGATTTGCACCAGCATAATCACTATCACTATATGCTTCCAACTTAAAAGGAGACTCTTTTGGGTACCAAAGACCTAAGTTAGGTTGGCCTTTGAGGTACTTGAAGATCTTTTTGACTGCATTCAAATGAGAAGTAAGTGGAGTGACCTGATGTCTAGAACAAGCACTCACAGCAAATGTAATGTCAGGCCTTGAAGCTGTCAAATACATCAAAGAACCAATCATGGATCTATATAGGTGAACTTTCACTGCAGGATCTGGTTCAAGATTGTTCTTTGGTTTAGGAGCTTCATAAGGTGTAGTGGCAGTTCTGACATTTTCCATATCAAACTTCTTCAAGATATCTTTCACATATTTATCCTGACTTATAAAGATACCATCTTGTTTCTGCTGAACTTGTAGACCCAAAAAGAAAGTAAGCTCCCCCATAGCACTCATCTGAAACTCTCCCTTCATCAATTCCTCAAACTCCCTGCACCAAGCTTCTTTAGTGGAGCCAAAAATAATGTCATCCACATACACTTGCACAAGAATGATGTCTCTGGAATTCTTCTTTATAAAGAGTGTTTTGTCAATGGCACCTCTTCTGTAACCATGCTTCAGCAGAAATGCAGAAAGCCTGGCATACCAAGCTCTTGGTGCCTGATGAAGTCCATAGAGAGCTTTTACCACCTTGTAAACATGTTTTGGATTATCTGGGTCTTCAAAACCTTTGGGTTGAGTGACATATACCTCCTCTTCAATTTCACCATACAGAAAAGCACCTTTCACATCCATCTGATATACCATGAAACCCATATAAGATGCATAAGCCAAGAAGATTCTAATGGCCTCAACCCTAGCTACAGGTGCAAAAACTTCAGTGTAATCAATGCCTTCCTCCTGCCTGAACCCCTGAGCCACTAATTTTGCTTTGTTTTTTACCACAATACCCCTTGCATCTCTTTTATTCTTCAAAATCCATTTTGTCTCAATTGCCATCTTCCCTTCAGGTAGTGGTACCAGTATCCAAACCTTCTGATTCTTGAATTGTTGCATCTCATCCTGCACTGCTTCAATTCAGCTTGAGTCTTCAAGAGCTTGAGTAACACTGGTTGGTTCCACTTGAGAAAGAAAACAAGCAAACAGACAATGCTTAAAGTCTGTGTGATTGTCCCTTTGCTGATTGAAGACATAGGAAAGAAAAGCCACTTGACCATATTTAGAACTTTTCACATTACTTCTAGTTCTAACAGGTGCTTGAGGATCACCAAGAATATTGGATTGGGGATGAGCAATGTTGATCCTCTTGGTAGCATTGGGGTTGACATCAATTGAGGTGTCAAGATTGTTCACATTGGGTCCAAAATCACTGTCATAGGAGGCTGAGTTGAAGATTCCAGCTTTGGGTTGGTGATTCCCAAGATCAGAAGGACTTGGAAAACGTGTATATGGCTCTTCAAAGTCTGTGGACACACTAGGAGAAATGAGAGAACCTTCAGGAGAACTGTTAGCAGAATTGGTGATGTCAGGGGAAACAGGAGAACTATCAGCAGAATCCTGGTTTCCACTGACTGCTTGTGCAGACTCCAAACCAAGCCTTTCAGCTTCTTGATTGGCTGCATGCTCCTACTTCTTGAGTCTAGCAAGGTCCTCTGCATAGTGTGACTCATCTTCAATCTCATCAGAAGTATCTTTAGAGTTGTCACCTGCAAAATTGTTAGGAGAAAAAGAAGGTACAACAATAGTTTGTTCATCATGCTCAGACTCACTATTTGAGTCATCATCCAGGGTACATGCATTGTTATTGGGAGACTCTTGAGAACCTGCAGATTGGTTAGCAACATATCTAGTATAGCCCAAGTAATGAATTAAGTAATCCAGGTCAAAATACCAAGGATGACCTTGTCCTTGAACATTAGGCTTATCTTCTAGATATCTAAGGTTAAGGGTCTCCTCAATCTTTTTAGTGCTCAAATTATATACCCTATAGGCCTTACTATGTGCTGAATAACCCATAATATACCCCTCATCAGCTTTCTCATCAAACTTTCCCAGTGGATCACTAGTGTTCAAAATGGTCACTTGACAGCCAAAAGGTTTGAGGTAATGAATATCAGGAACTTTCCCAGTGAGAAGTTCATAAGGTGTCTTGAAATGAGGTCTAGTGATGGATACCCTGTTTAGAACATAACAAGCAGTGCTTACTGCTTCAGTCCAAAACATAGTGGGTAATTTAGAGTCTGCAAGCATGGATCTTGCTGCCTCTATTAAGGTCCTATTCTTTCTTTCAGCAACCCCATTTTGCTGTGGGGTTCTTGGATTGCTATAGTCCCTTTTTATCCCTTTAGACTGACAAAGTTCTATTAAAACAACATTTTTAAACTTTGTCCCATTATCACACCTAATACCTTTAACCTTTTTGTTAAGCTGGTTTTCAACAAGGGTAATGAATTCTTTTAAAATTGGAGATGTTTCATCTTTAGTTTTCAAAAAGAATACCCAACAAAACCTGCTATAGTCATCAGTGATTACCAGGCAGAAGTACTTGTAATCAATACTTCTGACTTGAGTTGGACCAAAGAGATCCATATGCAGCAACTGAAGAGGTTCTGAGATAGTTCTTACAGCAGTAATGGCTTTGTATGAGGCTCTGTGTTGCTTTCCTTTGTTGCAGGCCACACAATTGTGCTCATTGGTGAATACTTTGGAAGGAAGTCCATGAACTAGACCAAGTTTAGACAGCTTGTTAATGGTCTTGAAATTCACATGAGCCATCCTTCTATGCCATTTTGTAGACTCATCTAGGGATGCTTTAGCCACCAAACATGTTAGGTCACCTTCAGGTTGAACATCATTCAAATTGAATGTGTATAAATTGTAGCTTCTGGGAACTCTCAGCAGAATTGTTGTATCTTCTGAAAGTTTGAAGTCTTTAGAGAGCACAAGACATTCATCCTCAGAGAAGAATACTTTGTTCTTGGTGTCACAAATTTGTGAGACTGAGAACAAGTTGAAATGTTGCAGTTCCTTCACATAATACACATTCTCAAAGTCCAAATTAGGAGTTCTAATGATTCCTTTCCCAGTGATTCTACCATCTCCTCCACCAAAAGTCACATTGCCTCCTCCTTCAATGGGTACAAAATCATGCATCATCTCTATGTTTCCTGACATACTCCTGGAACAACCACTATCTACTATGCGTACGTCTTTACTTTTCAGAGGATGATCCTACAACAACAAAAATATACAAAGTATAAGTACACTTTGGAGACTCAAGTCATTACTGACTTGAGCCTGCCTTGTGGATCATAAGAATTAGGCCATGTAGATGTATAAGATCCACCATTGTTCTTGGACCTGCTATGAAAATTAGGTCCCTTTTTAGTCCAAAAACAACCTGCTGAGGGCTTCACAGCAGTATCCCAATATCCCCAACCCACATACATTGGGTCAATAAATCCAGGCCAATAACCATTCTGAAAATATGAACTAGTTGGTCTCACATGTGGTCTAGCAACAGGTCTTCTCCTAGCAGATGGAGAATGTCTATCAGCAGAATTGCTGGTCTTATGAGTTACTTGTGGAACATATGGTGGTATATCCTTAACATTAGTCCACATTGGTCTAGGTTTATTTTGACCACTACATACACCCATTCTTTGCTCATGAAAATTACAATCCTTAATCAAATGAAATTTGCTTCCACACACAAAACATTTCTTCTTTTTAGAAGATTTATTCAAATTGAAAGATGTTCCATGACAAGCAAAAGTATTCAAACCATTAACATTAACAGAATTGTTTTTGACATAATTAAAAACATTGTTTTGCAAAGAATTAAAAGACAAGTCTTCAGAAGAAACTGTCTTGGACCTTGATTCCTCAGCAGCAACTCTAACAGACTTGTAGGGAGTCTTGGGTGTAGGCTTTGGTGAAGTCTTGGGAAGGTCTGACTTTTCACTTGAATCACAACTGGTAGTAGACCCTTGGTCAGAGGACTTGTCACTAGAAGAATAAGAGACAAAGTCAGTAGTATTAGGATCAGGGTCTGGCAAGTCACTTGACTTTTTGCCATAAAGATGGTGTGATCCATCAAAGTCTGAGGTGGTGTTGGTAGAGGGCATGAATTCTCCCCTAATAGGTCCAGGCACAGCATGTAATGTTCCTTCTTTAACAAAATTTGCTAAGCTTGCTGGAGTAGATTTACGCATATCATCCCTAGCCTCTAAACCAACATATTTTTTAAAGCCTAAACCTATACTAGAGTTTACAGGTTGAGTGTTATAGAGACAATTAGATAACTTATCACCTGACATTAACCAAATTTTATGATTAGCTATTTCCTTCTCTAATTTCTCTTTCAGTACTTGATTCTCATATTCTAAATCAGCTTTTTCTTTCTCAGTACGTTTTAAATCAATTCTAGTACATTTCAAATCACTTTCTAACACCCTTATCTTTTCATCATAAGCAAGCTGATTCTTTTGAAACCAAACCTTTTGTTTTTCTAGAGTTTTTAAAGACTGTTTGTAAGCCTCAACTTCTACATAACATTTATTATATTTAGATTTCAATTCATCATAAGCCTCCTTAAGTTCATTATATCTTTCACTACAACCAAAAACACAATTATGTACCTGAGAGATGCCCATTAAGGCAACTTGATCATGCTGATCATCTGTAGAACAGCTGGCCAGCAATCCACTTTGCCCAGAAGATTCATCATTATCAGGTTCATGTGCCTTCCAGTTAACATGGTCATCCAGAGTAACCAAAGCTCCAGCTTTCCCAGCTTTCACTTGATTCTGCTGATAGGTAGTATACCTAACCTCATCACCAGCCTTCCTATCCTTGCACTCTCGTTTGAAGTGACCCATCTGTCCACAAGTATAGCATTTGATCTTCATCCTATCAAATCTAGCTGGATCTCTTCCCTTATAACCAAACTTTCTCCCAGAATTCTCCTCAAACCTCTGGACATTCAATGTGAGCATGGCCACCTGCCACTTCAAGTTCATCTCTTCCAAATCCAGAGGATCCAACTGATCAAAATCCTCAAAAGCAAGTTGCTGCTGATGATCATAATCAGCAACAAAAGATTGAAGTACATCTTCCAATACACCACTAGACTTTGGTTGTGAATTTGGTCTGGTGTTGTTGTAGGAGGATAATGCTGAGGAGCTTGGACTTGAAGTTTGATTCATCTTATTGGAGGAGGTGCTAACAAAGGCTGAGTAACTAGGAGTGGATGAACGAATGGGACTTCTGACATCGGGCTCAAGAGTTTTAAGCTTGTTGTAGAGATCATCAAAAGTGAGCATATCCAGTCCACCTTTAGCTTTGAGTGCAATGCTTACATGCAACCAAGATGGAGGTAAAGATCGAAAGAACTTTGCATTGCAATCCTCATTGTCTGGCCTGGCCTTCAGCTGATTCAATTGACTCAAAATCCTATGGAACCTGTCATACCCCTTGTGGATACCTTCTTCGTCAGAGACTTGGAATTCTTGAAACTGCTGTTTCAACATTGATTTCCTCATCCTCTTTGACTTATCGTTCCCACCAAACCTAGCCTTTATGGCCATCCAGATGTCCTTTGCATCCTCCATGTAGTGAAAATCACCAATGTGATCATCTGGAATAGCCTGAAGGAGAATAGTTCGAACCTTATTCTCTCTCTGTACAGTAAGAATCTCTTCAGCAGTTTGAGGATCAACAATGGTAACTACACCATCAGCATCTTTGAAGTGCTTCTTCAAAGTATTTCCCTTTTTGACAATCTCCCAAAGATTCCAATCAACATTAGTGATCCAGTTCTGCATCTTCATAGCCCACAATTCGTACTCTTCCTTCTTGAGATATGGGAACTTTGCATTGCTGTTGGTGAGAGTGAGTTGTTGCATAGATGTGGTGTTTTGGTTGTTGTTGTTGTTGTTAACTTCTGATCCATCGTCTGATCCAGGCATTGTTTTGGTTGTTTTGTTTGAGAAGGTGTAAAATAAAGGATGTTCTTAGAATCACAGAGACTCTCCCGAGGATTTGATACCACTTGTTGAACCTAAGACCTTGATAGATCTTAGAGCGCTCGTGGATCGTTAGTAATGTTTATGTAAACACAAACACACTAATAGAAAATCTCTAATACTTGTATTCTAAAGCGGAAACAAAACACAAGTAAGAACACAGATAACTAAGAACATTTTGATCCTCTATGGATCTTTTATTAATACTAAAACTTGTTTTTCAAACTCGTACATATTACATAATAATGTGTTCCTTTTATAGATAAGGAACCCTAGAACAAGAAACCCTAAACCGTTTCACAAGAAACGTATATCTAAAAACTAATAGAAGATATGCTATATAATTTCCTAATAAAACTCGTGCATATCCTAACTAATAACAAAATACGCTAAATATCTATATCAGCAGAAACAAACTACGCAGAATCTATACTTCCGCAGAATTAAGTCATCAGCAGAATCCATCCGCAGTATTCTTCAGCAGAATCCTACTTAGCAGAATTCCCAACAGGATTCATCATGTGTTCTTCGGGATTCAAATTCATTGGTCATAAAACCTAGGTCTTTTTGATCAATGTGATCATGTTCGGCTAAATCCTCCATCACATCAAGGTCACCTATGTGTTCATCCTGTATTATGGTAGTGCCTAAACATGACATGCAGCTAGGTGGCTCAACTCTACCCCCATCCCCAAACAAACTTGTTCCATGATCCTTGAAATTTGTGGTCAATTGACTTTTATTAATGTTTGTTGGGTTGTCTACTATATAATAATATTGGGCACAATTCTCAATAGCTTCCCATGCTCTTCAGCACTTAATTCCCTAAGATCCCTGCCGGCAAAATGGTAAATGTTCCTTTGGGCATGTCAGTCGACATGATTGTAAAAGATTTGAGTTAGGGACCAAAAATCGAAGTTATGATGAGGGACTTTTTGGAGTAAATATTTAAAACGAGTCCATGCATCATAGAGAGGTTCATCTTTATGTTGTTTAAACATCAAGATGTCATATGGAGTGGGTGAATTACGTGGTAGGTGGTATGGTGGATTCGCGTTCTCCATAATGGTGAACGGAAGAGTCAATGGAAATCTTATACGAACAAAAGCACGATAAAAATAGATAGACTAAAGAAAAACCTAGAAAAATAAAATAAAAATCTCACTAGAAAGGAATCTAGTGAGTAGACCTAATAAAATAAAAATTCAACCTAAACAATAACTATTCCCCGGCAGCGGCGCCAAAAACTTGGTGCGTGGTTTTGCGACCTTACAACAGGTTTTACCTCTCGAGGGATCTCAAGAGGCTTGCAATCCCCACCAGGCAGTGTACCTGACCGATGTAGTATAGTGTAGTGGCAAGTACCGGGGGATTGATCGTTCTCTCAGGGAATAGTGTCGTTAGGATTGAAAAACTACTCTAATAGGTCTAAGGGTGAGGGAAGATTCTTTTTGTATTTTTATATTTTTATAAAAGCAAGTAAAATCTCGGGTTTGAAGGAGTGGGCGGAATTAGTTGCTAGTCAACTAACCCAAATAACTACAATTGCAAATAAAATAAAATAACTGAAAATAAAAAGGTTGTGGAACTTATAAGGAGAGAAATGTGTTTACTTAGATTTCCTTACTCCCTAACTATCTTTTACCGGTTGATTAGTGTGTATTAATTGCGTGGATGACGGGTGTATTCCTTAATACCAATCGTGGGGTGGCGTAAGTACTTCCCCAACTCTATAAACTCCTACTTCACTCCTATGTCGAGCCGGCTAAGAAGCTCCTAACATGGGATCACTAGAATTCGCTCATGCATTAAATACAACCATAAAAACCTTAGTACGCATTGGTTCATGTTTCTTAAGACGTTCAAGCAAGTTACCGTATAGGAGGTTAGCCAGTTTTCTTAAGCCTAACATCGATAAACAATCATCCAATACAATTAATAACACACCAACAACCAATAATCAATAGTTAGGTTTCATTAGATCTAAGCAAACACAAGATAAATCTAGCCTAACATGTTAAATAAAAGACAAGAACAAGATATAATCAAACAACACATAGACATATTGAATGATTAATTGATTACTTATCTTCAATTGAACATGGGAGATCCAAGGGTATAAAACCCTTAAAAGTAGCAGAAAAATCGTCTTAGGGTTTCTCCTCACAAAGTTGCACCCCTAATGACTAAAAATTATGAGAATATATATAGAAAATCAGATCTGACGGCGTCACGTTATAGAGCTGACGCCGTCACCTCGCCGCGGTTAGGGTTTCTTGATAGCCTTCTTGACGTCGTCCCCTTTTAATCATCCAAAATCCTCTCTGGCGCGTCAAGGGTTGACGGCGTCACAATGGTGCTTGACGCCGTCACAGGTACTTTTCCAGCCGATTTTGAGACTTTGTCGTTTTCTTCACTTTTATGCTCCAAAAACGTCCAAAATGCTTCGTTTTCCAGATTTCTTCTCCAAAGTACCTAAAATGACAAAAGGAACGATTTAGGGCAATATTTGATCAAATAAATACGATTTAAGGCTTAAATGACCCCCTAAAAGCGGTACACTTTTCGCTTCATCAATGATTATCTTAGAAAACTACATGATAATCTTTATATGCTAGTTGTATCTTAATATGGGACATTTTAGGTAAATAAATACCTAGTGAGTTGAGGCACTATCATTTCCAGGAACTAGCCTGCACAGAAATTTTCGTGACAACAGTGTCACGGTACCACTAAATAGGGACGGTACCGTTAAATTTAACGGTATAGTGGGTCATTTAGAGGAACCGTGTCCCTGTTTGACGGATTTTTACTGTTCCTCCTAAAAACCTTGCAACCCTAACCTCAAACCTGCAAATTTTGCAACCTCACACACACCCTAAGATTCCCTTGCTACACCATAGGACACTCCCATCAACTTTAATTTAAATCTCACCCATCTTGCCTATATAAAGCCTCACCTTGCAAGCTTATCTTGCACTTCATCTTCAACCTCCCATCACACACATCCATGGCTTCCACCCAAGGATCCACCTCTCACATTTCTAAGAAACCTAGAATCACCGTGAAACCACCTTCAAAACCACTCTTTGTAGATCTTACAAAAGATGATGAAGCAATGACACCACCTTCCCAAGCCACTCCATACTCACCATCACCACCTAATGCACCCTCTAAAACATCCTCTTCCTACACAACATCTTCATCATCCTTCCACACCACATCATCAATGGAGTACACGCTATCCCCCATAACTCCATTGGACTATGCCATGCCAACTCCATCTCCAACAAACTCACCACAATCACCCTATCCTATCATGGCACAACCCATTCAACCTCATCCCTTTGATTTGTATAGTGCTAATTGCCTATGTTGTCTCCATAACCGTAATCTCATCTTCTTCTTAAGAGACGAGATTCATTTCATGTTCTCCTTTATAGAACATCTCTTAACACCACCACCACCCCAAATGATGCCACAATCTCCACCACCTCCTAACCCAAACAACTAAACATGACTTTGTTTAGTGTTTCAACAATAACTCTTTAGGACCCTTCCGGGAAATGAAGCTTGCCTCTAGTCATTAGGGATTTATGCTTATCATTGTTTCTTTTATGTTTATCATGAAGTCATACCTATGTATGACATTTCTTTTCTTTTTATGAATGAATGGGCTTTTATGAGGGTTATCTCTTTTTATCTTTTATTTTTAGCTACTTAGCTATTTTTTTATGGTTGGATATTTGTCAAAATGTGCTACTTGTTAGATATTGTACATGTGTTATCTAACTTTGTTTTGTAGCATAAACCATAGCTCGATTCCTTGGTGTTCTCCAAATGAGGGGGAGTATACATCAAGGGGGAGCCTTTGTCACCTTTTTGATTCGACAAAAAGGGGGAGAAATGGGAGTAGACTCATTAAAAACTTGTTAAAACTAATTTTAACTTAAAATGAGTTTATATTTTGTCATCATCAAAAATGGGGAGATTGTTGATGCAAATAATGTTCTAAAAACGTTATTTATATCTTTTGATTACTTCACGTTTTGAGAATGACAAAATGTGAAATCACGTTACGTTAAAATTAACGTAAACAAGTTTTTAATCAGAAGATCCCATTTCTACGCAAATCACTCTAGAAAAAATTTACAACTTGACAAATGATCAAAGAAGTGAATTTGTGTTTTAAGACTTCACATTTTAATGTGACAAAACATTTTTTCAAAAATACACATGACAAATTATTTTTGAATTATTAAGAAATGTTTTAATGGAAAAATAAGTTTGAAAATCACAACAGCTATTTTTCCCCCCAAAATCAGCTCCAAACTTCACCAAATAAGTTTTCACCAGAAAAGACAAAATTTGGAGCGTCCTTGTCTGGGACGGCTCCACGGTTCCACTAAATTTAGTGGAGCCGTCCGTACAAAATTTTCTGTAACGTTCAGATTTTTCTTGCCTATAAAAACTAACCCCATTCACAGTTTTTAGGCATCCTTACACACACAAAACTTTCTGAGTTGAATACTCTCTTCACACTTTCTTTCTTTGATCATTTAGATTAGTTTTTTCTTTTGTTCAAGAGTGATCCAATCATCCTCCAAGTGATCCTCTTCATTCCTCTTCAATAGCAAGAGAAGAACACAAGTATCCAAGTTGATACACGGTGTTATCATTCCTCTTCATTAGCAAGAGAAGAACTCAAAGTATTCAAGAAGATACAAGAGTTGTAGTTGTTAGGTTTTTGTAACACTTGTTACATCCTTGTTGTATCTTAGCATACATCAAGATTATCTTTCTTTTGTGAGAGTGTGAGTGAAGATCATTGTGATCTTAAGAGATAGTGAAGATCTCTTAAAGCCATTGGGCTTGTGTGTGAGTGATCAAAGGATCTAGAGTAGTTAGATTGAGTAGAGTGAAGTGAGAGTTGATCTTTGTGATCGTGTTGAGATCTTGGTGATCTCTTGTATCCATTGGGCTTGAGTGATTGGTCACGTGGACCTTGGTAGATTGGTGCTAGCTAAGATTAGCACTCGACATCTAGCTTAGTGTCGGTAATAGGATAAGCAACGTGTACGGTTTTCTCCGCCTGAAGGGAGGTTGTTGACTTAGTGCTTTAAACTCTCGAGTGTGGTACTCGGGGAGTGGAGTAGGGCGAAGAAGAGCTTCATAGCCGAACCACTATAAATCCTTTGTCTCGGTTTGATTTTTCCAACTCTACTCTTTACTTTTATTATTTAGCATTAGTTAGTTTAGCGTGTGGTTCATATTGGTGTTGATTGATTACACATAGAGTTCGAATCAAAGTTTCCAATAGCTAACTTTTAAAACAAGATTTTTAAAAGAACTTAAAACCGGAAAACTATTCAACCCCCCCCCCCTTCTAGTTTTCCACAAAATTTATGTTGTAAATTATAAAATTGCTAGTCTTGCCTGGGAGCAAATTATCGTGCGAAGCGAACCACTGTCGGCAGATAAGACTTGGCAATAAATAATTTACCACATCATGGTTTCATAGTTATTAGGTCCATTTATTTTTTAATACCAAAAATTATCCTCTTTTTGCTTACAATTCAAACAACAATTTAAACAAAAAAAGACAAGTAATTTAACAAAAAAATAAATAAAAACTTAATAACGCATATAATCTTAGCCATTAAATCATATAGCCACATGAAAACCTTTTGATAAATCCTATTAATAATCTCTATGTGAATTATTATGTATATAATTACTAAGTCTCCCATTGGTTTTCGAGCGCATTGTACCCAATGGACCACAGACACCAACAAGTTGGTCGCGTAAGCCTTAATAATTATATACCACGTTGCACATAACTGATTCATTAATTAAATTAATTAGGTCTTCCTTAATTTTAGATTTATCTAAAACATGTAGCACATAAAACAAACCCTAATCCATGATAACCTTGCATGAAGTATCATGGATTAATCCAGGAACGTAACCCTTATTCATATAAACACATAAACACACATGTTCCTAATTTTAGGGTTACAAAACTAACCTTTTAATTAAATAGGGATCGAACCCCCCCTAAAATTAGATTCGATTAATATTTTATGTTTTAAACCTAAAACAAATCGACAAACATGTTAATCCAAATCAAGATTTGATTTTTATGCGTTTCGGTAATTACAATTACATGTTAAACGACTCGTGATGCCACTGTTGTAATTTAAATAACATGACAATCATCTAAATAAATAAACACACATCAAAGGGCATAGCGGAAGCAAGGATCATATATTTAACACGTATAAAGATTACCGAATAATAAAAGTTAACGTACCTTGATCCTAGCAAAACAAGGATCTAACTTCTCTTCTCTTCTCTTTTCTTGATCAAACAATAGGATTAACGTGAAATCCCTTACCATTTTGTTTCACAATCCAAGATGTATTTACTAAATTAAGTAAACTACCACGTCTTGTACACACGTACTATAACCGATCAAAGATTGATGCTAGTGAATGAACACAAGTAAACCAAACAATTTTGTTAATTTGAAAAACACAAGGATCGACCCCCTAAAGGATGGTACGATCGGTTTTGGCTAGCAAGGAGGAGAGAACAAACTTTTCGGGTTATAGTTAATGCATAAGGTAAAAAACTAATGACCCATGAGTTTGTATTTATAGTGGAATTATCTTGTGCTCCAAGACTTGGGTCAATTAGGGTTAAACAACCCTTAGGCCGATCGGCCCTCCCCATCCAATGGGGTTTCTAGATCCTTCTTGAGCTATAATTTCACTAACGGTCCTTCCTTTATTTACTTAATGGTCGTTAGTCAATTTTGTTAATTATTCAACGTCCGTTAGTTATCATTTCGTGTCCAAATAATTAAAATATATAACTGTTATATATATTAATTATTTCTTTGATCATTCATACGTAAAGTGTGCAATCCCATGGTCTCGTGTTCGATTCTAGTCATACACGTTTTAATATTTTTTCATAACTCTAACAATGCCAATATTCATATTAAAAATCAAGTATTCATAGAATAATTTTTGTTAGTTACTATTATTTAAAGAGTTCTATCGTAAAACACTTTCATTGGTCATTGAGATTTCTACAAGAAATCAGAATAACATGTTAGTTTATAGACATGAATTAATAGTCGTATGTTAGGATTGAACTCGAGATCACAGGATTGCACACTTTACGTATGAAGAGTTAACGATTAATAATTATTTATAAAAGGTTATATTTAATTATTATATACACAAAATGTTTAATGACCGTTAGTAATTAACGAAAAATTGACTAACATCCTTTAACTAATAAGAGGAAGGACTATAGATGGAAATTAAGGTCAAGAAGGTTCCGGATCCCTTTTGTAGGTGTAGGCCGATCGGTGGGGGATTGGGGTAACCCAATCCTACACCAACTTGTCTTCCAAGTTTTCCAAAACTATATAAAGAGATCAAGGGTCATTGTTTTGGTACCTTTTGTGTACACATAATACCAAAACCCTTTTTCTCTTTTCTTGTTTATTGGTGATCGATCAAACTAAACCCCATAAGGGTTTGATCAAAAAATTTTATTATCAAAATAATTGTTTTGTGTTCTTTACTTGCATGAACGTTTACTTGGTATTAGTACGTGTGTACAAGAACGTGATTCAAACACACTATTGTTTGAATCTTGGATTGAATTACAAAACGGTAAGGGGTAATTCTTATAATCCACATAAACCCTAATTAGGGTTCATAAAGTTGATTGTTCAAGAATTGCTAAAAGGTACGCATACTTTTATATTCGGTTAACTAATTACATGTTATTGATTCTTACGCTTCCGCATGTGTTCTTTGATGTTTATTGTCTTTAATTTATGTTAGACATGTTATTAAAACTCCAACAGTGGCATCAAGAGTCGTTATATTAATTAATTACCAAAACACATAAAAAATGAATCTTTGATTGTTTTATACATGATTAGTCAATTTAGGGTTTAATCCAATCGAACCCTAATTTTTTTTAGGGCCGAATTGCCCAAAAATATTTTAGTGTTTTGGTTTTGGTTATTTAATTTGATTAGAAACCCTAGGATTAACATTTTTATGTGTTATGTATGCGATCTTGTGACAACGTGCTATAATTGTTATGTAAAATCCATGAAAACGTGCATGTTTGGCATGGATTATTGTCTATTTACTTTTAATTGTTAAGATTGAATATATGAATTTAATTGTTAACTTTTATACACATGTTTATTTATTGATAATTCTTGAATTGGGGAAAATCTCAATATAAATTAATAAATTAATTACATGCTATGTGGTATATATTTAATTATGGCTTACGCAATCGATTTGTCGATGCATGTGGTTCACTTCCTTTGTAAGTGAGGGCCTTAGTTAAATATATACATTATAAACCTAGAATTGATTATTAATAGGTTTTATCGAATAAAGTTTGCATGTGGCTACATGTTTTCACATATTAATTGTTATGTTATGTGTGTATTATTTAATTGTTTATTTTTTATTATTACTTGTTTGTTTATTTTGTTATGACATGTTTATAAAAAATAATCCGGACTAAATAATGGTGAAATATTATTTGGTTTTTAAGAGTTAAATTTTCAATAGTTTAATTGAGTGATGGTTTTTGTACCAATAGTGCGAACGGCTCACCCAATTGTGACAAACTATAAGAGGGGTTTAAGGAGGGTACGCATTAAATTGTGACCTTAAAGGAACGGGTTTTTAATAGCTTTATGCTAACCTTTGTTTCTCCGCTCCTTTGTGCGTCAAATTGGAGCTACCTAGTATGACTATTTTATTGTACAAAATCATCTTAAGGGTGAATTAGCTTTAATTCCATGCGCCACTTTGTGGTAATTATCCAAAACACTAAGTCTTTGGACTTATGCAAAAGTACGATATAATGGACGATAATTAAAGGTAAATTCTTTGATTGGTGAACCCAATACCTCAATCAAAACTTTGTTAATTTAATCTTAGTGAATTGGTTAATAGAAAGTTTTTTATTAAAACCTATGTTATGAAGTTGTATGCATGCTTCTTCATACATAATTTTTGATTACATACATCAAAAACTAGTACCCTTAAAATTTAAGTTAATGCCATCTAGTTAAAAGAACACTTGAAGTTGTAATTTACGTCATGTGAGAGCTTGGCTAGATTACAATGGAAAGGTAAATCTTCATGTTGTGTGAGAGCTCAAATGGACAAATTTGCAGTTCTTTAAATTAGACGACTTAATTAAGTTGTTTAGTGAGAGCTATAACTCCAGGAATTAGATGGGGATAAAACATGCTTACATTGCAATATTGTTTGGAAATGTAAATCCCATAATGATCTAGGAATTGGAAATTGTTTGCCAATTATTTTTTGACAGATTACCTTGTTGAATACTTTCATTACTAGCAGATCAACTGATGTAATGGAACTATGTCAATTAGAATCCTAGCTTTAAGAAAATACTATGGTTTATATGAATATTTACCAACGGGTATTTTATTTTCTTAAAGATCTAATTATCGAAAATATTGAAATTGAATTTTGTTAATTCCTTTAAATGTATTAATGCAACGTTAAACCGTAAACGTAAGTTATTCTTTTATTGATAAATTGATCTACACCCGTAGGGGTTTTTGGCTAGAGTCAACTTTACTAAAAGAATAAATCTATTCTCCTTTCCATGAGAGAAGCGTAAGACTTAATCATATTCCTTTTCATGAATGAGAAAGGTATGATAGGAAAATAAGAATTGTCTAAATTCTAAATACATAACTCATAGAAAACTTTAATAGTTAAGAGAATTGCACATTTTCCATAGAGATTTCATTACCCTCTTTCGGTAATTGAATTCTCATGTAACAAATATGACATTTGGTTAACTGGAAAACAGGTGTAACATTTTATGAGTTATTAAATTAGAAGTTAGACTAATTACCGCAAAATGGTAAAAGACAAACTAGTATATTTTATCTAGTTGTTTTGTTTTGACCATTTAAAGGTACTACATACAATTATTGGAATGGTAGACCTATTAAGGAAGAAATTGCATGCCCAATTTTCTAAGTTAATGGCATTGATGGATAGTCCGTTATTTACATAGTAGAATACACTCTTATAATACCTAAGTAACTATTATGTATGGGTGTCTTAAAGATGTAGGAAAGTAAATAGTGCACTATTTGGTTTCACTGGTTATGAAACACTTACAATGTTGTCAAATCCAGTGGGAGCATTGTGTGTATTACTGAATAAGGAATTATTGTAATGATTTGTAATTCCGTGGGAGCTACAAGCTTTGTCATCTTGGGAGTAACCCAGATTATCTCTAGAATGTCTCAAGATAATTACTTTCAAATTGTATACATTTATGTTTGTAAAGATAATCATGTACGTTTCTTTACTAGACAATGAAGTGGTTCTACATCTACTAATTATGTTAATATCTATGACACAATCATATTGATCACATAAACAAACGTATGTCGTGTTGTTTATCTGCTACATGATGTTGTTCCATGCACAAGTGGGAGAAATCTTTATTGTGTGCAAGGTACAACACATAGGAATATGATTTAAAGGATTCTCTTGACTACAAGGTAAGAGACTAACGTTCTACTATGAATTATATATCTAATCCAAGAAACACTTTGTGGAAAACTAGAAGAGGGGTTTGACCGGATCTAAACACACTCCTTGTGTTAGATAGATACTTTGAATAATGTTGACTAGCACGCGGAATTTACTAGCAAACACTTAGAAGATTGTGTATGTATATTCAATGAATGAAATAGTGTGTATGTATGAACAAGAGACAATTGATTAACTTAAATGATTCAATATTATTAAAACAATAATACGAGTGATCTCCTATCACTAGGGTTTACAACCTTGAATCTTTTCTAAGAACTTACGTATTCTATATGTGTACTTTTATCATAACCTAGGCAATCCTTTTATAGATCAAGGATTCCTTTACAAGATAACTATCATCTATATAAATAAGATATACACAAAATCTTTTCTATATTTATCTTCTATACGATTACAAAAATTATAAGCAGTACTAACTTTCTAATGCTGACCGTACTAACTGACTTTGTACTGTCAGTTATATCTTCAATCTCTTCAGCAGTACTAACTTATATACTAACAGTTCCAACTGTTAACCTTAATTCCTAACAATCCTCCCCTAAACTTATGATTTCTGTGCAAATCACTAAGTTTCTTCGAATTAAGCTTCATCTCCTATGATGAGGGGGGATTCTTCCAAACATCTATCATGTCTGTCTCTTGTTTCTGGCTTTCTTTTGCTCTGCAAGGTTAAATATCTTTGTTACTAACATATCTGCCATCTCAGAATCTTCTTTAACCTTGAGTGTTACTGATAGCATAGCCTTTAAAACAACTAATCTGAGTGGATATTCTTTTTCCACCAACATATAAATTTCTATTCCATCTTTGGTAGAAACTCTGTGCACTCCACATGTATCAAATAATTTCCAAGTAACATCCTTGACTTTAGCTTGAAACCTCCACATTGATTCTCCATCATCAGGTTCATAAATCCTCTTCAATTGAACCTATAGTTCTTTATCTTTGTCTTCAAGTGGATCTTCAATTCTGAATTTTTCTTTTACTAATGTCCACAACTGATTAAGATCTTCTCTGTCAAATCCTTTGAGTAAATCTTCAAACAGCTTGTATCTTTCAGTAATTCCACTAAGTCTCATAATCTTCCACCCTTTCATCCTACCTTCTGTGAATACTTCCCAGCCAATGATGCGATGTTTTGCTTGCAAAGGCTTGATGTTTGTGGATTTAGGGACTATTACTATCATGCTCTTGAGTTGTTCATCAGTCAATCCTTCAGCTTCCTTGTTTTGTTTCTTTGTTGCATCAGATTCTAACAACTCTGCATCTCTTTTTCTTCCTTTTGTGGTATCCCTTTCAATTGATGTATTCAAACTTGCATAAGCTTCATAATAAGCTTTTTCAATTTCAGCATCTGATTTTTCCTTAAAATAACTTGTCTTCCAAAGAACTTGATTCTTTAAATAGCTTTTCATAAAACTGATCTGTTCTTTCCTTGTAAGCATGCATCTTTGTCTTGTAACCTTCTTTTTGCCTATCTCTAATCTTCTTCATAAGATCATTCCATGCTACTTCTCTGTTCTTTGTTAGTATAAAACTTTTAAGCTTCTCTGATTTCTCTTCATCACTCAAATCCTTGTCTTTAAGAATCATCACTGCTTGAGCTCTCACAATTAAATCTGAATCTAACAAATATTGTAGCTGTTCATTGAATTGTTCTTGATCAACCTCAGTATTTAAAGCTACCTTTTCCAACCTTGTTCTCTCCTTTTCCAACCTTGTTCTCTCCATGAATTTAGCTATATTCTGTACATCATCCTCAGCTATCTTTCTTGCTAATTCTGCATCAAGATTTATCTGGGCTTGTTCATCTGCTTGATCTTTTTCTTGAATTTTCCTTGCTACTTCTTCATCAAACTCTAACTGTGCTTGAGTTCTTGGTTTTACTTTCTTGAGTCTTTCTTGTTCTTGTTCAACTTCTTCAGGTGTCATTAGCTTCTTTCCCTTTGCTGTTCTTTTTCTCTTATATTCTTCATCAGCAGTACCTGGAAGTGAACTAGCAGTTTGTACGGTTTCATGTTCTGTCTCAGCAGTTTGAACTGCTTCAGCCGTTTGAACTGTTTCTTCATTCTCAGCAGTTTCTTGAGTTTCTTGATCTTCAACATCCATATCAGCAACATTACCAGTATCCATACCAATCTGTTCACTAACACCTTCATCTTGCCTCCCCTAAACTTTTGATTTATCCCCCTTGCCTTTATCTGATTTCCTCCCCTGTTTGGGAGAATCACCATCATCATCATTATCTGAATCATCTGAATAATCACCATCTGAAGAATCTTCATCCAGTATAGCTCTAGCCCTTTTCCTCTTGAGATGATCTTCCAACTTCTTTACTCTACGAGTCAACCTTGAGTAGACTTTGGCAAAATTTTCTTTATGACTTTTAAGCTCCTCCTCCAAAGAATCTACCTTATCAATTTGTGTAGAGCTACCCTCATCACTTCTAGCTGTGTTACCTACTAGGAGAGATGAATCATGGGGCAAGGATCCAGTTGCCACTCTAGTTAGACTAGGTGTGGTCCTTCTCCTATATGTGGTGATAATTGGGGGTGTTTGGGTATTTTCAGGATTTTGATTGGGTGTGTGATGGGGATCAGTTGGGTTGACTGACCCTTCACCCAATTCAACTTGAAGCATTTCAGGAAACAAAGGTATTTCTACCCCTTTGAAAAGTCTACTAGCCATAGCCATATTCTGAAAAACCTTTGATTGTAGGCTAGGAGTAGTAAAAGTTTCTGTTGGTTTCTTAAGCAAATTCTTTTTCTTATTTAAAAGAGTTTGAACAAATCTTGGGTACATAAGAAACTTGGTTTTGCTATTAACATTTGCTGCCATACTCTCAAAAATAAACTTTGAAATGTTAAAAACCTTATTTGTCGACAAGCAAATGAGAGCAATAGCAATATTGCTACTGAATTGCTCCCATGACGTCTTATTGGGACTTAAGCAATGTAAGAGAGTATGTATCAAAAATCTCCATTGTGGGGAGAAACATCCCTTTTGAAAAGTGAGTTTTTGGTTGGATGTGTCATACCCCATTCTGGCAAGCTCTTGCCAAATCTCAGTGTTTAGCATATTGATGATACCATCTGAATCTTGCAGCTTAAGATGTCTCCTAAGTGCAGACTCGGTAACAACAAAAAGTATGCCATCCACTTCAGAATGGATTTCTAAGTCTCCATCTTCACTAGTCAAGACAGTTGCATTCTGCCAGAACTGTGTGATGTGAGAGACATAAAGAGTAGGACAGATAGTTAGAGCATACCTTATGTGAGAGTGGTTGAGAAAATCCACAATCTCATAAAATTTTGGTCCATCTCCTTCCTCTGTTTTCTCTAGAAAAGCGACTTGGTTGTGCGTCTTGACAAAATCCAAATTAGCCATGATATTCTTAGTAAAGTTTGATTTTAACTGTGGTGAATAATGAAGATTTAGGTTAGAAAGTAGAAGATGAAAGTTAGATGAGATATTATTGAGAGAAATAGGATTTTTAATTTGACCCACTTAAAGAATATGGAACTTTTATTTTAGAATAAGAATATAATAGAATAAAAGTTAAAATATCTTGAAGAGGATCCCTCGAAAATCGTAATTCAATCAGTAAAAATCGCAACAAACCACCAACGGCTAGTTTTTAACTGAACATTAATTACTGAAACATCAGTTATAACGGCTAGTTCAGCAGTACTAAGTTTACACTAGCAGTATAAACTTTGCACTAGCAGCACAAACCTTTATCAAAATTTTCAAAGAATAGTATGAACTTATATTGATTTCAAAGACATTATTGCACATATATAGTTTTTAGCAAACTATCAGCTATCAGTGGATTTGATATGTCCTTAACAATAGCCATTTGCTTTGGACTAGCCAACTCTTCACAGTTAGATATGGTGAGTTGATAACCATACAATTTTTGGTAAATTGTCAACCATTAACGGATTTGATTAGTCTTTACCAGAAACCGTTTGCTCTGGACTAGTTGGTTCTTATGTGGGTTAGACATGGTGAACTAATAACCATTTGTTGTGTGCACAGACAACACACTGAGCTCCAAATCACCATTCAGTCCAAAACATAAAGCACTTGTAATTCCTTGGTGCTTATCATCCATTCCTGCAATTGTTAGTCCACAAACAACGAAACAAAGTGCAAAGCACTTGTCTCACAACATAACAAGCATATGACTAACAATGCACTTAAAAAGAAAAACTAATTTCCATGTGGCACCCAAGCCATAACAGACTTAGGCTTGCCCCTTGCATCAACATAATTAAACCTTTTTAAAACAGTTGAAGTACCATTGGATTGAAGTGGTCTCCAAACCTATGTTGCAGATGCATTAATACCATTACCCATATTTCCCTTAGCAGTGTTTTTAAAACTGCCAGTATTAACTGCTTTCTTAAAAGTATTAACTGCTGGGTTTGCAGTTGTAAGATCCTACGAAAATCCGTTATGATAATCTTTGTTAATTAGTAATAACCTCGACTTATCGTTTAACAAAGCCCATTTTTATGGGAAAATTTAAAATTTTTCTTTTATTGTTATCATAATCACATTACGTTTAACGACGTATATAAAATAGCGACATGTACCTCGTGATTCAGTGATTCACAAAAACCCCATCTACACTAAATCTATAATACACAAATTACACGTTATAGTAAAAACTACTAAATCTATAACTTGATTACGATTATACAATGATCACATTTCTAATTCATCAACTACATCTAATTACATAACACATATTACATTACACACTAAATTTATTTAGCTACAAATTAACCGGACCCTTAAAATTTACCAGGCCCAACACCAACCTATTTATACGCCACACCCAGCCCAATCACCACTCCAACATTGCACACGTCTAGCCCAACTCCCAAAGTGATTATTTTCTTTGTTATTTCATGTACTCGACAACCCAACACCCTCAAAAATGACTCGCAATCTCTTGAATACTAAACGCGACCCTCGAATATTTTTACACCACCTAAATCACGACCCACTAGACCACTCGAGTACCCGTTTTCAAAAGTAGATGTCGAGTGCTAGACCGAGATTTAAAGCCAAACCAATTACCTTATCTCCCACCCAATACGTATAAACAAAGTTCCAAAACGTCACTATTTTAAATTCCGACTTTTATTAAATTCCTCTAATAATACCTTTAACAAAATATGACATTTAAAGGAAAGATTAGATAATAGGAACAAGTCGAGGTTAGTTAACTTCTATTTCGAACTCAAATAAAAGTCATACGTGTGTATATACTTCATCAACACAAGATAGAATTTACCCATCAAAACTCAACCATTTTTAAATCCGATTTTTCCCACCAACTTCTAAGACTTTTCATAACATTTATTCATGTATAAAACTACAATAAAACTGCAGAAAATCAATATGTTTCGCTGCCTCCACTTGTTGAACGAATAGGAAATGCAACGTATGAATCAGTAAAAATGCACATGTATAGAATCCAACAACTAAAGACAAACTCCACCCAACTCTTTAAGATATTTTGCAATGACAGTAAAACAAGCCTATGTGTCCCTCAAACTACAGTAGCCCTCAATCATTGAGGATGGAGTCTTATGGTCAACCAAAACGTGTGTAACTTTCTTACTTTTATATATATACCACCTTCTACAGCCACCTTGTTCACTCCTCATCAATCTCATCTATCACTAAATACCTTAATTTCTCAGAAATAGATGTCCCGTATTAGGAAGAAGTGAATAAGTAATACGCATATAAAAGCATAGCTCGAACTAACTAGTAAACTGCCTTCCATTTCGTCCTTGTACACCACTACCATTTTACAACCCCTCACTCTCACTATACCCATTCCTACCTGCTCTCTTTCACGAAAATACCTCAAGAAACCAAAGTTCTCTGTGGAGTTTTAGATTACTTTTCGAATGAAAATGGGTCATGATTATATAGAACGTATACTCGGTTGTGGCAAGTGGGTTGTTCACCTTTGTGTTCATACGATCTCACACAAGTCTCCACCACCTTCAAAAGGTGTAGTAGTAAGTATCTACGAGCATTCTTTCCTTTCATTCTCACGTACACCACTCAGCATGCATCATATAGTTTTGAATTCAAACATATAATTTATTTTCAGCATCTTTCGTACAATCTTATTTTGTGTAATCCATCAACATGGGTCGACTCTCCATCACGAGAGGCTTAGAAGTCGACTCTCACTTCACTTTCAAGTTTAAAACTTTAGTTGCATGCAAACATACATTTTCTTTTGTGTTAACTAGAATAGAACGAAACCTAGTAGATCCAAACCTCGTGGGTTTTGAAAACATAAGAGATAAACATTAAAGTCGAACACTCATATGGAACCCTAATAATCACTCACAGATTTATTAGAAACTTGCATTGCATGGAACTCAAATCTCACTTATGGTCAAAACTAACTAGGCAACACCAATGGTCAAACCGGGTAAAAATTGTACTAAATATGTCATTTTAACACGTTTCGACCAGGCCACAAATCGCTTATTTATTTTCAAAACTAATTTAACAACCCATTATTTTTATTTCGCAATACAATTGTACTCATGGCAAACTACATGTTTCGTGTTTTATGTACGTTCCCATAAGCTCATTTCGACATGCTAATCGAACCATTATAGACACTACTCGACTGGGTATTAAAAGACTTAGAATTTATTAAGTGTCTCTCAATTTGTAAACCATGTGACCAGACCACAAAACCATCGTGTATCTTCGAATTTCGGAATATAACATATAAGTATTTTTACTCGACATGGTTTACGACCTGGAAAACTATATGTTTTGTATTTTTAGATTGTCCCATACACAAATTTTGACATTCAAATTTATCAACTCTACATAGTGCTCGACCGTATTTAATTTTTATATTTTCAGAAACTTTAATAAGTTTTCCAGTTTGGGCCTATATTCAGCCCAATAAGTTTTTGCGTTAGAACAGCCCACTAGGCCCATATAATATGTTTTCAGAATCATAAAAATAGCCCAAGTCCAAGCCCAAAACTATTTTCACGCCCTCGCCTCTAAATTTAGTAACGGACCTTAAGCTAAATCGTTAATTGGCCCGTTGATATGAAAATAAGCTCTTTTCTGAATTAAGCACTTGAAATAAGTTAAAATGAACTTAATAAAGTTATAGAAATTTTCAGAATATTTTTCCCGTCATTTTTATGCAAAAAGGACTAGAAATGTAACGCGATTTAACTAGAAGGACCAAAACTGCCAAACTATGAAACTTATGGACTGAAACTGTGAAAACAGTTTATAAAGGACTTAATTTGACGTACCATTGAACTCCAAGCCTTATGTGGACATATGGACAAGATTTGGACTATTATGGACTTTGGACTTAACCGAGGACTAACGACGTAACGCAATCACAGTTAGACTAAAAAGCATAACATCTGAAAAGGACAAGGACTTATTTAACTTCACTTGACATTCTTAATTATTTTCTATTTTACACCCTTCATTTCATATGCATGTTTTATTTTAGTTATGCATCATTTAGTACTTGTTATTTATTATAACTAGAATTTAGTAATTCACTTTACATTTCATTCCAGCATATTCTGAGGAGATAATATTTTAAGTCGAGTGACATAAGAATCCAGATAATATCATAAATGATATTATATTTTTAACTTGAGGCATTTTAAGCATATCACACACTCACATCACCGATCAAATCGTTATACGATTTATCCTTTCCACATTCGTTATTAGTCGTAAGTTAGACTCTTAGACTTCGCTTATACTCAGGTCTCGTATTGAAAAAGTTTTCGTGATCGTTTACTTGGTCTTATAATTTCGTCTTGTCAGATACGCTCCAGGTGAGTCGTGGCCCCTACTTTTCACACTTGTTTTTAATAACTCTTTTGGGGGAGATACATGCTTTAACTGTTTTATACTTCTTGAAAACTCTCATGACTTACTCGAAATTATCAACTATGCTTTACCTATTTGAATCATACTTGAAAGGAATACATGCTCAATATATGTGCAAATTGTCTGTTTAGCTTAAACACGGAACTTGAAACATAACATCTTCGAGCTACTTGACGTAACATGATACTGAAACTCTTTGTATGTATTCATATAACAAATGAATGAACTGTTACTTATTATGATATTTCTATATTCCACTGGAAATAATTTCCAAAGATCAGAATACGTATATTTTATGAACCTTGAGACCTATATTGCCTAAGCACACTTTATTGCCATAAAGTCCCTTTATCATGAGCCATTAATCACTGCAGTGAGCGCGAATATAGTAACAGCTTCGAAACCTGTTGGAGGACTGACAACCTATCCCACTAATACTAGGACGGAATGCTTTATGCTAGTCGTATTAGTCGCGATGCACTATATTTGAGAAAAATAGGAATTGGCAAGTCACCTATTACACGAGGGCAAAAACTTTCGTCATTAATTTGGTGAACACTCCATTTTCCGGTACACTGTTAATGTTTTGCGTGTCATGAGGCTTAGGGCAATATAACTTTATGAATATATGAATGTTTCATATATATATCCTAGGATACAGCTGTATTTAGAAGACCACCACTTTACACTGATAGATTTCAGACTTTAGACTATTATTTCACTACGTGTTATGATTATGAACCCCGTACTTGAACTTTAACTGTCATCATATGTGACTTAATTGAGAATTCTGTTAGAGACAACTAAAAATGCTTAATATATCGTTACTTTCAAAAGTTAATCCATCATATCATTTCAAGCGTATAACAACGTAGCTCATCTTCATCTATCATTTGAAACTTATGATCGCTTGAGATCATACATGAATTATTTGTGGATTTTTATTCAATTCGTCTTGTTACTGATTTCATAAAGAACTATTATTTATTTCGACAATCGCTATACACCTTTTAAATTCATTGAAAGAAGATTACTTTCTATCAAACTCCACGAACTCACCAACCATTGTGTTGACGTTTTAAGCATGTTTATCTCAGGTAATTAACGGAGCAGGACAAGAC
Source organism: Artemisia tridentata subsp. tridentata (assembly GCA_021014915.2). Taxonomy (NCBI): domain Eukaryota; kingdom Viridiplantae; phylum Streptophyta; class Magnoliopsida; order Asterales; family Asteraceae; genus Artemisia; species Artemisia tridentata. Next base: position 17,693,032 of record CP139506.1, on the reverse strand, counting down.
ACGGAGCGGACATCTTTTACTCTGATAACTTAAATGGTGTAAAATCAAATATGTCATTCTTTCCAAATTATCACATCTTTTTATGGGATTTTCAAATCAAATATTTCACTTTGTATCAAGGATATTATTTTGAATGACATATAACTTTCAAAACGCCCCTTCTGGGCCGTTTTCTGGAATTTTAACTTCGATCCTCACCGTAACACCCTAATTACTTTTCCGCTGCCACAAACCAAATTAGGGGGTGTTACAGTTTGGTATCAGAGCCTATGGTTATAGAGAATCAAACGTTTTAAAACATCGAACTATAACCACATTTTAAAAATAAATGATTTTACACCTTATCATCTTATGCCTTCCGTGTCTGCAGACTACCGTGCTCAATACATTACCTATTAAGATTGTTTTGTACTAATCTTTACATGCTTGATGTTTATTCTTCACACATTACATACTATATTATTACACACTCAACGTTATATATATATGTACTTACCAACTATTTCAAGTACCGTACCAACCATCTTTAATTATCTTACTCGTATCTTTATAGATACGTGTGAAATAAATTTTTTATGTATTTCCGGAAAATCCGCGCAGGAAATTATTTTGTGGACTAGTACGAATATTAAATCAGAAATTCTTAAGCAGGATGGGTTGCAATGTCTTTATTTGAATGATTGAGATGCCTTTTATCTAAATAAAGAAATTGTAAAGCGCCGAACCATAAGTTTATATTTCCTTATTTACATTGTTTGGGACGCCTCTCTATGTAAATAACGAATTATAAATAAGTGGGCTTATTTATATCTGTAAAAGGCACTAGTATGAAACCGATAACCACAAAAATTCATCAAACGCACAGCATAACTCTCATTAGAAACCATAATTACTGATAATACTACCACTTACTATTCTAGCCACTTGCATTAACTATTCTTCACACCAAGACAAACAAGATCTCCCATACCCTAAAAGCCGGGATTCAGCAACTTTCTCTACATACACCGAATCTTCATTCAAATATCTCTATGTGAGAAATCTGTTATCGACAAAACTCTTTGTTTAACAAATAGGTTACCCGCACAGATTTCTGTAAAATATCTAAATCTAGCAGAGTAATGAGTTCTTTTCCAAGTTGTGTTCATAGCATAAACATCCAAACACCATATTATTCAAATAAACTTGACGGAAATACTTAAACATTACAAACGATACTGGATTAAAACATCACGTAAACATAAACCTAGACTTCAAAGGTAGTCCGGGTGATCCCAGGTTTGAGAGTTGTTGGAATAATAACCATCATCATAAGGATCAAAGCTCGCCAATTTCTCTTCTTCCCATTGAGCTTCCAACCTGCTCAGATCCCGCTCCATGTCAGAAGTCCAACCACCATCATCAAATGCCACATTTTCCTCGAAACTTGGCTGGAAATGGTCAAGATGAGGCAAATGTTGTTGTTGCACAACCACCCTTGGTGTAGATGAACTTGATGCACCTTGTTGAAACTGTGGTTGTTGTTGCTGTTGTGGTGGTGGTGGATTTTGTTGTTGTTGTTGTTGTTGTAGTTGTTGTCGTTGATGTTCAACCCTAGCAGCTTCAACATTCTCTTCCAAACTCCAACGGACCTTGTTGGAAATCTGATCATCTATTTGATGAACACAAGACCACAGCAATTCGATGACAGCAGCATCCTTACAAGATTCATCATACAAAAACGTGTCAATCACATGCTTCCTACCATCTGAAATGTCTGTGCACATGGCGTAGCTTTCCCTAAGTCGTCGTTTCAGTTGCTTCGTAGCCTCAAACTGCAAAATGACCTTCACAATAGCATTTTGATGATCCACGTCACTACCCTCAGTTTCTGCCTTGATGTACAGCTGAATTTGTTTAGCGGTATGTTGTAACTTACAAGCCATTGATTGCGTGTTCATGGGTAACACAAGCATGCCAATGGTATTTATAAGGGTTTGAAAAATATTTTTCAATTATTTTAAGAAATATAACCGTTTGTATTCAAACGGTAAAACTTTCAAAAATTATGTCTATTAAAACTAGCAACTAGCTCTGAGATACGTGGTAAATCAATTTTTACTTTGATTTTCGCAAATTCAATGCAAGGGGCAGGAACAAATCGCGTTAAACACGCCCCACCATGACTTAAAAATCCTGAACACGCCACATACAAATAACACTTTCCATACGATTTGACTACACATCCTCTAGGAAATTGTGAACCTCCTAACGTCCTCTCGAAACTCTTAGGCATTATACGAAATTTTGATGATCTCGAAACTACCTAGTAACCATATATGTCATGGAACATGTGTTCAACATTCGTCAAACTAAACTTATCCTTGAAACATTTATTCTCGACCTATTGCTAACAACAATCCAACACACCCTTGTTTATCATTAATACTCGAACCCAACTCTAATTAAGCTTAAGAACTTAAGAATTATTCCTAATCTAATCGACTCATGCCCGTTTACTTTGAGTCATTCACTTAGCAACCTATCAATATTTTCATACGTCTCAATTAGGCACTTACCAAGAAATCATGCGTAACAAATCTTTTCCAGTGACTTGATCATGTGATGACCAAAGTTATCATCAAAGCTCAGCCCGACTGTCACGTTCTCAAATGGCTTCAACAAAAATCATATATTGCCTAAATACCTTGTTTCATTTAAAATTCGCAACAACCTCATGCAAACTCAAACGAAACCCCGTCTAGTTATTTGGTCATATTCCATCCTTGTGAACTCAACTACAACTAAAACAAACCAACTTTCGTGTTTCTCTTTTGTCCCCAACAACGGTTAACAATCCTAAGAAACAAAATGATTTATTTAACTACAACACATTCCATCTTATGGTATATTGATTTCCTCTCCTGACTCCCATGCTTAACTAACAGCTTGAATACTTGAAAAATAAATACAAACAAGCTATTAACGTAAGACACGGTTTTATATATAAAGCAAACCAATTTTGTGTTATCACTTAAGACTTTATCTAACAAGTTTTCTTTACAAAAGCTAAAGTTCAACAACTATTTTTACATTCATCAAGTTCTCGTCCGAAACTCTCATTGTTAAAAACATCTACAAACTCTTTGTTTGACGAGTAGTTTACACCATAAATTTGTAGTTTTCAAAAATTATGAATCATGTGTACTTTCAAAATGCGATAGAATAACAATTTTCATTCCAAAAACATAATCTCGAAACAAAATAACTTGTTCATACACCTCACTTTTAACCAACCCCAGTCAGATCTACACTTATCCCCCATCACTCTATTATACAAAGTCGAGAAAAATACGAAACTAGAAACTATAAGAATTCACAACAACCTATAGGAAACACAAATAACATAAATTTTATTTGAAACCATGGAAGTTAATACATAGCGAAATAATTAACATCGGAAGTGCTAACAGTACAATAAACACAATGTAAGGCATACAATCTTCAATCGGTTGACCCACCATAGAAACAACAACCCCCATCAACCCAACAATAGCAAGAGCCACCATAGGATGAAGCACCTTGATTATTCTGCGCCGTAAATATAACAAAATATTAAAAGCCATATCGAGACTTATAACTAAACTTAAACAAGATTTTATTCCACATTCGTTAAAGGTTACATCGACATACAACAAAACTACATTCTAACCACACTAGCCGAGATCCTCACCCCAAAATCTTATCCACATTGATCGCTAAAATCGTGAGAGGTACGATGAACACCAAAGATGCGATGTAGTAATCAGAGTTTTCATCAGGAAAGAAGGCCAAATACATGGCGACAAGGACAAGGTACACGGTGGCTACGACAATGACGATCGGCGGCATGGTGAAATTTTTTTTTTTTTTTCGGAAGGGATGAAGATGAATGGAAAGGAGCGGAGCGGAAAGGTGAAAAAGGGGAAAAAGAGTGGATAGGGTTTAAATAGGGAATATAAGTGGAGAAAGTACCCGTTATTTTACTATTCACGATCACTAAATTTCAAATCACTACCATTTAAAAATCCACTAGTCCCGACCATTAGAACCCTAAACATTAAGTACTAAATACTTTCTACTCTCGGCAGTTACTTTTACTACTCGTAACCTATAAATTAAATTATTGACCAAACATTCGAATTTATTTCATCTGGTACAAATAAATCTAGTTGAAATCTCGCCTCTGGTTAGTCAAATAAGAAATCTCTCGACAACATCTCCCATAAACTCTCATCTCAGAACACCACATTTTCTCAACACCTATCACGGACTGAACTTCGGGACGAAGTTCAAAATTGAGGGGTAGATACTGTAAGATCCTACGAAAATCCGTTATGATAATCTTTGTTAATTAGTAATAACCTCGACTTATCGTTTAACAAAGCCCATTTTTATGGGAAAATTTAAAATTTTTCTTTTATTGTTATCATAATCACATTACGTTTAACGACGTATATAAAATAGCGACATGTACCTCGTGATTCAGTGATTCACAAAAACCCCATCTACACTAAATCTATAATACACAAATTACACGTTATAGTAAAAACTACTAAATCTATAACTTGATTACGATTATACAATGATCACATTTCTAATTCATCAACTACATCTAATTACATAACACATATTACATTACACACTAAATTTATTTAGCTACAAATTAACCGGACCCTTAAAATTTACCAGGCCCAACACCAACCTATTTATACGCCACACCCAGCCCAATCACCACTCCAACATTGCACACGTCTAGCCCAACTCCCAAAGTGATTATTTTCTTTGTTATTTCATGTACTCGACAACCCAACACCCTCAAAAATGACTCGCAATCTCTTGAATACTAAACGCGACCCTCGAATATTTTTACACCACCTAAATCACGACCCACTAGACCACTCGAGTACCCGTTTTCAAAAGTAGATGTCGAGTGCTAGACCGAGATTTAAAGCCAAACCAATTACCTTATCTCCCACCCAATACGTATAAACAAAGTTCCAAAACGTCACTATTTTAAATTCCGACTTTTATTAAATTCCTCTAATAATACCTTTAACAAAATATGACATTTAAAGGAAAGATTAGATAATAGGAACAAGTCGAGGTTAGTTAACTTCTATTTCGAACTCAAATAAAAGTCATACGTGTGTATATACTTCATCAACACAAGATAGAATTTACCCATCAAAACTCAACCATTTTTAAATCCGATTTTTCCCACCAACTTCTAAGACTTTTCATAACATTTATTCATGTATAAAACTACAATAAAACTGCAGAAAATCAATATGTTTCGCTGCCTCCACTTGTTGAACGAATAGGAAATGCAACGTATGAATCAGTAAAAATGCACATGTATAGAATCCAACAACTAAAGACAAACTCCACCCAACTCTTTAAGATATTTTGCAATGACAGTAAAACAAGCCTATGTGTCCCTCAAACTACAGTAGCCCTCAATCATTGAGGATGGAGTCTTATGGTCAACCAAAACGTGTGTAACTTTCTTACTTTTATATATATACCACCTTCTACAGCCACCTTGTTCACTCCTCATCAATCTCATCTATCACTAAATACCTTAATTTCTCAGAAATAGATGTCCCGTATTAGGAAGAAGTGAATAAGTAATACGCATATAAAAGCATAGCTCGAACTAACTAGTAAACTGCCTTTCATTTCGTCCTTGTACACCACTACCATTTTACAACCCCTCACTCTCACTATACCCATTCCTACCTGCTCTCTTTCACGAAAATACCTCAAGAAACCAAAGTTCTCTGTGGAGTTTTAGATTACTTTTCGAATGAAAATGGGTCATGATTATATAGAACGTATACTCGGTTGTGGCAAGTGGGTTGTTCACCTTTGTGTTCATACGATCTCACACAAGTCTCCACCACCTTCAAAAGGTGTAGTAGTAAGTATCTACGAGCATTCTTTCCTTTCATTCTCACGTACACCACTCAGCATGCATCATATAGTTTTGAATTCAAACATATAATTTATTTTCAGCATCTTTCGTACAATCTTATTTTGTGTAATCCATCAACATGGGTCGACTCTCCATCACGAGAGGCTTAGAAGTCGACTCTCACTTCACTTTCAAGTTTAAAACTTTAGTTGCATGCAAACATACATTTTCTTTTGTGTTAACTAGAATAGAACGAAACCTAGTAGATCCAAACCTCGTGGGTTTTGAAAACATAAGAGATAAACATTAAAGTCGAACACTCATATGGAACCCTAATAATCACTCACAGATTTATTAGAAACTTGCATTGCATGGAACTCAAATCTCACTTATGGTCAAAACTAACTAGGCAACACCAATGGTCAAACCGGGTAAAAATTGTACTAAATATGTCATTTTAACACGTTTCGACCAGGCCACAAATCGCTTATTTATTTTCAAAACTAATTTAACAACCCATTATTTTTATTTCGCAATACAATTGTACTCATGGCAAACTACATGTTTCGTGTTTTATGTACGTTCCCATAAGCTCATTTCGACATGCTAATCGAACCATTATAGACACTACTCGACTGGGTATTAAAAGACCTAGAATTTATTAAGTGTCTCTCAATTTGTAAACCATGTGACCAGACCACAAAACCATCGTGTATCTTCGAATTTCGGAATATAACATATAAGTATTTTTACTCGACATGGTTTACGACCTGGAAAACTATATGTTTTGTATTTTTAGATTGTCCCATACACAAATTTTGACATTCAAATTTATCAACTCTACATAGTGCTCGACCGTATTTAATTTTTATATTTTCAGAAACTTTAATAAGTTTTCCAGTTTGGGCCTATATTCAGCCCAATAAGTTTTTGCGTTAGAACAGCCCACTAGGCCCATATAATATGTTTTCAGAATCATAAAAATAGCCCAAGTCCAAGCCCAAAACTATTTTCACGCCCTCGCCTCTAAATTTAGTAACGGACCTTAAGCTAAATCATTAATTGGCCCATTGATATGAAAATAAGCTCTTTTCTGAATTAAGCACTTGAAATAAGTTAAAATGAACTTAATAAAGTTATAGAAATTTTCAGAATATTTTTCCCGTCATTTTTATGCAAAAAGGACTAGAAATGTAACGCGATTTAACTAGAAGGACCAAAACTGCCAAACTATGAAACTTATGGACTGAAACTGTGAAAACAGTTTATAAAGGACTTAATTTGACATACCATTGAACTCCAAGCCTTATGTGGACATATGGACAAGATTTGGACTATTATGGACTTTGGACTTAACCGAGGACTAACGACGTAACGCAATCACAGTTAGACTAAAAAGCATAACATCTGAAAAGGACAAGGACTTATTTAACTTCACTTGACATTCTTAATTATTTTCTATTTTACACCCTTCATTTCATATGCATGTTTTATTTTAGTTATGCATCATTTAGTACTTGTTATTTATTATAACTAGAATTTAGTAATTCACTTTACATATCATTCCAGCATATTCTGAGGAGATAATATTTTGAGTCGAGTGACATAAGAATCCAGATAATATCATAAATGATATTATATTTTTAACTTGAGGCATTTTAAGCATATCACACACTCACATCACCGATCAAATCGTTATACGATTTATCCTTTCCACATTCGTTATTAGTCGTAAGTTAGACTCTTAGACTTCGCTTATACTCAGGTCTCGTATTGAAGAAGTTTTCGTGATCGTTTACTTGGTCTTATAATTTCGTCTTGTCAGATACGCTCCAGGTGAGTCGTGGCCCCTACTTTTCACACTTGTTTTTAATAACTCTTTTGGGGGAGATACATGCTTTAACTGTTTTATACTTCTTGAAAACTCTCATGACTTACTCGAAATTATCAACTATGCTTTACCTATTTGAATCATACTTGAAAGGAATACATGCTCAATATATGTGCAAATTGTCTGTTTAGCTTAAACACGGAACTTGAAACATAACATCTTCGAGCTACTTGACGTAACATGATACTGAAACTCTTTGTATGTATTCATATAACAAATGAATGAACTATTACTTATTATGATATTTCTATATTCCACTGGAAATAATTGCCAAAGATCAGAATACGTATATTTTATGAACCTTGAGACCTATATTGCCTAAGCACACTTTATTGCCATAAAGTCCCTTTATCATGAGCCATTAATCACTGCAGTGAGCGCGAATATAGTAACAGCTTCGAAACCTGTTGGAGGACTGACAACCTATCCCACTAATACTAGGACGGAATGCTTTATGCTAGTCGTATTAGTCGCGATGCACTATATTTGAGAAAAATAGGAATTGGCAAGTCACCTATTACACGAGGGCAAAAACTTTCGTCATTAATTTGGTGAACACTCCATTTTCCGGTACACTGTTAATGTTTTGCGTGTCATGAGGCTTAGGGCAATATAACTTTATGAATATATGAATGTTTCATATATATATCCTAGGATACAGCTGTATTTAGAAGACCACCACTTTACACTGATAGATTTCAGACTTTAGACTATTATTTCACTACGTGTTATGATTATGAACCCCGTACTTGAACTTTAACTGTCATCATATGTGACTTAATTGAGAATTCTGTTAGAGACAACTAAAAATGCTTAATATATCGTTACTTTCAAAAGTTAATCCATCATATCATTTCAAGCGTATAACAACGTAGCTCATCTTCATCTATCATTTGAAACTTATGATCGCTTGAGATCATACATGAATTATTTGTGGATTTTTATTCAATTCTTCTTGTTACTGATTTCATAAAGAACTATTATTTATTTCGACAATCGCTATACACCTTTTAAATTCATTGAAAGAAGATTACTTTCTATCAAACTCCACGAACTCACCAACCATTGTGTTGACGTTTTAAGCATGTTTATCTCAGGTAATTAACGGAGCAGGACAAGACACGGAGCGGACATCTTTTACTCTGATAACTTAAATGGTGTAAAATCAAATATGTCATTCTTTCCAAATTATCACATCTTTTTATGGGATTTTCAAATCAAATATTTCACTTTGTATCAAGGATATTATTTTGAATGACATATAACTTTCAAAACGCCCCTTCTGGGCCGTTTTCTGGAATTTTAACTTCGATCCTCACCGTAACACCCTAATTACTTTTCCGCTGCCACAAACCAAATTAGGGGTGTTACAGTTTGGTATCAGAGCCTACGGTTATAGAGAATCAAACGTTTTAAATCATCGAACTATAACCACATTTTAAAAATAAATGATTTTACACCTTATCATCTTATGCCTTCCGTGTCTGCAAACTACCATGCTCAATACATTACCTATTAAGATTGTTTTGTACTAATCTTTACATGCTTGATGTTTATTCTTCACACATTACATACTATATTATTACACACTCAACGTTATATATATATGTACTTACCAACTATTTCAAGTACCGTACCAACCATCTTTAATTATCTTACTCGTATCTTTATAGATACGTGTGAAATAAATTTTTTATGTATTTCCGGAAAATCCGCGCAGGAAATTATTTTGTGGACTAGTACGAATATTAAATCAGAAATTCTTAAGCAGGATGGGTTGCAATGTCTTTATTTGAATAATTGAGATGCCTTTTATCTAAATAAAGAAATTGTAAGGCGCCGAACCATAAGTTTATATTTCCTTATTTACATTGTTTGGGACGCCTCTCTATGTAAATAACGAATTATAAATAAGTGGGCTTATTTATATCTGTAAAAGGCACTAGTATGAAACCGATAACCACAAAAATTCATCAAACGCACAGCATAACTCTCATTAGAAACCATAATTACTGATAATACTACCTCCTACTATTCTAGCCACTTGCATTAACTATTCTTCACACCAAGACAAACAAGATCTCCCATACCCTAAAAGCCGGGATTCAGCAACTTTCTCTCAGAATACGTATATTTTATGAACCTTGAGACCTATATTGCCTAAGCACACTTTATTGCCATAAAGTCCCTTTATCATGAGCCATTAATCACTGCAGTGAGCGCGAATATAGTAACAGCTTCGAAACCTGTTGGAGGACTGACAACCTATCCCACTAATACTAGGACGGAATGCTTTATGCTAGTCGTATTAGTCGCGATGCACTATATTTGAGAAAAATAGGAATTGGCAAGTCACCTATTACACGAGGGCAAAAACTTTTGTCATTAATTTGGTGAACACTCCGTTTTCTGGTACACTGTTAACGTTTTGCGTGTCATGAGGCTTAGGGCAATATAACTTTATGAATATATGAATGTTTCATATATATATCCTAGGATACAGCTGTATTTAGAAGACCACCACTTTACACTGATAGATTTCAGACTTTAGACTATTATTTCACTACGTGTTATGATTATGAACCCCGTACTTGAACTTTAACTGTCATCATATGTGACTTAATTGAGAATTCTGTTAGAGACAACTAAAAATGCTTATTATATCGTTACTTTCAAAAGTTAATCCATCATATCATTTCAAGCGTATAACAACGTAGCTCATCTTCATCTATCATTTGAAACTTATGATCGCTTGAGATCATACATGAATTATTTGTGGATTTTTATTCAATTCGTCTTGTTACTGATTTCATAAAGAACTATTATTTATTTTGAAAATCGCTATACACCTTTTAAATTCATTGAAAGAAGATTACTTTCTATCAAACTCCACGAACTCACCAACCATTGTGTTGACGTTTTAAGCATGTTTATCTCAGGTAATTAACGGAGCAGGACAAGACACGGAGCGGGCATCTTTTACTCTGATAACTTAAATGGTGTAAAATCAAATATGTCATTCTTTCCAAATTATCACACCTTTTTATGGGATTTTCAAATCAAATATTTCACTTTGTATCAAGGATATTATTTTGAATGACATATAACTTTCAAAACGCCCCTTCCGGGCCGTTTTCTGGAATTTTAACTTCGATCCTCACCGTAACACCCTAATTACTTTTCCGCTGCCACAAACCAAATTAGGGGGTGTTACAGCAGTTGCAACCTTAGGTTTCCAAACTTGTTTGTTTACAACTGCTATGTTGTTAAAGGGCCTTTTAACAGTTGTTGGTGCTGATTTAAAAAGAGTTTTTGCACCTTGAACTGTTGGTCTTGGGTAAAGAGTCTTATTAGGTCTGGCATTATGAAATTCTGGTCTAGCAGTATGAACTGCTCTTGGTCCAGACCTTAAAAGAACTGATCTAGGTATCATTCTAGTATTTGTTGGGTGAGTAGGAGGTTTTACTGAGTTCACCCTAGGACTTGAATACCTAGTTACCCTATTGTTGCAATAAAATGCAAGATGGTCAAAGCTACCACATGTGAAACAAGCTTTCCCATAACAGACAAAGTCATCACCTAGTTGGTGAGACTTGAGGTTGTTCCAATTCCTTTGGTTACCTCTTGGCTTGTTTGTGGTTCTATACATTTCTGCATACCTAACTGTTGGTTTAAATGGTTTAGCATTAGCTCTAGGCCTAACTGTCTCAGTCTTAACCATCTTTGGAACTTTTGGTTCCTCTATCTTAACACTAACAGGCTTAACCACAGCCTGATCATCCTCATCATCAGAAGTCCAGTCCTTTATGGTTGGAGCATCTGATTCCTTAGCTGAGGACACCTTATCCTCAGAAAGTGAGGCATCACTTGCACTCTCATACACAGGTTTATCAACTACATTCTATTTAGGTTGAGGACCATATTTAATCTCAGGTAGTTGAAATTCAGGTAGTCCTGTGTGTTCTAGGTCAATGCCTGGAGGTGTTGGAATTCCCCTATATGGAGGTGGAACTGATTTGTATCCTAGGCTTGACTTAGCTTTATTGAGGATTTGACACTCAACTATCTTACTAACACCCTTAGATGCAAACTCTAATGTGTCTACACTCATCTGAATGTTTTCCTTTGCCTGTTTTATCTTTTCCAATTCATTTTTCAACACACTAATTTCAACATCCCTAAACATTATATCTCTCTTAAGTATAGCTATAGTATAACTAAAAGTAGACTCATTTTCCTTATAGTGAACTATCTGTTCTTCTAATACAGCCAAACCTCTCTTATGATTTGCTAAATTAAAAGCAGTCTGGTTTAGCTCTATTCTCAAATTATCGTACTGTTTTCTAAGTGTTTCTAATTCTTTTAAAGCATCACATGATTTAGAACATTTAGAAACTTGTACCTCAGAGTCTGAGAAAGCCATAAGTGCCATCTCTCTAGGTGCTTCTGCTTCCTCCTCTGCAATGTAGCTCCAGTCAAACCCTAAGCCATCAATGGCAACCATAGCATTTGAGCTTGAATCTGACACTTCCACAACCCTTGATTTGCTTCCAAATCCTCTGCTCTTGCCATCTTGTTGTCTTGGCATTCTGCACTCTCTTGAACAATGACCTTTCTTGTGGCAATTATAACATTCAATCTTTGACTTGTCATACCCAGCAACATCATTGCTGTTAATGATGATCTTCTTGCCAGTCTTCTTCAAGAATCTCTTAGCTCTCAAGCTGAGAAGAGAGAGCTGCCACTTGATATCCATCTCTTCAATATCATCTTCATAAATCTCTTGAATATCTGCATGAGTCAACATACTTCCATTGTGCTGAGTAGTCAAGAAAGCACAATAAGTATTCTCATCCAAAAGTCCATTAGTACTGCTTGAGGTACTAGCAGTACCAATATTAGAACTAGCAGTTCCAACTGCTCCAGCAACTTAAACTTCTTCTTCTGGATTAGAGATACTGGGAGTTGACACAAAGGTCAAATTTCCAGAACTTGAGCTTGAACTTGATCCAGCAGACTTCTTCACTTCATGTTCTACTATCTTGAAGTTGCTATAGAGATCCATCAGACTCATAGAATCAATGCCTGGCTTGTTCTTCCAGACAACTACATGCATAGCCCATTCTGATGGTAGACTCCATAGGAATTTTGAGTTGAGATCTTCCTGAGGCATCTCAATTCCTAGAAAAGCAAGTTGACTTACTAGCTTTTGAAGCCTATTAAACATATGATCTAGTGACTCATTGCTTGTTGCTGTGAAATTCTCAAACTGTTGCTTGAGAAGTGTCTTCTGGGTTTTCTTGGTGGCTTCATTCCCACCATACCTTGCAACAATAGCTTCAAAAAGAGTTTTGGCACACTTGTATTTGCTGAAGTTCAGTAATTGATCATTGGGGATTGTCATCAGCAGCATGCTCCTTGCTTTAACATCATTCTTGTGCTGAGCCTTCTCTTCAGTAGTTAATGGCTTGGTCTGCACAGTTATTTCAGTCTTGCCCTCAACAACAGTAGTAGTGGTTGTAGGCTTAAAAGAGTTCCCATCTTCTATAATCTCCCAAAGTGCATAATCTTGCACTTGAAAGAACTGTTCAACCCTTAGTCTCCACATATCGAACTCATTGGGTTTAAGCATTGGTAACTTAGCAGCAATGTTGGTTTGGGTTGTTGTCTCCATGTCCATCTTCTTCTTAATCAAATTCGTCTGGATCTTCTAAATCAAAGTATCAGAAACCTGGCTCTGATACCACTTGACCGGATCTAAACACACTCCTTGTATTAGATAGATAATTTGAATAATGTTGACTAGCACGCGGAATTTACTAGCAAACACTTAGAAGATTGTGTATGTATATTCAATAAATGAAACAGTGTGTATGTATGAACAAGAGACAATTGATTAACTTCAATGATTCAATATTATTAAAACAATCATACGAGTGATCTCCTATCACTAGGGTTTACAACCTTGAATCTTTTCTAAGAACTTACATATTCTATATGTGTACTTCTATCATAACCTAGGCAATCCTTTTATAGATCAAGGATTCCTTTACAAGATAACTATCATCTATATAAATAATATATACACAAAATCTTTTCTATATTTATCTTCTATACGATTACAAAAATTATAAGCAGTACTAACTTTCTAATGCTGACCGTACTAACTGACTTTGTACTGTCAGTTATATCTTCAATCTCTTCAGCAGTACTAACTTATATACTAACAGTTCCAACTATTAACCTTAATTCCTAACAGGGTTGAATAGTTTTACCGTTTTAAAATTTATTTTCTTTGAGAACTTCGTGTGAATTCAACTAATGTAAATAACAAACAATAAATAATATGCAAGTAAAGAAAGAAACGATCAAACCACAACACGATTGTTTATAGTGGTTCGGTCTACAAGGACTCTTTTTCATTACCCTACTCCACTCCCCGAGTCTCTAACTCGAGAGTTTTTCTTAACTAATCAACAAGCTCCTTTAACCGGCGGAGAAAACCTTTACACGTCGCTTACACAATTTTTCTGATACAAAGCTAGATGTCGAGTTCTTTTACAAGGGTACAACCACTCCCATCACACTACGTATTTTGAGGAATAAAATACTAACCGATCATTACAAAGGATTTATGATTGTTTGGTACAAACAATGATGTGTGAACAACAACGATTCACACAGCGACTAACTAACAAGTCTTGCAACGCTTTGTTGAAGCTTGTAATGCTTTGATATTCTTGCTACAAAGAAGTTCACTTAAAATGAAATATGAAATATGAATGAGTTAGATATGAATGAAAGAATGTATGATGTTGTTTATGCTTGTAAGTGATGAGAAAACATCAATGTGTGGCTTGCTATTTATAGGCAAAACTGCCTCAGCAAGCCACGGATGGGACGGATCCAAATGAAGGGATCCGTCCGTGTACCTGTTTGGTTCTGCGGGGACCTGACAGAAGATCTCCAAAAAACTTAGTCAAATATAACCAAAATATTTCCATATCTTTTCAAGGATTCATTGATTAAAGATCTAAACAAGATATTCATGATATCTTCCAATGATCTTCAAAATCTTCCAAAGATTTCAAAGATGTTGTATGCCATGATGTCATAATACATTTCCAATTTTAGAATAACTATGAATATGAAAGTGAACATGTAAAATGTATATACTAGTTAGGTGATGTTTTAACTTTGTGTTTATGAAAGACTTGTGACTATATATGTAAAAGACTTAACTATATTTATGTTTTGCTAAAAATAAAGTTTATATTTGTCGCTAACAAAATATAGCAAAGATCGTAAAATATAAATAACGTTTTTTAGATGATATTTGTATTAACAATCTCCCCCTTTTTGTTGAGGACAAAACATAAAGTTTATTTTTAAGCGATGAGATAAATAAAGTGAAAGTCTTTAAAAATATAGATTAAACTAGTTTTATGCAACTTTAAAATCAATTTAGACATTTTAAATTGTATAAAATGTGTGAGTTTTGAGTTTAATATTTTCTTCCCCTTTTTGTCGAAACAAAAAGAAGAAAAGCGTAGCGGAATGTAGTGCAAGCCCGAGCTTGATTAGCTCCTCTTTGGTCAATACTCCCCCTAGTTAGGGTGCCAAGTATAAGATGCGTGGATTTTGAGTGCTACAAAACAAAGATTAGTGATAAATAGTTCAAACCAACCATGGATATATTGTACAAGAAGAAGTCACAACCAACACACAAACATCAATAAACATCATTCATTAGTAAAATATTTTGTGACAAAAGTCACAAAATGAGACAATAATGGAGATGTTGTAAAAGGAAATGCAAGAATAATAATAATAATAAAATAATAATAAAAAAAATAAAAAAAAAAAAAAAAAAAAAAAAAAAAACCCTTAAAAGGAAAAATCCTAGAATAAAAAAATTAACTTAGAAAAAAAATAAAAAAATAATCCTAAGATGTGAAGCTCCTAATGTGATCATCTATTGTGGAGGATGAGAAAGAGCGTTAAGACGCTCGAGGATGTGATTTAGAATGAACCTCATCTCGTTTTGGAGCTCATGAACCATTATTTTGGTTCTTTCACTAAGATGAGCGGTTCTTTCACACATGGAGCAACCATGGCGAGGGAAGTTTGGTGTTAGACTAGGTTCATTAGTTGGTGGTGGTGGTGGTGGAACATTCGTTGATTGGTGGTTGGGATTTGGTGGAGCTATGATTAATGAAAAAAGGGTGGTTTGTAGTTGCATGGCTTCATGGAGGTGAGAATCCACCATGTTAGAGAAGGCATAGAGGTGGTCTAGCTCATCATTGATTGCATCTTGAGTTTGTGGAGGATCAATCCACATGTACTCGTCAATGTTCCTATAAGAGTAGGTGAGAATGGTTGAGGTTGTTGAGGTGGTGGAGCGTGGTCTCCATAGAGTGGGCCATGGATTTCCCTACAAATAGGGTGGAAGAGTAAGGGTTATGGCTGAGATGGTTCAAAATCAAATGTTAATGGTGGTGGATTTGTTGATCTTGGAGGTAGGTCTTCTAAAGTTTCCAAAAATGAGTGTGGAGAGGTCGGTGGTGTAGCAAATAGTTTTAATGGTTAAAGTTTTGGAGACTTGGGAGGTGATGGTGATTTAGGTATTTGAGATGGAGCGGGAGGTGGTGTTGTGGCTACTGGTGTCTTTATTGGTAGTGGAGTTGTTATGATGATAGGTGAAGGTGTTGGAGTGGTCAAAGTGAGAAAGTTTTCATCATGGATAGGAGATGAGATATTGAGTGGTGAAGAGTCTGATGATGATGATGAGTTTAGGTTGACAAAACAACAAGGTTTTACACTAATCCTTGCGATTCTTCTAGGTGGTCTTAAGGGTGATGAAGAGTTGGTTGATTTTGTCATTGTGAAAAATGCTTGAGATATGCAGAAATTCACAGGAAATAGTGGTGAAGGTGTGAGAAATGATCATCCTAGAGGTGTTAATTTATAGAATTCAAGATTCATGGAAGAGTGTGTTTGGATTTGATGTTAAACCATACAAAATGGTGGTTTCTAATGATTTGGAAGTGGTAGAGAAGGTTGTCAAATCATCAAAGTCAATCCAATGGGTTTGAGTTGAGTGAAAGAGGAAGGATATGCAGTTAATGCATGGCAATGAGTGCAATATCTTTGATGTCAGTGACCCACAGATAGCAAGGAACCAAATTTAGGGATCCTTGCTTTATGGAGAAAGGTAACTTGAGTGGATTTTTAAATTTTAAAATTTTGGTGGGAAATGGTTTTCCTATTTGTCTAAGTGAGCTAAGATGATCTTAATATGAGGGAATAGCAGTAAAAGTATCCTAGTAACATGAATGAGTGATCTAAAGTGCGGGATTAAATGAAAATTTAAAAAATTTAGTTGTTGGCTGGCGGAACCAATTGACAACACAGGTGGAACCATGAATTTGGTTACGCCTGATCCGTTAGGCTAATTTTGGCGGAACCAAAATTTTGGATGGACATAACCAAATTTTTGGTTCCGTCCAATCCGCCAGGCCAAAAAAAAAACATAGGGCAATTTTGAACCCCCGAACCCCGTTCAAATCCCGTAAATTTTCCTAAAACATGTGTAATTAATTAGTTGTGATTAGAAAATAACAATAAAACAAGTATTAACACATGTAAGGGTATAGATCAAGCAGGGGCTAATAATTTCACTAATAATGTGAAAAAATGGAAAAATGATAACATCAAGATGTTATCTACCTACAAGACAAGGTTAGTTCACATAATCATTCAAAGTTAAGTTATCATCCTACGAAAAGACAAATACATCAAACATCATTGTTTTGGAGCAAATGTACCAAACGCTCATAAAGCCTCTCATTGCCTATCCAACTTCTTGTTAGTCTTGGTTAGGAATCTTCCAATGCACTTGAACATTCCTCTTGTTTGCTTGAATTCTTCCGATGGATTTTCAATGATTGAGATTTGTGGGAAGTAGTCAAGAGGAGGAAGCCTAGAGTTGGGAAGTCCATCATCCTCGCTCATTGATGATGATGATGATGATGATGAGGAAGTTGGAGGATGAGGAATTTTTCCTTGAGTCTTTGCTACTCTCTTATCAC
The DNA here is from genome assembly GCA_021014915.2 of Artemisia tridentata subsp. tridentata. Lineage (NCBI taxonomy): Eukaryota > Viridiplantae > Streptophyta > Magnoliopsida > Asterales > Asteraceae > Artemisia > Artemisia tridentata. The sequence continues at coordinate 17,675,115 of CP139506.1, read as the reverse complement.
TTAATGGCACAAATATGTGATCAACAAGGGAGTAGTCGGGACAAAACCCTCTAGCATTAGGTGGAATGGGTGCAAAGGCTCTAAAGAGACGGGTGAGAAGCATCCCGTTGGGAAGAGCGGTGGTTCCTAGCATGGGTATGTCCACCATCCTTTTGGCAACATAATAGGCTAAGTTAAAAGGTTGGTGGGTTGACAAGCTATAAAGCATGTAACAAAGACAAGCATTGATGTGATCACGATTGCCTATGGTACACAAGACATTAGCCCTAAGGATTTCTTCCATTTTTTGAATTAAGGCTTGAGTTCATTGAGTTCCATGCTAAATGGGTCTCGGTTGATTTCATTACCCGTGCGGGTTGTTCAAGTGTTTGAAGTTCTTGTAAGGAAAAGATGTTCTCGGATTATTTCTTTGGCAATTAGAGGAGTATCGTATGGAGGCATACGATCAACGATTGAGTCAAGGATTGATAGGGACCATTTATCCGAGTAAAGGCATGTACCTTCACATGGAATTCTAAGGACTTTCGCAAATTGATTGAGAGGTATGTTGAAGTCATTTTGGTTTACTTTGAATTGGATTGACATGAGACCATAATCATTGGTTGTGAGAATTACACTAGCATAGAATTCTAAGACAAATCTAGGAAAAATTTGTTCGTTGATGTCTAAGAGACCATCAAAGCGAATTTTTGCAAGTTCTTGAAGAATGTTTGTGCCTTCTAGAAAGGATGGGTCAATGGTTCTACCCTCATGAACGTAACATTTTTCTAGAGCCTTAAAGATTTTGACTTGAGCCGGAGTAAGACCCTTAGTTTTGTGATGTTTGGGAAGGTAGTTTAGAGTGTCTTTTTGGTCATAGAAAGTTGCGGGAGGCATGATTGATCCTAGATACAAAAATTACACACTCTATTTGAGACTAACAAGAATTTAGATATAATGATCTAGTGTGTGCCTATATGAGTACAATGTGGAGGTGCGGTTATCTCGACTCCTTTTAATGCATAAAAATAATTTCTTTTAGCAAATTTTGTAACAAAATGAGAGATAACCCAAACGCTCCTAATTCAATGTAGCTTCGATTGAATGTACCCGAAAATACATATTAGTTATGTACTTTCTTTAGCATTCAAGAGACATTATGCAAATGATGTTTTAAACATAACGTTTTTATTTGTATGAACAATGTGAAAAATTATTTGTCCTAATTGTGAGAAGCTTTTTACAAAAATTTGACATAGGGCTTTTAGTGAATTATGATAATGTCTTAGAAGATGCAATTCCTAACTAATGGAAATGTGATTAGTTATGTAATTTAACAAATGTACTTCATGATTTATCAAAAAGATGCACAATCCTCAAGGTTTGGTTTTGTGCAAGAAATAGAAGCCCTAGACTCAGATCAGGAGTGTAAATGTAGTTAGGAAACTTACAGTGTTGATTGGAGCACAAATTGGTTGAAGGAGATGCCTAAATTTTGAGAGTGATGTGTTATGGGATGAGTTTGAGTTGTTTGTATGTTTTGGCTATGAGAAAGGAGTGTTTGTTTAATATATTCAAAAACTGACCCAGGAACCCGTGGATGGGGCGGAACCAAATATTTGGTTCCGTCCTTGTTGTCGAAGGGGTCCTTGGGACCAGTTTTGGGTTTTGTTCAATTTTGTCGTGTTTGGTTAAGCTAAGGTTTAAGATAAGATTTTAACTATAAATTTGGTTCCATTAGTCATAATCCAAGTCTAAGAAGATTAAATGGTTCGCGCTTAAGGGGTTTTTGTTAGGATATCGGCAATGTTGTCTTCTGAGGATACTTTCTCGATTGAGATGTTTCCTTTTTGAACATTGTCGCGAAGAAAGTGATGACGAATTTCAATGTGTTTGGTTCGAGCATGTTGAACTGGATTTTTACTGCGATCGATAGCTCCTTTATTGTCGCAAAGAATAGAGATGTCGTTAAGTTGAATTCCATAGTCAACGAGAGCTTGCTTCATTCAAAGAGCTTGTTGACATGCTTTTCTTGCTAACACATACTCGGCTTCGGTTGTTGAGATGGCTAGAGCCGTTTGTTTCTTTGAAAACCATGAGGTAAGACAATGCCCAACAAAAGTACAAATACCATTTGCACTTTTTCTATCGACATAGTCACCGGCATGGTCTGAGTCGGCATACACTATGGTTTCAACACCCGTTCCTTTGGGATACCATAATCCTAAGTGTGTAGTACCTTTATTGTATCTAAATATTCCTTTTACGGCTTCAAGATGTGATGTTTTAGGATCTTCTTGAAAGCGAGCACATAGACAAACACTAAACATAATGTCGGGTCTACTAGCCATGAGATAGAGTAGACTACCAATCATTCCTCTATATTTAGTGTTATCTACGGATTCACCTTCTTCATCCTTGGTGAGTTTAGTTTCCGAGGACATAGGCGTTTTAATAGGTTTAGAGTCTTCAAGACCAAATTTCTTAAGCATATCTTTTATGTATTTAGATTGGTTAAAGAATATCCCATATTCTAATTGTTTTATTTGAAGACCTAAGAAAAAGTTTAGTTCTCCCATCATACTCATCTCAAACTCGTCATGCATGATTTTTGAGAAATCGTCACATAACTCTTGACAAGTTGATCCGAATATGATGTCATATATATTTGAACAATGATAATATGTGAATCATTTTTCTTGGTGAAGAGAGTGTTATCTACTAAACTTATGGTGTACTTATGGTCAACTAAGAATGTTTTAAGTCGATCATACCAAGCTTTTGGTGCTTGCTTAAGTCCGTATAAAGCCTTTTTAAGTTTGTAAACATGATTTGGTTTTTCAAAATCGGTGAAACCCGGAGGTTGAGCAACATACACTTCTTCATTTATAAAGCCATTTAAAAATGCACTTTTGACATCCATTTGAAAAAGTTTGAAATAATGTGCACGTGCATATGCAAGTAAAATTCTAATAGACTCGAGCCTAGCAACCAGAGCAAAAGTTTCATCGTAGTCAATGTCTTCTTGTTGATTATAGCCTTGTGCTACTAGCCTAGCTTTGTTTCTAGACACTACACCATGTTCATCCATTTTATTTCGAAAGACCCATTTTGTTCCAATTATCGTTGACTTTTTGGTAGAGGAACTAATGTCCAAACATCATTTCTAACAAATTGATTTAACTCTTCTTTCATAGCAATGACCCAAGATTCATCTTTTATAGTTTGTTTATATTTTTGGGTTCAATGGTTAAAACAAAACTAAAGAAGTTACTTTGATTTTGGACTTTCGATCTTAAGGTTCTTTCATTAATATTTCCTATGACACTATCTAATGGATGACCTTTAGGTTTTTTGATATTGACAATTTCTTTGTTTAATAGTTCATCTTCCGTGTCATTATTTATATTCTCTTCGTTTTTGACAAGTTGACTTTCAACTAAGTCATAATCTACCAAAGGTGATGTCTTAGAGGGAGGTGGACTTTCGTCAAATGTTACGTTTAACGATTCCTCGACTCTTAAGGTTTCTTTGTTTAAAACAATATAAGCTTTGCTATTTTGAGAATATCCAAGGAACACACCTTCATAAGACTTTGGGTCAAATTTTGTGAGATAATCCTTAGTGTTTAGAATAAAGCACTTGCTTCCAAAAACTCTAAAGTTGCCTAATGTAGGCTTTTTGCCTCTATATCGTTCATATGGAGTTTTATTCAAAAATTGTCTTATTAAAACTCTATTTAAAATATAGGTAGATGTATCAACGGCGTTACACCAAAAATTTTGTGGTATCTTTTGTTCATTAAGCATTGTTCTACTCATCTCTTGGAGAGTTCGGTTTTTACGTTCTACTACACCGTTTGACTGAGGAGTACGAGGAGCTAAAAAATTATGTGTTATGCCATTAGCATCACAAAAAGCTCCAAATTGAGTTTCATTATCAAATTCACGATCATGATCCGTTCTAATTGACACAATGCTACTTCCTAGTTGATTTTGAATTTTCTTACTAAGAATTTCAAATTTATCAAAAGCTTCGTTTTTACTTTTCAAAAATTTTGTCCAAGTGTATCTTGAATAATCATCTACTATGACCAAAGTGTAGAAGTTGCCTCCATAACTTTGTATAGCGGATGGACCAAATAAATCCATATGCAAAAGTTCTAGACACCTAGATGTAGACACCGTATTTTTAGCCTTATGGCTACTATGAACTTTTTTTTTTCCAATTTTGCAAGCATCACAAAAGTGTTGGTCATATTTCAACTTGGGTAAGTTCCTAACAAGGTCTTTTGAGGATAGAGATTGAATGAGTCTCATATTTGCCTGGCCTAAGCGTCCATGCCAAAGAGTTGAGGTATCATCTCGAGAGGTGAGGCAAAGTTTATCTTTAGATGTTTTATCTATTTTTATAACATATACATTATTTTTCAAAACACATTTAGCTATGGTTATACCGTCTTTTAGTATTTTACTTTCGTTTTCACTAAAGAGAACATTATACTTTTTACGGCCTAGTTGGCTAATGCTAAGCAAGTTAAATCCTAGATTATCAACATGAGCGACATCATCAATAGAGAGAGAGTCATGAGAGATAGTACCTTTTCCGATGATTTTGCTCTTCAACTTGCTACCAAAAGTAACATTACCTCCGTCATATTCTTGGTAGGTTGAGAAGAGGCTCTCGTTTCCCGTCATATGCCTTGAACAACCGCTATCTTTTATCCACTCGTCTGGTTCCAAACCGACTTTCAAGCATACCTAAGTTATAGAAAAACTCAAGCATTTGGTCCCTAATATCTCATGGGTCCATTTTGGTTAAACATCCCATTAACTTGATTCATGTATAGGAATGGTGGATATGAGTTCCATGGCATGTAGTTAGGAGTTTGATAACGCCTAGAAAAGTTTTGGTTCGAACCATTTTGATAATTGGGTTGAGTTTTGTAGTTGCTTTTTGGAAAGGGCGTTTGGGAATAGTTGTCTTAGGCCTTTGTTGAGTAGTTTTAGCTCTAAGCTTATTCTTAGCAAGTCCTAATCCTATAGTAACAGCTGGTTTTTGTTTAGTTTCTGTTGAACTAGCATTGGATTTCTTTGTGACTTTAACGAACTCTGTACGAGCCGATATACAAGCTTTTTGTTCTGCTACAGTACCCACGGAACCTTTCTCTTCCACAGGCGGAACCAAATATTTGGTTCCGTTTGATCCGTGGGTTTCTGAGACTGTTGGAACAGTTTCTTGTACTTTTTTGGCTTGTTTCTTTAGACTACTTAAATCTCCTAATTTCATAAAACCTATTCCAGTTTTATCATGTGGTAACTTTTGGATTTTCATTATTTCATCCACACAACAAACATTTTTATCAAATCTTTTGAATTTATAGTTTTGTTTGATAAGTGCGTTCTGTGTGATTTTAAGTTTCTCTAATTCAAGTCTAAGCTCTTGACATGATAAACATACCTCCTCAATAGCTTTACTCTTTTCTAATCGTTTAGCTTTTTCTTTCAACTCATAAACTTCATTTTCTAAAAATTCCTTTTTAGTTTTCAAAAACTTGTTCTTGTTTATGATTTTTAAGCTAATTTCACATAGTTTGTTATATTCCTTTTGCAAGGTGTCGTCATTAATAGAAGATTAAGATGAGTCAAAGTGTACCTCGTTTGAGTCTTGAGCCATGAGAGCAATTTCGTCATTCTTTGGCTCTTCGTCATCATCTTCACTGTCACTCCAAGCACCACTTACAAAAGCTCTTTGATTCTTGTTCTTGGGTGGCTTGGGACAATCTCCTATTAGATGACTTGTATCTCCGCATCTAAAATATTTTCTTTCCCTTTTTCCTTTCTTGTCATCACGATCCTTCCGAAAGGATTTCTTGTCTTCTTGAGGTTGTCTTACGAACTTTTCTCTTCTTTTAAAAAACTTCTTGAAATCTCTTACGGCCATGGCATATTCTTCATCTTCACTACCCGAACTAGATTCTTCGTCATCACTTGAGTCTACTCTAGCTTTTAAGGCAATGGATTTGACTTTTTTCTTCTTACCCTTAACTATTTCCGAATCTTTTTCCATTACCATTTCATGAACTTTGAGATTTCCAATTAGCTCGTCAAGTGACATGCTTGAAAGATCTTTAAATTCTTTAATGGTCGTCACTTTTGCTCTCCCCTTCGGATGGAGTGCTCTAAGAAATTTCCTGACAAAGTTCTTACTACAAAAAGATTCATCAAGTGCTTTAAGAGAAGTAATGATAGTATTAAACCTAGCAAATGCACTATCATTGATCTCATCTTCAGGGATAACAAATTGTTCATATTGTTGAACAAGAAGATCAATTTTGTTATCCTTGACTTGTGAGTTTCCTTGATGAGTGATTATTAAAGATTGCCAAATTTCTTTTGCGGTTTTGCACATAAAGACTCTTTCATACTCCTTTTTAGGGAGAGCATTGTAAAGCATCATTTTTGCCTCATTATTTTTAGCAATCAACTTCTTTTGCTCATCACTATAAAGAGCAAGTGAAGTATCCTCATCCCGACCACTTGTGATATCTTTTATTATAGCTTTATGATTACCTTCTATAATAATATACAATAGATCTATGTCTTCTGATTTCACATAAGTTTCAAAGCGGTTTTTCTAATAGATAAAACTATTTGGTTCAAATAGTGGTGGTCTTTACATAGATTGCCCTTCTTTGAAGTTTTCAAAATTCATGGATCGTTCCAAGTTTTAAAATACAATATACTTTAAAAATCTTGAGTAACGTAGCTCTTGATGCCAATTGTGGAAAACTATAAGGGGGTTGAATAGTTTTACCGTTTTAAAATTTATTTGCTTTGAGAACTTCGTGTGAATTCAACTAATGTAAATAACATGCAAGTAAAGAAAGAAATGATCAAACCACAACACGATTGTTTATAGTGGTTCGGTCTACAAGGACTCTTTTTCCTTGCCCTACTCCACTCCCTGAGTCTCTAACTCGAGAGTTTTTCTTTACTAATCAACAAGCTCCTTTAACCGGCGTAGAAAACCTTTACACGTCGCTTACACAATTTTTCCGACACAAAGCTAAATGTCGAGTTCTTTTACAAGGGTACAACCACTCCCGTCACACTATATATTTTGAGGACTAAAATACTAACCGATCACTACAGAGGATTTATGATTGTTTGGTACAAACAATGATGTGTGAACAACAACAATTCACACAGTGACTAACTAACAAGTCTTGCAACGCTTTGTTGAAGCTTGTAATGCTTTGATCTTCTTGCTACAAAGAAGTTCACTTAAAATGAAATATGAAATATGAATGAGTTAGATATGAATGAAAGAATGTATGATGTTGTTTATGCTTGTAAGTGATGAGAAAACATCAATGTATGGTTGCTATTTATAGGCAAAACTGCCTCAGCAAGCCACGGATGAGACAGATCCAAATGAAGGGATCCATCCGTGTACCTGTTTAGTTCCGCGGGGACCTGACAGAAGATCTCCAAAAATCTTAATCAAATCTAACCAAAATATTTCCATATCTTTCCAAGGATTCATTGAGTAAAGATCTAAACAAGATATTCATGATATCTTCAAATGATCTTCAAAATCTTCCAAAGATTTCAAAGATGATGCATGCCATGATGTCATAATACATTTCCAATTTTAGAATAACTATGAATATGAAAGTGAACATGTAAAATGTAATGTATATACTAGTTAGGTGATGTTTTAACATGGTGTTTATGAAATACTTGTGACTATATATGTAAAAGAGTTAACTATATTTATGTTTTGCTAAAAATAAAGTTTATATTTGTCGTTAACAAAATATAGCAAAAATAGTAAAATATAAATAACGTTTTTTAGACGATATTTGTATTAACACACTTGGTGTTGCAATTTATGTTATGTGAGAGCTTAGCTAGATTGCAACAACAATGTATATCTCTGATTCGTTGCAATCAACACGTATTTTCTCCCAAGGGATTTACAAGGCAAGTTGTAATCCCGGGTCATTATCCCCAACGAAGGCGTGAATGGAATTCGTGTTCTCGAATCGTGAAACGTGTTTGAATAGTGAAAAAGATGTGATTTTGGGGTTTAACACTACGAATAATGAAATAATAAAAGGAAACAACTAATTAAGCCAAGGGTACAAGTAAACTAAGCATATAATTCTAAAAACGAAAATTGAATTTTAAAACGTACGTTACGAATTTTAAAAACGTAATTTAAAAAGTGAATTTCTAAATTCTAAGTCCTAAAAATGTAAAATTAATTTTCCTAAATTCTAAATATTAAAAGAAAATTTTAGAAAAAAGAAATATATTTTTTTGATTTTTATTTTATTTATTATGAATTTAAAACTAAATTAAACTAATAATATGATTTAAAAATAGTAAACTGATTTGAAAAAATGTGAAATTTTGCAGATAAATCTAAAATATATTTCTGAATCTAGGAAAAATGAAATTGGAAGTCTACTAAATACTAATAAGCAGTTTGTCCAAATAAGCAGTTGGGAAAAAGCACTAAAATAAGCTAGAAAGCACTAAAAATTACCAAAAGCTCAACAATATATATACACACTACTAGAAGCTTAAAACAACTGAATAAGCAGAAAACCTAATGAAAATAAGCACAAAACTCAAATAAGCTAATGGGGCTGATGCATACCAAATCAGTCCAAAGGGGGACTTTTGAGGCTCAAAATAAGCTATTAGATCAAACTGAAAGGCCACATAAGCTAGGAATTCTGAATGTCCATCAACCAAAGTGCTTAAATTCAGAAAATCTACCCTAAAGGAGCTTAATAGGGGCTTAAAAAGAAGCTGAGAAAGTAGCTCAATGGGACAAATCAGGCTGTGTGCAGGGCAGATGTCAGTCCACTAAGGCAATTTTGAGCTTAAATTTAAGCTTAAATAATCTCAGAATAAGGACTCACCTTGAAAAATCTAACACTACAACTAGCAAACTACTGAAAAACAAAAGATTAAAGCTCAGAATAACAAAATTAAGCACTTGAATAGGGTCCAAAAATCTGATGCAGTCTGCACAACTGCTAATGCAGGTTTATATCTATGAACTGAAACTGAGTTAAAAAAACAAGTAACCTACTAATACTAAACCAACTCCTAACATTAAACTAACATCACTAAAAATTGCAAAAACATCATTCAATTCAAGAATCATCAGGGGAGACTAACCTGAGCAACTGATGAAAAAAAAACTTAGGACAGTCAACTGGGATCATGCATTCCTCTCAAATTCAGTTAAAGTTAACTTAATATCAGCTCATTAGGCTAAATTATAGCTAACCAAAGCTGAAGCAATTGCAAATGAACAGTGATGGCTCAGTTATGACCCATTTTACCACTGTTCCAAACAGGCCTTTACAAGGACTGTTTTGATTTTTAAACATGAATTAGACCACTTTAAGCCATAAAAACTAAAACAGATGAATAATTAACTGAATTGAAACTTAAAAACAATAAGTAACCCAAAATAAGCACTGAGAATAAGCAACAAAGCAATTTTGACTTTATTTGACTATACTTGACTTTTAAAATTAACACTGAATTGATTCAATTGGACTTAATATAAGCTAACACTAGCTTATATAAGCTTAATTAAATTGAGAAAATGAACTTTTTGAATCATTTAACAATATCCAACTATGAATTCGAATTAACAGTAATAGTAAAAAAAATTGAAATTATATTGAACTTGAAACTAGGAAGAAACAGATAAATTTAAGAACAATAAGGTTTAAAAGAACTTGAATTACAATTTTGAACTAAGATTGAAACTGAAAGATGATGAAGCGAAAAGTGTACCGCTTTTAAGGGGTCATTTAAGCCCTAAATCGTATTTATTTGATCAAATATCGCCCTAAATCGTTCCTTTTGTCATTTTAGGTACTTTTGAGGAGAAATCTGGAAAAGGAGGCATTTTGGACGTTTTTGGAGCATAAAAGTGAAGAAAACGACAAAGTCTCAAAAATCGGCTAAAAGTTACCTTTGACGGCGTCAGATTTTACTCTGGACGGCGTCATGGCTTGGCAAGAAAAGGTGGACGTGAAATTTACTCATGATAAGCCAGTGAAAATTGCATGTGAATTCTGACGGCGTCACGCTTTAACCTGATCAAGGGCGTCACGGCTTAAATCAAAGAGGGACGGCGTCACGTTCAAGGTCTGACGGCGTCAAGCCTTGATAAGCCAGAACGGATTTTGGAGAGCTAAAGAGGGACGGCGTCAAGAAGGCCATCCGGGAACCCTAGAAGCGGCGAGGTGACGGCGTCACACTCCATAAGGTGACGTCGTCAGATACAAAAGTCTATATATAGTTTTCTAATTTTTTGTCATTAAGAGAGAGCTTAGTGTGGAATTTTTGGGAGGAAACCCTAAGACGATTTTAGCATCTTTTTCAAGGCTTTTTGCCTTGAGATCTTCCATGTTACATTGAAAGATAAGTTATCAATTAATCATTCAATATGTCTATGTGTTGTTTGATTTTATCTTGTTCTTGTCTTTTGTTTAACATGTTAGGCTAGATTTATCTTGTGTTTGCTTAGATCTAATGAAACCTAGCTATTGATTATTGGTTATTAGTGTGTTATTAGTTGTATTGGATGATTGTTTATCTATGTTAGGCTTAAGAAAACTGGCTAACTTCCTATTCGGTAACTTGCTTGAACGTCTTAAGAAACATGAACCAAATGCGTACTAAAGGTTTTTATGGTTGTATTTAATGCACAAGCGAATTCTAGTGATCCCATGTTAGGAGCTTCCTAGCCGGCTCGACATAGGAGTGAAGTAGGAGCTTGTAGAGTTGGGGAAGTACGTACGCCACCCCACGATTGGTATTAAGGAATACACCCGTCATCCACGCAACTAATACACACTAATCAACCGGTAAAAGATAGTTAGGGAGTAAGGAAATCTAAGTGAACACATTTCTCTACACATAAGTTTCTCACCAACTTTTCATTTTTGTTATTTATTTTATTTGCATTTGTAGTTATTTGGGTTAGTTGACTAGCAACTAATTCCGCCCACTCCTTCAAACCCGAGATTTTACTTGCTTTCATAAAAATATAAAAACACAAAAAAGAATCTTCCTCAACCCTTAGACCTATTAGAGTAGTCTTTCATACCTAACGAACACTATTCCCTGTGGAGAACGATCAATCCCCCGTACTTACCACTACACTATACTACATCGGTCAGGTACACTGCCTGGTGGGGTTGTAAGCCTCTTGAGATCCCTCGAGAGGTAAAACCTGTTGTAAGGTTGCAAAACCACGCATCAAAAGAACTACTCTACTACTAAACTACTAATATAGTTACACTACTCCTAATTACTCCTTCTGTGTGTCGAGTGAGTGTGTTTTATAACACTCAAAAGATTCCCTTGGTCAGTCTGAACAAATCCCATTCGTTCGTTAAGCTTGAAACCAATCCTAGCCCTTAAACACATTTTTGGCGGGAAAACTTTTTGTAGCTAATCCAGGCTGTAGCAGGCAAGTGAGGCATGTGGGAGACACATGTGAAGAAGCTAAGTGTAGGGGGAGCGTGTGCCAGTGAAAAAGGCATGGGGGGAGGCGTGTTGTCTGGTAACTTTTAGCCCTGGGGAAGGGAAATGGTGGTTTTGGCGGGGTAGTGGTTTTGGAAAGAGGGTTGACCCTGGTTTTGACTGGATTTTATCTAAAACAAAAATGGGGTAAAAAAAAGTGGGTTTGGCTTATTGTTGTGGGCTTGGGTTATTTGAATTAGGATTTTGGGTTGGGTTAGTTTTAGGGGTAAAGGGTTTAGTTTTAGGTTAGGTTGATTTGGAATTATTGTTAAGGTTTAGGGACCAAAACAGCCACTTAGTGAAAATTATTCCAAGGGCCAATTATGCCATTTAGGTTTTCTGAGAAGGTTGACTTTGACAATTGAGCAATTTCTCGGTCCAAACCCGTAAATATCTTCCCCGTCCTCGGCTTTTCACGATTTTCCAATCCTGTGCTTGGTTTTGTCTATTTTTGCCCTGTTTTCGATCCTTTTGTACCTAAAACACATAAAAACACAAACCAAGGATATCTGCAGTATAATTTGGTGTATTTGGTTGTTTTCAGTATTTTTATGGTCTAAAATGGGCATAAAATGATGAGTATTTACACACTCATCAATCCCCCACACTAAGCTATTGCTAGTCCCTAGCAATCCGATCATATAAAGTAATGAAAGGACCAAGCATACTCCGTTTTGACTTTTTTATTAAATAAGAGAAATTTAAACTAGAACTAAAATAAATTAAATGCTTGATTTTCAAAAATGGTATCATGGAACGGGATTCACACAAAATGGGTGTCTCCAGGGAATTGAAATCGTCATCCTCTTTTTTATACTCCCAACTAAGCTTAAACTCAATGTGCAAATGTTTTAGTAAAATGCTAACACTACTTATGCTAATAATCTATGTAAGCCGAAACTTAACTTTTCACTCTTAATTTATTCAAGTTAGGTGACTGTGCTCATTTTCAAAATTTTGACCGTAAAAATCGACATTTATTATGGTTGTTATTTGTTAAAGTCAAATACTAATTTACCGGGAACCTCGAAAATCTAAGGATCGAAAAGGGCCTTTTCCATGTATCGGCTTTCTTCTCGGCACATCCCAAACCAGTTGGTTTTAGGTGACCAGGCTTTTGACACCCCACAGAGAATAGTACCGGAATCAGCGGAATTTCAATTTCAAAGATTTTGGATATTCCCACTACGCTAGTATTAAAAACTTAAATAGATAACAACAAACGACCATTTAGAGATTAGAGACTCAAAGGTGAGATCACTCCATGTAACGGCTTTCTTCTCGGCACATCCCAAACCAGTTGGTTTTAGGTGACCAGGCTTTTGACACCTCACAGAGAATAATACCAGAGCTTTCGGGGACTTTGAAATCAACAATCTACTAAATTACCATTTAACTTTTATACAAAATTGACAAATCCAAGTTCAACTTCCGATTTAAATTTAAAAGAAAGCAATTTTCCTACATTTATTAACATATACATCTTTATTTTTGCAACATCAAAACTTATTGCATTTTGCAATATCATTCCATTTTCTTTTTCTTTTTTTCTTTTTCATTTTTTCATTTTTTCATTTTTTTTTTAATATATATTTACATATATGCTTTCCCAAAAATTAAAATAAAAAGTTGAACTCGGGCTCTATATCAAAATTGTATAAAAATTTGTTTTGCATAACAACATGATTTTAACGTTCAAACGTTTGAAAACAGCACGTATTTATGTCAGATTAAGAGCTCCTGGGAGGAAAAGCCATAGATTACTTGTATAAGCTCTAAAGAGAACCAACTACTCTACGCTTAGCATTTTCATTTGTACATATCGTAAAACCTTAGTCTTATCGTTAAGGAAGCAGCCAGATCAACACTCTGGCAGAGTCGGGATTCCCTTTGTTCTAACCTAATCAAGACTAAACACTTCTTTTTTATTGCAATTTCTTATCTAAAAACAAAAAAAAAAATTTGAAAATTTTGGCCAAAACGGGGGTACTAGGGCACTAGAAGGTACAAATGTGACAAAATTCGCGAGAATTCCCCCCCACACTTAGAATTGAATATTGCCCTCAATATTCAAAGTACCGGCTATTATGCCGACGCTTAGAACGTAAAAAGGTAATACTAATAGCCAAGTGTGGAAAAGAAATCTCATTTTTGACAAACAGGATTAAAAAGATATCCCTAGATAAACGTTAGTAACAAGATCGGATATTGGGCGGCTGGATTGAAAACAGGCGCATCAATCATCACGATCTAAGGGAAACCTGCAAACAAGAGCAAACAACACACAAAACAAAGCACAGCAGAGGAATCCCCCCACACTTAGTGTCAGAAAATAGAAAGAAGTCAGAAACATGGGTTGTCACCCATGTGGTGCTAATGTTTTTGTTAACCGAGTCACTAGCTTGACTCGACCCCGAATTCATTTGTCCATGGGGAAGCATGTGGAAGAGAAAATCTCCATCGGACTTTCATTCAAGATGTTTGGATAAACATTGAAGTACTTGAAAGTTCCACTCCGATGAGATACATCCGGCTCAAAAGAATGATAAACTGAGATGCCGGGGTCAAAAACTTTGTCCTCATTTCCAAAGGAGAGAAGGAAAGGACAAGCTACCTTATAAGCACAGAAAGGTAGAAAAACTCGAACGACATATGTGAAGTCAATATAATGGCAATCCTCAGACGGAACTGTCACATATGTCGAAGAAAGAATGTCTCTATGCATCACGGGATTGATATTTGAGGTCATATCATCAGGATTAGAAATAATAAAGTCCTTGACCTCATCGTTTTCTAACACTTCATCAAAGAGAGGATTTATTTTGCTAGAAAAGTACTCATCATCAAATTCAAAAAGAGAATTCGAATAGACTTTGAGACTTTCATTTTGAACGTCCTCATCAGAAAGTGATTTGTCGTCACTAGAGGAAAAATCATCTTTGAAATTGAAAAGAGGGTTAGAAAACGTCCCGGAAAAATCATCGGTAGTGTCAAGAGGATGATCACTACAAATAGACAAATCACATTCATTGTCGGATATATCCTCAGACTCACTTGGGATTGGGATAAGGTTCTCAGCACTAGATTTTATGAATTCGTTCGATTCCTTTTCAGGAATAGTGCTAAGATGCTCATCCCCCATAATACGAGAGTCCTTGGAGTTCATATATGGTAAAAATGATGTGATTGCAATAGACTGAGGGAGTTGAGAAATGATATCGCTCAAAGGAATAACACTCTCCTCTTCGTCATCATCTTCGTCATCGAGCATGCAAGCCTGATTAAACAAGAAACGATTGTGTGCTGCTCGTTCTTCGGCTAGTAAATCTTCCATAGATTTACCATGACGATCTTCAAGGGGAATTTTATTAGCCAAGTCCTTAACTTCTTCTATTAATTTTAGAACATGGAGAAGATCTTGAGGAAGTGGCTGAGGTTGCGTTTGAGTCATTTGGTACTGTGGAGGTTGGTCATGATAAGAATAATCATAATTGTTACAAGGGTCATGCTCATAGACAAGCGGGCTCCTCGTTTGACAATCGGATTCATAATGCGGACCTCCACAGAATTCACAACAGTAAAACTGTTGTGACTGACTCAGTGAATCATATGGATATTGGTCATAACCAAAATTTTGATTGTTACATGAAACCTGCTCATAGACAAGCGTGCCTCCTGTTTGACAATCAAAACCTTGGTGCGGACCTCCACAATATTCACAATAATATGTTTCCATCTCATGGTGTGGGGGTTGGTTAAGAAAATTGGTTGTTTCATTGTAGGGATTTTGGTCATAGACAAACCCGTTTCTCGAATTTACAATGCTACAACCGGGGCAATTTCCACCATTTGGAGGTCCCCCACACCATTCACAACCGTAATGGTAAGATGAAGACATATAAAAGAATTAAACTGATAGAGGGTGAGATAAAGAATTAAACGAATAGAAGGGATACGAAGAATATTTTTGGATTTTTAGGGACATTTTGAAGAACACAAAGGGAAAAAGGAAAATAAATTTGAAAATGAAAATCTTTTTGGGTTTTAATAAGAAAATATTTACAAAGAAAACGATAACTTCTCGGGAGAAGGGTCTTCAAAACACGAATCGACAAAACGGGAATTAAAAATTCGCTTCAACCTTCCCCGGCAGCGGCGACAAAATTTGATTCGTTGCGATCAACACGTATTTTCTCCCAAGGGAATTACAAGGCAAGTTGTAATCCCGGGTCGTTATCCCCAACGAAGGCGTGAATGGAATTCGTGTTCTCGAATCGTGAAACGTGTTTGAATAGTGAAAAAGATGTGATTTTGGGGTTTAACACTACGAATAATGAAATAATAAAAGGAAACAACTACTTAAGCCAAGGGTACAAGTAAACTAAGCATATAATTCTAAAAACGAAAATTGAATTTTAAAACGTACGTTACGAATTTTAAAAACGTAATTTAAAAAGTGAATTTCTAAATTCTAAGTCCTAAAAATGTAAAATTAATTTTCCTAAATTCTAAATATTAAAAGAAAATTTTAGAAAAAAGAAATATATTTTTTTGATTTTTATTTTATTTATTATGAATTTAAAACTAAATTAAACTAATAATATGATTTAAAAATAGTAAACTGATTTGAAAAAATGTGAAATTTTGCAGATAAATCTAAAATATATTTCTAAATCTAGGAAAAATGAAATTGGAAGTCTACTAAATACTAATAAGCAGTTTGTGCAAATAAGCAGTTGGGAAAAAGCACTAAAATAAGCTAGAAAGCACTAAAAATTACCAAAAGCTCAACAATATATATACACACTACTAGAAGCTTAAAACAATTGAATAAGCAGAAAACCTAATGAAAATAAGCACAAAACTCAAATAAGCTAATGGGGCTGATGCATACCAAATTAGTCCAAAGGGGGACTTTTGAGGCTCAAAATAAGCTATTAGATCAAACTGAAAGGCCACATAAGCTAGGAATTCTGAATGTCCATCAACCAAAGTGCTTACATTCAGAAAATCTACCCTAAAGGAGCTTAATAGGGGCTTAAAAAGAAGCTGAGAAAGTAGCTCAATGGGACAAATCAGGCTGTATGCAGGGCAGATGTCAGTCCACTAAGGCAATTTTGAGCTTAAATTTAAGCTCAAATAATCTCAGAATAAGGACTCACCTTGCAAAATCTAACACTACAACTAGCAAACTACTGAAAAACAAAAGATTAAAGCTCAGAATAACAAAATTAAGCACTTGAATAGGGTCCAAAAATTTGATGCAGTCTGCACAACTGCTAATGCAGGTTTATATCTATGAACTGAAACTGAGTAAAAAAAACAAGTAACCTACTAATACTAAACCAACTCCTAACATTAAACTAACATCACTAAAAATTGCAAAAACATCATTCAATTCAAGAATCATCAGGGGAGACTAACCTGAGCAACTGATGAAAAAAAAAAACTTAGGACAGTCAACTGGGATCATGCATTCCTCTCAAATTCAGTTAAAGTTAACTTAATATCAGCTCATTAGGCTAAATTATAGCTAACCAAAGCTGAAGCAATTGCAAATGAACAGTGATGGCTCAGTTATGACCCATTTTACCACTGTTCCAAACAGGCCTTTACTAGGACTGTTTTGATTTTTAAACATGAATTAGACCACTTTAAGCCATAAAAACTAAAACAGATGAATAATTAACTGAATTGAAACTTAAAAACAATAAGTAACCCAAAATAAGCACTGAGAATAAGCTACAAAGCAATTTTGACTTTATTTGACTATACTTGACTTTTAAAATTAACACTGAATTGATTCAATTGGACTTACAATAAGCTAACACTAGCTTATATAAGCTTAATAAAACTGAGAAAATGAACTTTTTGAATCATTTAACAATATCCAACTATGAATTCGAATTAACAGTAATAGTAAAAAAAACTTGAAATTATATTGAACTTGAAACTAGGAAAAAACAGATAAATTTAAGAACAATAAGGTTTAAAAGAACTTGAATTACAATTTTGAACTAAGATTGAAACTGAAAGAACTACTCTACTACTAAACTACTACAGTTACACTACTCCTAATTACTCCTTCTGTGTGTCGAGTGAGTGTGTTTTATAACACTCAAAAGATTCCCTTGGTCAGTCTAAACAAATCCCATTCGTTCGTTAAGCTTGAAACCAATCCTAGCCCTTAAACACATTTTTGGCGGGAAAACTTTTTGTAGCTAATCCAGGCTGTAGCAGGCAAGTGGGGCATGTGGGAGACACATGTGAAGAAGCTAAGTGTAGGGGGAGCGTGTGCCAGTGAAAAAGGCATGGGGGGAGGCGTGTTGTCTGGTAACTTTTGGCCCTGGGGAAGGGAAATGGTGGTTTTGGCGGGGTAGTGGTTTTGAAAGGAGGGTTGACCCTGGTTTTGACCGGATTTTATCTAAAACAAAAACGGGGTAAAAAAAAGTGGGCTTGGCTTATTGTTGTGGGCTTGGGTTATTTGAATTAGGATTTTGGGTTGGGTTAGTTTTAGGGGTAAAGGGTTTAGTTTTAGGTTAGGTTGATTTGGAATTATTGTTAAGGTTTAGGGACCAAAACTGCCACTTAGTGAAAATTATTCCAAGGGCCAATTATGCCATTTAGGTTTTCTGAGAAGGTTGACTTTGACAATTGAGCAATTTCTCGGTCTAAACCCGTAATTATCTTCCCCGTCCTCGGCTTTTCACGATTTTCCAATCCTGTGCTCGGTTTTGTCTGTTTTTGCCCTGTTTTTTATCCTTTTGTGCCTGAAACACATAAAAACACAAACCAAGGATATCTGCAGTATAATTTGGTGTATTTGGTTGTTTTCAGTATTTTTATGGTCTAAAATGGGCATAAAATGATGAGTATTTACACACTCATCAATCTCCATGTTACGTGAGACCGTATCTGGAATAAATTTACAGTTTCTAAGTTAGATAACTATTTAGAACATGTGTCAAGATAATAACTGATGCGTGCGATGTGTCGTTGCGGTTTAGCAGTATTAATGCCTACTCAAGTTTTAAATTTATATTTAGCCGACTTATCAATAACACACACACTTAACGAGCAGTGTACCCGGTCAGTATGAATATAATGGTAAGTAGAGTGTCGATCACTAAGAGTGGAACGTATTATCTAGTTATTCTAATCAGTATTTTAATATCTTAAGTTAGCGGTACAACCTAATCTAACGCAAGGGGGTTCAGCCTGAGAGACTGGCACGTTTTAGTTGCAATTAAATATTAAACGAAACTAATGAGCACGAATCAGCGATAGGCACACACGTACACAGATAAATACTCGAGACAATAAGAAGACCTGTCCTGATGATTAAGTAGATTGTCACTTGTTTTATTGATAGTTTTATATGAAGTGTATGTAATTAAATCTTTCTCGTTGGTCCTAAGCTTATCGGCGAGAAATCCCTTAATGATTACTTATGTCTAAAAGTTATTCCTAAGTGATCAATTTAGTAACAACCGTGGGAGCAATATGATCTTTCGTAGTCACATACGACAAGCCACTAATAGACACAGAGGTTATCAATGCACTTAATAAGTAGTAACCAAAGACATCAACATATAAACTTTAATTGATGGGAAAGCAATATTAAAGGGAGTGTAATCTTTCTCGTCACCTTACACAAGCCACCAATCCTGATGAATTAAAGCTTACTAAAACAATAAAACAAATCTACTTAATGAATTAAACACATGCAGGACCTTCTTACAGCTCTTGTATCTTCGTTCGGGTGTGTCTTGTGCTGCCTAATCGACTGAATTCGGCCTTAGGTTTCTGTTCTCTTCGGTCTTGTAAAACTATCGAACTTCGGAACTCTTAATTCGTCTGGTCTTTGGGGTATTTATAGTTTCTGTCTGAGGGTAAGATGCGGCGCATCTAATAAGTAGATGCGGCGCATTGACTTAACTTCGCGTGGGGTCCAAGATTAATATATTCAGGAATATTCGTACACCGCCAGAAGATGCGGCGTATCTTCATTCTTGGATGCGGCGCATGTCCTTTGCCGTCTTGGATAATATCTTGTGAAATCTTGATAGCGATGCGCCATATGTAAGAAGTATAATGCGGCGCATCTGGAGCAGAATAGTCTTGATCTTGTACATTTCAGTAGACTCTTAACTTCTTGCTTGTTTTGCTCCATAATTAGTCCAAAATCGCCAAGTTTCACCAAATGCTTGTTTTTACCTGAGAATTACAAAAGTAAACGATTAAGTATCAATTCTCATACATAGTATAATAAAACAAGTCAAATTAATAGGATAAATGATAGTAATAAAATGTACTTATTTGAGTTCATCAAATATCCCCCCACTTGAACTTTACTTGTCCCCAAGTAAACCTTAGAATTAATCTTATGAAAATGTATCCTAAAGGATATTAGGATTTATTTTTATATTTAAGCATGTATTCGTTTAATTCATAATCACACAACCAAACACTTAACGAATTAGAAGTAAAATAAAATATTTTGATAAAAGCAAATCTAATCGTTTAACTGTCCAGTCGTGACAAATATTCTATCATAGGCTTGGCAAGTGTACACATCTCCCCCACTAAAGCCAAGGAATAACAAGTCTAAAGCGGTAAAAAGGGTTTGTAGGTTTAAGGGTTAATCATTCTCCTTAATCTCTATCGATCACAAATTCCAGAAAAGGCGAAAACATCACAAATACATGATCGAATCCACGAACACGATACTTGCAATTGCTCAAATCCTTAACTCGAATAGGCTAAAGATAGGACCAAGTAATCTTCACCAATAATATTATATCAAAAAGGGCGACAAAATCATAAATACATAGCCGAATCCACGACTACGATACTTAAGATTGCTCAAATCCCTAATCTCAATAAATCAAAGGTTTGGATAAAGAATAATACAGGGTATGGATAATATTTGGGATATAAATTGGTGTAAAATGAAAAATAAACAAAATGAACAAAACAGATAAATTAAAATCCTAAGTGTGGTTAATCACTATCCCAACCATCCCATGAATAAGACTCATATCATTGAATAACTCACGCTTTAACACTTGAAACACACGCTTTAGGTAGACACGAATTATACTCAACAAGATCTTAATCAAAGAATAAACCTTAATTGGCGTTCCCATAACGGCCGATTCCCATTCAATCCATATAACAAATAGTGGTGATATCGACCACTTACATAACTTTACATAAGTTGGTTAAAACAAACATCCAACTTTTCCTTTTTCTTTTTCTTTTCTCATTTTTTTTTTTTTTTTTACTTCAAACATAAACATAGATGTGTAAAATTTCACCACATCACTATAATGATAATTCTGGATAATTTTTCCATACTTTTCATGACTTCAGAAATAATGGTAATAGTGAAAGTAGTAAACACACGAAAAATAAACTCAAAGATATACAATATTTACTTTCACTCCAATTGCATTGTGCAATTTCCCGACCTAACCAAAGATAATGAATTATGCACGCGAACACAGGTAATGTAAGGAAACACACTTTGCCTATAGCAATTAACCAACCACGGATTTTAATCTACAGGGTAGGCTAAGGTGTAAGGGTGTAACGAAACATTATAAACATATTTGTAAGAAACGAAAGGAATGGCTCTGAGTGTTTTTCTAGGGGTATCTTACTCTAAAAGTGAGAGTAACAAAAGGGTTTATACGGGGGTTAACTAACCAGTGTAGTTAGCTAATAACACATAACATATAAAGGCTATTTGGGTGTAATCCTAGAAATTTACCAATTTAGACAAGTCATTCCAATTATATAAAATAATACTTATTATGGTGGTCTCGAATAGTATACAAGCCAAGTTCTAAAGTCTACAAGTCACCGGCACACTCATAGATTTGTGAATTTAAAAAAAAATCACAATTTTTGAAAATAACGTCATGTGTGCAGCTATGCAACTTAGATCTTAAACAAAAACATGCTAAAAAATTTTAATTTTGATATATTAAGCGCATTTTAAGCATAATTTTTGAAAAAGTTTAGGACAAGTAAGTGTTCTAATTCTCCAATCCCCCCACTTAAGTTAAACAACGTCCTCGTTGTTTGTATAAAAGGTTAAAAACTGGAAAATAAAAGAATTAGAACAGAAAAACTCCCCTGAGATTTGCTCGGTATGATCCTCCATTTGTATAAGAGCAAAAATCAACTTCTTGTGGATGAGAACGTTTAAGCTTCATATTTGATGTATCCACAGAAAATGCAGGAATCTATAATACCACCAAGACTTAAACACACCTGAGTTAAGAAAGGTTCAAACTCGCATAATACATTAGTAGTTAGTAAAAATAAAACTTAAAAATTAAAACTGAAAATCATCAAGTCAGTCGATGCGCCGTATCTTATGGAAGAAGATACGCCGTATCGAGCCTGGAATAAATACGGATCAGAATAGAAGATGCGTCGCATCCTTAACCAGGGATGCGCCGCATTAAAATAAACTGATAAAAAGTTTTAAAGTCGAAAGTAAAAATGCAGAAAAATAAAGTAAGATATGACCAGTGCAGGAGATGCGTCGCATCTCAGGATGGAGATGCGCTGTATCCTCATGCGGGCCTGACTGACTCGACACAGAACAGAATATTAAAAATTCTCCGGGTTGTCTCCTGGTAAGCACTTGTCTTTATTCCAGAGTCTTCAAGTTAGACTCACGTTCAGCTCTTTACTATTGATCATTGAAGGAGTCGGAAACATCGCGCTCCCTCATCGCCAATTCGGTAATATTGAACACTCCTTGCTCGTCTTTAATTTCCACACCGTTCTTCTTTAATATCTGTATAAACAAAGTCCTGTCCCTTTCGGGCAGAGATGACAAAATGATAGACGGGAAATTCTTATTATTATATAGGCACAAATATGCAAGGTGGGGTGGTAGTTCAATAAACACATCATTATTCAAATTTGTATTCTCAATTATCCTCCTACGTTTGTTAATTACTACGCAATCATGCCACTCATCATTAGAATCATTAACAACATCGCGTCTAAGTTCGGTAGGTACATTAAGGTCAATAAATTCCTCAAAGTTCTCATGATTAGGATTAGTTGAGTTGTTTTGAATCAATGTTTCTCCCATAAGTCTGGCTTCAAGATCGAGGTCCATACGCTCTCTTAATCCTAGCACATAGACGCCTCTAATTATGCTTTTAACAGGATCTTGGCATTTATAGACTAGTTTATTATTCCCTACCCTTAACGATATTTTTCTTTTAAACACATCAATCTTAGCACGGGTAGTAGACAAGAAAGGTCTTCCAAGGATTAAAGGAATCTTAACATCCTCGGGCATATCTAATATAACAAAGTCTATGGGAAAAATAAACTGCTCAATCTTAACTAGCACATTATTAGCAATCCCTTCAGGTCGTTTTACCGTTTTATCAGCCAATTCAATAAGTAACTTAGTTGGTGCTAATTTTCCTAGTCCTAGGGTAGTGAATGTCTTAAGAGGCATTACACTAACGCTAGCTCCTAAGTCAGCTAACACATTATTGAAAGATATATCATTAATTGAACAAGGTAAAGTAAAACTTCCTGGGTCCTTTTCTTTATGAGGCAAGGCATGTAATTCGGTTGCAGGGCTCTCTTCTTTCATTGTAGCCTTGATCTCCTCCTCAATCTTTGTCTTTTCTTTAAGTAGTCTCCTTAAACTGATTGAAGAGTTAAATAAAAATTCGGGCTTTGCTCCATCATCACCATTCATCGATCTTCTAGGTATGTTGGGCGTGACTTCTTCAGTGGTGCTTATGGCCTTGACATGATCTCTTGGGTTGGTTTCAGTTGAGCCAGGTAAGCTTCCGTATCCCCTTTCTTGAAGAACTTTGCTCATTTGACCAATTTGTTGTTCCAATGCTTTGATCGAAGCTCCTTGATTTCTTGTAATAGTGTCTGTTGAAGCTCGGATTTCTTTGATCATAGCAGCATTCTCTTCATGTCTTTTAGCAGCATCGGCCATAATTTGCTTTAAAGTATCATCTAAAGTCTGCCTCCTTTCTTGATAAGCGGGATTGAAGTTGTTCTTTTGATAGAATCCCGGAGTAGCTTCCCTAAATCTCCCCGAAGGTCGGAATGGTTGTCCAAATTGTGTGTAGTATGCTTCTTCAAACGTCTCCCTTTCAGTCTTATTAGGGCAATCCTTAGTGTAGTGAGGTCCTTCGCATTTTTCACAACCAACTTGGGCAGCATACACTTTTTCATCACGCTTCTTCATCTCTCTACTAATTTTATCCAATTGAGCTTGAATAGCAGCAAACCCGTCAAAATTAGTGCTGCTCTTAGATCTAGTAGAGGTCCCATCGTGCCATTTTTGAGAATGATCAGCAGCTTCTTGGATCGCTTTCCTAGCATTAGTTGCACTCATTTGAGGTACAGCTCCCTTAGCATCCAAAATCTGTCTAGTAGGCACGTCCAATCCTTGATAAAACAATATTATCTCCTGCATAGGGGTTAGATAGTGTTGAGGACATTTTATCAGTAAATCTTTAAATCGTTCCCAAGCTTGATAAAGAGTTTCATCAGGCTCTTGCTTGAAACTGTTGATAGCCTCCATCTTTTTAGCAGTCTTAGCAGGTGGACAATATCTCTTCAGGAATTTGCTCTTCAAATCTTCCCATGTAGTGATTGAACTAGCAGGTTCATTCCTTAGCCACTTGTTAGCAGCTCCTTTTAGCGAGATTGGAAAGATTCTTAGCATGAGTTGATCGTCAGTGACTCCTTCTGAAGTAAACAAATCCGCAATCTCGAGGACCTTTTCAACATGCTCATTAGCATCCTCATGTTCCGTCCCACTGAAAGCATTCTCTCTTAGCTCTTTGAGAAACTGACCCTTCAACTCAAATTTTGACTTATCATCAAACTTTGGTCTAGCAACTCCTGAAGTGTAATCAGCACGGGTACTGTTCATGTATTCCTCCATAGTAGTGTTTTCGCCCATTGTTTCTGTTTCTTCTTCCTCTTTCTCTTCAGAAAAGTAATCAAGCTCGAGTGAACTTGAAATATCAAAGCTTTTTGTGTTGAAAAGCCTTTTAAGCGAATGTAGGGCTCGTTCAGGATTTTCGAAAGGTTGAATCAAGTTCTTAGTTGAACTCCTGGTCATGCGCCTCCTGAAATCAACACAAAAACATCAGTAGGGTATGCTCAAGAAAGTAATATATCAGAAAATTAACAACGAAAACGGAATACGAAAAATAAAAGTTACTGATATCTGCAGACGATGCGTCGTATCCAAAAAATTGGATACGTCGTATCTTATTACGTTAAAATTTAATCAGACTTTTATTCAGAAAATAGATACGCCGCTTGTAAAGCAGAATGCGCCGTATCAGTTTAATTTATCAAAAATCGATATTTATTTAAAATTAAATGCGTCGTATTAACAAAAGTTAATGCGCCGTATTTTCGTTACGTTTAAAAATATAAGATTTTTGATTCAGAAAGATGCGCCGTATCGATAAAGATCGATGCGTCGTATCTGTTTAATAATTCGAAAACTGTTTTTAATTAAAATAATAGATACGCCGTATCTGTTAAAACAGATGCGTCGTATGGCGTTAACGTTCAGAAAAAAATTTACTTAAAAACAGGATACGCCGTATCTTGGGGAAAAGATGCGTCGTATCGAATTAATTAAACGCGTTGTATTTTATAAAATTAAACGCAATACGCCGTATCTATGAAAATAGATGCGCCGTATCGTTTGAATAAGCTCAGTGCAACGATAGCAGAATACAGAAAAACACAAAAAGAAAAACAAATATAAACACACAACGAAAACAAACAAAAATAAAAGAAAACAAATAACACACAAAACAGAAAATATGCAAATAATACAATGATGCAATTAATCTAATAAAAAGAAAAACCTAATTAAAATACTAATCAAATTAACAGATAATAACAATTCACTCCCCGGCAACGGAGCCAAAAACTTGATGCGTGCGATGTGTCGTTGCGGTTTAGCAGTATTAATGCCAACTCAAGTTTTAAATTTATATTTAGCCGACTTATCAATAACACACACACTTAACGAGCAGTGTACTCGGTCAGTATGAATATAATGGTAAGTAGAGTGTCGATCACTAAGAGTGGAACGTATTATCTAGTTATTCTAATCAGTATTTTAATATCTTAAGTTAGTGGTACAACCTAATCTAACGCAAGGGGGTTCAGCCTGAGAGACTGGCACGTTTTGGTTGCAATTAAATAATAAACTAAACTAATGAGCACGAATCAGCGATAGGCACACACGTACACAGATAAATACTCGAGACAATAAGAAGACCTGTCCTGATGATTAAGTAGATTGTCACTTGTTTTATTGATAGTTTTATATGAAGTGTATGTAATTAAATCTTTCTCGTTGGTCCTAAGCTTATCGGCGAGAAATCCCTTAATGATTACTTATGTCTAAAAGTTATTCCTAAGTGATCAATTTAGTAACAACCGTGGGAGCAATATGATCTTCCGTAGTCACATACGACAAGCCACTAATAGACACAGAGGTTATCAATGCACTTAATAAGTAGTAACCAAAGACATCAACATATAAACTTTAATTGATGGGAAAGCAATATTAAAGGGAGTGGAATCTTTCTCGTCACCTTACACAAGCCACCAATCCTGATGAATTAAAGCTTACTAAAACAATAAAACAAATCTACTTAATGAATTAAACACATGCAGGACCTTCTTACAGCTCTTGTATCTTCGTTCGGGTGTGTCTTGTGCTGCCTAATCGACTGAATTCGGCCTTAGGTTTCTGTTCTCTTCGGTCTTGTAAAACTGTCGAACTTCGGAACTCTTAATTCGTCTGGTCTTTGGGGTATTTATAGTTTCTGTCTAAGGGTAAGATGCGGCGCATCTAATAAGTAGATGCGGCGCATTGACTTAACTTCGCGTGGGGTCCAAGATTAATATATTCAGGAATATTCGTACACCGCCAGAAGATACGGCGTATCTTCATTCTTGGATGCGGCGCATGTCCTTTGCCGTCTTGGATAATATCTTGTGAAATCTTGATAGCGATGCGCCGTATGTAAGAAGTATAATGCGGCGCATCTGGAGCAGAATAGTCTTAATCTTGTACATTTCAGTAGACTCTTAACTTCTTGCTTGTTTTGCTCCATAATTAGTCCAAAATCGCCAAGTTTCACCAAATGCTTGTTTTTACCTGAGAATTACAAAAGTAAACGATTAAGTATCAATTCTCATACATAGTATAATAAAACAAGTCAAATTAATAGGATAAATGATAGTAATAAAATGTACTTATTTGAGTTCATCAATAACAAAGACTAATTCAATATAATTTATATATTATTGGAATGACATAAATAAATGAAGTAATTGATTAACTTGAAATTACTATTGAAACCAAGAGGTGGTATTCATGATTACTTTAGTTAAACATGGTTATGTTTTATTGTAAAGTCACAAACATGAAGTCTTTTAATTGTTACAAGACTTACTATAATATAAAGTAAGACATTAACTTGTTATGTCTTCTTAAATAAGACATATACATGAAGTCATTGAAAAATGACTTATAACGTATAGTGGGATTATAGCTGTTTATGTCGTCTTGATGAGACATGGACATGAAGTGACAAACACAATCGTTGTTGAAGCATCTCGGAGACAATGAATGAGATGATTGGTTTCTTGCATTGAAAAGTTGGAAAACCTTGGTTGAGGAACACAAGACCCAAATCAAACAAAGATATAGGCTCTTGCATAAAAAAGTTGGACGAAAATAGTGCATGTGTCCAAAAGATGAGAAAACTTGGCGGTAACACATGACCCCATGTACGACACGACACTTTTGCATCCATGGCCTCATCTTTCAATATAGCATTTTTGTATCAAATGCGACATCATTGGTGATCCAAAACTATATCCTAGTAATTGTTAAAGTTATGGATATAAATTAATATACGTATGACCAGTTTCGAACACGAGACTTCGGGATTGCACACATTACGTATGAGTTTCAATGTTTTAATAATTAATATAATAAGTTATGATTTAATTATTAATTTCACAAATAAACATTTATTGGGCGTTAGTATTTAACGAGGTTTGGTTAACGGTCGTTAAATATTAAGTTAAAGGACTAGAGATGAAAATACAAGCCAAGAAGGTTTTAGAACCCCTTGGGCTTGCAATACTCGGCCGACCCATCAAAGGGGAGAGGGTTTTACCCTAGCTTGGAGAGAAAGATTGAGAAGCCTATAAATACAAACCCTTGTATTCATAATTCACTAATCTTGATCCCTAGCAAGCCTAATTTCGTCTCTTCTCTCCTCCCTTGTGTGTGGCTGATCGATCTCCATCCCAAACCCCTTGGGATAGTCGATCTAACATATACAATATAAGTGTTAGCTTGTTTGTGATCAAGAACCTAGCTTTGCACATTGAAACGCTACTAATACATGTGTACAAGAACGGAGAACTAACATACTTTTGTTAGTGATTTTTCCCAATTCGATTTAGGTGGTGTCGATTTTGATAAACCCTAATTTAGGGTTTTACCGGTTCTTGCTCACTCGATTTCTTGTTTAGCTAGAAATCAAACGTACGCATGTTTTTTTATTTTAGTTAATTAATTACTTGTATTAGATCTTGTTTTCCGCTGCAATTGCTTTGATGTACATGCTTATGTGATATATAATTTGTTATGATATTCATATTCCAACAGTAATGAGACCCCTTTAGTTGAAAGATCTACCACATGAAATACCACTCCATGCAGAGGAATGAAAGGATTGATTGATTCCACGAGGTAGAAACTTTGTATGGATCTTCGACTTAAATGTATCAGTCTCATTACCGCCATAGGAAGCGGAGACACTAACGTAAGAAAGACATATAATCGTGATATCAAAGAAGAGAAAATAAATACGGGAGGAAGCTGATAAGAAAATCATTGCTTGCTGTGACTTCATTTTAGGAAATTAACTTAAAATCATAAGAATAAGTATTGGCTTTTTATAGTCTGGTTGACCAAGGCAATTTGATGGATAATAACTAATTTCTATGTATAATCATATCATGAGTGACTTTAAAGAGGAGTTAGGTAGGGGAAACTGCACTTATATTGCATTACCTATAACTTTAATCATCCATTGTCTATCCTCCACTAATTCCTTGATTAATAATAACTAATTTATAATCATATCAGAAAAGACTTTGAAGAAAACTTGGGAGCGGGAAGACTAGAGTTATATTTCATTATAAGTTTAATCATGCGACCCAAGTAGTACGACAACCAACCATCCCTTTTTTCGTATAACCATCTTCGTGCATATACTGCAACAATAAAATATTACAATTGTTACAGATCAAAATAAGATGCAACATACAGTATTCGTGGTTGGAATGTTACCAGAGTCAGTTGTGTTGTCTTTCCAGAACCAGTCTCGCCTACAACCACAACCACTTGATTCTCTCGTATTACCTATTTAACAAAACAGTTATTACCTATTGATGTTGTTATGATAGTGATTTTTTACTTTGCAAAATCTCATACTGCTTCACCCGTTTTCATGCGTTGATCGAATTTTGCATCACCTTTGAAATCAACTTCGCCATCTTCAAAGATTACTGCCGTATCAGCACGAAACTGCTCTACAGACTTCACAACACCAAGGGTATTACCGAGCTTTGAACCAGCAAGTTCCCAAAAACACTGACGTGACCTACTCATATTTTATTTTGTATGAACTTTACAAACAAGGTTGGAACCTTTCTTAAAATCTTAACCTTATCGGAAGTGTCATCCTATAAAAGCATTATGGGTTATGCTTGTTTTGTAAACACAATCCTCCTGTCTAGAAATGGAGGCTTTGTTTTGAAATAAAATAGCTAAAATTCAACCGCCGTTTCTTAAATCACAAATACCATGTGATTTATGAAATCACTTGTGATTTGTGAAATCATTTTGGTGTTGAAATTTTCGCCATGAAAAATCACATGTAATTTAGTGAAATCACTTGTGATTTATTATTTTAATAGTCACGTGTGATTTCACAAATCACATGTGGATTTGTAAAAACACTTGTGATTTGTTATTTTAAAAATCACTTGTGATTAACAAATCGAGTATGATTTTAAAAATCACATGTGATTTTTTGGGTCAGAAGTTTCAACTCGAAAAAAAATGTTCGTCGAAAGTATATAGAAGTGTCCCTCTATAGAAAGATGATTTAATTCTCGTTGCAATGATATGATTCGTTTAGCGTAAAATTAACGGTTTGTGAGATATATATATATATATATATATATATATATATATATATATATATATATATATATATATATATATATATATATATATATTTCTTAAATGATGAAAGTGTTTTTTTTTTTTTTTTTTTTTTTTTTTTTTTTTTTTTTTAATTTGATAAAAAAATTGAATCATCGTGATTTGTCTATTTAATCTTTAGAGAATTTGTCATGCATGTAAAACTTTTCTCACCTCTTTATACCACACGACAAAATATTTAAGTTGCGAGTCTAATTATAAATATTATTAAAGGACAACCAAAACGTCGACGTTTTGGGCCCAAAAAAAAAAACGTTGCTACAGTTGTCGATCACCAAAAGCTACAGTGGCCCCACGTTATTTGTACAGTGCCCAGTCCCACGACGTCTTTTTGAACGTTTGTAAAATTGGCAGAAAATACCCCTGAAGCTGATGACATTTTGCAAAAGCAGTCCTTTTTCAAAAAGTCTATTTCGAAAGTTTGGCAAATTGGCAAAAAGTACCCCTGAAGTTGATGACACTTTGCAAACGAAGTCCTTTTCCAAAAAGTGTATTTCGAAAGTTTGGGGAAATGACACTAAATACCCCTGAATTCGTTCCCTCTTTGCAAAAAAAGTCCTTTTTCACAATGTGTGTTTCGAAAGTTTAGAAAATTGGCAAAAAGTACCCCTAAAGTTGACAACTCTTTGCAAAAAGAGTCCTTTTACAAAAAGTCTGTTTAGAAATTTGTGAAAATGACACAAAATACCCCTGAAGTCGTGGCCTCTTCGCAAAAGGAGTGTTTTTTCACAAAGTTCTGTATTACTAAATTGTTTTCGCCAACATGGTTGCAAAAAAACTGATGTCAATCACCCCGGCGCAACGCGCGGGCTGCCGGACTCGTTCAACTTTAAGACTAAAACCACTAACCAATCACAAGCCTTTCATTTCTTATAATTTCTTCTTTACCCATATTTTACACTAACCTAAAATATACACGCTGACACTCTATCTCTTCAAATTAACATAACTAGAATAAATTGCTAACCCTAAAAACATTAAAGGTTAAAAAAAATATATACATTAACATTCTATGTCATTGGTATGGTGTTATAAAAGAATAAATAAACCACGCCCAAGCTGCCAAGCATATATGACACATGCCAAGGCAAGACCTCAAACGACTTGTTTTGCCTACACAAACACACACATATTGCAATCTAAATATTGTCTAAACTTTATGTCATATTCATTTTTACTGGAAAAAAGGGCATAAACAAATCAAAAAAAAAAAAAAAAAAAAATTGATACAGATAAAAAGAAAAATAAAAGAAAAGAAAAGTCATAGGCCTAGTGGTAAGTTTTTTTGTTTTCTTATAAGAAGTCAAGTGTTCAAATCTCGCTAAAATGTACATTTGAGGGTGGTCAGAGAATGTAAAACCCAAAATTACCACAATCTGAAATGACCAAAATACCCTCTCATTTTTGAAATTTTAAAAACTTATAAAATACGCTATAAATTAAATTTGAGTTAAATAACGTGTTATGACTCGAGGCCATACGATGTGAACATATAACCTAACGTAAAAATACTCTAATGTGCCTATCCTATGCTACTACAAAAATAAATAAATAAATAAATGAATGAATTATTAAACAATAATAATAATAACTCCTAAATCTAAGTTAATAATTTAAATATTTGCTAGTCCTAAGCTACAACTAAAAAGGTCTCATGCATGATATCCCCTAAACTTCACACGTTTCATTCCATGTATATATATTAAACAAATTTTCCTTGCAACCTTAGTTGTCACGTTGACTGTGATATCATAATCCCTGAAATCACGCTTTGACACAACCAATCTCCTCAATTATCGCCCATAAATCATATCTTACTTTCCTTATCTCAAAACACGGCTTTCCAAGTATTATACACGCTTTGCCTATTCTCTAAGAACTATATATAATTCCCTCACGCTTTCCAAGTATTATACACGCTTTGCCTATTCTCTAAGAACTATATATCATTCCCTCATGCTTATCTCTTATACACCGAAAGCTAAACAAGAAAACAAGAAAACACTCTTAAAATTTCTGCTGCGTTCCTCTTATTGTTCAAGTGTTCGAGGTGCTTCTGTGGAGTGTTCCGAGAATTAGATTTGCTGCTGTGGTGCGTGTGAGTGAGTGTTGATTCGTGGGTTTTGGTTCGAAAAGGGGTCTTGGACCTTTGATCCTTGTGTCTGTGACCTGTCCAGAAATCGTCGAAGGTATCACCATCTTCCCTTTTCGTTGTTATTCATATGATCCACTCATAACATAAAATCTAAAGATATAACATGCTAAACAATCCTAACAATCTGATCTTAATGCTACGTGATGGTTTCGCTCGTTTGTAATATGAATAATTGTTGTGTACGTAGCATGAAGTCATGAATCAATAACCTACATCTATGTCGAGTTCACATTCTGTTTTCCTTCCAAAGCAGTTGTCACGTAAGTCTTTAATAGGGACCTTTAGAACCAGATTTTCCTGCATGAAAATGGATCTATATTATACCTAAAAACCCTAGATAGTGTACGTGTTAACATGAGAAAGACCTGCATGCAAGGGCGGAGATAAAGGGGGGTCCGGGGGGTCACGTGACCCCCCGGCGAAAAAAATTGTAGTGTAAATTTTTGAAATTTTTCGGCTATTTTTGTAATTTGCCCCCCCAACGGACCAATTTTTAGTGTAGTTTCTAAAAATTATTATATTTTGCCCCCTCGATAATAAAGTTCTGGCTCCGCCCCTGCTTGCATGCATAGAAGTCGAAATTAGGGGGTCGATACACGGTAGCTTTGGGCTGTTAAAATGGGATTTCATGAATGGTTTATTGTTTGTGGTCGAATGCAGAAAATTGAGTGTGTTTCGAATGTGTTATAATGGCTGTAAAACGTACATGTAAACATGGATGTAAAATGGGATGTTTTGGTGGCATGAATGACTGTTATAATGGGTCGATTATGCGTGTTAAAACCTGGTCGTGGGTGCATGAATTGATGGTTTATGGCATGTGAGTAGGACTATGACAGAATGGGTCGAATAAGAAGGAATGACTAGGGTGTGAGTTATAATTTTATTTGGTTGTTATGGTGGGCTGTGTGACTGGAATAAAGGGGTCGAGTGTATTTGCTTAAGTGTGAAGTTTAAGAGTTAGAAAAAAAAAGAAACAAGGCCTGTCATAGCTAGGTGCGTCATTGTGGCTAGTAAAATGGATAAGGGATAGGTGCTAGAACTGTTTTGATTTTGAAATTTGCATGCATGGCTGTGTGTGTGAGCGTGAGTCTAAAAGGGTAGAAAGGAGTGTGTAAATAGATGTCGACCTATCAAATAATTAAGTAGTATATAAGAATGTGAAAAAGGCACGAAAGCCTATCAACGAGAAGAGAGGAGAGCAGTACGTCACTTGCCTAAAGTCCATGCATCATTGTGGACCATCACCATACTATTATCATCATGGTACATAATAAAAAAATAAATAAATAAATAAATAAATAAATAAAATATATATATTAAACAAGGGGCAAGTTGTGCAAACAAACTTTTTGTCAACATAAACCAATTCGAGTTTTCAATTGATCTAATTAAGTAGCATAATAAAAACTTAAGTTTATACTTTGAACCCTAAACTTGGGTAATTGTCGCATTTAAATCCGAAACTATGATAATTGTAATATTAAGTCTTTAACTTCACTTAATTATCATCGTGACTCTAAAAGTTGACTAATTATGGATATTAACCCTAAAGTTATTAATTCAGAAAACTTACTAAATATGGAAGGTTACAAAAAAAAGGAAAAGTTTCTAAAATAAAAAGAAACCTAAAATGAGAAATCTGATTTAAATAAGATATTAATTATAAAACGACCATGTGTTTGTGTAGATTCACTGAAGATGGAGTTGTTTCCGATCTTGGTATTTCTAGATGTGTTTTCACTTGCGGTATAAGGTACAGATATTCTGCCCTTTTTAATAAGGTGCCTTCGGCCTCTTGTTTTCTTTGACTTTGACCTTTGCTATGAACCTTTGACATTTGAACCTTTGACATATGAACTTTGATATGAACCCTTTGATATGAACCTTGAGATTTGGACTATGATTTTGACCATATGAACCTTTGCTTTGATATGAACCTTTGACCTTTAACCCCAGTTTGATACCCGAGCCAAAATATGTTCCCTAGCCATGAAGGTAACATGGCCGTGTCTGTGATGCACCATTGGCATGACTAGTGTGTAGCCCTAGTGATTAGCCACACCGTCCCCATTATGATATGATATGCGCGCTTTATGATTTGTTATGGCCAATATGATTTGTTTGGGGGGCGTATGGATGCATCCTAGATATGTTCTGTTTC
This sequence comes from Artemisia tridentata subsp. tridentata, assembly GCA_021014915.2. Classification (NCBI taxonomy): domain Eukaryota; kingdom Viridiplantae; phylum Streptophyta; class Magnoliopsida; order Asterales; family Asteraceae; genus Artemisia; species Artemisia tridentata. The sequence continues at coordinate 17,640,883 of CP139506.1, read as the reverse complement.
TGATATGATATGATATGATATGATATGGTGACTGATGATGGGTGCAATCCACGTCTTTCACAAAATATGGGAGCTAGCTACTCCATTTGAAGAATGAGGACACCCCTCATATTATCTGATTATCTGAGAGGTCTCCCCTCTATATGATTATGAAGATATGATATGATATGATATGATATGATTCTGGGCTCGTGGTGGATTACTGTCCTAAACCTTTACTCTTTATACCTTTACTTATACTTTATTCATTATGCTATATCTGTTCATTTCCGTTTGCTTTCTTTTCCGTTTGTTATATATCTGTTCACTGGGCTTTTTAAGCTCAGCCGCGTTTCTTTTCCCGCGGCAGGTTTTAGATGGAAGCTGGGTAAGAGTGAAGAGACTTTTGGACTTAGAAGACCTTAATAGTTATTCTGAAGTAGAAGTTATTAGAAGGATTGCATTTGCAGACTTAGTATTTAGCTTTTGTTTCCTTTGTATCCTTGTGTATTCAGTATTTCATTTGTAACCTTTGAGAATCTTTGTATTACTATTGAATGTATGCTTTGTTTGATCTGATATGAAACCATTTTTGAGACATCTTTACCCTTGCCGGGTTGGGGTGTTACAGAGAAAGGTCGAAAACGATCCGAGATTAAACAAGCGAGGTCGCAAACATATGAATCTTATTTTCTTATTAATCTTATTAAACAAAAAGGCCTGTCAGAGAGAGAGAAAAAGAGTTCACTATAAAAGTGACAATCAAATTAATACAAAATGAGGCATAGTTTGTTCTTTACACAAGAATGCTATGTCAATTAAATTTTACATTTTTACTATAAAAGTAACAATTAAATTAATACAAAATGAGGCATAGTTTGTTATTTACCCAAGGAATGCTATGTCAATTAAAATTTTAGAAATGTTTTCACAAAATGATATGCTAAAATCATTTTTCTTATTATAATATTAAGAATTAGTATGGTTAGTTTTTTTACAAAGTACAATTTTCTTATTAATGTTAGTTAAGCTACCTTACTGGAATAAACAAAAATAAAGTATTATAAGTATAATAAAAACATTATGACGTTATACCCATCTTTACGTAGTAATTATCAATTTGGAAAATAACATTCCAGTGACTTGCCGACTTTGACCAATTAAACTTAAAAAGTCGTAAAAATATTCGCAAGCGTTGATCTTTCCTTCAATTCTATTGTTTTGTTTTGAAACTAATCTGAATATCCCATCAAGACTTTGATAGCCTAAAATAATTATTTGGTCATTCGATATATGTAATATATGACTATTTATCAGACCTTTCTTTTACAAAAATGACCAAAATATTTAAATTTTGTAATAAACCACTCATTCTTTGTCTGCGACATTATTTTAGTATTTTGTGTGTTTTTAATATTTTGGTGCGAGTGATTAAGGTTTTGGGAGAGTTTTTCTATTATTTTGTGTGAAGTTTTTTTTACCCGTAGCAACGCTGTTTGTTTAATTTTTCTTTTTCAGTTATGTGCAATTTTAGTGACACTTATTTTACTTAGCACGTTTGGAAAAGAGTCACTAAAAGCCACAAAAAGTGTGTCGCTAGGAGTTCAACAGTGTCGCTTAATCTTTGGCTAATAAAGTCACGTAAGATTTTGAAAACCTCACATGGGTGTGAGAAATTGAGAATTGTGTATTTTGAAAAGTCCGCAAAATATGATAGTTGTCAGATTATAACATTTTTGTCATTTTCCCGTTTACGCATAACTTAATTAACAGGCCCTATTGACTTGGACCTTATGGATTAAATGGTCATCGATTAATGTATCCGTCTACTTTTCAATATTGGCTTTCTTTTTCACCTTTAATTTATGAGAAATGATATATCCTCCTACTACATATTCTTACTCATATTTTACTCACAAGATCCTGACAAGTGTCAGAATAAACGGTTTAGATGCAGAGAGATAATGAGTGGAGAAAAACATATTACAGTATATTATTGTGTGTGTAAGAGAATATTTAGGAATATAATGTAGGAGTCTATAACAAAACTCTTAATTTATATCACGATTCTTATGTATCTATCATCATCATTTCCCAGGCCTTTGTTTTGATCTATACTATTAAAATCACTTTGTTATTATGTTTATTTTCTTGTTATTTGGATAATCTGTCTATTTGTATGAAAATTTGGATTAGGTTTAACAAAGTTGATCGCTTGGCATATTAATCGTAAAAGTTTTGGTGAATGATCTTGATATTTAAGTATGTACAGATTTGGTTTTAAGTATTAAGAGTGGATTAAGTGAAATTATTATGGAAACTGTTTTAGGTTCATTAATAAAACTGACAATTACTTTAAAGGGCAGTTTATCTGGACCCCCTATAGGGGGTATGCAATCATTGCACGCATCAGGCGGTTGCACTGTGTGCTCGCGGTTTGTACGTTTGACTTATAAGGGGTATGTATAGTGTCGACACTATACAAACCCTCCCTACTACCTCCCTACTACAAACCATCCATACCCTATGTTTGTCCTTTTTGTCTTATATTGTCTGTACTTTTTTTTTTGTCTTCTACTAAAAGCAGTTTCACACAATCAGTTTTTATCAAAGTTTTCTTTGTCAAAGTTTTTTTTTTTTTTTTTTTTTTTTTTTTTTTTTTTTTTTGTCTTCAAAAATAATAGTTTTTTTTTTCCTTCTTTTTTTTTCTCCTTCTTTTTTTTTGTGTGTCCTTTGTCCATAGTTTCAGTCACGGGAAAGTGTTATGTATAGTATTTTTGACTGTTTGAAGAATCTTTGTTGAGTTATAAAAATGATCAATGCAAAGTTACATTCACATAAGTTTTCCCATAAGCAGTTTCACATAAAAGTTACATAAGCAGTTTCGCATAAGCAGTTTCACATAAGCAGTTATAAAGATAGTGCTAGAAGATCAAAAAAAACTGAGTTTACGATGAATACATCACCGTTTTACACGAACGAGTTATAATTTTACGCTATTACTTTCAAAAATAAAATGATTAACGTTTATAAAAAAAATGATAAATCAAGATGGCTTAGATAGGTGCATCTCTGTCCCTGTCATCATTTGCACAAATAGGAGTGTGCTCAATAGGTGCTGTCACTGCTGGGGTAGGCTCATCCTGAACCTTCTCTGGATCCTCCACTGAATCCTCATCCTCATCTGAGTAAGACTCAACAGATCTCCTAAGTCTCTGGCTAGGAGGGGAATGGTCTGGAGATGACATGGGTGACTGAGATGGTGATGCAGTAAGGGTACCCTCATAATCTGATCGGGCCCTCCTCCTAGGTGATAAAACTGGAAAGTCGGAGAGTCACAGACAGTACCCAGAATATACCGACATACGAGCAGTGCACCGGCTGATGGGTGGGGTATCCTGAACATGCTGGGTGAAAGTGTAAAGCTGGGCTGGGGATGAGCGGTGAGCTTTTGTGTAGCGAGGTAAATATGGTGAGGTAGACACTGGAGTGGTGTGTGTATGCTGAGCTAGAATGTGTGGCTGAACAACGGCTCTGACAACCTCCATCAACGGGTCATCCGCAAATGGAACTGGTCGCCGCAACGGAGAAGTGTGTCCAGCAGCAGATACCTCATCATGTGTATCGGAAGGGAGAGACATAGTCTGTGACAAATATGGTGCGACACATGTAAGTATATAGAAAATACTTATATCATATATTCTTAGTAAAATACTCAAATAGCATATCATAACACTTAATCAAATAAAGCAAATAACGCTCAAATCATAGCAAGCTAAGCTGGCAGGCATCTGGCGGTCATAAGAAAAAGTTTTTCATAAATCGGTTATAGTTTAAGGTTTTTATAAACCTAGTTCTCTATAACCTAAGCTCTGAATACCAATCTGTACCCTCAAAATCAAGATATTGCGGAAGCATACACTTTGGGTGCTACTAAATCGATAATCACAACACAAGATATAGAGAACGGATTAAAAATCCGTTTTAAAATCCATTACATATCCAAAGTCATATTGTCTTACATAAAATTCATTCAAATAAAAATGTAGCCCATTTAACAAAGCGGTCCAACTTTCAGAGTTATGCAACAATAAAAAAAAATATTTCCATCAATTATTATGACCAACGCCATGCCCTGCCTTCAGTAAACACACCTCAGTTTCCTGAGAAAAACATGCTAAAAGTCAGCTAACACTGGTGAGTTCATAGGTTTAAAGTAAATAAGCACATATGGACCATAGCAATATTCAGCAAATAATTCAGCAATAACACACTATCCCGCTATGCAAACACTAAGCCTCATCTAACCGAACTAGACAAACAGCATGCCAAGCTGGCATTAGTAAATAAAGGGTGCCTGCGAGTGTTAACCCCCAGACACTCGGCCAAATTTCATATGGTATACGTTCGCATTGACTATGCCGAGCCAACCGAACGGGGGTGTCATCCCCAATAGATCTATTTATATCACACGGTTTCCCAGCGGAAATTGACGGTTAATGATAGTGGGCGCAATGGGATTCAGCTAAACTTAGGTTTCTGCATACAAGTGTGTATAAAACAAAATTCATTTTTAGTCCATGAAAACAGTTTTGCATGTTTCTCACCCCAAGGTTTAATAAACACAACGCATAAAAATATAGGGCTATAAACTCACCTTAAAACAATAGCAACCTGCTAATCAATCAACAAAACAGTGCAACCGCTCCGACACGCGACCTAAATCAGTATGGTAAGTCTTAGCGAAATATTCGTATCTTATATGTCTTAATTCAATTGAAAGGTTTATGTGTGACCAGTGCTCGTGTATTTCTTGCTTGCTGTGTGGTAAGGTATATTTCAAAATGATTTATCGTATAAAATCCTTTGGTGATGGCTCTTGGTGAAAATATATGGCGACTGTTCGTGCGACGGAACTTCCGTGCTCTGTTTGTAGCAATTGCGTAAGTAATTTTGGCCCATAAATTTTATATATATATATATATATATATATATATATATAATATATATATATATATATATATATATATATATATATATATATATATATATATATATATAATAATTACATATTTAATTTAATTAAGACTTATAATTAAATGAATGATCATTGATAAATCAATTTAATAATGTTGCTAGTGGGGTATTATTATATTATAAATTGTTATATTCATTTATAATATAATAGTAATTATAAAGGAAATTAGAAGTATTTAATCATTGAGAACTTATTAAGTGCGAGTGCATTAGTGCTAAAAATTATGTTTATAAATCTCATATGACCTAAAAATATTAATTTAGGAAAATTAATATTTTTAATAATGAAAATAGCCTGTTTCGTCTTTTAGTCGGTTTTTGTCAAAAATTATTCTAAGTGTTGAAATTTTAGAAAAATCGGGCATGACCCATTCGTTTATTCAAACTTTCCCATTTTTCTCAAGTGTTGCAAATAATCTCTTTTTATCACTAAAATCATAAAAATTGTCTAAAATGTATATTTATTGATATAACTATACTTATCGTTATAATTACTTCACTATTATAGTTTTCGACACTAAAGTCAACGTTTAGTCAAAATTCCTTCAAAAGTCAATATTTCTAATTTATGGGCCAAAATTCCTTTTAGTTGGCTTCTTGGGCTTAAATTGTCAAAATGAGCCCAAAATGGTTTTTATCGATATAATTCGTTCGATTTTACAAAAATAATCACGGCGAGTCTAAAAATGTTCAAAAATTTATTTTTATCTTCCGGGTGGTTTATTGGGCCGACTAGGCCACCTTTAGCCCAAAATCACATTTTTAGACCGATAACTAGTTAGCCCTTTTTAGTTACGTTATATTTTACGTTATATATAAAATAAGCCAATAAGCACTTCAAATAAGCCAATTGTTTCAAAACAGCCCCTATGGGCCGAATACATGATGGGCTTGGTCCATGTGCACCATTTTAGTGTTTAGTCCAATTTTTGTAGTAAAAATCAATAAGTTAGTGCTTATTACAATAAGCTATTCATAATAAGCTAATAAGCAAAACCTTCACCATTTCACCACTAGAGCCAAAATTTTATGTTTTTCAAAACCCCAATAATTATATATTTTATACATGGCCGATTCATATATATGCTTGTAAAAGCAACAAGATTTACCACACAAGCAAGAAATATCATATTTTGTATGAAACACTAAAAAAAGTCGAGCATGTATATATATACACATCAAACCCTAACTTGTTCATATTAACAAATCATATACATTTAACACTTTTTAACACTTTTAATCATTAAAACAACATGATATGAACAAGATTGAACAAGTTTTCAAAGATTCTTACAATGCTTTAAGGATGTCGAGTTGAGGTTAGCTCAAGAACACACCCAAATTGCACCAATTTTACCCAAAACACGTTCGAATTAACCCGAAACTCTTGAATGTACACCCCGATTGTTTATAACTTGAACAAAAATTTACGGATCTTGGATTCCTTGGTTGTAGCCGTGAGTTTTGGGAAGGAAGAATGAAATTATGATCTAGGTAATGTTTTTAGATGAAGTGTACGTGTAAAAATGATAATAGCCAAATGGGGTATAAATACAAAACAAATCTTATCAAATCCCACTATCATTATCTTTGCAATATATTAATTTTTGTCACCATATGCTGCTGTACTCGTGAGTTAGGAGGGAGTATTGAGTGTATTTTTTATCCTCGTTGGTGTATCGTGTGTCGGTTTAAGCTTAAATAGTTACCGTAAAGTCCCGGTTTGACCTTTTTGGACACGTATACGCAAAATAAAGTTTTTATTGACGTTTTCTTCAGAAAAATAATAAATTATTATTATTAGCTCAAAAATGCATTTATTTGACTGCTACCATATATACGGTGCTGTCGGTACGCGTGTGAGGTTGCTTTTTCAGAAATTACGAGAAAGCTCTCAGTAAATTACAAAACTTGTCAGTAACTACCACGAATGGAATAATTTATGCTTACTGACAAAACTAAACTTTTTCTGCAGTGACTGTAAGCTACAGTATGCGGGACAGCTCCCAAAAATGCTTAAAATACTCAGAAACATGCAAACGCGCATAGAAATGCTCAGCTTAATAATAATAAATAACCATTTATTATTAATTAACAACGTGAAAATTACCATTTGTCACACGTGCACCACATAATCGGGTTCACAAGAGAGAAATATGGGTGTTGGTGGTGACTCGCGGCGGTGAATGGGTGGTTTGAGTGTGGTGGCCGAGGCTGTTTATGGGAGGGGTGGGAGTATAATATTTAGGGTTTGATAAGAAATAAGGAGAGAGGGAGGAGAGGAAAGGGGGGCGGCTAACATGTGAAATGAGTGAACCAACCCTAAAAATATTATAGTTAGGTTTATATAGTGCTAGGGCTTCAAGTATAACCCTAAGGTTCCCCCAAGGACCTAAACTAAATATTTTGTTAAACTTCCGATAAAAATATTTCTCGGGCTCGTTTAGTGTACTAAAGTGCTCATATGACGTTCTAAGTTGCGTCAATGTTTTTAGAATTGTTATTCCGTTAAAAATGGCTATAAATATGTCCGTGTTTGTTTGACGCGTCAGAAATTAACATTTCTCGTATTATTAGGTTTAGACTCGTGCCGATTCGCGTTGTGCTCTACTTTCACGTTTCACAAGAAATTCTCACATTCTCAGTTCAAATGATGTCTAAAAGCTCGAAAATGTATAATAGGCAATAATAAATGAAACTTATTATTAAAATAATTTTGGAAAAATAATCGTCTATCACAACTGGTTTCGAGTCTTATAAATAAGTATTTCCCTAAAAATGTCGGTTGCTACAATTAACTTTATACTCGCGTTATCTTAAGGATGTCGAGATGAGATTTAATCGTCCTGACAGAAATGACGACGGTGCACCTGAACAACCAAATAAATTCCAGGTGTTCCAGTCAGTATGCAAACCGGTGGGTAGAGATGTACATATACCTCGGATGAAGCCAGATGTTATGCAGGCAGTTGTATGGTTTGTACTTAACAACAATCCTGAAATAGACGCAGACATCCAGGCATACAAAGAGTATGTTTCTTCTTTTTTATATTTTGAAGAACCCTTTTTTTCCTAAGTTATTTGTTTTCGATGAATTATTCTAATATCATGAACTTTTGCAGTGAATTTCCTAACAATACCGTGGAAACAAGTTTTTCTCCCTGGTTCAATCACAAGGTAAACACATTAAATATATTACCTTGTAGTCCAGAGTTTTTGCTCATCTGAATATGTTTGTATCTCTTTCGTAGATCCATAAAAAGAGCATGGCAAAAGACCCAAGCTGTAGTCCTGAATTACTCTCTTTGGCATGAGGACCTTCATCTAGTGCAAGTACATACCCCGCTTGCATAGTTAACAGTGTGAAGTTTTTGGTGTATGTGCGCGATATACTTCATACCACTCAATGTAGTGGAGTTTCAACACCCGGGCCTGATGGGGAAATGTATTATGGTCAACTGGAAGAAATTATGGAGGTCACTTATATGGGCAACCGAAAGGTTGTGTTGTTCTGATGTAAACGGTTCGACACCCGTAACCCTAATAACCCTACGGCACGATCTAGACGTTCTTACATTGAACGTGGCATACATCATATTTTGACTGATAAGGATGCTTTTAGAAATCAATAATACATTCTTGCGACACAAGCAACACAAGTCTTCTACCTTGAAGACCCTGCTAGACGACCACCTCATTGGAAGGTCGTCGAAGATGTTCATCATCGGAAGATCTGGCATCGGGATGTGGTAGATTCTGATCAAGATGTTATACATGGCAGCAGTTCATCAGATGTTGCATTGTCTATTGGTTTGACTGGTTTGGAGTATGCGGATTTGAGTGTAAATGATGAATCAACAGAAGTGGACGCCCCACCAGATGATGCTGAAGAAGATGTTGATTTTAGTAATAATGAAGATGATGTCGTTGCTCATGTCCTTGATGATGATGATGTTGACATGTCTGATGATGATGAAGTGAACCCTACGACTGTTGTTGAAGAAGTTTTATCTAGCGATGATTCCGATGATGACAATTGTTTTTAATTTGTAATTTGAATGAAATTGTTACTATATGTTTAAACGTGTAACTTTTATTTGAATGAAATTGTTATGTTATGTTTAAATGTGTATATTTATATAAATGTGTGTATTAGTATTAATTGGTCCACGAAATTGTGTGTTCTTGTACTTGTAATTTTACAAATGGCGTGTGTAGCTCCTAGATCACACGGCGGGGATGCTGGTGTTGATCCACCAAGACAGCCCTATTTTACTACGCCGGGCTATTGCGCAGGTAAGAAATTGTGATTTTTATTTTACATTTTTTATTGATAAAACTAAATTTTTTTCCTTGTATTTTCACGACTCAATAACTTATATTTGTAGGTTCGATGATTGCGGGTGAGACCTCAAATCGGGCCTTAAGGAGGGTGCTTAAAGAGAATAATAATCAACCTTTGCCGATCAGCTTTGATTACGTTGATCAAGGCACCTTCTCACCTATAGGCACGTATGCACCGCAGTTGAGTAGTCTTATCGGGGAACAAGTTAGGCCACTTCCCGTTGACTGCGAGTGGGAACAGATTCTAGAGCCTTTTAAAGCTCATATATTTCCGCACTCGAGGTATTAATTGTTTATTTTATTTCTATTTTTATTGTTATCGATCGTTTAGATATGCGTGTTATATTTAAATTGTGTGTTTATTTAAATGCGTATATTTATTTGCAGAGCTATTTCAACCTCGCGCCTTGGTTAAACGACGAGCGCCGAGTGACGGTTGGGGAGTGTGTATATACGGTGAGGGAAAGGGTATCTCTTGGGCTGAAACTTCAAATGCAGTTACTATATCGCAAAAATAAACACAGGATCAAGTCTAAGTACTTTGATACACATGAGAACCTCGCGACAGTAAGGGAACAGCCGCCGCCGCCGAAAGTGTGGATTAACAGAAGCCGAGAGGAATGGGAGTGGTTGGTCGACTGGTGGTCCCAACCGGAACGGATGGCAAGATCTACCAAAAATGCAGATAACCGAGCACAAAACAAGATACTAACTCACCAAGGGAGACAATCGTTCGTACAAGGAATAAACGATTATGTAAGACTCATTATAATTTTTGTGATTTTTAAAGGTCTATATATTGCTTATATATAGCTCGTTATTAATTTATTTTATATTGTATGTATAGAGGGTTAAGAATGCGGGGGAAAATGAAGACCTCATCGAAACATGGAGGAAGGGGCATTCAAGAAAGGGCGTATTTAAAACAAAAGAAAATGAGACGGCTTATGTAAGTAATTTATCTCTTAACATGCGTCATTAAGATCAAGTTACTTCTTGTTTTTTTTTTTTTTTTTTAACTTACTTGTTTTAAACATGCTTTTTTTTTTCTTTTTTTTTTTTTGACTTACACAGATGGAGATGAAGTCACTTTGGGATCAAGTTAAAGCCGGTACACACCCGTTGATGACCGAGCAAGAAATACTGGATCAAATAGTTCCGAGTGACAACCGGCAAAATATGTCGGGCAGGGGCAGGATGATGTCGGGCATGGGCAAAGCTTCATCCAGGTCCACACATCGGCCGGTTGCACAAGAATATGTTACTCGGCAGCATATGTCGGAGGTGTTGAGGCGAGAGGCGGAAGAGAAAGAGTTGTTCAGGAGGCAAGCTCTCGAGGCGCAACAACGGGCTCAAGTGGCCGAGAATGAGGCTAGATTGGCTAAGGAACAGTCTAGCGGGGTTTTTGCTCAACAAGTCGTCTTCGAATCTTTCATGGGGCAGTTTTTGAGCCACTACAACAGCCAAGGTAATTCATTTCCCGTTTCCTTTCCCTCATTTCCCCCACCTGCTCTATTTCCCGCCCCTTTTCCCGGCCCTATTCCCTTTCCCGACCCTAATAATTCTTCCTTTGACAATTGTTATCGTCCCTCCTTTCCCGGCTCTACTACATGCCCGGGTTCTAGTTCTAATCCGGGTTCTAGTGCTAATTATGCAATGCCACCACCCGACCTTAACAAATACATCTTACAAAATAATCCTCATTTGAGCTGCATTCCCGAGAATAATAATGCTAGTAGTGGTGAGGAGGAGCAGGCGGAGGAGGAGGAGGCAGGTTCTGACGAGGAGTCGGACTAGGCGTAGGCGTAGGGATGATGTAAGATCTTATTGTTTGTGTTAACTTTATGAATTGTTAGTAACTTTGAGGAATGATATATATTGTCGAATGCTATCGTGGATTTGAGGAATGGTATATATTGTGTTAACTTAATTAGTAAATTTGTGACTTAATTGTTAGTTTAATTTGTATCGTATTTGTCGAATGCTATCGTGGATTTGAGGAATGCATATATTGAATCGTTTAGTAATTTGGTATTGTATCATATTGCCGAATTGGTATTGCGGATTGTGGTTGATTACAGGTTCTGCTACATTTTTTTTTTTTTTTTGGCATTGTTGGGAACACGTCTTAGATCATTGAAGTATCAATCATATTGTGTAATAGGTTGCTTAGGCCTTTAGGTTAGTTTTATTCTACAGCCTGTGTAGAAGGCCCATAGGCTGTGGGCTTTTATTTATTTGTCTTATTTTCTATAATGGGCTGCGCCCCATTTTATTATTTTCACTATTTTGGGCCAAGCCCACTTCATGATGTACTCTATAAATACCCTCCCTATTGAAATGGAAGGGTTGTTGTTTGGTTGATTAATATTATTTCTCTCTTGAATATATGTGTGAGTTGATCTAAAAAGGGTGACCAACAAGTGGTATCAAGAGCTAAACAAGGAAGTAGAAATTTTTTGAGTATCACGTTTGATACTGTTCATTCAAAATATTTTTCCGAGTTAGGAAAATTTTCGACTTACTGTTCATCAAATTTTTTTCGAGTTAGAAAAAATTTTTGAAAGCCTCGAGTAACAAGTTCATTCCGAGTAATTATAAAATTATATTCCGAGTAAATAAAATTGTTCGGTGGACATATTCTGTTGTCGAGTAAGTTTCTACTGACACCCAATTTCCGAGTAAAGTTTTACTCTTTGTATTTTTCAACTTAGTCAAACTTAGGTGTCAGTTGGCTGTCCTTGTTTTTTGTTTAATTCGAGTAAGCTGCTTTTTAAATTAATTCGAGTACTCTTATAAAATTCCCGAGTAAAGAATCAATTGCTAGTCTGACAATTCACTATAATATTTCCGAGTAAGGACAAAGCAATTTTATTGTCGAGTAACTTTATTGGACAAATTTCCGAGTAATTTTATTTCATTGTCGAGTAAGAATATTTTTTTTGTATTTCCGAGCAAAGTAAAAATAATTTCCGAGTTAGGAAATTATTTGGAAGTTTCCCGAGTATCTATAACTTTTTCGAGTTAGGTAAAGTTACAACAAGTCCCGAGTAACTGAAATTTTTCTAAGTTAGGAAAATTTTTCAAAAGTCCCGAGTAATTGAAACGTTTCCGAGTTATTAAATTTTTCAACAAGTCCCGAGTGATTGCAAAATTTTCCGAGTTAGGAAAATTTTTCAAAAGTCCCGAGTAATTGAAACGTTTCCGTGTCAGGAAATTTTTCAACAAGTCCCGAGTGATTGCAAATTTTCCGAGTTTGGAAAAACAGGAAACTTTCCGAGTACGGAATATTTTCCACTAAGTCCCGAATTAACCTAAAATTTCCGAGCTAGGAAATTGTCCTGAGATAACAAAAATTCTAAGACTCAATTGTTTCCGAGTTAGGAATTATTGAGTTAAAGAATTGTCGAGTAAAGATATTTTCCGAGTCAGGAACGATTTAAATTTTCCAAGTTTGGATCATTGTTAATTCTCCAAGTAAGGAACATTATAAAATTTTCGAGTTAGAAATTTCATTTAAAAATTATTCCGAGTTAGGAACTTTACAAATTTTCCGAGTTAGGAACTTTGTAAGTTTTCCGCTTTAGGAATTTTTTTAAATCTTCCAACTTAGGAACATTTCATATTTTTCCAAGTTTGGAACATTAAAAATCTTCCAAGTAATGATCATTTAAATTTCTCCTAGTAAGGAAATTTCCGAGTTAGGAATCCCCCTAATAAAGAATCCTCCTAGTAAGGAATTCTCCTAGTAAGGAAATTTCGAGTTAGGAAAATCTTCCTAGTAACAAAATTTCCGAGTTAGGAATTCTCCTTGTAAGGAATTCTCCGAGTAAGCAATTATTCTCCAAGTTAGGAATCCTTCAACTTAGAATCCTTCAACTTAGAAAACCTTCAACATAGAAATCCTTCAAGTAAGCAAAACTCGATAAAGGACTTAACTCTTTAACCGTAACCAACAATAATCACAACTCATATTTCCTTGGAACGATTCAAGATCAACTGTATGACACACCGAAATAAATGGAATCAAGTTCAAAAGGGAGAGAGATGCCTAAAAGTGTAAAGCTCGCTATGCACTCCAAAGAAAACTGTTTGGCACATTTTGAATCAGTTAAGCTTCAATGTATGCTCTTCTCAGAAGTGAGCTTACCATCATGGGATAGATCGGTAAATCGTGCTTTTGAAATACTCTTCGGACCAGAAATGGATTTTATAACCTTCAAACGGAAACTCTTGAACAACATATCTCTAATAGAGAAGCAACTTGAACAAGGAAGTGACTGCATTGAAGCATATCGAGCGCTCAAGACGCAGCTAAAATGGTTTCTCTACTTAGATTTTAGAGTGCTCAGAAATTCTTCAGATTATAAATTTGTTAGAAAAAAATGGTGAGAATGCATCATTAGTTACCTTGAAGTTGAACCTTTCAGAGATCAGTTGCTTAATCTAATGAACATACTGGAATTGGTGCTCACTACAAGATCAATTCATCTGAGGAAAGAGTCATATGAAAAAGAATTGGATGAAAGAGAGTTAAAAGAAAAAGAACGAGAAAGAATCGAAATGGAGATGCAGAAACAAGCAGGAACGACCAATGAGGAAGGGACATCAGATGATAATTTGGGTTTCACGGGTCATAATGCATTATCAGAAAAGCATAATGAAAAAAATAGTCTAGGGAATGATTCGGATACTGTCGGGAAACTCAACTGTAAGGATGATTTGAAGACAACAGCTGCTGATGTCAGACCTTCACATTGTACAGATACATTGGTTAAGGTACATCAATCTACTGATGATATCAATACATTTGATAATTTGTTTGCTTATGAGACACAAAGTCATAGACAACCTGAGTACATTAACGACACATATGTGGTGAATCAAGATGATAGAAATATTAATCCTAAGACTCCATATATGGATCCTAATGGAGGTAAGGTTGAACATGACAATGTGAATCATGATCAAGAATGTGCTTCAAATGTTTTCTTAATAAAAAATATTCAAAACGAAGTTGTTCGATGTAATGAGCTTAATCGTGATCTAAAAGCACAAAATACATCATTAACTGAAAAGCTTGAGAATTATAGTAAACGTTTAAATGCTTTTGAAACACGAACTAATCGTGAACACTGTCTTGAAGTGGAAAATGAGATGTTGAGACAGGAAAATAAGAGAATTTTAATGGAGTCAGGCGACATCCAAGAGAAACTGAAACGTCAAATATTCTCTCTTGAACAAAATTTTCAAAGATGTCATGCACAAAGCATTAACTTTGAAACAGAAAATTGTGTGCTTCAAACAAAAGTGGTTGAACTTGAAACACTTTTAGCTCAACAAACAAATGATTTTGAGGATGTCAAATCTGAATTTTTCACAAAAGTGGTTGAGCTTGAAACACTTTTAGCTCAACAAACAAATGATTTTGAGGATGTCAAAACTGAACTCGTCAACAAAACAGCCAAGTTCGAAAGTTATTTTGAAAAACTTGAAAAAGAAAATATTGTGTTCGAACGGAAATTGGCTCGTAAAACGGATGATTCAAAAGCTGAAAAAGATCAATTTTTGAAACAAATTGCCTCTTTGGAATCAAAATTGGCATCTCAAGATCATCTTTCTCTTCAAAAAGAATACAGTGATTTGAGAACATCATACAATGCTTTAAAAACTAAGTTTGATGCTCTTAATCGATCAAAAAGAAAAGCTCCAATTTCAGATTTTTCATCTACAAAACTGAGTGTTTCGAAGAAGGTTTACACAGGTGAATCTTCAAAACCATTTTCGAAAAAGGTTTCCCAGTTTACAACCTATTCTTTGCAAAAAGGAAGGAAGTTTTTGAAGAAACCAAGTTTTTCTGAAACACTTACTCCTCAAAAGCTTTCAAGGACAAATAATTCAAAAGAAGAGAATCAAGGTTTTCAAACTCCACACTCTCGCCTTACACCGGTAAAGCAAGTGTCGAGACCAAAGCAAAGTCGTTCAAAACCTTTCAAATATTCAATATCAGAATTGCTTTCGCTGCAACATAAGAATGACTCTGCTTTGAAAATCCCAAATTCCGGAAGGTTTCCATTTATTACAAAAACAAATCGTCAAAGAGAACCCATGAGGTTCAACTCTAGATGGAAATCTTCCTCTTCAGATTTTAAAACTCCAAGAGAAACACTGGGTTTCTCAAACAATTTTCACAAGAAAAAGAGTTTTAAATCACCATTGATTCCACGAGTGTTATTTCAAAATGAAACACCGGTTTTCAGTCCTCATTGGAATTCAAAATCTTTAAATCAGATTGACACAACTTACAAATGGATTTCAAAATTCAGTAAACCCGTTAGCGCCGTGCTTAAATGGGTTCCCAAGGTTGTTGTCTAATCTAAATTTTAGATGACTTCTTAGTACTTCAGCTAAGGACTCGGACTTCAACATGACGACTTGTACACACATTACAGTGTACAACTCGGGTTTCAAAGAAAGGAATGTGCCGTGCTAAACCAGTCATTAAAACCAAGCATGCACTTATCCTAAAAACTTCTTAATCTTGAGAAAAATTTATTCAAAAATTTTCAAAAGGTTTTTTCTAAATTTTTCAAAATTTTGCTCAATATTTTTCAAATCTTTACTCCCCAATTCATTCCAAAGTTTAAAAATATCAAAACGTATGCTAGTTTTGAGGGGGAGTATAAGTGATGATTAATGGCTTGTGTACGTACTTGTAAAGAAAGGACCCTGAGGTACGCTTCATGTTACACCCGTACCCCGACAAGGTACCATTAATGTAAATATTATGTTATGTAAATGTGTTAGGGATTATTTATAACTTAAGGTGTGGCTAAATGAGAAGAATAGAACTAAGGGGACTATTATTGCCAAGAGGCCAAAGATACAACTAACTCCTTATTAAATAACTAGTTAGGAAAAATCTGGAAATCTTGAGCTCATTCCATGTGTGTCGACATATAGAGGAGAAATAGAAGGGAAAGCCAAAATTATCATCTTGTCTCAATTGTACATCAAGAAGTGATCAAGAAAACTTTAAGGAAGCTTTAATTGTGTTCTTTTCATCTTGTAAGTACTTTCCCAAATTTTGAGAATTAGGGTTCATGTGGTGGGTTTTAATTATTATGGTAAAAAGTGGTAAAATGATGATCTCCTTAGTTAGATAGTTGCTAATTGTAGTTAATCTTGTTATAGGAAGCATTTATAGAAGCCCAATCAAGCCAAGTAGGAAGCTAGTAGGATTAGAGGTAAGTATATGAGTATAATCTTTGTAATGTTATGCTACTAATGTTATGATTGTGTTAATGTGATGTTTTATGGAGCTTGTAATGATGTGTTAGCTTGGATCCAATGCTAGATATGAAAAATGTTATATATAAATATTACTTGCTTGATCAAGGTAAGTAATAACCCCACTCGATGCTCCTTGTTAATGTTATGATTGGTGGTAATCACCAATCTTGTGTAAATGTGATGTTGATTATACCTTGTATACTTACTAAGCGTTTTTGCTTACGTTTGAAGTTAATGTCATCTTTGTAGGTTCTAGCGGTGGAAGTAAAGGTAAGGATTTGGCGTAGTTGTAGCTTGGAAGTAAGTAGGAAGGTAACTAGAAGCTAGCTTAGAAGATCGGATCTCTTTTGGACCAAGCGTATTGAAGTTGGAAGCCCCAAGTGTTCTTTTGGTGTCGTGGGTACACTTCTTTTATATGGTCATTTTGTTAGTTCACGGTCTTGTCTTGATGTCTAAATTATGGGTTAATTATGTGTGTAAGTCATGAAGTCTCTATGGTACATGTTGGTAGTTCTAAACGTTTTAAGGGGTGTTTGGTATTAGCATGTTCCTACCCATTTTGAGAAGTTAACGGGTCATGTATGCATGGAACGCCTTTTATATGCTAAGTTAATGGTTATGGTCAAGTTATTTGTGAATTGGTAGTAGTATAAATGGTCTTGTAGTGTAATGGGTCACTTTGGGTATTTATGCATAACCCGTCAAATTTTGAGGTACTATTACGGGTGGTCAAACGGGTGATGTTTTTACATGAAATTAATCTTACGGACATACTAAAGGATTCTGGAAAGTTTCGTCAAGTTTCGAGTCCGGGAGGTCGGGTTTCCAGCCGAGGATTTTGAATGTTTTGGAATTGCATATTTTGATCAGTAGGGTCTGTCCAGAATTTCTGTGATGCAGGGTAGATACGGCGCATCTCAATTGCATATCATACATGAGTGACAAGCTAGGGTGCTAGAACAAGATAGAAATGTCATTCATGCATTGGCTAAGTATTTATAATTGTGTTTAATGTTGTGAATTGCTCATTTTCAGTAAGAAGAAATGGAAACCCCTCACCCGAAGGAAGTCGCGAAGACCACGGCTTCCAAGCATGCCGAAACTTCGGCAAGTGATCCGGGAAATGCTAATAAGGATAATGAAAGTTCTTCCTCAAACTCCGGAGGCCCTGAATTTAGAGGCTTCACGGGAGATGAAATGAAAGCCCTAGACAAAATTTTAGCAAAAAGAGTGGGTAAGGCTATTGAAAAATCAATGCCTTTCTATGTTCAACAAACGACGCAAAATCTTAAGGAGCTAATGAAGGAAGAGTTTAAGGAGTTTAAGAAAGAATGTGGTCCGACAAAAGAACCTAAGAATGACAAAGCTACTTACCGGGATTTCACGGCTTGTGATGTGCCACAGTTTACCGGTGTTCTCGATCCCATTGTTAGTAATAGGTGGATAACAGCGGTGGAAGGCGCTTTTCGTAGTAGTGGTTGTGAAGAAAGGAAGAAGGTTATCTATGCTACTAACTTTCTTCGTGATAGTGCGAAGACTTGGTGGGAAGGAAAGGTGTGCGAGAAAGGTGAACCTTGGGTAGAAACTTGTACATGGAAAGAATTCAAGGAGTTGTTTAGTGCCGAGTATGCTCCGGTTGAAGAGGTGGACAAAATTCGAGAGAAATTCCAATCTCTCACTCAAACTAACGAGACGGTAAATGAGTTGTGGAGGATGTTTAATGATATGATTCCTTATTGTCCCGAATATCTTGGGAATGACAAGCTCAAGGTTGACAAGTTCCAAAGGATGCTCAAGGATGACATTCGTGAAGTGATTTCACCATTCAAATGTACTACGTTGGATGATCTTTTGAGTAGGGCTAGGGTAAGGGAAGCGGACTTACTTAGGAGGAAGGAGAAGGAGGCGAAAGAACCAAAAAGGAAGCTAGAGTTTGCGGATAAGGATGGAAAGAAAGCTAAATTTGACCATGGCAAGAAGAGTGCGGGAAACAAAACTAAAGTAGCATGTTCTAAGTGTGGCAAGTTTCATCTTGGGGAGTGTAGGCGTAATATGCCGGGTTGTTACAAATGTGGAGCCTTAGATCATCAAAGCAAAGATTGTACCAAGCCGATGATAGTATGTTATGGGTGTAATGGGATAGGGCATAGGTTGAGGGATTGCCCGAAAACAAAGGCGATTGAAGCAAAGCCTTTGAGAACCGTCAAGCAAGAGAAAGTGGAGATTCCAAAACCAACAGCTCGAGTCTATCAAATGGGTGTCGAAGAAGCCAAATCGGGGACCGATGTCATCACAGGTATTCATCTTGTAAATTCCATACCCGCTCGGGTTTTGTATGATTCGGGTGCTAGTGTTTCTTTCGTGTCTTATGATTTTAGCAAGCAAATAACTTCCCCACTAGCTAAACTTCCGATACCCCTAGAAGTCGAAATAGCCGATAGTAAAATCGTTGTTGTGTCTAATGTATATCGAGACGTAGAGATAGAGATCGATGAAAGTGTCTTTAAGATCGACTTAATTCCCATTATGCTCGGGGAATTTGATATTATTATCGGTATGGATTGGCTTGATAAATATAACGCGGCTATCCTTTGTAGCCAAAAGATCATTCGAGTTGTGAATCCTAGCGGTCGTGAAATGATTATTTATGGGGATAAAAGAAAAGGTGAACTAAAGTTATGTACCGTGATGAAGGCTAGGAGATATTTATCACGTGGATGTTATGCCTTCATGGCTCACGTGGTAGATACGAGCTTTGGGGAGAAAAATATCGATGATGTTCCGGTTGTGAATGAATTTCGTGATGTTTTTCCGGAAGACTTGCCGGGTATCCCACCCAAAAGGCAAGTCGAATTTCGTATTGATCTTGTTCCGGGTGCTACTCCTATTGCTAAAACTCCCTATCGTCTAGCTCCGTCCGAAATGAAAGAATTGATGAGTCAACTTCAAGAATTGCTTGACAAGGGTTTCATTCGTCCTAGTAGTTCGCCATGGGGAGTACCAATCTTGTTCGTTAAAAAGAAAGATGGTAGTATGCGGATGTGCATTGACTACCGCGAGTTGAATAAAGTCACGGTGAAAAATGTGTATCCGTTACCAAGAATCGATGACCTCTTTGATCAACTTCAAGGTGCGCGGTGGTTTTCCAAGATCGATCTCCGTTCGGGTTATCATCAATTGAAAGTTCGAGAAGAAGACATTCCTAAGACGGCCTTTAGGACCCGATATGGACATTACGAGTTTACGGTTATGCCATTTGGTCTTACGAACGCACCTGCGGTTTTCATGGATCTCATGAATCGTGTATGTAGACCGATGTTGGATAAATTCGTTATAGTGTTCATTGACGATATCCTTATCTATTCTAAGAGCAAGGAAGAACATGAACTGCATCTTCGAGAAATTCTTGAAACTTTGAGAAAAGAAAGATTGTATGCTAAATTCTCGAAATGTGAATTTTGGTTGCAAGAAGTTCAGTTCCTTAGTCACGTTATTAATGCCGATGGTATCAAAGTCGATCCTTCAAAGGTAGAAGCCGTAATGAAATGGCATGCACCAAGGAATGTGGGTGAGATTCGAAGTTTTCTTGGCCTTGCGGGATATTATAAGAGGTTTATTCAAGACTTCTCCAAAATTTCATCATCTTTAACGAAACTTACTAAGAATAATGCTACCTTCGAGTGGGGTGAAGAACAAGACAAAGCCTTTTGTACTCTACGGAGGAAATTGTGTGAAGCACCGGTTCTAGTATTGCCGGAGGGGACCGAAGATATGGTAGTTTATAGCGATGCGTCTTATTCCGGTCTTGGATGTGTTCTTATGCAAAGGGGAAAAGTGATTGCTTACGCCTCGAGACAATTAAAGAAGCATGAAGAAAATTATGCGACTCACGATCTTGAGTTTGCGGCTGTGGTTTTTGCTTTAAAACTTTGGAGGCATTATTTGTATGGTGTCAAGTTTGTAATTTACACCGACCATCGAAGCCTTCAATATTTCCTTGATAAGAAAGATCCCAACATGAGACAACGAAGATGGTTAGATTTGTTGAAGGACTATGATTGCGAAATTCGCTACCATCCGGGTAAAGCGAATTTGGTGGCGGATGCGTTGAGCCGAAAGGATCAAAATGAGGTTACTAAAATTCATTCCTTGAGAATGGTTGTCACCACCGACCTCTTTGATAAAATCAAGTTAGCTCAAGAGGAGCCATTGAAAGAAGAAAATAGGGAAGGTGAGCGTATCACTTCCTACATTCCGCATCTCGAAGAAGATAGTCGAGGAATTAAGACTCGGTATGGAAGGGTTTATATCCCTTTTCGTAGCAACATCAAAGAATTGATTCTAGAGGAAGCACACAAGTCAAAATATTCTATTCATCCGGGAGCTACAAAGATGTACCGCGATTTGAAGAAGAACTATTGGTGGCCGGGTATGAAAAGAGATTGTGTAAAGTATGTTGAGAAGTGCTTGACTTGTTTAAAGGTCAAAGCCGAGCATCAAAAACCGTATGGAAAAGTTCAACCTTTGGATATTCCGGTTTGGAAGTGGGAAAAGATCACGATGGACTTCATTACGAAATTGCCAAGGACGAAAAAGAAGAATGATACGATTTGGGTCATAGTAGATCGCCTAACCAAGAGTGCTCATTTTATTCCAATCCGAGAAAATATGCCCGTTCATAAGCTAGCAAAGATTTACGTTAACGAGATAATCGCACGTCATGGGGTGCCTATTTCTATAGTCTCCGATAGAGACGGGCGTTTCACCTCAAACTTTTGGCAAGATTTCCAAGAAGAATTGGGTACGAAACTTCATATGAGCACGGCCTTTCATCCTCAAACCGATGGGCAAAGTGAGAGGATGATTCAAACTTTGGAGGATATGTTACGAGCTTGTGTGATTGATTTTGGAGGCAATTGGGACGATCATTTACCGTTAGTCGAATTCGCCTATAATAATAGTTACCATGTAAGCATAGATATGCCGCCCTATGAAATGCTTTATGGTAGAAGGTGTAGGACACCCGTGTGTTGGGAAGAAGTCGGGAGGAGGGAATTGGCGAGCACGGATGTGGTATTGGCTACAACGGAAAAGATAGAGACGATTCGTGCAAGACTTAAGGCGGCATAAGATAGGTGGAAAAGTTATGCCGATAACCGAAGAAGACCAATCGAATTCGAGGTGGGTGATTTAGTTATGTTAAAGGTTTCCCCGTGGAAAGGCGTTTTTAGGTTCAGAAACAAAGGGAAACTTAGTCCTCGGTTTATAGGACCTTTCAAAATCTTGAAGCGAATAGGCGAAGTAGCATATGTGTTGGAATTACCCGAAGAAATGAGAGGTATTCACAATACCTTTCACATGTCATATTTAAGGAAATGTTTGGCGGACGAAACGAGTGTAGTCACTTTAGACGACATTGAAATTGATCCAGAGTTGCTTTCGCAAGAAGATGAACCGGAGGCTATACTAGGAAGGAAAGTGAGGCAACTAAGGAATAAGGAGATTCCGTTGGTAAAAGTGCAATGGAGACATCGTAAGGGTACAAGCATTAGATGGGAGACGGAAACAAAAATGAGGAACAAGTATCCTCACTTATTTCACGAGTAGAGTTCGGGGACGAACTCTCATTTCAAGGAGGGGAGAATTGTTACACCCGTACCCCGACAAGGTACCATTAATGTAAATATTATGTTATGTAAATGTGTTAGGGATTATTTATAACTTAAGGTGTGGCTAAATGAGAAGAATAGAACTAAGGGGACTATTATTGCCAAGAGGCCAAAGATACAACTAACTCCTTATTAAATAACTAGTTAGGCAAAATCTGGAAATCTTGAGCTCATTCCATGTGTGTCGACATATAGAGGAGAAATAGGAGGGAAAGCCAAAATTATCATCTTGTCTCAATTGTACATCAAGAAGTGATCAAGAAAACTTTAAGGAAGCTTTAATTGTGTTCTTTTCATCTTGTAAGTACTTTCCCCAATTTTGAGAATTAGGGTTCATGTTGTGGGTTTTAATGATTATGGTAAAAAGTGGTGAAATGATGATCTCCTTAGTTAGATAGTTGCTAATTGTAGTTAATCTTGTTATAGGAAGCATTTATAGAAGCCCAATCAAGCCAAGTAGGAAGCTAGTAGGATTAGAGGTAAGTATATGAGTATAATCTTTGTAATGTTATGCTACTAATGTTATGATTGTGTTAATGTGATGTTTTATGGAGCTTGTAATGATGTGTTAGCTTGGATCCAATGCTAGATATGAAAAATGTTATATATAAATATTACTTGCTTGATCAAGGTAAGTAATAACCCCACTCGATGCTCCTTGTTAATGTTATGATTGGTGGTAATCACCAATCTTGTGTAAATGTGATGTTGATTATACCTTATATACTTACTAAGCATTTTCGCTTACGTTTGAAGTTAATGTCATCTTTGTAGGTTCTAGCGGTGGAAGTAAAGGTAAGGATTTGGCGTAGTTGTAGCTTGGAAGTAAGTAGGAAGGTAACTAGAAGCTAGCTTAGAAGATCGGATCTCTTTTGGACCAAGCGTATTGAAGTTGGAAGCCCCAAGTGTTCTTTTGGTGTCGTGGGTACACTTCTTTTATATGGTCATTTTGTTAGTTCACGGTCTTGTCTTGATGTCTAAATTATGGGTTAATTATGTGTGTAAGTCATGAAGTCTCTATGGTACATGTTGGTAGTTCTAAACGTTTTAAGGGGTGTTTGGTATTAGCATGTTCCTACCCATTTTGAGAAGTTAACGGGTCATGTATGCATGGAACGCCTTTTATATGCTAAGTTAATGGTTATGGTCAAGTTATTTGTGAATTGGTAGTAGTATAAATGGTCTTGTAGTGTAATGGGTCACTTTGGGTATTTATGCATAACCCGTCAAATTTTGAGGTACTATTACGGGTGATCAAACGGGTGATGTTTTTACATGAAATTAATCTTACGGACATACTAAAGGATTCTGGAAAGTTTCGTCAAGTTTTGAGTCCGGGAGGTCGGGTTTCCAGCCGAGGATTTTGAATGTTTTGGAATTGCATATTTTGATCAGTAGGGTCTGTCCAGAATTTCTGTGGTGCAGGGTAGATACGGCGCATCTCTATTGAGATACGGCGTATCAGGTGATGCGGCGCATCTCCCTCTGGGATATGGCGCATTGTAGCTATTTTCTTGTAATTTCTACCTCAGTGGGTCGATGCGGCGTATTTAATTCAATAGATGCGGCGTATCTGAGTTTAGGATAATACGGCGTATCACTTTATATTGATACGGCGCATTGTCTCTCAGCCTCGATGCGGCGTATCCCTAAAAATGGATGCGGCGTATCTTGGTCTCAGAAGGGTTGTCTGTTTGTTTTAGAAAAGTTGTGTGAAATGTTTTGAAGGGTCTTTGTGTAGATGTTCTTGCAAGTGTGTTTAAAAGGTTAAAAGTTATATGTTATGGTCATTTCATGAAGAATTTGTATGAGTTCAATGTAGTCAATCGTTCCCAAGTATAAAGTTCAAAATTTTTGGTATAAGTGGTCACGGGGCGTTACACTTCAGTGCCTCAATCCTAAAATAAGGAGCGAAAGCTTCTTACTTATGAGTAGAATTAAACCAGAATTTTTTCAGAAGTTTTTCAAAATTCTGCTCATAAGCACAAGTATTTCCTCGTCAAGGGGGAGTATTTGAAACTAAATCTTTGTTCTAAATACCAAGGTTCTTGAAATTCTTCCCGTAAACCTCAAAAAGAGCATATTTTAATCAAATGTTTTCCAAAAACAACATGAGTATGCTATTTTTGAGGGGGAGAATTAGTGATGATTAAAATATGGAAAATGAAAAGTTGTAATCTCACAAGAGCTCGACTCAGAATTGACCCTCGAATTGATGATAACTAATGTCAGTAGTCGAAAAGACATGTCCGGGATGGGTAATAATTTCAAGCCAGTTTATCTGGTGATGTAAACGTGTCTCGCAAAGGATATGTCTGAGTAGAATGTACCGATTTCGAGCGATTTTCTTTGAATATGATCTGGACGGGTAATAATTTCAAGCTAGTTCTACTAGTGATGTAAACGTGTCTCGCAACGATCATGTTCATTGAAAATCAATCAATTCAAAAGTGCTAACTCTACCTGACGTGTGCAAATTTACTTTAAACACTTGTAAGCACATGTTAAGGGGGAGTATTTCTGAAAATACCAAAACTTTCAAAGTGTTAACAAAATATGTTTTCACAATCATAAACGCTTTGAGAGATTTTCAAAAGGTTTTGGTCTATGGCGATAATAGGTTAGTCATGGTGTAATAAGGTGACTAAGGTTAGGAATAACCGTCCTATGATCCGCCAGAACCGGAGGGATCTACCCAAAGACAATCCCAATAGTTTAGAACTAGAAAGTCCTAGGTATTAAGAAAAAAAGGAATAATGAAATGAAAGGAGAAAGAAGGTGTTGAAGAATTAAAAAGAAAAGTAAAGAAAAAGGGTGAAAAGAAATAGCCCTCCAAATTGTTCAACCTTAGGGCAGAAACCGGGTTCAATACATATGCTACTGGTTGTTACTACGGTAACACCGGTATTGAAGATTAAGACGTCATGGACCCAGTGACGCACTGCACTAAACCTTCTAGCCACTCAGGTGTCTCTCAAAAGACACTTGTTTCATTTCACACGGAGATCCCTACATAATCTATCAACCTCTCACTCCGAGATGTGTTGGTATTGAAAAGGAGGCACTCTGCTCCACGCCTCCGACGACCAAACAAATAAGCACTAATCGAGTCTAGAGCCAAGAGATACAACAAAAGATCTCATAGGAACACTTAGCATTACACTGGTTGTTCTACATTAATGGATGCCAGCTGTAAAATTAGGAAGTGTCCTACGCAGATCTTAGCAATATGCCGAGAACATTCATGAGGAAATTCACAATTGTGATTCTCAGTGATTGAATGGAAATCCTGCCAGGGTCAACATCAAACAGCCCTGACAGCAGGTCACTTAGGTAATTCCTTGTGGGTTACGCTTAGTGAAAGCTCCAAAACGGTCTACCGTCGTGGGGTGATCTCCAGCGACTCACTGAATCGTTGATGCACTTCGGTGTATCTCGTAAGCTCTTTCGAGGGTATCCGATTCAGAACGGTCTGGGTTGGGATTAGAGAAAGTCTTCACACTATGCTGTTGACGATCTCGAAGTCCAAACCTGTAAGTACCGGATGATTTATTGCTAACTGTTTACCTGCAGCAAATCATGGAGTTCCACTACCATTCCATCAAGCTCATATCCTGAAGATATATTCTCACTAAGACTTAGAGATAACAAAAGTTCAAAGATGTTAAAAAAAAGTCAAAGTTCAAGCTCTACAACCTTTCACAAGTCAAAGATTGAAGAAGTGAGAACCAGTTGAAGAACAAAAGTCAAAAGACATATGAGCATGATGGAAACGACGTAAAGACACCAGAATTAAAGACCAATGGAGGACGGCAGACTATTACCATATCATATCATTTCATGTCAAGAATGAAGAACAAATATCCTGAAGACGTCAAAAGCCAAAGAAGCAAAGATGACGTCAAGCAACCTCGATG
Organism: Artemisia tridentata subsp. tridentata; assembly: GCA_021014915.2. Taxonomy (NCBI): domain Eukaryota; kingdom Viridiplantae; phylum Streptophyta; class Magnoliopsida; order Asterales; family Asteraceae; genus Artemisia; species Artemisia tridentata. The sequence continues at coordinate 17,614,644 of CP139506.1, read as the reverse complement.
ATCAATACTTAGGGGGAGATTGTTGGGAACACGTCTTAGATCATTGAAGTATCGATCATATTGTGTAATAGGTTGCTTAGGCCTTTAGGTTAGTTTTATTCTACAGCCTGTGTCGAAGGCCCATAGGCTGTGGGCTTTTATTTATTTGTCTTATTTTCTATAATGGGCTGCGCCCCATTTTATTATTTTCTCTATTTTGGGCCAAGCCCACTTCATGATGTACTCTATAAATACCCTCCCTATTGAAAGGGAAGGGTTGTTGGTTGGTTGATTAATATTATTTCTCTCTTGAATATATGTGTGAGTTGATCTAAAAAGGGTGACCAACAGGCATCCAGGGAAAATAGGGACGACAATGTCGTCCCTAAATTTCACAATAAATGTCGTCCTATTTTTTTGACTGCCACATCATCTGTCCCTACTAATTTAATTTTAAATTATTTAAACACTTTCGGACGAGAATCTCGTCCCAAATTTATTTTTATTGTCGTCCCTTTTTGTTTTTAAAAAACATTTTCTTATTTAATTAAAAATAGTAAAGAAAGTAAAAAAAAAAAAGAAAAAAAAATTGGGATGAGAATATCGTCCCTTTTTGCATCAGATACCTCGTCCCATTTTGTATTTTGAGAGTTGAATTTTAAGTGGGTCCCAGAAAAGTGTCGTCCCATATTTGCACTAGGTATGTCGTCCCAAATTTTTTTGGGACAAGAAAAAAGGGACTACACATTTGGTACGATATCTCGTCCCAAATTTACTGGGACGACGCCCTTTGTAAATTTGGGACGAGATTCTCGTCCCAAAGTGTTTGTTTTTTTGTAGTGTATGCTTCCAACTAGCTTATTTCGAGCGAGCGAAAGCACTTCTAGGTTAGAACAACTAGATAAGTTTGTTGGAATGACCCCACTGAATTTGTTTTTAATAAGATTAAGATCACGTAGCCTAGATAGACGACCAAGTTCATGAGGAATGGTTCCTTGAAAGCTGTTGTTCCTGAGATAAAGCTCACGAAGGAAGTTGAGGTTCCTACATGAGGAGACAACAAGCAGTCACTCATTTGTGCCGCAATCCACATGAAATACCACTCCAATCACAGAAATGAAAGGAATGGTTCCACGAGGTTAGGACTTTGTATGGATCATGGGTGATCTTTAATTTAAATGACAACAACGCGTGATAATCAGTCTCATTACCGCTATAGGGAGCGGAGACAGTGGCAGAAGTAAGACATGTTATCGCGAGACCGTAAAAGATGAAAGAAATAAGAGAGAAAGATGATAAGTAAATTATTGCTTGTGGTGACTTCATTTTTGAATACTTAATTAAAATTATGAGAACAAATATTGGCTTTTTATACTACTTAGTTTTGCATGTTAACGTTCATGACATGCAACTGGTGAAATGAATAGCTTCTACAAATTCCTTGTCATCTTGACCAAGACATTTCATTGAGAATATACTAAGACCATACGTAATGGGGCGTGTAAACCCAATTTTTTGCCTCGTCCGCTCCCCATCCACGCCCCTCAACCACTACCTACAGGCGTTGAACCTCCAAAAATCAGTTGGGGCGCTTTTCCTTCCACGCCCGCGCCCTCACTTCATTCGAAAAAAACTAGCCGTTCAACGGCTATATGCCCGTTATTTTTTTTTATTATTTTTTTTTTAATTCAATTAACTTTTATAAATTTTACCTATAAAACCCACTTCAATCCTTCACTTTTTCTCACCATTCTCTCAATTTTTATACACTTTCTCTCAATTTTTATAAACTATCTCCCTGTTTTTATACAACAATTTTATCACCATAAATCCCAACCGTCCAACCCGCCCACAAAATTACACCAATCCCGGTTACGTTCATCCTCGTCGTGTTAACGAGTTATGCGAGGGTGCGTTTTCAAACCAAGAACTTCTCGATGTCATCTCGCATTTGCCACCGAACATGCAACCGCAAATGGGGTTTCAAAATTACGTTAGCGGTATCCAAAATTACGGGTTCAACTCGTACACCCAACAAAACCCCTCTCAACAATTCTCGTCTCAAAACTTCGCGTCTCAACAATTTCAACCGCCGCAATTCTTGTCGCAACACGAGCCGGTTGACGCAAAAGAAATTAACGAACAACTCAACGAAGAAATCCGCCGAAAATATCGTGACGCTTAGTTTTTTTTTTTATGTAATATTTAGTTGTCGTTTTTTTTTTAATTATGTCATTTTTTATTTTTAATTATGTAATGTTTTAGGTTTTATTTTAATGAAATTGTCTTTTTTTTATATTATTTAGTTTTATTTATTAGTTTTAGTGATTAAAAAAATAAAAAAAGAAAAGAAAAGAGGTGCCATATGTCACACCATGCCCCATCTACCATTACACCATTTTTCCTTTCAAGCCCCATGGTGGCCCATAATGCCACATGTCAAACCATGCCCCATCCTTCTTACACTACCATTACACATGGTCTAACTAGCTAGTCAAAGTTTTTATAGCAATTATTGGTGAAAAATATACGTCTACAATCATTTATATATAAGACGAACCAATATTAGCAAATAAGATGAATAGATTATAATAACAAAAAGTTTAGAGTTAATTGCAAAAATCGTCCTTGTGGTTTGGCCAAATTGCAGATTTCGTCCGTACTGTTCATTAAGTGCAGAAATGGTCCTTATTTTTCACTGTTACATTCACTTTCAGTCCCCCACGTGTACCTCCGTTAACTTCCCGTCTATACCTTGTGCACGTGATATGCACACGAGGGTATTTTAGTCTTTATACATTATATATCAATTAAATAACCCCACATTACTGATCTGCTATCACTTGAAACAAAAATCTACACTCTTCTCACCAAACCTTATCTCCTCCACACATCAAACTCAGATCGAAACAAAAATCACATAATCACAACTGATTACATCTTCATCTTATCTCAGATTCACCATCATCTTTAATCTACCCAATCAAACATAATTACAACACAACCTATATCCTTGTATCTTTCTTGCACGATTTCATTCGTCACAGCTTTAAAGGATTCGACTTCAAGATCTAATTTTGAGGTCTCGGGTAGGTTAATATTGTTGTGCTTTTCGTTTTTTGTTTGGTCAATGAATGAACAATAGAAAGAAAGTGACATAGTTGTTATTTTTCTTTCTATATCTTCGGATAATATCAAAGTTCTCGATCAATGATGAATAGCCTTCAAACTAAAAAAAAATCTTTAAAAATATTGGCAACAAAGTTTGAAGCAATCTGAGATCTTGTGTATAATTGTTCTTTTCGTTCTTGGATTTGTGATGGGATGTAGATGTAGGTTTAGAGTTGTTGGCTACTGTGGGATGTGTTCTTCCTCTTTGATGTTATTTTTTTTTCGTTTCTTGATTGTGGACTGATTGTTATGATTTTTCTGTTAGTTTTGTTGTTGTTGTTGTGGGGCCCACTGATTGTTATGATTTGGGGGTGAATTGAAAGTGTTGTTTAGCTGTTAAAGTTGTGGAATTTGTAACTTTGATGTTAAAATATGTTGATGTTTTGAATTTTTGGCTTTTTTGTTTTTTATTGGGTTGTTTAGCTAATAGAGTGGTGATTGGTGATGAAGAAGTGCATTTGGTGATTGGTGGTGTTTAGCTAATAGAGTGGTTGTACGATGCGTGTTTAGGGATGTTGAATATGCGTTGTTTATCGATTGTGTTTGATCTTGGTGAGACGTTGATTGTTGTGAATACGATGAAGTCGTTTGAGGATAGGATTGAGCTTTTGACTGGGTGGATTGGGCAGGGGTCTGATCCGGGTAGGGTGAATGGGATGACTAATGAGCTCAGAAGATATTTTGATGATCCGGGTAGGGTGAATGGGATGACTAATGAGTAAGGGTTTCTGAGTTGATATTGAGGTGTGTGATTTGTGGGTTGGCACTTGTTGCTGCTCTTCTTGTGGCTACTGATACTCAAGTTCAAGAAATCTTTACCATTCAGAAGAAAGCCAAATACACAGACATGAAATCCCTTGTTGCTGCTCTTCTTGTGTATGTCACTGATACAGATATTGAGGTGTGTTGTGAGTATGGTTAGAGGAAGTGTGCTCTTTAACAAGCCTTTGGCATGGCTTATTTTCTCTGGTGATCAGGTATTCTTCTTTCACTCATTGTGTACATACAGCTTAATCATTTTTAATGACTCTATCCCCTAGCTTCCATTCCTCATTGTCTCTTATGCATAGATTGTGAATATAGCTAGGAAAGTTTGTACCTAGATGGATGGATGGATCAACCGCTAGATTGCTAGAACAATCCTGATTTATGTCAGTGCTTGAATACAAATCTATGCATTAACTAATAGCAGTAGCATTTAGAAATAGTATCCATTGAATGATCTCTAATCGGTCAAAGGGTTATCCAAAAAAAACATATAAGTTTGAAATAGTATCCATTGAATGATGTGCCTCAAGTTCTGGATTTTCATGATGCAGGCTTTAAAGCTATGGTGGAAAAAGGTGGAGGTTATTCCACACCCTAAGTATGAAAATCTGTCATACAAGGAAGCTGCATTGGCACGCAATAGAAATCTGGGGTGCTGCCCAGTGTTTGCAACACAAACAGATAATAGCCAGCAAGTTAAACAAATCAGTCAAAAGGAACGTTGGATTAATTGGAGAGACGCAAAATGGCCATGGTGCTGATTGCTGAATTGATCATGTGAGTCCTGATCATCATTGGTTAAGACGTCATATTTAAAAGTACAACGTATTGATTATTATGCTCCTTAAGTATTGTATTTAGCAATATAATATGAATTTATGATCGTGATTAGCCTGACTTAAGATATCACTAAAGACTGTAAATGCTTCTACTATTGTCTCTTAATGTAACTATTTAGCAATATACTATGAATTTATGGAATAGGTTTAGAGATTTGTTTGATATTTTTTTTTTTTGTTTGATGTTTTGTGTTTGATGTTTCTGGGTAAAGATGTTTGGGTTTGATGTTTGATTTCTTGTAGCTGAATTTCTGGTTTAAATTATGTTTGTGTTTGTGTTATGAATTTCTGGGTTTGCTGGGTTTGATAGCAGATAAAAGGGTGGGGTGGGGTATTTAATTGGGATGGGTAGAGTTATTTAATTGATATAAGAGTTGGGTGGGGTATTATTTTATTTAAAGTTGGAAAAAGACTAAATTACCCTCGTGTGCATATCACGTGAAGAAGGTATAGACGGGAAGTTAACAGAGGTACACGTGGGGGACTGAAAGTGAATGTAACAGTGGAAAATAAGGACCATTTCTGCACTTAATGAACAGTACGGACGAAATCTGCAATTTGGCCAAACCACAAGGACGATTTTTGCAATTAACTCAAAAGTTTAGAGTAAACAATAACTAATAAGAAAATCATAAATTACTTTATTATACTTTATCGTTGAGACATATATCTAATACAAGCTTCAAACTCAAAGCGACTAGGATATTTTCTAAATTTAATGTTTAACGTTAGCGACATGCAATTTGTGAGGAGAATGCCATCCACAAATTCCTTATCAGCTTGAGCAAAACAATATTTGATTGATGATAACTAGTTTGTATGTATACTCAGAGAAGACTAGAGATTGGGAAGACGACATCTAAATTTCATTGTGACATTAATCATGCAACCGAAGTTGCACAACTAGCATCACCTATGGTCTATAATCACCGAAGACTTTTAAGAAGACTTGGGATAGGGTTTTAATGTTAATTATGCAACCTATGGTCTATTATCCACATATTCCTTCCCAGCTTGGCCAAGACAATTTATTTTCCATGTATAATTGATCACACGAGACTTCTAAAAAGACTTGGGATATGGAAGACTACACAGATATTGAATATCGTAGTTGCAAGAGTAATTATAAATGTAGATCGACATAAAAGCTAAACACATCTACTTAACGTGTTTCCAATAGGAGTGTTTAAACAAAATTCAAAAGCTAAACCCTCGTGGCTAAACACTATTTTTCAAAAACGGTCGCCAAACACTGTTTCTTATTAAGTTTCCTAAGTGCAATTAAGTTTCCTAAGTGCAATTATCAGATGTTCAAAACATGGATATATAGTTTCATAAAGTAGTAACAAGGAACAACAAACAATTAGCAGAAACAAAATCAATGGACGAATGTGATGGCAACAACATATATAATAAGTAGATGTGTGATATATACATGTGTTGTGCAAGTTTGGGGTTTACATGATCCACTACAAGAAAAAGGGCTTTAGTGGCGACAGGAAAATCTTCATTGCATATGTTTCTGCATATGTTTTCAACAATAATGGTACAAAAGAAAAGAAAGAAAAAGTTGCTTGACAACAATTGTAGAATCCCTATGTGGCGAATCTACTTTTACCAATATATCAAGCAGCCAAACTTCAGCTACAAATCATCTTGAGCCTCAACGTAATCTTCATAATTTTCATCCCCCAGTCCCCTACATAAAAATAGTAAATTCAAAGCATATTATTGCAAGACCATAAAAGAGAAGAAATACGAGAGGAAGATGATAAAGTGAATTATTGCTTGTGGTGACTTCATTTTTGAAATTTACTTTAAATTATACGTCTACAATCGTTTATATATATTAGGACGAACCAATATTAGCAAATAAGCTGAATAGTTATAATAACGAAAAGTTTAGTATGAACAATAACTAATGAGAAAATCATAAGTTCCTTTATATTATACTTTGTTGTTGAGACATATCTAGTACAAGCTTCAAACTCATAAATTTAATGTTTAACGTTTGCGACACGCAAATTGTGAAGAGAAGGCCATCCACAAATTCCTTATCAGCTTGAGCAAAACAATATTGATTGATAATGACTATTTTGTATGTATACTCATAGAAGACTTTAAAGAAGTAGACGACATTTAAATTTCATTGTGACATTAATCATGCAACCCAAGTTGCACGACTAGCATCACCTATGGTCTATAATCACTGAAGACTTTTAAGAAGACTTGGGATAAGGTTTTAACACTAATTATGCAACCTATGGTCTATTATCCACATATTCCTTCCCAGCTTGGCCAAGACAATTTGATTGATAATCGATCATAGGAGACTTCTAAAAAGACTTGGGATATGGAGAACTACACATATATTGTATATCGTAGTTGCAAGAGTAATTATAAAATGTAGATTGACGTAAAAGCTAAACATATCTACTTAGCGTGTTTCAAATAGGAGTGTTAGCTTAACATGATAACATAATGGCAACAATATACTTGACTTTATATGTCCAAATAGGAGTATTAGCTGCAGAACCAATATACTTGACTTTATATGTCCAACAAACTATCCACAATAGTATTAGCTTAACATGATAACATAATGGCAACAAGGCATAAATTGTCATGGGCACAAAGGTTTGCAGCTGTTATCGGGATTTCGTGACAGATTCACTCACAAAAGGTCACTATTGTGACTTGTGATCCTCATGAGACATCTAAGAAATAAAAGAAAACTATGGTCCTAGCTTGTGGAATGTTTTAAAAGGGAAACCAGACTACCAACAGTACCTTTTATTGCTCTATGGACACCTATGAAATAAAAGAAAACTATGGTCCTTGTGGAACGTTTTAAAAGGGAAACCAGACTACCGACCATACTTTCATAAATATTAACTGAACTTGTGGTTAACTTATCGTTCTCTACAAATTCCCTTCGATTAAGTACCGACTATTGAACATACCTTCTATTTCTCTATGGACGTCTTTAATCATAAACTAATAACCTCTACATATCTAAAAGACGCTACCATTACTAGTATTAACAGTACCATTTCGACAAAAGAGCATACCATTTTAATCACCTAGGCATTGATAAATCAATATAAAGAATTATGCGCCAAAGATGGAGTAGTAGAAAATACCAATATTTCATCAGCCTTATCATTGATCATTGCTTACTTTTTATTTGAATAGTGGGCTATCTTGAACCCTCCAATCGCCAACACTTCCTCTCCCTGTTTCCTTTTCAGTTTCAAATTATAGTTAACAGTTATAACCAAAGGAAAACATACTGTTTTAAACTACACTAATATTTTCACAATTGCCTTAAATGTAAAATATTAAAATCTCATCACACTTACCATGTTAATTACCCTTGCAACTGACTTCGCGCCAACACTACATAACAGCAGACATATATTCAACACTACATAACAGCAGACATAGATTCAGTTTTAAATGTAAACTTCACAATAACACTACATAGAGAAATAACAAGAGAAGCATGTACAAACAAGAGCAGCAGACATATATTTGGCATAAGACGATATCGGCTTTCCATGGCCACAGTGCCATGATTCATAAGGCAGAATATGACATAACATATTTTATTAGTTAGGTTTGTTCTAGATATATTAGGTGTCTTTATGCAATTGCTACCACTTCTTTTTCAGGCTTTACTAGCCTCCTAAGTAAATAGTAATTTCTAATTATCAATATAGCAAAAGAGAAAACTAGTTTGCAATGATATAAATGGATATTATGAGCGATGTTGCCTGAAAAGAATACCAAGTATGCAAAAAAAATTAAAATAAATTAAGAAATAAATAAAATCACTGAAACACAATTATTTCATAAAAGATATACCAATGATCTATATAGCTTGAAAATCATTTTGTATCATGCGTCAAAATATATAAGAATGACCAGAACTCCTTTTGACCCAATAACAAAACCAAACCTACCCGTCTGTTTAAAAGCATTAGCCGACCCGTACATCTGAAAATTTTAGGGTATGTTTGGAATATGGGTTTAAGAATAAGGAATGAGAATAAAATTAATAATTGACGTTTGTTTTATAGATATGGGTTTTAAAACTGAGAATGAAGCCTACAAGATAAGGCTTTGCCCAAACCCATCTAGCTTGGTGGATTTAAAAAGTCATACCCATTCCCATTCACTATGTTATCAAACCCAAACCTATAGTGATTCACGTCTACAAACCAAACACACCCTTAAAGGTATGATATTGGGTCTAAAGGAGCATTGAGATGTCCAAGATATGGAAACAAGGGGATAGCAGCTAATGTTTCTTCCTAAGATCCAACAACCCAACTTGACGAATTCATACTCTTTTAACATTTTCACAAATAATCTATTACATGTTTCAACACAGTTACAACAAAGGGTCTTACCCGAAGGTATCAACAGTTCATGATAGGCATCTGTTCTGAACAACGGTCTGGTCGCCTGCAAGTGGTTTCATTAGATTAGTGTGCTGCTGACGTTGTGAACCACATCAAAATAATGTGAATAATGTTAACAGCTTACCTTTTCATGCTCCTATATTTAGCTGTTAATAAGCCTGCTACAACATATGATACAAACAAGAGGATCTTAGAACAACATCACCCTGCTACGAGCATACTAATACGATTGTCTGATCAAAAACAGTTTTTTCGGTCAATAGAATATATAAACATCAAGAAGGAACACTAATTGCTACATGATTTTACGAATTAACTAATATTATAGAAACATATGTCAAAGACAGAATGCGAGTCGAAAAAGTACATCAAACCTTGTAAGAGAATTTTGTGTCAAAGACATAAATTAGTTTGAAAAGGACCGAGAGTGACACATTGACTACAAAACTCTTCAATAAGTAAATCTATAAGAATTCTAGTGGATTCAAATCAATAAAATGTAAACAACTAACAAATAGCTAATTGCAAGTTTGAAAGCTTTTGTAGCATGAAACTATGAAAGCATGGCATTCTTCCAAGACATTTCAAAACAAATTCTAGAAACCTGTTATACTCATCTTGTATACATATATCCTATGCGGGTCTATCATTTGAGACACTATGAACGATAATTCCCAGTCATCCTATAAAACCTGTTTTTCAGTTTCAAATAGTTAAGACACCCTCATCTTATGACCAACATCATCATATATATCCCTACTTAATTATTATTATAAGCAAAAAAATAAACTCGGTAGCAACGTTGGTGGAGATGAACGGATGTGAAGATCCAAACTCGACTGAGCAACCTGATTCCATGTCTTCAAGTTCATTTCATAGTTGTCAAAAGCGAATGCGATTGCAAGGCGCAAAGACCCAAAATCTCGCCTAGGCGAGAGGCGCATAAAAAGCGCAGGCTCGAAAAAAAAAAGCGCAGGGTTGCAATAAACTTTGATTTTGATTCATTTTGTGTTTCTGGTTAGATTCAAGGGTTGCAATAAGATTCAAACTGCATTCTAACACTATCCCACTAACTTAATTGGATTAAAACACTCTAAATCAAAAAATCCCAAATCGTACCATGAACCCTAATTTCAAAAATCAAACCAAACGTGTTTCTGGGTATGATTGGATCCTTGTATCATGTTTATAACATGATTCCGACCAAAACCCACCCATTTAATTACATTTTTACACACACCGTTGCTTAATTTTTACACACGCCTGAGCCTAGGGTTTCGAGCGTTGGGGGCCCGCATCGCCGTCGCATCTCGCCTAGGCGCTCGCTTTTGACAACTATGGTTCATTTCACTAATCTGTTTATAGATCAGAGTGACCATGAAATAATTTTCATTATTTCATAGTTAAATTTTATTTCTCCCCTAATCGATTTATTACTGACCATAATCAACTACATACCCCATCACCCAGTTAGTTTAGTACCCCTTCTGCTCCCTTCTCCAACGGTTGGCTACATTTTCTGCCATCACCCAACCTGATGGACAAGTACTCAGGTGTTACTATTGCATATTATTAGATACTCTACTAATAAAACTGATCTTGACTTTACTAGCATTACTTCCATTGGTTGAACAGAACCAATCAGCATATATACTTGAGCATAGGCATTTAAAACAATGTTACATTCAGAGACATCATATAACCTATAATCCATTGATTCGCTAAAACAATTAACAATGAAATAAGCACATAAAACACAAAACAAATACAAATTATTACAACAATTTCGAATGAGTACTATCATAAAACACAATAATAAGCACAAACAAACATAATAAGCACCGAGTCAACTCAACTCGTGAGTTGACTCGGACGAGTCGAGTTGACTCAGAAGTGAGTCTTACCAACAGAGAGAGAGATGTGGGGAAATGATCAAATGCACTCCTCTTGGCTCGAAACTCTCCAGAAACAACCCCCGTGTATTGATCTACGCGTCGGCTAAGAAAATGACTTGGCCGGAATTTGGCCGGATTCAGGTGACGGCGCTGGAACAGTGTTTCCGGTGATGGTGTTATAAAAATGGGAAGAAACCATAATGTGTGGTTTTTATATAGAGAGGAGGGGGTGAACTTGGTCAAATGAAAGTAGGAGGGGCGTCGGTGTAAGAATAGGGAGGGGGTAGAAATTGTAATTTAGCCATTCTTTTAATAAAATCCTTGTGGGCCTCTTTTGACTTACAAAAGGTGCGTTTTAAATTACGGGACTTGCGCCATTGAGTCCGAAATAATTTTTCCAATGAAAACGAGTATTAATACGTATAACTTTCTCGGAGTTAATTTACTAAATAAATCGAATTGTTTCATGCGTTTTAGGTTGTGTCGGCTCAATAAAGGAATAACGTTCGTGTTTAACAAGATATTTACTGTTTTCAAACTCAAACAGGTTCAGAGAAGTTTAAAAGCCGAGGGATTTCAAAAATAAACGTTTTGGCTAGTAAAATAAGTTTTGAAAAATTGTCGGTTGTTACAAATAATTCTATTAGCTTGACCGATAAGAACATGTCTAAATGAATTAAATGACAATAATACCCTTTTTTTCTCCTATTTACATAAAGACCATGTGAGTTCATTATCACAAACACACCATTTTTATCTTATTCTAGATAACTTTTATGGCCACCTCCAACGTATAACAATTTATAGCCACATGCATTTTCCGACCACCATTATTAGCCAACCCTTTAATCATATTTCTTTACACTAATCCACAAACACACATAAACCAAAATTTACACAAACACAACATTGTTTGAAACCGCAATTGTTTAAGCAAGGTTTGTATTGTAAATTTGTGTGGGTGTTAGATGGAGAATGTAAGAATAAGAAGAAGGGGATAATGAGTGTTTGGTTAATGTGTAGGGTGTGGATCAAAATGACCGCTTTTACATGATTTGCAAATGATGTAATTTGTAAGTTGGTGAGTAGAATGATGTGATAATGTTTATTCGATGATCCACAAATACAAGATACGAGAAATACATAATACCTATTACAATATGTATATAAGGTAAATTGCTAATCTCTAGCTAAGGACAGCTAGACATGATAAGGATATAGTTAACACACACTTATCCTTTATTGTAACACCCCCAAAATCAAGATATTGCGGAAGCATACACTTTGGGTGCTACTAAATCGATAATCACAACACAAGATATAGAGAACGGATTAAAAATCCGTTTTAAAATGCATTACATATTCAAAGTCATATTGTCTTACATAAAATTCATTTCAAATAAAATGTAGCCCATTTAACAAAGCGGTCCCAAATTTCAGAGTTAACGCAACAATAAAAATATTTCCAACAATTATTATGACCATCGCCATGTCCTGCCTTCAGTAAACACACCTCAGTTTCCTGAGAAAAACATGCTAAATGTCAGCTAACGCTGGTGAGTTCATAGGTTTAAAGTAAATAAGCACATATGGACCATAGCAATATTCAGCAAACAATTCAGCAATAACACACTATCCCGCTATGCAAACACTAAGCCTCATCTAACCGAACTAGACAAACAGCATGCCAAGCTGGCATTAGTAAATAAAGGGTGCCCACGAGTGTTAATCCCCCAGACACTCGGCCGATTTCATATGGTATATGTTCGCATTGACTATGCCGAGCCAACCGAACAAGGGAGTCACCCCCAATAGATCTATTTATATCACACGGTTTCCCAGTGTAACACCCCCTAATTTATGAGATAACAGCGGAAGACTAATTAGGGTGTTACGGTGAGGATCGAAGTCATAATTATAGAAAACGGCTCGAAAGAGGCGTTTTGAAATCTATTTGTCATTCAAATAATACTTTTGATATAAAGGTGAAATATCTGATTTGTAAATCCCATGAAAGGGTTTGATATTTTAGAAAGAATGACATATTTGATTTTTACACCATTTAATTTATAAGAGTACATAATGCTCGTTCCGTGTCTTGTCCTGCTCCGTTAATTACCTGAGATAAACATGCTTAAAGTGTCAACACAAAGGTTGGTGAGTTCATAGAGTTTAATGGAAAACCATTTATTTCAATGAATTCAAGATTATATCGTAATGTTTGAAATAAATTCAAATATGAGTAAACGTTCAGTTTTCAGTAATTTTAGAGATGACGTGATATTCGAAATACGTTTTCAAGTATTGATAAATAATTCAATTCAATGATTTCAAAAGCGAAGTAATAACCGTAATAAATGCTAACAGCAGTGAAACAAGTAATGAGTGGTGTTGAGTATAACCACAAATAAATCATATACGTATTCAGTTAAGTTCAAGTACTGGATCATAGTCTTAGCATGAGGTGGAACCCATGATATTAACCTGAGATCTATAATGTGGTGAGATGAAATACTAATACAGCTGTATCTAGATATATGTGATGACACATAATCTCTTATGGATATTGCACCAAACCTCATGACACGCAAACGTTAACAATGAACCGTAAAACGGAGAGTCACATCAAGTCAATGATGGAAAATAATGCCCTCAAGTAATAGGTGATTGTCATTCCTATTTTGCTCAAATATAGTGATCGCGACTAATTACGACTAACCACAAAGGCATTCCGTCCAGTAATTAGTGGGATAGGATGTCAAGCCTCAACAGGTTTCGAAGCTGTCCACTATATTCGCGTTCACAACAAGTGATTAATGGCTCATGATAAAGGGACTTTTTGGCAGTAGGGGTACTTAGGCAATATCAAGGTAATGATGTAACTTAAAGTACTTATGCTCTTTTCTAGCAAGTATTCCCATTGAATCCTTGAAATGATATATAACAATGATCTGTACATTCACGATGTTACTTGAATGTTTATCTTCAAAACCATTATCATGCTACAACTAGCATACAATTCTCCCAAAGAGTAATTCACATCATATAAATATGAGTTATATTTCCAAATAAATCATGATAGTTTTCAACGTACTTATACGAATAAAATTATGTAATTTAACATGTATCTTCCCCAAAGAGTTTATAAAGTTGATAAACAAGTAAAAACGGGGCTATGACTCACCTTGAGCGTATCTGACAAGTTGGAATTAGGAAGTCGAGTAAGATTATGCAAAACGATTACGGAAACGTCTTCAACACGTGACCTGAATATAAAGGAAGTATAAGAATTTTGACTAATTACGAACGGTGGAATTGATAACGAGAACGAATAACGATTTGATCGTTAGAGTGAGAATATGATATGCTTAAAATGCCTAAAGTTTAAAAGTAATATATTTCATAATATCATCTTGCTTTTATGTCAAATATTCCAAAATATCATTTCCTCGAAACGTATAATTAAATCGTTTAAAATCTCGTTATATATATAATTAACGTAAAGTTAAATTATAAAAAAATGAAATATACAAAAATGCAAATGACGTGATGGGATAACGTAAAATGGAAAATAAAATAAGAATTTCAAATATAATATGTTGGTCCTTGTCTTTTTCCAGTTTTTACTCTTTTTACCCTAACGGTATTAGCGCTGCATCGTTAGTCCTTTATTATATATAATTTACATTTATAGTCCACTACTTGTCAAATATAGCATTCCGAGCTTGGAATTAAATAATATATCCATTTATACCTTAATGATTATGTTTTTTACAGTTTCAGTCCCTGTTTTAAATGTTTGACAGTTTTAGTCCCTCAAGGGGCAACTAGTTTGCAAATTTAGTCCTTTTCGTACAAAAATTATGGGAAAAATATTCTGAAAATTTCTATAACTTTATTAAGCTTATTTAATTCTAATTCGACTACTTATTTCATAGATTGCTTATTTTTAAGCTAAAAGGGCCATTAACGAGACATATAAAAGCCCATTAGGAAAATTAGAGGCGAGGGCATAGAAATAGTTTTTGGGCCTGGACTTGGGCTATTTTTGTGATTCTAAAAATATATCATATGGTCCTGGTGGGCTATTCAATCGCTAACTCTTATTGGGCTTTATTTTAGTCCAATCCGGAAATAATTTAAGTTATATTTTCTGGAAATGAATTATAGTACTAGTGTTTATGTCGATCAAAATGACTGATTTTAAGTGTCGAAATGAGCTCATGTGATCAAAGTCAAAACGTAAAAGTTGTAGCTAGTAATGGTGTTTATTAGGTCGCGTAAAAACATGGTACTCTTGTTCAGTCGAATTTTAAGTTATACGATTGTTTTTAGTGTGACTTGGGACGTATTTTATGGTTAAAATACTTAGAATATTCTCCAGGTTTTTAGCTTTATACGTGAGTGATCAAGTTAACTTGGGTCGATTTAAAAGGGTTATACTAGCTTATTATTACTAAGTAAAAACACGAATTATTTAGTTTGTAGTATGAATAATTAAGTCAAGCAAAAATATTGAGGTGTCGTTAATATAAATTTTGTTTTACTAGGTCACTTATATGGCGACTTGGGACAGATCTTAAAAGGAAAACACTTAGGGGCTGCTTGGTATGGGGTATTGGGGGGGGGGGGGGTGGGGAATGAGTAAGGGATTGAAAAGGGCCCACCACACTTGTTAAATGGTGCTTGGTATGGGTGTTCAAAGGTATTGATTACCCAGTACTGGGTAATCAACCATTATAGAGTAAATTGGGGGTAAGGTAATGATTACCCACCTCACCCATTCCTTTGCATTCCCTTACCCTTTCCCTTTCCCTTTCCCCTATATTTACCAGGCAGCCCCTTAGTAAAATTTTGTATTGTTTTTCTGAAAGTTTGTACGCGTATATGAAGGTTCAAAATGGGTTACGTATATGCATGGAACAATATTATAAATGTGATGTGTGTGTATTTCGTGGTTACTAGGCCTTCCGCAAGGGAGGCAACCACGTTTTTGTGTTCTATATGCCAACGTGATACGTAAAAATATATATGAAACTATATACGTTCGAAATGATTTATATGGAATGCATGGAGGATTATATACATATGAAATGAACTCAAGATGATAGGGAATCACTATAACCAATATATACGTTTATGTATATAAACCCATATCTTTCGTATGAACTTGGAATGGAGGAAGGTGGTTGCTTCTGGTTCTTGGGAGTTATCTACTGATCAAGATGGGTTAGAAATGTATTAAAGAGTTGAGGGAGAGAGGTGGTGAAGGTGAGAATATGTTATACGTATATATGTATACGTATTAAGTTATATTGATAACAAAATATTCACCACTTGCAAACACTATTCGATGTCAGCCAATGTTGGGATATTATGTTAGATCTCTGACATTTTAGAGGACTTTAGGAGTTGTGAGGGTGAGGGGAAAACAAATGGGAATTGAGTTTCTCATATACATGTCGACTAGAATATTATCATGTACAAAATTTGGTTTTAACGTGCCATCATGATATCTTGGCTGGGAATTACTTTCATAAACTCACAAATGATCAAACATAATCATTAAAATGGGATTAAAACAAACCCGAGTCAAAACAGTTGAGTTTTGTGGAAAATACATATGTCGATTTTGTGTAAAATGGACAAACACTTTGGCTTTCAAAAACGTATCAAACGTTCGTATCACGAGCTAATATTTGGCATCCTAGTTCCTTGGTGGGAGGAAAATTAGGAGGCTCAAAAATATACATAAGTCACGTTTAGATTTTAAAAATAACGAGGACGTTTGAATGAGTATATACTCGACTGAATTGGAATAAAAGAAATAGAGTTGGGCTTGAGTTGTGGGCTTTCTGAGTAGTACGCAGACAAGGAGGGTGGGCTGAGGAATTTCTTGGCCCTTGTGGTTATATAGTGTGCATATTTGTGTGTAACTAAACTTAGTAATACGCGTTGAACTCGTCCCGTTATTTGGAAATTTGTATGATAACATTTTCGTTTCAATTAATATAATAAAGAAAATTTTAAATTTTCCCGTAAAAATGGTGATTAAAAATAATGACGAAGATTAATATATAATTAACCGATGTTAATTATAGGAATTTTTGCAGTTTGCTACACCCAGTGGGAATTGACGGTTGATGATAGTGGGCGCAATAGGATTCAGCTAAACTTAGGTTTCTGCATACAAGTGTGTATAAAAACAAAATCCATTTTTGGTCCATGAAAACAGTTTTGCATAAAATGACCAAATTACCCCTGAGACCATAAAACATAATTAAATCACTTATAAAAATTCTGAATTGATTCCAAAACTTCTGAAAACGAACTATATATGAAGCAAATTAATTTCTGAGACAATCATTTAATATTTATACATGTCCAAAAATTATAAACTCACATATGCATAAACATATAATCTGAAAATAAATAAATAAAATTTATTATATTTATAAAATCTTTTATAATAAGATAATTACATTTTAAATAAGGAAGCTATCACAAATTGAAGCAAATGATTTTGTCAATTAGGAAAAGCGTGTGAATGGTCTTCCCCCCCCCCCCTAAAGTCACGGCATCTCCTTTTAATTAGCTATCTCCCTTTTATTTTCTTTTTACCCTAGCCGAATAAATCAAAACACACACAAAAATCCTCACACAATCCATACGATTTTCTGGAGCTACTCTAGTATTTTTATGGTGTTGATATGAATCCAAGGAGGTTACGAAAAATAAGGTTGGGCTTGTGGATTCACTGGTTCGATCGAGGGACATTTTCTTTGTCGAATTTCTCATCCGATAGGTACAAAATTCGTGCAACTTATTCACACGTTCAAAAACTGATCTGGTAATTTTCTCATGATCCTTACATCATATATAACTCATATAAATTGTATAAATCGAATCATGCAAGCTAAATCATGCGTACGAAAAATATATAAATAAAACACACGTAATTTGTAAATATATGTGATACGAATTTCTGGGTGTTATGATTATTTTATTTGGACCTCATATGAAGTATATAATCTGGGAAAAATGATGGAACGAATTATAAAGGCCTAAATATGTCGTGGTAATTATAGGTATCAAAAATGTATATAAAAGCTAAAATAAGCTATGCGATTTTCTGGGCTTGTTATATAATTTTTATGAGTTCCTTATGCATCATATAACCTGAGAAAAATATTGGTTCGAATTTTGGAAGCTTAAATAAAGTGTGGCTAATTTTTATACAAACCGGATTTTAGGAAAAATAAAGAAACAAATAAAACCTAATCGAAATAATTAGGGTTAGGGTTTGTGGGGACATGATCTGGTAATTAAATGTGTTTTAAGGTTTTAATAATGATGGGTCAATGATTGGATTTGATTAGGGTTTGGAATTGTATCTTAAAAGTTAATCCGATTGGTTTTTAAAATTGTAAGGACCTGTTTTGCCAACTTTGAAAATTGTAGGGCATTTTTATAATGTTATATACGTCTGTAGGAAGGTGGGAAAAATATAACTTGAGGGTCATAAGTGTAAATATTGCAAGATAATGAATTAATTGTATTTATAAGGTACGAATTGAAATTTAATAAAATAGAGGGACTAAAAGTGTAACTTCTGGATTCTTGATGTTATTCTGAGTAAACACTAATATTAAAAGTGTAATGTGAAATTTTGAGGATTTATGGGCTTAATATGTAATTGTTATGAAATTATGATTTAATTTATAAGTTTTGTAAACTTAAAGGACCATTTATGTAAATTCTGAATTCTGAGGGATCTGATATGTAATATACCTAATTCTGATGTTACATTCTGTAATTATGTAAAATAAGATGCTTGTTTGGTAGATATGGATATTGTAGGGTTTAATTTGTAAATTATGTAAATCCAGGGTTGCTTTGTAAATATGGTAACTAGAGGGGTATAATCTGTAAATTGTGAAACTAAAAGGATTAAGATGTCATTCTGAATAAAATAAGTATTTAAGTCAGTAGTTAAAGTATTTTCATTGTGATACCTTTGAATTTAGAATAATTACAGTTTAAACCCTAAACTATGAAAATCTGTCATAGTTAACCCTAAAGTTTTGTAACTTGATAAAAGATACCTTAATACCATAATATTCTGTAATTAAGGACTTAACTAAATCTGTAATATCAATATCTGGTTAAATATGGAAATCTGTTAATTCTGGAAACCTGCTAAAAATAGAAAGTTACTAAAAATGGAAAGATAAACTAAAAGTAATAATCTAAATTAGAATCCGTAGTAATTCCGTCTTCTACTTCTTTAGGTGTGAAGAAGGAGAATTCCTGATTTCTGTTCTGTGTCTGTTTTGCTTATTTGCTTTGCTAATAAGGTACAGATATTCTGCCCTTTTTCAGTAAGGGTTTTTCATCCCCTTTTCTTTCAGTTTTTCATTTTCTTTATTAGGATTTCCGATACCACTGCTATGTTCCCTTCTGTTGTGAATCTTTGTTGTGATCTGTTTGTCTTGAACCTTTTGTTTGAACCTCTGCTATGATTCTTTTATTCTGAACCTTTTTCCTGAACTCTGATTGTAAACTTGTTTGTGAACCTTTGATGTGTTTCTTCTGTTCTGAACCTTTCTTGAGCCTTTGTGTTTTGATCTCTTGTTCTGAACCCTGAATTTGTGAATCTTGATTGAATCTGATCTGTGAACCTTGTTCTGAACCTTAACCGGATATATCTGTTGTAAACTTTGATTTGATTTTTGGTATAAACCTTAACCTGTTAAATCCTTATCTGAACCTAATTGATTTTGAACCTTTATTAAACTACATATGAAACTGTTTAAGAAAAGCTATTTTAAAAAGAAGCGATACCACTTAAAATGGAAGTTTCTAAAAGTTTTGGAAGACCATTTTTATGAAAACTATTTTGTAAGATCATTTCAATGAAAACCATTATTAAAGGATTGATTTAAATGAACTTGTGACAGGAACTTCTGAAATGGATTATTGCTATAAACTTGTAATTATTAACCTCTGATATACTCTTTTGGACTATTGGAAATAAACCTTTTAATCTGAACTTAAGCTTTGATATTAAACTTAATCTGATAAACTCTGATTCGAACCTTATTATCTTATTCTGAATTGTTGACATGACCCTTCTGCCATGAACCCTTAGATATGACTCTGTTTATTATATGACATCTGACCTTGACCACAGTCTGATATCCGAGCCAATCACTAGGCATGAGGGTTTCATGTCCATGTCATTGATGCACCTTTGACATGACTCTAGGGCAGGAGAGTGATGACCTGTTCCGTCCCTGTTATATTTGTAGGAGAAGAATCTGGCCTCCTGGGGCGTATGGATGCATCCTAGATCTGATCTGATTTCTGTTATCTGTTATTATGTTATCTGTTATATATATCTCTGGTGACTAATGGTGTGTACGATACACGTCTTTCACATATATCTGGGAGCTGATCACTCCGATTTGATACATGAGGTCACCCCTCATATTATCTGGTTACTTGAGAGGTATCCCCTCTAGATTACTTATGTGACTACACTGTTATGATATTATCTATTATTTGGGCTCGTGATAGATTTCTGTTCCCTTTATTCTTAAACCTTATTTATTTCTTATTCTTATTTCGTTTCACATATTCCATTTCTTATTCCTATCCTTTCATTTGATTTTGTTTCTGTATGATCTGTATTTTCTGATTTCCTTTGTACTGTTATCTGTTATCGTTTCTGTTATCTATATATCAGTTCACTGAGCTTTTGAAGCTCAGCCGCATTTCTTTTCCTGCGGCAGGTTTTAGTAGGAAGCTGGGAATGAGTGAGAGTGTACCTCTGGACTTAGAAGGCTTGGTAGCTATTCTGGATTAGAATTGGATAGAAGATATTATGTTTTAGAATTAGTTTTGAAAGTTTTCGTTGTAACCTTGTAGATTTAGTATTTCATTTGTAATCCTTTGAGATTTTTGTATTACTGTAGATGTATGCTCTGTTTTGATCTGATATGAATCCATTATTTCTTGCTTGCTGTATGGTAAAGTATATTTCAAAATGATTTATCGTATATAAATCTTTGGTGATGGCTCTTGGTGAAAATGTATGGTGAATGCACGTGCGACAGAACTTCCGTGCTCTGCTTGTAGCAATTGCGTAAGTATTATATATATATATATATATATATATATATATATATATATATATATATATATATATATATATATATATATATATATATATATATATATATATATATATATATATATATATATATAGAGAGAGAGAGAGATAGAGAGAGAGAGAGAGAGAGAGAATCTGGATCGATTGAGAAGGTTTTTATTTTGAGAAGATTGAGAAGGTTTTCAAAAACGATAGATTTTTAACTTTGATTCATGTTTTTCAAGCATAAAACTCATTTTAATGTGATTAAAATTCAAAATGTGTAAAAAAATTTGAATCAATGTTAAAAATCTCTCGATTTTGCGATATATGTAGAATACTGAATCATCTGTACAAATTTAATGAATCATCATCATAACTCGATTTTAACAATGATTTGTGAATCAAATTTGTAATTTATAGATTCGATTCACCATAAAATGATGTTTTACTTGTGAATCAAATCAAAAACATGAATCAGTTTGTTCAAACGAAGATTTCTCAATCTTCTCAAAATAAAAACCTTCTCAATGGAATCGGATCCTATATATATA
Source organism: Artemisia tridentata subsp. tridentata (assembly GCA_021014915.2). NCBI lineage: Eukaryota > Viridiplantae > Streptophyta > Magnoliopsida > Asterales > Asteraceae > Artemisia > Artemisia tridentata. The sequence goes on along the minus strand of CP139506.1, from coordinate 17,592,858 downwards.
TATATATATATATATATATATATATAGTGTATCTTTATTTTCAGAACCCTGTTAAGTGCGGGAACTGCGAGAACTCCATTTGACCAATCACAATTTAGTAAACTGTTTTTTTTTTAAATTAATGTAATTAATTCGTAGGGGCAGTAAGGTCATTTAACATTCACACAATCTTAATTGATAATTCAATTTTTTCCTAGAATCATGCCAAATATACGGTTTCTAATTATACAATTTTATTTTCCAGATCTTGTTATCTTCAATTCACGAATTATACAATCCCTAATCCAGAATTCTTGTTTCATTCGAATACAAAAAAAAAATAAAATATGGTTGATATTGTTGATATTGTTCATGATTCCCATGCTGAAGATGACATCGTTGTGCAAGAACAAAATGATCAAACACTTGTGTTAACTGAACAGGATCTGATTATGGATAATGAGCATCATCATCAAGACGACAATAATGGTTTCGTTTTTTTTTAACTTTATAATTGTTAACTGATTTGCAAAACTTATTATTGAATTCATGTTATTATAATATGTTTTTATGTTATGTTTGATCAGATAACCATTTGTTGTTATGAATATTCCCATGCACATTCATGTTCATGGTTTTTACATTGTACATATTTAATGAATTACAATTTCCTACCTTGATTATTGAAGTAATTTTTTTATTCCAACGAAATTGAATTCATGTTCTTTTAACAATTATGTTATTCGACCATACTTCTGATAAAAACTATAATTTTGTACTTTGATTAATGAAGGCATTTTGCTAATACACGTGTTTTTATTATTTGTAGAAGCTGACGTTGTTGATGTCTTTGATATTGACCCTGAGTTCATTCCGACACCAAATGGACACGCATATTGGGTCCCTAACGTTCCTGTTGATGAAAAACCTAAAAGGGGTACTGTTTTTAAAACGTTTGACGAAGCTTTTAACATGTACAAGGTTTATGCTGCTAAGGCTAGGTTTAGTGTACGTAAATCAGGATCCAAAAAATGGAAAGGGGAAGTAACACACAAACATGTCATTTGTAATAGAGGTGGTAAACCAAGGAAGATTGTTGAAACGAATACCCTTAATGAAGATGTCAATCAACATGGCCAAGAAGATGATAACGTAGATGGTAAAAAAAAAGGAAACGCAGATCTTCAACTTCACTAACTGATTGCAAAGCAAGGATTAGTTTGAAAGTGATTAGAGGGACAAATTACTATGAGTTACTTGATTTTGTGGAGAATCATAATCATCCACTTATAGATCCATCTAATATGGATCTATCTCGTGCTCGACGGAAGCTGCAATACGGCGATTATATGTTTATTCATCGTGCATCCTTGTCTAATATTGGTCCACAGAAAGCACACAGGTTAAGAGTAGCACTTTTGGGAGGTTTTGATAAAGTGCGTGGAATGCCTGTTGATTGGAGTAATTTTAGACGTGGTATGAATTTGTTCATTGGTGAAAGGGATGCACAAATGTTAGTCGACAAAATAATAAAGAGGCAGCAACACGTCCCTCAATTCTCCTTTCATTATCACACCGTAGAAAAGAAGTTGTGCCGTATGTTTTGGGCGGACGAAACAATGAAATGCAATTATGTTGCATTTGGTGACGTTGTTTCTTTTGATGCTACTTTTGATACAAACAAGTGCGTTCCATTACGAGTTTAAGTTTTATTGTATTTATCAGTATCAAATTATACAAGATAAATTGTGACAACTTCTGATATTGTGACCATTTTTTTTTAATTATTGTTTCCAGATATAACATGGTTTTCGTGCCATTTACGGGTGTTGACCACCACAATAAATGTGTTACTTTTGGTGCGGCGTTATTGTCCGATGAAAAGTATGAATCTTACTACTGGATGCTTGAAGCCTTTTTAAAAACTCATGGTAAGCAGCCACCTTTGGCACTTACTGACCAGGATGCTGCGTTACGCAAGGCTGTTCTACATATGTTTCCGGATTCACATCATAGGCTGTGCATGTGGCACATTACTCAGAAACTTCCCGGAAAGGTAATTTTATGTTGTGCATACTTGTTTTACCTATTTTATATCATCTCCATTCAAATTACACTAATTATTTAAATGTGATCACAAATCAAACCCCTGAAATTCATTAACATACTTTACAGGTGATGGGTGATGTAGATGCTGACTCTCAATTCACTTTTACACATAATTACCAGGTAACTATTTTCACACATAAATAACCATTTTACTATGTAGGTTTAGTTTCATTTAAAGATTAATTAACATGTTAATTACCAGGTACTTGTTTGCACACATAAACAAGCATGTTACAATGTAGTTGTTTTACATGTTACTTCATGTGTTATTATTAATCACAGTTTTTGATTAATTTTTATATATCGTTACAGGTTACAATTGATCAATTGGACGGTACCATAAACTGCTCTTGTGGTCATTATAACCAACATGGTTATCTATGTAGACATGTTTTCTGTGTATTTGGTATTCATGGAACAGATAACATTCCACAGAACTACATCAGTCCTCGTTGGCGTACAAACGTTCTTCCTGCTCATTTGCGTGAAAAGCGACACAGGTATGGTCCGTGCATAGAAGAAACGGAAATTCTAGCATCTAAGCTTACATCAACACTTGAAGAATGTATAGAACTTATAAGGAATGACCCGGAAAAGTTGTCTGCGTTACTTAGAAAGATTAGACTTGAAGAAAGAAACTGAAGCTGACATCGCACCTCAAGACGAGCCTAAAAACAAGGATGCACTGTATGAGGATATGTTAGGAGTTAAGGCACCTGCTGTAATTGACATTGAGAATCCAATAATCTGTAACACAAAGGGTAATCGGAAAGGTTCTGTCCGAATAGTAAGTGCAACTGAAAAAGGAAAAAACAGAACAAAGGCGAGAACTAATAGAAAAGTCCCCTTTAAACAACGTACTTGTAGTAACTGTGGACAACAATGCCATAATAAGCGAGGATGTGAAAATTTCCCTCTCAAGAAAAAATTGGGCAAAAAAAATTGGGCAAGAAAAAAGTTGTTGAAGAAGAAAACATTGAGGAAGATGAGGAAACCGATGAAGTAGAGGATATTTATGAAGATGAAAACATTGACGAAGATGAGGAAGACGAGGAAGAAGATTATTCAGACGACGCGTGAGATGTGTACCAATAATCAAAATAAATGCAACTTTATTTACGTTATTTAACAATTATGTTTATGCGGATTTACGTTACTTTATAAACTTAATAAATAAACTTACATGTTCATAATTTTAGTGCACCTTAGTATATGAAACCATAAAAAGCTGATATTGTTTATGTATTAAGTTTATTAAGTTGTATCTTAAAAAACATGCATGCTTTTACCATACACCTTAACAAAGATAATAGACAAACATGCATGTTCGAAGAATACATGTATGTTTTTACCATACACCTTAATAAAGATAATGGATAAACATGCATGTTTAAAGAAAACATGTATGCTTTTACCATAAACCTTAATAAACATAATTGCTAAAGATGCATGTTCGAAGAATACATGTATGTTATTACCATACACATTAAAAAAAAATAATTGATAAACATGCATGTTTATAGAAAACATGTATGTTTTTACAATACACCTTAAAAAAGATAATGGATAAAGATGCATGTTCATAGAAAACATGTATGTTTTTACCATACACCTTAATAAAACTAATAGATAAACATGCATGTTCATAGAAAACATGTATGTTTTTTTACCATACACCTTAATAAACATAATGGCTAAAGATGCTTGTTCATAGAAAACATTTATGTTTTTACCGTAAACCTCAATAAAGCTAAAATATAAACATGCATGTTCATAGTAAACATGTATGTTTTTTTCATACAACTCGATAAACATAATGCCTAAACATAAAGGTTCACAGAAAACATGCATGTTTTTTGTTTCATAAACATTAATAAAGATAATAGATAAATAATCCAGAAAACCTATTGTTCAGATTCGCCAAACATGACCAAATTACACCAAAAAACCCAGAAAACCTATTGTTCAGATCAGTTTCTAACAAAATAAACCCATAAACAAGTCATAACATATACTAAACCATAAAACCTATTTTTCAGATATGTTTCTAACAAAATAAACCCATAAACAAGTCATAACATATATGCATTAAAATTGTTCATGCATATATTTCCAATCAAACGACCCTAACCAGGATTTTTCCTGTCTTGCCAACAGCTTTCGCAGCCCAAAAACTGCACATCTCTGCCATAAATTTATCCTTATGCATTTTGCACTCTGAAAGCAATAGTCGCGCGGCATACTTCTTTCTCAATTTTACCAGCTGGTTTATCTATTTCCTACTATCATCCTCTCGTCCGCAATCCCACCTTAGTATATTGTTCCCCATGTAATCCTCCATGTGGCGCATAACGAATACGCCACAATCATTTGGCCTTCTATCAGTTTTCCAATGAAACTCTCCACGAGTAATACCAGTCTTCAATATTGCATCGGCTTTCTCATGCTTTCTGCTTCTCATGAAGTTTCCAAAATGCTTGTGCTGCAATCATTAACGTTCCTATAAGTATACTTTCATAAACAAAGTAACAACACGTTTGATAATTAGTCAGTCATTAATGTATATACCAGGATTGTGGCTACTCTCATGCATGCTGTATTAGTAGGATTGATCCCTTTAGCTGTATCGTCTCTTTTCGGCATTTTCTTGTTATCAATCATCGTAACCGCCGGGTTTTTAATATTAAAGCACACAACGAACTTATGCTCACCGTTACTAACCGGTATAAAAACCTACATTTTTATAAAACACTTAATCATAGTATTAAATAAACACAAACACTTCTGTTCGTATAACAAACACACCTAAACACCCATGTCCCTATTAACACACACTGTCTCATCAAACGTTACACATACTAACTCCTAATAAGTAGTTTACTTACAATGTCAACATCTTTGAGCATATGTTGCTTCCCACCACGCGCAGCCAACATCTCCACATTAGTAAAATAAGCGAGCACGGTCATTCCTAACCTTGAGTCGTTATTGAACTCGTTCTTATCCTGTTGACATGTTTACTTTGTAGTTACAACTTGTCAATGTAAATAAACAAAAAAAATTGTAAATTAATGAACTTACCACAGCAAAACTCAGTAAGTAGAATCTTGATTTGCTGGCTGGATCTTTATATGGCTCCAACGAATTCAGAAATGAACACCAAGCATCCACGACACAATTATCAATATTCTCTCCGCTTACTAACGTCATAATATGGTGGAATGTAACTTTTACACCAGTTGTCGTCTCAATCAACACATCACTGTCATAAAATATCCACAAAAAAATTAAATATTTTGAAACTAATCATATTCAAAATTAATAAACAAACATATTCACAAAAACAATTAAACTTATACTGGAAATCAATGTCGTATGTGTTTAACAGGTACTCATCCACTTGCTTTTCTTCCATTGTATACCTACTATTAATATCAAGCACTCTTGACACGTAAGGGGATAGCATCGTTACCGCCTTCGAACATACCCGTCTATCACGAACCTTTTTTGGTTCACAACTACTAATCGGCAATGCTTTCACGGGTGACAATGTATCAATACTTTTTTTAGTCACTACTTCCTTTCCATGCCCCGTCTTTTGGTTAGGTGTTTCCACATTCTCTGATTTTTCACCTTCTTTAGTTGCAAATAACGGGTCCTGTGTTAACCCAATACTGAAACTCGGGGCACCCATGTCCCTTTGATTTTTATCACCATAAAAATCTACACATGCCTTATCCGACGATCTAAAAACCACCAACTGTGTTTCCGGCCCCATATTGAATGCGGGCGAATCAAAGGGATCGTCATTCGAAAGTTGTATTCCTTCCTTACTCTTCGAAACATCATCCTCATTCAAACCCAACTTATCTGTGTATCAGGGACATTCGTACCTCTGTTACTTTCCTCATCAACTTGTTGATTCAGATCAGTCATCAACAAGTTACCCGGGAACATTGCTAGACCCGCTTCCAAATTTTTTTCAAAACATTTACGTTGCATTCGTATAACCTTCACAATTTTGTTCAGCTTCCATATAACTCCCTTCATAAAATAACGAACTATATTAGACTCTTATTTTTTTAAAAAAAAATATACACACAACGTATAATACTGAAATGTACCAACTATCCCATTTTACCTCTTCATCCTCCGGCATAGGATCAATATCTTCTTCAATATAAGGTCCTTGCAGATCACCCATGCCGAGACCTCCACCATCAATCTCTTCTGTTTCCCTCTCTTTTAACAATTCATAGGTCCAAAATCTCATTGGTGGTCGAACGCGCGGTACATTGAACCGATCACACACCGTTCCATCTACATACGCCATCTGTTTCATAGATTTTTAAATTAATTAAAACATTCATGATCAAAACAGTATACCGCCTTTAAAAATTATAAACACTAAAAAAGTCGTTCTTACAGTTAGCAATGAAAGCGGGCCCAAAAAATAGCTGTTAGACATCTCCCTATTCCATCCTTCTTTTCATGTTTTTAGACACCGAAAAACATAATCGCACCAGTTGATTGTGGACAAATCGATTTTTGTGTGTATATGATTCAGGACACTTAAATCCAATATTCCTTTACCTTTCACACCTCCCATCATAGATGTAAACAACACAGTGAAATTCAGCTTGAAGTTCATGTCTGCAACCTTTGATTTTCTAATCAAACCCTTCAGTATGCCGGTCGTTTTGTCTTTCCCTTCTTGAAACTGTTGCGACCAGCTAGCAATCAAGCCTTCATCTTTTTCAATTTCCTCATCCATGATGTCCCTCCCTTCATTCCGTATCCCTAGTATCTCTCCAATCAGTTGCTTTGTAATCACAATGCTTGAGTTATTCAGTTTAATTTCCATCTTTTCCGGATTAAACTAGTCCACCACATAAAATCCTATCTTAGACGGAATTCCATCTAACTTCATATCTAAAAGACCTTCAAACCCCATTTGTTCCACGCAAGCTTTCTGAACTGGCCTGAGAGTCTGCACAGCATTGAATAACATTTTCGGGCTTGTTCTCGTCTGGAACACATACGGTTTACTCACTACTTCTTTTGAACTTTCTCCTTTCTTTTTATTTTCTTAACCGCATCCTTTTCATCACCTATAGTAAATCAATTTTATTAAAGCAACTGATATTAAAATATATTATTTAATATTTATAATTGATAATACAATTAACACTTACGATTCGAATCAACTTTTTTCTTTTCGCCAATGCAACTGTTTCACCCTTGTCTACTTTCTTTGCACTCTCATCTGTCAAATACATATCAGATTAACAACTATCTTAATATACACTTTATAATTTTACTTGTGTTTACAGAATTGAATGTTTGCAATTATGTTTACCATATACACATTTCAGCAAAAAATCACTATATTCCCATGTTCAAACACCCCTGTTCACAACTTTGAAAACCAACTTATCTAAACAAATTACGTAAAAACTAACAACAGACTAAACAACTTATCCAAGTTACAAACACCCCTGTTCACTACTATAAATAACACGTTTGTAAATCCTTCATTATATACAAAAAACAAATCACTTTCATGACTATAACATTATGCTTACCGTTGTTAACTGAGACGTTAGTATTTTCAAAGTCGTCATCACTATCTTCCGCATCAGCTTCTATTGCTTTTTCAACCGTGTTCTCGTATATAACCGGACCCTTATTCTTTTGCCTTCCAGTTCTCCTTACAGCTACATCAAATACACAAAATAAAAATTAAAACATCATTGCTCACTCAAACAATACCAACATACAAAATACTTAATCGCAATACACATAAAAAAACAAGACAATTACTTTTGTTTCACAAAGTTGATATGTTAACCTTTTGCAAACACCCCTTTTACACATTTTCAAAACACCCCTATTACACATATTCCAATCACCCCTGTTACATCTATTCCAAACACCCATGTTACAACATTTTCATTATCCACATCTAAACATCCCTGTTACATCAATTCCAAACACCCCTGTTATAACATTTTCATTATCCACATCCAAACACCCCGGTTACATCTATGATAAACACCCTGGTTACAAAATTTTCATTATCCACATCCAACCACCCCTGTTACTACTTCAACACAACAATGTAAGCTATACATCTATATCTTCTTAAATAACTACCATACATTAAAAACATTTATGTAGCAAATCACCAATGTCATACTAGGATCATCCTTATTCAGTCATTAATTAAAATAAAAAAAACACGTTATCCACATCCAACCACCCCTGTTACTAATTCCACACAACAATGTAAGCTATACATCTATATCTTATTAAATAACTACCAGATATTAAAAACATTCATGTAGCAAAACACCAATGTCATACTAAGATCAACCTTATTCAGTCATTAATTAACAAACAAAGAACAATCATGATCATACCTTCCATTGATGTTATTGTTACTTCAAAACGGACTTTATTTATTTTGATTCTAGCCGCTATTTAGAATTTGGGGGTTTAGGGTTGTAGGTGTAATCGCTGTGTGTGTTTTGGAATTAAAAAAATCAATTTCGGTTATGTTATAAGAAGCAAGTTGATATGTGATGATTATCATTGAGAAAATATTTGAAGCAATCCCGATTTTCAAGCCATGCAGTTAATGAGTTAATGTAAAATACCTTTTCTACCCTTTTCATTAATGTTTCCAGGAATTGAGGTTTCTTTGAATTACAAAAAAACCACCTTGCATTGATATGTTGGCCACTATGCTTTATTAGTAGTACATAAGTGGGTTCTCGCAGTTCCCGCACTTAAGAGGGTTCTGAAAATAAAGCTCCCATATGTATATATATATATATATATATATATAGTGTTATATATATATATATATATATATATATGTATATATATATATATATATATATATAGTGTTGTATTCTATGTAGTACCAATATTAAATACAGTACTTTACAGTACTCATTTAAATTAATCTTTACCTTTAAATTTTTTGATCAATGGATGTAATTGATGATGGCATTAGTGTAATTATTTAAAAACTCGTATAACTATTCATAAAAGGTAGAGGGGCACCAAAGGAATTTCGCATCCAACTTCTCAATAAACTGCTCCTTCTTATTTCTCTCTTTATTATTAAAAAAACACAGATCTCTTTGTATTTCTCTCTCACATTTTTCTATCTTAATCTTCATAAATTGTTTTCGTCATCTAATCCATCAATCTCTCACACACACACACACACACACAAAAAGTCTATGTCTCCCGTCGTGAAGATCTGACCACCGCCACTCGTCTCTTCATCCCAAAACCAATACGGCCACGAAACTTCGAAGATCAAACAATGCAATCTAAATCGTTGATATATTGGGTCAGCATATCGACGGATCTGTAAGTCCTATTAATCCTTTAATTCTAGTTTAATCTGTTGATTATGTTTAACTGTATCGATTAATGTTGATTAATTGGATAATATGTATCTAGAGTTGATTAATTGATAAATCGGTGTCTTGCTATCTTAATCTAATCAATCGTACATTTTAATTAATTTAGTTGAATAGTGGTTTAGATCTGGTAGATCTAATTCTGGTAAATATATGATGCATTTAATAATGAAAAATGATTTAATATGTGGTCACTGCAAAAATCGCCTATTTGGCATATCAGATTACGATGAAGAATCAAGTGGTTTAATTAATATAGGTGAAATATGTGGTAACAAGCTAATATATGATGCACGTGTTATAAGCTTGAATCACTTGATTCGATGTCGTTATTTATTTTATTTACTAATGAAAAATGCCTTCTAATTTTTAGTTTTTGTTTTGTGTTGTGTTTTTTGTGCTTTAATTACGAAGTTTATATGGTCACTGCAAATATAAATTGTTTTGAAAAGCGTGCGCATATGTTCAAATGAATCTGATGAGAAATTGTAGCGTGCACATATGTTTTTGGAAAGTTAGTCATGTTTAAGTGTTTTAGATTTGGTTGTGTTATTGGAGCATATTTGTTATCTAGTTGTTTGTTTAAAAAATTAGTTGATATAACTTTAATAATCATGTTTGTTTCCCTCAATATGCAGTAGCAAGATCAGGTGCACATATGTTTTTGGAAAGGTTGCATATATGTTCTAATAAATTTGACGATCAAGCGCAACGTGGACACCGCAAACATCCATGTTTTTGGAAGGCGTGCGTATATGTTCTAATAAATTTGATGAGAAAGCCCCGCATCCACATGCATTCTTTGAAAGCGTGCACATATGTTCTAATGAATTTGATGAGAAAGTGAAGAGTGTACACATGTTTTTAAATGGCGCCCACATTTATATTTAACAAGATACTTGTACATGTATTGTATTTTATTTGATATTGAATTTTGTGTATACTATTTATATTCTTGGTTTGTTATTTAATTTTTAGAGATTATATGTATATGTTTTTGTTTTTGTTCATAAATATCAAAGAATGTACACTAGAAACATATGTGCAATTATAATTTTAAGCAAAATAAGTTTGACGTCGAAACAATTAAACGCAAGAAATATATGTAAGTATACAATATTAAAAAAAAAACATATGCACCTCATTTTTCCGAAAACACGTCTGCAAAAAAAAAAAAAAAAAAAAAAAAAAAAAAAAAAAAAAAAAAAAATCCGAAAATTAAGGGAATTAAAAAACGTTTTTTATTTAAAAAAATTCAAAAAAAAAACTGAAAATGTGTTTGACTATTTTACCCTTTTGAATTAATTAAAAAGATTTAATAATACTAAATTATTATTGGTCTAAATGAGTAGTGTAAAGTACTGCATCTAATATTGGTACTACATAGAACGCGCCTCTATATATATATATATATATATATATATATATATATATATATATATATATATATATATATATATATATATATATATATATATATATATATATATATATATATATATATATATATAATAATTTCATATTTAATTAATTAAGACTTATAATTAAATAAATGATCATTGAATAATTTAGTTAATAATATTGCTAGTGGGGTATTATTATATTATAATTTGTTATATTCATCTATAATATAATAGTAACTATAAAGAAATTTTAGAGTATTTAATCTTTGAGAAATTTAATAAGTGTGAGTGCATTAGTGCTAAAAATATATTTTTAAATCTCATAAAACCTAAAAATATTAATTTGGAAAATTAATATTTTTAATAGTGAAAATAGCCCGTTTTGTCTTTTAGTCGGTTTTTGCCTAAAAATGTTCTAAGTGTTGAAATTTTAGAAAAAACGGGCATGACCCATTCGTTTATTCAAGCTTTCCCGTTTTCCTCAGGTGTTGCAAATTTTCTCAAATAATCCCTTTTTATCACTATAATTGCAAAAATAGTCCAAAGTGTATATTTATCGATATAACTATACTTATCGTTATAATTACTTCGTTATTATAGTTTTCGATACAAAAGTCAACGTTTAGTCAAAATTCTTTCAAAAGTCAATATTCCTAATTTATGGGTCAAAATTCCTTTTAGTTGGCTTATTGGGCTTAAATTGCCAAAACGAGCCCAAAATGGTTTTTATCGATATAAACCGTCCTATTTTACAAAAATAATCATGGCGAGTCCAAAAATGTTCAAAAATTCATTTTTATCTCCCGGAATGTTTATTGGGCCGAATAGGCCACTTTTAGCCCAAAACCACATTTTTAGTCCGATAACTAATTAGCCCTTTTTAGTTACGTTATATCTAAAATAAGCCAATAAGCACTTCAATTAAGCCATTTGTTTCAAAACAGCCCATGGGGCCGACAACATGATGGGCTTGGCCCATGTGCACCAATTTAATGTTTAGTCCAATTTTTGTAGTAAAAATCAATAATTTAGTGCTTATTACAATAAGCTATTCATAATAAGCTAATAAGCAAAACCTTCACCATTTCACCACTAGAGCCAAAATTTTATGTTTTTCAAAACCCCAATAATTATATATTTTATACCTTAGCCGATCTATACTTATATAATTAAAAGTGTATATTTTGACTTAATTACGCGTAATTAGCATTAATCACTTTCGTACCACCAAATTAGTACCACAAGCAACAAGATTTGTCACACAAGCAAGAAATATCATAATTTGTATGAAAAACTCAAGAAAGTCGATTATGTATATATATACACATCAAACCCTAACTTGTTCATATTAGCAAATTATATACAATTAACACTTTTAAACATTAACACAACATGATATGAACAAGAATTGAACAAGTTTTCAAAGATTCTTACAATGCTTGAAGAATTTCGAGTTGTGTTAAGCTCAAGAACACACCCAAATTGCATAAATTTTACCCAAAACACGTTCTAATTAATCCGAAACACTTGAAAGTACACCCCGATTGTTTATAACTTGAACAAAAATTTATGGATCTTGATTTTTTTGTTGTAGCCGTGTGTTATGGTGAAGAAGGGAGGAAAGTTTGATCTAAGTAATGTTTTGAAGTGAAATGGAGGTGTGAAATTGTTGCATGCTAATTAGAGTATAAATACAAAAACCATATCATGTATAATCCACTATCAATATAATACTGATATTAAGTTTTTGTCCTATTGTTGGCTGTACACGGTATTAGGAGGGGGAAATGGAGGGTATTTTTTATCCTCGTTGGTGTATCGTGTGTCGGTTTAAGCTTAAATAGTTACCGTAAAGTCCCGGTTTGACCTTTTTGGACACGTATACGCAAAACAAAGTTTTTATTAACGTTTCCGTCAGAAAAATAATAATTTATTATTATTAACTCAAAAATGCATTTATTTGACTGCTACCATATATACTGTGCTGTCGGTACGCGCGTGAGGTTGCTTTTTCAGTAATTACGAGAAAGCTCTCAGTAAATTACAAAACTTGTCAGTAACTATCAGAAATGGAATAATTTATGCTTACTGATAAAAATAAACTTTTTCTGCAGTGACTGTTAGCTACAATATGCGGGACAACTCCCAAAAATGCTAAAAAATACTCAGAAATATGCAAACGCGCATAGAAATGCTCAGCTTAAAAATAATAAATAACCATTTATCATTAATTAAAAATGTGAAAATTACCATTTGTCACATTTATCCTCTAAAGAACAACTAGCATTATTATCTTCGAATTGTACAGCTAACACTCCCCCGCAGTCGAAGCGGGAGGACACCGGACACTTAGACCGGAGAATAAATAATTGTTGAAGAAGACATTCGACAGCAAGCGGAAGCACATCTTCAAACAGCAGTAGACATAAACACGCAATAAATCGGATAAACCAAAGTATCCGAACCAAACAGGATAAACTAAAGTATCTTGACAAAATGGGATAAACCAAAGTATCCCTTACCAAACAGGATAAACCAAAGTATCCTGACCAAACGGGATAACCCCAAGTATCCCCTACAACTAAAACAAACGGGAATTACAACTAAGACTCATGCACTAACATCAAAGGAAAAGATGAGAAAACGAAAGTTGGTTCTAAAACTTCAACCTCCAAAGAACCTTCCGAACAAACGGGGCATGTTTTTCCCTAGAAAAACATAAAGATCCACCTCACAAATAAACATCAAAACCTGGGTGGTTCTTGGGTCCAATGTTGCTTCACCCTTTATCCAATAACTACTAATCTTTTTTTTTTTTTTTTTTTTGCTACAAACAAAGACAAAAGTCATTATCCATCCATTTTCTATTTTTCTTAAAGTTATCTATCTTAATCTGCCATAAGGGGACATGTCCATTAACATAGTTTTTCACGGTTCATAATAAGAGGTTTTGTTTAAGCTTACTTTAAGCTAACGAGGTCACGTGGTTTCAGCATATGTTTGATAAGCTTACTTTTCTTGCTTATTTTAAGACCTATAGACTTATATCAGCCTATAAAAGTTAAATAAGCTGGTAAAAGTAAGCTTATTAAACGAAAACAGAAATCATTTAAGCTCAATATCTCAAAAATAAGCTTAAGCGAACACATTTCAACAACTCATTACATCGGCTAAAAAATAAAAATAAAAAATAAAAAAATCCTAAATTTATGTTTTTCATACAAAAGGAAGACAATTCTTTTATTTGGTTGAAGCCTACAAGTGAGATTTTGAAAATTTTAAGACCGGGCCTAATGGAGGCATCCACCACCCGTGGTGAGCCTCTACAACTCGAAATCAAGCAAATTGTCTATTTTTAACGACTTTAGAAGCAAAAGTACGTTCCTGAGATTAGCCTTTTGGATTTCTGTGACGGGTTGTTGAAGCATTTCTTCTTTGTACGCGTTTTCTCCAAAAAGACGGTGACAAGCTAGTACCGGGCCCAGTCCTACCTGCTCGACCTACCCATTGGTTAGAAGCTTTAAAGGAAAACTTACCTATAGTTGTCAAGATTTGCATCTTTCAGCGTTTCACGCAGAAGGACACCATTTGTCATATGCTGCAAACACAATAGCGTAAAGGAACACTTTGATACTTTAAACAGTTAATAGTATTCTGCAGATATAAAGTTAGTGTTTTCTTAGTACAACCGACCTTCCCATTTTTCTTATAACCATCTTCGTGCAAATACTTCAACAATAAAATATTACAAATGTTACAGATCAAAATAAGATGCAACAGTTAGCCAACATATAGTATTCGTGGTCGGAATGTTACCTCAGTCAGTTGTGTTGTCTTTCCAGAACCAGTCTCGCCTACAACCACAACCACTTAATTCTCTCGTATTACATATTTCACAAAACAGTCATATATAAGTTAAAATGTCACATTGAATTAAAATATAGTTGTTCTTAACAAGTAGCAGCTAAACTTTGATATACGATATTTCAAGTTCACAGGTTTACAAATCTCAGAATCAATAACACACAAAAACTGGAATTAAGAACACACAATTACTGGAATAAGCTCTCCAATTAATAAAGAAAATTCACTCAAAACTTTGATGTTCTCACGCTCTACCACAAGCTCGGTAGGTCAATGAATTTATAGAGGTTGATACATGCTTACCAATCCTACTCCAACTACAATTCGAATTCCACAATTAAATCCTAAACCGACTACAACTATAGAATCCTAATTTGAGTATAACTGTGTTACTGTAACCGACCCATTAGCTAGGTGTCAGTTCAACTGCCCATTGGCTCGGGTCAGTGAATTAGACCAACATTCACCCCCCTAATTTCTGACTCGAGATAGGAAGGTCTTCAACTCCGAGTAGCTCTCTCATCTCCTTGAATTTAATTCTTGCAAGAGCTTTAGTTAGAATATCTGCACGCTGCAAATCACCTCTTATATGCTCAACTCGTACTTGGCCTCTTTCAACACACTCTCGAATAAAATGATAACGTGTATTTATATGTTTGCTTCTCCCGTGAAAAACTGGATTTTTCATAAGTGCAATAGCTGATTTGTTATCAACAAATAAGACCACCACTCTCTCCTCTATTCCGGTTATTTCACCCAACAATCCACGTAACCATATCCCTTGACACGCGGCTGAGGTTGCAGCCATGAACTCGGCTTCACAAGACGATAGAGCCACCGTGTTTTGCTTTTGTGAGTACCAAGTGATAGGTGATTTTCCTAGATAAAATACGTGCCCAGTTGTGCTTCGACCATCATCTTGGTCCATAGCATAACTACTATAACTAAACCCCACCAACTCCTTGGTTTTTTCTTGGTTATATCGCACTCCAAAATTCAAACTACCTTGGATATATCGTAGTATTTGTTTCACAGCCGCCATATGTGATTCTTTTGGTTCTTGCATGTAACGACTAACCAAACCAACAGAATAAGATAAATCGGGTCGTGTGTGTAGCAAATACCTTAGACAACCAACTCGTCGCCTATATAATGTTGCATCAACTGGTTTTCCTTCCTTATCCAAGCTTAACTTGACTCCAGGTTCTAATGGACATTGAGTAGAATTCGATTCATGCATTCCAGCATCTTTTAATATCTTCAATGCATAGCCCACTTGACTTATTGAGATACTCGAATCCTCTTGCTTCACTTCAATGCCAAGATAATAGCTCAATTTTCCCAAATCACTCATCTCGAACCTCTCTTGAATTTGTTTCTTGAATTCACCAATTTTGCCAAGCTTCGAACCGGTTACCAAGAGATCATCTACATAGACTGCAATAATCAAGATTGAATTGTTTGTCTTCTTCACATACACTGCTTGTTCGTGTTGGCATCATTTGAACGACATTTTCTTAAGTACTATATCAAGTTTTGTATTCCACGCCCTTGGGGCTTGTTTAAGTCCATAAAGCGCCTTTTTTAACTTGTAGATTTTCCTTTCTTCTCCTTTCTTCACGAACCCCTCCGGTTGTGTAACAAACACTTGCTCTTCTAATTCTCCATGTAGAAAAGCTGACTTTACATCCAGATGATGCAATTCCCATGCTTCTTTTGCGGCCAATGAGATCAATAAACGCACCATTTCAATCCGTGCTACGGGCGCAAATACCTCTTCATAGTCAACTCCTTCCTTTTGAACATAACCCTTTGCTACTACACGAGCTTTATATTTATTAATTGAGCCATCCAGATTTTTCTTAATTTTAAACACCCACTTTAGTCCAATGGGTTTAACATTAATCGGGGGCTCAACTAATTCCCATGTATCATTCCTCTTGATCGACTCAATCTCTTGCTTCATAGCAAACATCCACTCGCTTGAAACCTTTGCTTCTTGAAACGTTCTTGGTTCATCATCTTCTATTAAAAGCAGATTTTGATCTTCATTAACTGTTGAGGTTCTCGAACTAGACCCCATAATAAAGTCATTAAATCTGGTTGGCATAGTTGGAACCCTCAAAGAACGCCTCAATGTTGATTGATTTTCTGTCGCATAAACTGGGTTAGGATCATTCCCAGCCTCGATTGGGTTTTCTTGTTCGGTATTGACCAGTTGATCTTCATCATTATTTTCATCAGCATCATGCTGATTTTCAGCCTCTTGATTTTCAACCTCTACTTCATCGGTCACACCTGGGTTCACAAATCCACAACCCGTATCAATAGAACCATGCCATTCTATGACAAACATAACTGGGTTTAGCTTGTGTGTTTCGCTTCTAGCAACATACTTCCAGCCAAGTTCCTCATTAAACTCCGCATCACGACATACCACTACCTTTTTTAGTCTTGGATTGAACAATCGAAAACCTTTTGATCCAGGCTCGTTTCCGATATAAATGAGTCGTGTTGACCTGTCGTCTAACTTGGGTAAATATGGCCTTATTCCCATTGCATACGCCACACATCCAAACACCCGCAAACCTTCCAAGTTAGGCTTCTTTCCTTTGAAAGCCTCGTATGGTGTTTGATTAACTAGAGCTCGAGTTGAAACTCTATTAATTAAAAACGTGGCATGTCTTACTCGTTCAGCCCACATATAATTTGGTACGTCTCGTGCTTTCAAGATGCTTCTAGTCATTCCCATGAGAGTACGGTTTCGCCTCTCCACTACTCCATTCTGTTGCGGTGTGTAGGGAGTGGTTAGATGTCTTGTTATACCCTCATTTTCACAGAAGTTGGTAAATTCTCTTGAAGTAAATTCACCTCCTCTATCGGTCCTTAGGGTTATAATCTTCTTTCGCGCCTTCCTCTCGACTAGAGCTTTGAACTTCTTGAAATATTCAAATGCCTCTCCTTTTTCCTTTAAGGCAAAAGTCCACATAAACCGTGAGAAGTCATCAATTAAAATGAACACGTACCTATTTCCTGCTATGGATGGTGGAGAAATCGGTCCACATAGGTCACCATGTATAAGTTGAAAAACATGTGTTGCCCTAAATTTTGCCTCTTTTGGAAACGCCTTCTTAGTTTGTTTTCCTACCAAGCAAGATTCACACAACTTGTTCTCTTGATGAATTATTGGCAAATTTTCAACCATGCCCTTCCTTGCCATTAATTCCATTGTCTCGAAATTAATGTAACACATCCTAGCATGCCATAACCAAGTATCATCTTCCATCTTCGCTTTAAGACACACCGGACTTCCGACTTGGAGCTTTATTTTGTAGAGCCTATTGCTCGTTCTAAGAACCTTCATCAGAAGCTTGCCATCCGAGTCACGCATGGTGAGATAATTACCTCTCATTCGAATGTCACATCCGCCTTCGGTAGCTTGCCCAAGACTAATAATATTGCTTTTTAGCTCGGGTAGGTAATATACTCAAGTGATCAATCGTTGCTCGCCCGTTTTCCCTTCAATGGTTATCGAACCCTTCCCTTTTATCTCGATGTATGAGTTATCACCAAACTTCACTCTGCCGGAGATATTCTCATTCAACTCTGAAAAGTATTCTCGGATCCCCGTCATGTGATTACTTGCCCCATTATCTAAATACCAAGTGCCCTCCTCGTTTGGCTTAGTATTCAATTGGTTTGGGATAATCTTCTCTTCATTCAAGAATACGACTTCTTGAACGCTCTTCATCATAAAAAGTGTCAGGTCATCATCATCCTCCTTTTTCAGAAGGTTTGCTTCATGCTTTTGCTTCTGTTCACGTCGTTCAGGGCAGTTAGAAGCAAAGTGACCATATTCATCACATCTGAAGCATTGAATCTTTGAAAGGTCTCGGCCCTTGTTCTTTTTTTGGTCCGTATTGTTCCCGGTGCTGTTTTGGTTTCCTCGGTTGTAGTTATTGGCTTGACCACTACCACGCGATTTGTTTTGACCTTTTCCGTTGCCACCAATGGAGTTCCTTCCTCGACCTTTCTCAGCCTTGTTCTTATCAGATCTTTCAGCCCTTCCGAACATCAACTTGCCTTGTGATGAAGCGAAAAGTGTACCGCTTTTAGGGGGTCATTTAAGCCCTAAATCGTATTTATTTGATCAAATATTGCCCTAAATCGTTCCTTTTGTCATTTTAGGTACTTTGGAGAAGAAATCTGGAAAAGGAAGCATTTTGGACGTTTTTGGAGCATAAAAGTGAAGAAAACGAAAAAGTCTCAAAATTATGCTGGAAAGTACCTTTGACGGCGTCAGGAATTGGTCCAGACGGCGTCATAGCTTGGCAAAAGAAGTGGATATGAAAATTACTCATGATAAGCCAGAGAATTTTGCATGAAAAATCTGACGGCGTCACCCTTTAATATGATCAAGGTCGTCACGGCTTAAACTAAAGAGGGACGGCGTCAAGCTCAATTCTGACGGTGTCACCCCCTGATAGGCCAGAACGGATTTTGGAGCACTAAAGAGGGACGGCGTCAGGAAGGCCATCCGGGAACCCTAAAAGCGGCGAGGTGACGGCGTCAGGATCCATAACGTGACGCCGTCAGCCAATGAACTCTATATATAGTTTTGCAATTTTTTGTCATTAGTGTGGAACTTTGTGTGTGAAAAACCCTAAGACGATTTTAGCAGCTTTTTCAAGGCTTTTTGCCTTGAGATCTTCCATGTTACATTGAAGATAAGTTATCAATTAATCATTCAATATGTCTATGTGTTGTTTGATTCTATCTTGTTCTTGTCTTTTGTTTAACATGCTAGGCTAGGTTTTCTTTGTGTTTGCTTAGATCTAATGAAACCTAGGTATTGATTATTGGTTATTAGTGTGTTATTAGTTGTATTGGATGATTGTTCATCTATGTTAGGCTTAAGAAAACTGGCTAACTTCCTATACGGTAACTTGCTTGAACGTCTTAAGAAACATGAACCAATGCGTACTAAGGTTTTTATGGTTGTATTTAATGCATGAGCGAATTCTAGTGATCCCATGTTAGGAGCTTCTTAGCCGGCTCGACATAGGAGTGAAGTAGGAGTTCATAGAGTTGGGGAAGTACGTACGCCACCCCACGATTGGTATTAAGGAATACACCCGTCATCCACGCAATTAATACACACTAATCAACCGGTAAAAGATAGTTAGGGAGTAAGGAAATCTAAGTAAACACATTTCTCTCCATATAAGTTTTACCAACCTTTTCATTTTCTGTTATTTTATTTTATTTGCATTCGTAGTTATTTGGGTTAGTTGACTAGCAACTAATTCCGCCCACTCCTTAAAACCCAAGATTTTACTTGCTTTCATAAAAATATAAAAATACAAAAAATAATCTTCCTTCACCCTTAGACCTAATTAGAGTAGTTTTTCATACCTAACGAACACTATTCCCTGTGGAGAACGATCAATCCCCCGTACTTACCACTACACTATACTACATCGGTCAGGTACACTGCCTGGTGGGGTTGTAAGCCTCTTGAGATCCCTCAAGAGGTAAAACCTGTTGTAAGGTTGCAAAACCACGCACCAAGTTTTTGGCGCCGCTGCCGAGGAGTAGTTATTGTTTAGGTTGAATTTTTATTTTATTAGGTCTACTCACTAGATTTCTTTCTAGTGAGATTTTTATTTTATTTTATTTTTCTAGGTTTTCTTTAGTCTATCTTATTTCTTTGTACTTTTGTTTGTGATACCTTCCACTTACCTCATGAGTAATAGTGATCGCTTGATCCCTGTTATTCGTATTTTCCACCGTGCAAACTTTCAACTACCCGTTCCCGCCCCCATCGTAGAAAACAACAACCTTTCACCCGACCACCACTTTGGTAACAATTCTGTGATGGAGGAGTCTGACCATGAGAATGACTATGTTAGTCCGTTTTACTACTCAGACTCCGATGAGGATGCCGGTAATGGAGAAGTAGTTAACGAGGAATGGGGAAAAGAGGAAATTGATCCCTTTAAGTATGTTGACCCTAGGACTAAGATCGGAAAGGATAGCCTCTTTAACATGCAATTTCCATGTAAGATTGGTTATCATAGTTTTCATGCCTATCTTAACTCATCTTTGCCTATGAACATTATCTCTCGCGCTAATTATAATAAAATCATGGTAGATGAGCTAGAATATCAAGGGGATTACATTGTTGCTAGGATTGAGCCACTGCACGTATTCGTTGGAAGTTTTGTGTATTTGGTGGATTTTATGGTTATGGAGAACTTTGGAGAATTTATTGATGACAAATTAACTCAAGTCATTTTTGGAGAACCCTTCAAAAGGTTGACCAACCTTGACGAAAAACTTGTGGACGGGTTAATTACATTCTCGGATGGGGATGAAGATTTTACTTACCAAATGCCCCGAGCACATCCTAGGTTTAAAAACTTCTCCATTGAATCTTGCAATAGACTTGTGCCTCTTGATTTGTTAAGTGAGAATGATAAGAGGAAGGGGCTCAAATATCCACATGAGAAAAATAAGAGATACTATCATGGATGTTTGGAGCTGAATGACGAATACAAGAAAGATGAGGCAACAATTAGATGGCTCACACTCGGATACGTGAGCATAAGCGATACTAGGTAGAAGGACTTTGAGTCTAGCTACAAGACTCGTTAATAAAGAAAAGCGCTTCTTGGGAGGCAACCCAAGTTTTATTTTCTTTGAGTGTTTATTTATTTGTTTGTTTGATTTATTTATTTCCGTATGTGTGTTTGAATTTTATTATTATTGATTCATGTTCAAAACTAATTTGTGAAAATGCTTTATTTTGTTTTTAACTTCGTCTTAACTACATATAAAGGTATTTTGCAAAAGTTAAGTGTAAGGGAAATCCAAACCGGTTTATTAGAACACAAATGAACATGAATCGTAATAATAATAAATTGACATACATATTAGTATTTGTTTGAGTCAAATGCTTGTATCGAGTCATAATGATGTTTTGCAGGAATTCCAGGAAGTAAGTTAGAGGTTTTTCCAAAAATTTTCCGGAAACTTAACATGAGAATTCTGTCAGATCATTTCTGACGGCGTCAGGCTTTACAACCTGACGGCGTCAGGTTTAATTTTCTGAAAATTTTTGAAAGTTTTGTTTTCATAAAAAGTTTCTATTAAATCTCTAACTTATAATCTCCAGGAATCTGCAAAATTATCATTCCACAAGCATTATATCCTTATATAGAGTTTGTCCCGCCGATGTTATGTAGGTTTTCGTGTTTGTTTTCTCAGGTTTAACAGGTTATTTTGGACAAGAAAATGTTTGTAGGATCAAGCTTTTGGCGATGCATTAGTCATGGAGCTTCAACATTACTTTGGAAGAAGATCTAACCGTGTTACCACATTATCCACCGAGCGAATCAGGGGAGTATTTGATTTCATTCTTTTACCTTTTTACTTTTACATCTTGTTATTTGAACATTGGGGACAATGTTCATCTTAAGAGTAAGGGGGGGTAAAAGTACGATTAGAGAATGCTATTACGCTTGATTTTTGTTTGTTTAATAGTAGATGTGTAATAAAACTGAGATAAATACCTGTTAGGGTAATTTTAGTGCCAAATTTAAAATTTTTTTACAACATTTAGGAGTGAAACTTTGATCTTAATGAGCGTCTCACGGATAGGAGTTATATGACTAGCACAAAACCGTACCACTAAAAAAAAATTTCCACCCCCAAATATGTGAGGTTCGCCCCTAGAATTGGTAGGAAAAGCATTTATGCTATGATGTGTGTACCGGTAGCACTTAGATTCTAGAACTTGCGTTAGGACCATTCCGAGGCCACAAGTGAGACTACATTCGTGTAGTTAGATTTACTACATGATAAGAGGCATTAGGATTAACCCATTGTTTTACACCTGTGATTTTTTTATAATTACGTTGGCTACATTGGTCAAGTAATTCTCCCACACCCTTTGCGTTGTACTCATTTTTAGTACACGATACCCCTAGTACACCCCTCAGAGCCTATCTTTTCGTTTCGACCTTTAAGCATTTTACTTAAAGGAAGAATTTGTTACACCCCACTAAAATGTACACCCAAATCGCCATAGCCTACCTTGTATGCACTCATTTTTAGTGCATTATTGTGACAACATTTGTTTAAACCCAAGTTAATTATCTAATTGATTACATGGTTGCTAAGTCGAGTCATATCCTTGTACATATTGTTTTGGGACGATTGGGACTCATGGGTAAAGTACTAGTGTAATGGAGTAATGGGGAAGAACATCGTTTATTACCCCCATATGTGCTAAATATTTTAAAAGTACTCCAAGTGTTTTAATTATCTTAATTCGAGTCATTAGAATAGTATTTGTAAAGTTATGTAAAAGTTCAAGTGTAAGGGGGATGCAGCGCCCCTATGATGTATTATTTTGGATGGTAGGGCAAAAGTGTATGCACAAAAAAAAAAAAAATACAAAATACAAAAAAAAAATACAAAAAAAAATGAGAAAAAGAAAAATAGAAAAAACATACGGACTACCATCCCGTTTTATTTTATGTTTATTTTATGTTTTTGTTATTTTCTTTCATTAGCTTAAATCGAGTCGAGTCTTGGCTTAGCAACATTGTATAGTACATGTAATTAATCAAGATCTTTAACTCGCCACCAGTAAAATATCCCTTATCCAACAAAACCGTGTTTATCATATCCCTACACCTAACGTTATAACCCGTTTAAAATCCCTCTTTGATAGTTTATCTTAGGTGCTTACGCCTAGTGGAGGAGGTTTTTGATCCTTTCCCAAGCCTATGGTAATCTATTTGCTATGACAGGTAGTGAGAGATATTATCCGTTTTCATTTATGAGATTTATTTTGATGACACTTGAGAGATGTGAGTATCTAAACACTACTTGTGAGGTGTTAGTTTGTAATCTCCGTGCTTATTATGATTAAAGTGGAACGAATATTTGTTGTAATTACTTTTATGTTAGCATTAAATGACCCCTAACTTGTATTTTGATTAGAATAAAAGCGCATTTGCTTGAGGACAAGCAAATCTCAAGTGTAAGGGTATTTGATGAAGCGAAAAGTGTACCGCTTTTAGGGGGTCATTTAAGCCCTAAATCGTATTTATTTGATCAAATATTGCCCTAAATCGTTCCTTTTGTCATTTTAGGTACTTTGGAGAAGAAATCTGGAAAAGGAAGCATTTTGGACGTTTTTGGAGCATAAAAGTGAAGAAAACGACAAAGTCTCAAAATTATGTTGGAAAGTACCTTTGACGGCGTCAGGAATTGGTCCAGACGGCGTCATAGCTTGGCAAAAGAAGTGGATATGAAAATTACTCATGATAAGCCAGAGAATTTTGCATGAAAAATCTGACGGCGTCACCCTTTAATATGATCAAGGTCGTCACGGCTTAAACTAAAGAGGGACGGCGTCAAGCTCAATTCTGACGGCGTCACCCCCTGATAGGCCAGGACGGATTTTGGAGCACTAAAGAGGGACGGCGTCAGGAAGGCCATCCGGGAACCCTAAAAGCGGCGAGGTGACGGCGTCAGGATCCATAACGTGACGCCGTCAGCCAATGAACTCTATATATAGTTTTGCAATTTTTTGTCATTAGTGTGGAACTTTGTGTGTGAAAAACCCTAAGACGATTTTAGCAGCTTTTTCAAGGCTTTTTGCCTTGAGATCTTCCATGTTACATTAAAGATAAGTTATCAATTAATCATTCAATATGTCTATGTGTTGTTTGATTCTATCTTGTTCTTGTTTTTTGTTTAACATGCTAGGCTAGGTTTTCTTTGTGTTTGCTTAGATCTAATGAAACCTAGCTATTGATTATTGGTTATTAGTGTATTATTAGTTGTATTGGATGATTGTTCATCTATGTTAGGCTTAAGAAAACTGGCTAACTTCCTATACGGTAACTTGCTTGAACGTCTTAAGAAACATGAACCAATGCGTACTAAGGTTTTTATGGTTGTATTTAATGCATGAGCGAATTCTAGTGATCCCATGTTAGGAGCTTCTTAGCCGGCTCGACATAGGAGTGAAGTAGGAGTTCATAGAGTTGGGGAAGTACGTACGCCACCCCACGATTGGTATTAAGGAATACACCCGTCATCCACGCAATTAATACACACTAATCAACCGGTAAAAGATAGTTAGGGAGTAAGGAAATCTAAGTAAACACATTTCTCTCCATATAAGTTTTACCAACCTTTTCATTTTCTGTTATTTTATTTTATTTGCATTCGTAGTTATTTGGGTTAGTTGACTAGCAACTAATTCCGCCCACTCCTTAAAACCCGAGATTTTACTTGCTTTCATAAAAATATAAAAATACAAAAAATAATCTTCCTTCACCCTTAGACCTAATTAGAGTAGTTTTTCATACCTAACGAACACTATTCCCTGTGGAGAACGATCAATCCCCCGTACTTACCACTACACTATACTACATCGGTCAGGTACACTGCCTGGTGGGGTTGTAAGCCTCTTGAGATCCCTCGAGAGGTAAAACCTGTTGTAAGGTTGCAAAACCACGCACCACCTTGATCTTCAGAAGTGGTGTCAACACCCTTCATTCTTCCTTCGAATGCTTTCAATGTGCCAATAGCTTCTTGAAAAGACATAGTATTCAAATCAGCAAATTGTTCTATTGAGGCAACAATTGCAACAAACTTATCTGGTACAGATGCAAGCAGCTTTTTAACAAGTTTCTTGTCTACGTATGTTGTTCCTAAGCTGTTTACTTCAGTTGCAATTTTGCCCATTCTGGCCGAGAAGTCGTCGACTGATTCGTTTGGCTTCATCTTTAAGGCTTCAAATTCCGTCTCCAAGGTTTGCAACCTTGCTTCTCGAACACGATCAACACCCACGTACCTGGTCTTTAAAGCTCCCCAAATTTCTTTGGCAGTGTTGAATTGTGATACTTGAAAAACAAGTTCCTCTGGAATCGCCTGGAAAAGTAACGCCACTGCCATATGATATTGCTTTTCATCGACTGGTGTTTCATCCCAATGCCTCGAGTATTCCATGGACTCGGAATACAGCTTTAACTCTTATTGCCCAGATGTTATAATTTGTTGCTGTTAACATCGGACACTGAAGAGCAGCCTTGGTTTCTTGGACAGCAGGTGGTCGACTGGACTCACCTTCTACCATCGTTCTTCTACGCCTTCTGCTATAAGTTACAGGTGTAACTTGTTCTCCTTCCAGCCCGTTATTCGTGAACCTGGCTCTTGATACCAATTCAAGTTCACAGGTTTACAAATCTCAGAATCAATAACACACAAAAACTGGAATTAAGAACACACAATTACTGGAATAAGCTCTCCAATTAACAAAGAAAATTCGCTCAAAACTTTGATGTTCTCACGCTCTACCACAAGCTCGGTAGGTCAATGAATTTATAGAGGTTGATACATGCTTACCAATCCTACTCCAACTACAATTCGAATTCCACAATTAAATCCTAAACCGACTACAACTATAGAATCTTAATTTGAGTATAACTGTGTTACTGTAACCGACCCATTATCTAGGTGTCAGTTCAACTGCCCATTGGCTCGGGTCAGTGAATTAGACCAACAATATTGATATTCCTTTTTATACAATCCCATATTTTGCTGAAACATTCCACATATTAACTCTTGACAGAAGAATATTCAGGTTTTTGGGGTTACACGTAATTAAATAGCTGTAAACGAAAATCATGTCTGCAACAAATCATCTTGCACAGAAAATAGTGGGAGGTATTAACGTTTTCTGACAGTGATTTTGACTTTACAAAATCGCTTACTGCTTCACCCGCTTTCATGTGTTGGCCAAGTTTTGCATTTCCTTTAAAAACAACTTTGCCATCTTCACCAACTATTGCCGTATCAGCACCAATCTGCTCTGCAGACTTCTGAACACCAAGGATATAACCAAGCTTTGAACTAGCAAGTTCCCAAAAACAACGACGCGATTTACTCATACCTTGTTTTTCATGAAGTTCAAAATCCTTTAAATGCATTATGGGTTATGCTTGTTTTGTAAACACAATCCTCCCGTCTAGAAATGGAGGCTTTGTATCTGAAATACAGCAGCTGTCTCTTAAATCAAAAATACCAAAAAATGGGAAAATTACCAATTTGACCCGTGTGATATGGGACCTATTAAAAAATGTACCCATTTTCAAAAGTTTATATCAAAATGAACCTATATTTAGCAAACTACCCAAAATCTGTTAGCGTTACCAATCCTTTAAAAGCATTAGCGTTACCAATCCTATATTTATAGCAAACTACCCAAAATGAAGTTCACAATCCTTTAAAAGCATTATGGGTTATGCTTGTTTTGTAAACACAATCCTCCCGTCTAGAAATGGAGGCTTTGTATCTGAAATAAGATAACTAAAATTCAGCAGCTGTCTCTTAAATCACAAATACCAAAAAACGGAAAATTACCAATTTGACCCGTGTGATACGGGACCTATTAAAAAATGTACCCATTTTCAAAAGTTTATATCAAAATGAACCTATATTTAGTAAACTACCCAAAATCTGTTAGCGTTACCAGGTTCCAAAAGCAGTCAGTACAGCAACTAACCAACACTAGTACAGATGGCTATTTCGACCCGTTTTACTTTTGAACTTTTTTACTCATAATTAACATACTGACTACGTATTAATGGAGAGTACCCAAAAAAATTATATAATTTTTTTCCTTCTATTTTACACAGCTGCAACAGGCCCCTTAGAGCTGTTTTTCTGGCTACATCGACCCGTATAAAATGGTTCAGTTCAGATTGTGTTAAAAAGATATAAACAGCTTAAAAAACAGATGCAACATGTCGGTTCTGGTCTTTCATAGCTTAAAATTCAGGTCCTGCATGTCAGTTCGGGCTTTGTAAAAAATATATTAAAATTAAAAATAGCTTAAAACGGGTCAGTTCGGGTCATTTCATTAAAAAGGTAAATATGGCGTATTAATCATTTGTAAAACTAGATGACAAAAACTTTCAGGATACCCAAACGCTACATACCATGCCATCATCCTGTTTCTCTTTTCTATTCTATGACGAGATGATGGGACACGATCATCCTAAAACATATATCCAAGTAAGAAAATAGCATAACTATTTGGCTTTTTGCATTTTAGTTTAAATAGCATGTTGTATTAAAACAAAAATGATGACCATAATGCTACACCCAAGGGCTTAAGGGTTGTTTGGGCTTGCTTAGACTAAACAGCAATATACAGTTTTGAGTTTGGGATTGCTTATCTAAACGCTTATCCGATGAAAATAGAATTGTACTAACTGTATAAGGAATACAAAAAGTATCATATCAAAGAAACAAAGAATATATAGTTGAACTATATTTCATACTTTCGAACCAAAAGCCCCAACTAATATATAGAAATACTCCAACCTTTATAAGTCATCTTACAACCTTTATCGATGATAAATATCTTGTTACAAATCCACAAACTGGTACTACCATCAACATTATCAGCAAAAAAACATCTACTCCCCAACTTGCTCCTTGTTGCAGTTACTCTCAACTTCACCATACAAGCTTGACGATAGACCTGAAAGAGTTCAAAAATAAAACCATGTTAGTGATGATTTATTTACAAACTCACGTAAAATCATATTCTACAAAAGGAGAGAACAGTGTACCTAATATATTTTGAAGCACATCGAGAATACGCTGCAACTCATTGACAACAATTTCAATTTTCGATCGTTGGGGTGGGGAATCCATAGAGCATGATACTCCAATCTTGATAGTTGCAACCAAACATTCTTCCACTTTCATTGCATTCGCTTCCGTACTTTGCAACACAATTGCATCATCATCAATAACATCGACTACATGATTTGGTAATGCCATGTAAGCAAATTTATGAAGGCTAAGACCTTCAATAAACATGTCGTCTGTTGGCTTTTTCCCAGTCATCACTTCTAGCAATAATATTCCAAAACTGTAGACGTCCCCACAACTTGTCATCTCGCTCCCGATACCATACTCTGCAAATTAAAATGAACAGTTAGTTTACAAAACTGTAATCTGCAAGTACAAATATAAGCATCATGGAATACAAGAATCATATATTACCTGGAGGTGCATAACCAATTGTTCCTTTAACCCCGGTTGAGCTGTGGTTTAAGTCTGTACCAAGTAGTCGAGCTAAACCAAAGTCTCCAACATGAGCGACCATATCATCATCAAGTAGAATGTTACTAGGCTTCAAGTCACCATGAACAATCGTTGTTTGGCAGCGGTTGTGAAGATAATCAAGCGCGGTTGCAACATCTCTCAGAATATATATTCTTTGAAGAAGGTTGAGTTTCGATGCATATGCACTTGAATGAAACCAATCGTGTACACTTCCATTGGGCATAAACTCGTAAACCAGAGCTTTAAAATCATTGCCTTGGAAATCAGTACTTGAACATGAAGTTATTATCTTCAACAGATTACGGTGTCTAATATTACGCCATGCTTCACATTCTGCTATAAAGCTTTTGTGTGCTCCTCTACTTTGAAGTTGTAGAACTTTAACTGCAACAGATTTATCATCATTAGAATCGAGGATTCCCTTATAAATAGAGCTGTGCCCACCCTCGCCAATCAAATTTGCTGTAGAGAACCCATCAGTAGCCTTGAGAAGCTGATTGTATGAAACTTTCAAGAACCTTTCATTCCCTGAAGATTGAGACGGTTGACTATTGCGTTCCTTCTTACACAAAAGATACACACAACATAATGCGATGAGCAACATTGGTGCAATCACAATGACTAATATGAAGAAAGGAAACCTTTTTTTCTTTCTACCCATCTCCTTGCATTTGGGTAACTCAAGTGTAACCAAACCACCACAAAGCTTATCGTTCCCCAAAACTGAAAATGCACTTGCATTTGCAAACACTCCTACAACCAATACTTCACCCTCAAAGTCATTAAAGGATAGGTTCAAAAATTCTAAGGAAACCCATTTCTCTAAGAATTGAGGAATTTTGCCTGATAATTTATTTTGGGAAATGTCTAGTACCCCCAATCCTCCCAAGGAACTGAATGAAGATGGTATTATGCCTTCAAATATGTTGCCACTAAGGTACAACTCTACAAGGCTAATACACTCACCAAGGCTACTAGTAATGGTGCCTGATAGATTATTGTGAGATAAATCAAGAATATTCATCATCTTGAGGTCTTTAATCTCTGATGGAATTGAACCAGACAAGTTGTTATGTGAAAGATCTAAAAAATTAGTTAGTGATGGAAGTTGAAGAAGTTGCTTGGGTATTTTACCGGTGAGCCTATTGCCTGCAAGGTTTAACCCAATAAGGTTTTTTAAATTCCCAAGGCTTGATGGAATATGGCCTTCTAATTTGTTGGAATATAAATAAAGTGTAGTCAACAATGATAAGTTCCCAATGGCATCAGGGATAGGCCCTGAAAATTGGTTATTATCTAGACCAAGACGTTGAAGCTTTTTTAGTTTACCAATGGCAGTGGGAATTCTTCCTTTGAATCTATTATTTTTAAAAGATAAAGTGGTCAAACCAACTAGACTACCTATACTTGAAGGTAGGCTTCCAAATAATTGATTGTCTCCAAAATCTAGAATACTGAGTTGATCAGAAAGATTACCTATTGATATTGGAAGCACTCCTATAAGGTTGCAATTATGAAGTCCCAAAAGTACTAATCTGGTGCAGTTTTTCAAAGAATCAATAAACCTCATGTCATCAGCTTCTCCACGTCCGTGGAAGTTGTTATTCTGTAATCTAATAGAATAAATATCTCTTAGTTTTGAAAAGTCAACAGTCAACTTCCCACTAAAACTGTTGTTGCTCATTTCAAAATATCCTAATTTTGAACAATTAGAAAGAGAAGGTGGAAGAACTCCTGTCAGTTCGTTAGTCCTTAACTGAAGGAGCTCAAGATTTGGGAGCTGATTACCAATTTCTGATGGAAGACTACCAGTGAGGTGATTAACAGCTAAGGAAAGATTAACTAGGAGTGAGAGGTTGAAAAGGGAATGAGGGATGCTTCCATATAAGTTGCACGCACCAGAGTAAAATACCGTCAACCTTTTCCAATGACCCAAGGTATCTGGAATTCTCCCACCCAACGGGTTCCCAACAGCAGAGAACTCTTCCATTGATGTGATATTCCCCAAGAAAGGTGGGATTCCACCTGTTAACTTATTTTCGTAAATGAAAAGACGAGAAAGTTTCGAGAGTAAACTCACCTCCTTGGGTATGCTTCCAGTCAGCTCATTTTGATAGAGCCAAAGGTATTCGAGGTTAGAACAACGAGACAAGTTTGTTGGAATGACTCCACTGAATTTGTTTATGTTAAGATAAAGAAAACGTAGCCTAGATAGACGACCAAGTTCATGAGGAATGGTTCCTTGAAAGCTGTTGTTCGGGAGAGAAAGCTTACGGAGGAAGTTGAGGTTTCCTACATGAGGAGACAACGAGCCTTCTAAGCCTTGCGAAAACAGTCGTAAAACAGTCACTCGTTTGTGCCGCTTTCCACATGAAATACCACTCCAGTCACAGAAATGAAAGGAATGGTTCCACGAGGTTAGAACTTTGTGTGGATCATGGGTGATCTTTGACTTGAATGACAACAGCGCGAGATAATCAGTCTCGTTACCGCCATATGAAGCGGAGACGTTGGCGGAAGTAAAACATGTTATCGCGAGACCGAAAAAGAGAAAAGAAATAAGAGAGGAAGATGACAAGTGAATTATTGCTTGTGGTGACTTCATTTTTGGAAATTTACTTAAAATCATAAGAGTAAGTATTGGCTTTTTATAGCCGGGTTGAGCAAGAACTTTGAGGATGGTGTAATTTATTATTTAACAACCTCAATGACTTTCTATACAGTTATAAACATTAATTTAATTACCATATATATAATTTGGCGTCGACCTTTGCTACAGTTGTTGTAGCAGTGTTGGGCTCCGTTTTGGGCTGTGGGCTCCCGGTTTTCTCCTTTGGTTTGTTCCTTCGCTTCTTTAGCTACCACAATCCGGGTACCTACCACTTCACTTACTCTTGCACGTTCTACTGCCTTCTAACGAAACCCTAATTGGCTGCCGGTGGTGTTTACTTGCGGATCGGTTATGGTCTTTTAGATTCCTTTTGCTTATGTGCCTGTTCTTTGTGGTGGTTACTTTTTTTTTTTTTGTGGTAGATTATTTGTTCACTGTTTGTTATGTGTGCTTGCCTGACGTCGTCGTTTACTTGCGGATCGGTTATGATCTTTTAGATTTCTTTTGCTTATGTAGCTGTTCTTTGTGGTGGTTACTTTTTTTTTGTAGTACCTTATTTGTTCATCATTTTACTTGCGGATCGGTTATGGTCTTTTAGATTTCTTTTGCTTATGTGCCTGTTCTTTCTAATGGTTGCTGTTTTTTTCTATGTGGTACCTTATTTGTTCACCGTTTGGTTATGTGCGCTTGCCGGATCGGTTATGGCCTTTTACATTTTCTTTTGCTTACGTAGCTGTTCTTTGTGGTGGTTAGCGTTTTTTTTTTTTTTTTTTTTTTTTTGTATGGCTGTTCTTTGTGGTAGTTACTGTTTTTTTTTTTTGATAGTTTATCTGTTCACCGCTTCGTTATGTTTGCTTGGTTGCCAGTGTTGTCTACTTGCGGATCGGTTATGGTCATTTAGATTTCTTTTGCTTATGTAGCTCTCCTTTGTGGTGGTTGGTGTTTTTTTTTTGTTGTGCGTTATTTGTTCATTGTTTCAGTCACCGTGTTTTTTTTTTTTGCTTCTTGCGTGCGCGACCGTTATGGTACCTGCTGTTTTACATGTCTTTGAGTTATGTTGATCTTTTACTTATGTGGCTGCTTCTTTTGCCGTAGTCTACCGGTATTTTGTTTCTTTAAGGTCTATGCAGCTGCCTTTTCGATGTTTTGTGTGGCTAAAAAATATTATCTTCATGTTTGTGATGCGTTTGTTAGGTCACTTGATATGTTACCTATACCTGTTATTACCTGAAATGCCAGATATGAGTGCCATATCAAGTGGTGTAACCGACGTCTCAGATTTTTTCAATGCGATTCAGTTTACTTACTTGCCTTTTTCTTCTGTGTTGGTGTTACAGTTGCCTTGCAAAGATATTCGCGGCACAATTCTTGAATGCCATAGTATGAATGCTAATTATGTGACTGGACCTGTTTCGTATACATGTTCACCTTGCTTTGGCTATTATATAATTAGCTGGTGGCAAGGCAATCAGCAGCTTACTTCGGCTATTATATAATCAGGTGGTGGCAAGGCAATTACCGGGCGGCATGGTCTAAACAATAGCTAAGCAACCGGTCTTATTTTGCAGCCACCACCTCTTTTCAGCTGTCTCTGTGCAGCAGCTGGGATAATTTTGTCACCTTACATTCTCTGAACACATGTTGCTTGGCAAGGTAACTAAGATTGCGGTTGCAGCCATGCTGTCTGTTTAGTGTTCCTTGCAAAGGTTTCAGCAATAGAGTTCTTAAATATCATGGTATGACTACTGCCTATCTAACCGGATCCGTTTTGCAACTGCCCTCGATTTAGAGTGGCTGGTGTTGCTACCAAATGAGAGAATGCAGTGGAGAATGTGATGACCACCTCCTTTGCTCTTGCACTCTCCTATATATAATGGACTGTGGAGTTTGGTTACAGTTGTTGTACCAGTGTTGGCCTCGATTTTTTTAGCCTTTTTCCGATCGCTAACAAATGATAGAATTCGCTGAAGATTTATACATGTCTCTTCCCTGTGATTTTGTTGGTAGTTGTGCACATGTTCTTTGTGAACTTTTGTTGCCTGCTGTTGAAATGTTGTCATTTTCATATGAAATAATTAACATCCATGAATGGCTGCGCAATAGGCTGTGATGAGTCTGTGAGTCTGATTTAAGAAGTGAATTTCTGGCACTTGGCAGGGCAATCTTTCAGATTTGCAGCCGTGCCACGTGTATTTATTTCTGATGATGTAAAACTCATAATTTCTTCACAGACCTGAGCTAAATTGTTTCAGTTTTTCACTTATTGGTTGTAAACTTTTGACACCTGCTGTAGAAATGTTGTCATTTTCATATGAGATAATTACCATGCATGGATGTTTGCACAATAGGCTGTGATGAGTCTGTGACCCTGATTTAAGAAATGAATCCCTAGCACTTGGCAGGGCAAACTTTCAGATTTGCAGCCGTGCCAGGTATATTCATTTCTTCTGATCGCTTATTAATATCAGTCCAATGATATGAAATTCATAACTTCTTCACAGATCTGAGCTAAAGTGTTTCATTTTGTCGCTTATTGGTTGTAAACTCTTTATGCCTGCTGTACAAATGTTGTGATTTTCATATCAAATGATGATCGCACGTACATGTTTGCACAATAGCCTCTGATGAGTTCTGCCACTTGGCAGGGCAAACTTTTAGATTTGCAACCGTACCAGGTATGTTTACTTCTTGCAATCGCTTATTAATATCAACCCAATGATATTAAACTGATACCTTCTTCGCAGACCTCGGCTAAAATGTTTAACTTTGTTACTTATTGGTTGTCATAGGCTGTCATGAACCTGTTACTCTGCTTAAAGAAGTTAATATGTAGCTTTTGGTAACCCAATCTCTTAGATTTGCACCTGTGCCAGGTATATTTATTTCTTGCAATCAGTTTTTATTATCAATCCGCTGATATCGATTTTTGAATTTATCTACAGGTCAAACTCAGATAATGTAAAACTAAAGATTGTAAAAAAAACAGACAGAATATCAGCGATGGATGTATGGCAACCAGTCACGGTTACTGCACATATGCAGCTATACCCAGTTTCATATGGTGTATACATCCATCGTTGATACTTTGTTGTTGTTTTTTGTACTGAACATTTTTCTTACACTGAACTGTCTCACTGCATATGATTGCCTCCTTTCAGCTACCACTATATTTACATGGTATTTACACTCAACATTCATACTTTTTAAATCTTTGCGTAGTCATTGTCTTTGTATGCATAATTTATTTAGATTTTTTTATTCTTCAGGTTTCTGTTCTTGCATATGGCGATGACCAGAAGTTAAGGGCAACTTATATTTCACAACCTGTTTTTATATTCACTGTATTCATGTACATATTTTGACCAGGTTTTTCTATTCTTCAGGTTACTATATATATAACATGTAAAATACATAAATACATACACACTTTTTTTTGGGTGCATATCTTTGTTATTCATTATTCTATTAAAAGGTTTACACTAACACTATATATATATATATATACTTTTTACTAGAAGAATTAATAACAAAGATATGTGCCAAAAAAAAGTTTGCATCTATTTAATACATGTTATATATAACAAAAAACGGTCACTGATAATTGAGTACAATTATAAAAGATCAATGCGAACCAAAATAGTATAGTCTTAGAAATGATTTGGTGCAGATTACTTCTTTACACTATGCTATTTTGCTTCTAACTGATCTTCTAAAATTCGTCCATATTATTACCCATCAATTTTGATCAGAGGAATGCATATCTCGGACAGAGTACAAAAAAAACCAAAACACAAGTAACGGGTAAAAAACAAACCCGCAGCCCAACACTGACTCCAACACTGTACGTTCCCTCCTATGTCTTGGTTCGACCAGTAATTTTTCTTCGATAGAAGCTATTCCTTTTTCTGTCTTTCTAAAATGCCTTTTTGTCAATGGTTTGCAGCCACAGTATTTAGGCGATGATGATAGGTTTGCACATTCCCATTTTTCCACCTATGCATTCGTTGGCAGGGCAACCATGATATCAGTTGCAGCCACAATGTACAATTCATGGTGATCACAAACGTGCATATCTGAGCCTGTCAAAATGTCTAGATCCTCCTTAGTCAACTGCGGCCCCTGATCTGACGTATGTTGGCTTGATTAATCTGACGGTAACCATTTACTATCCATCAATTGATTGCTAATATCCTTTATTAAGTTAAGAAAACAACAACAGTTAATATTCATTATGGTTTACCATCAATTTTCGCTTCAGGGATACTACCACCTATTAATATGCCGTCTTTTTCTATTTGCAGATATTAACAATTGAGCTTACGCAGCAACCATACATTGTTCTTTTTTGCATACTCATAACTGTAGTGACATAAATGCTTCTGGTCAAAAATATACTTCAATTTGGAAAGAAGGATGAGAAGCGGAAGAGAATGGTGTGATAAGTAGTTTGATCCAAATTGCTTCTTCGCAGCATTCTCTTCCGTTTCCCATCTTTCTTTCAGACTTGAAACATATTCTTGGCCAGAACCAATTCTGTCACTACACGTCTGCCTATGCAAAAAATAAATGTTACCTTTTACTGGCACATAACATAAACCTTTTGTATCCGTCCTTTACCAGGTAAAGAAAATGTTTCCTCCTATCTCTTGCTTCGAGCACTAATTTTTCCTCAATACAGCTTATTGCTTTTTGTGCCTTTCTAAAATGCCTTTTTCTGAATGGTATGCAGCCGCAGTGTTTAGGCAATGATGATAACTTTGTCCATTCCCATTTTTCCAGCTGTGCGTTCGTTGGCAGGGCAACTACGGTATGAGTTGCAGCCACAGCGTACATTACAAGCTGATTACAAACATACATATCTGAGCCTTGCTAACATTGAAACATGTGGCACTTCGGTCGGCTACGACTCCTGATCTGAGGTATATTGAATTTATTTATCTAAAAGTAACCATTTGCTGTCCATCAATCGTAACTTTATTATACATTTTACCCAGATTTTTTCATCTATGAATATCTGTAACAGGTCATGTATTCAGCAGCACCGCTACGCACACCAGATTAATACAATCAAGATTATTAATCTGACCTTCACCTCGAATTCCTTTTGCTATTTTAATCGTCTATCAATATGTCTGGTGCAGACTATTGTCTCAAGACTATTTCAATAACAAAAGGGGTTTGAGGTGGAGATCAGATTTTCCGCCTGTATGTCGATTAAAATAAAAAAAAAAAAAAAAAAAAAAAAAAAAAAAAAAAAAAAACCTAAGAAACAAAGACTATTTGCTACTTTTTTTTTTTTTGCTGATAGTAACAATACATGTCATATGTTTACAATTCTTGAAGAAAGGTGGGAAACCGGAGAGGATAGTGTGCCATATACTTTGGCACAAATTACTTCTATACACTATCCTCTTTTGTTTCCCATCTTTCTTCGATAATTGACCCATACTGCTGATCACCATCTTTTCACATGGCATCGACTTTTACTATCACCAAAAAAAAAGAACTAATAGATGCCCTTTGTTTCTTATGGTTAAATTCTGAACTTAAACATAGTTACTCATTCTAAGTTCCCATACAGTTCCTTTTGTTCTTTCAACAACCTAGCAGCTCGCTTGGTGCAAGCAGTTGCACAAAGGAAGGTGAAACAACAAATGGAACTGTAAGGGGATTTAGAAAATTTAACTAAACTTTTGAATGAAAAAAATGAACTGTATGCCACATGATTAGCGGTCTGGCAAAGGCTAAAAAAAGAGATACAACAAACAAAAGGCAAAAAGCAAGAGCCTGCAACCCAAATGCGGGCCCAACACTGCTACGAAAACTGTAGCAAAACTCGACGCTACATTATATATAAGAGAATATTGTCACCCGATGAACTTGATGATTCCTGTTCTTCAGGTTCGCATACCCATTCCCATTATTGCATTCATCTATTTTACGTTCTTCTTTTTTCTGACTTTCTAAAATCCCTTTTTCTCAATGGTTTACATCCGCATTCTATAGGCAATGATGATAACTTTGTACGCCTCCATTTTCCCAGCTGCATGTTCGTTGGCAGGGCAACCACACTTTTAGTTGCAGCCACAACATGCATTTAATGCTGATCATATATGTACATATCTGAGCCTTGCTAAGAACAGAACATATAGCCCGTCGCTCAACTACGCTTGCTGATCCAAGGTATATTGCGTTTGTGCCATTTCATGATCCAATCTATATTTACTAATTATATGCTCCTATAGTAAAAACTGTCTATTCATTTCAGCATAGACGCTTATTCTAAGGTCCTGTAGTACACCCAATTGTGCAAAGACACTCGAAACGACAAAACAGCCTGTACAGATTCTCAAACCAGCTGCCTGCATTCCTTTTTTACTTCTATTCAAGCTACATCCTCATAAAAAGAAGCTGAAAATCAAAAATATACAGAATATCAGTGATGGATGTACCGACACCGAACATAGCTGCTACCGCATTTGCATGGTGTCTGCATCCATCATTGATATTTTGTTACCATTTTTGTCCTGTCAAAGAATCGATACTCACATTCTCAGCATATTTTATTGCCTACAACCAAAAGATAAGTGTTACTTATATCACTATGCTAAATTTAAAATGCGATTGCTGTTCACATAGATAATCTCCTTAAACATTCTAACCATTACTGCTATCGCGCTTAACTTATTTTCCTTTTTTTTATACCAGCGAATTATGCGCAGTTATCTACTACTGCTGCCATTTGTCAAACAGTTACAAATCCTGTAACGAATGCTAGCCAGCCACTCAGAACACGCAGAGCTCATGTTAACTGCCAACACACAGGTCATATTAATTATGTTTTCTTGGTCTATGAGACTTTTAACTGTAACTAATGTTTGTTGCTCTTTTCATGATTCAAACTGACCCTGCTCCTACTACATCTTCTAACTATAATCCTGTATCTCAACCGTTTGCAGCTACATTCTTTAGGCAATGATGATAAGTTTGTACATCTCCATTTTCCCAGCTGCATGTTCGTTGGCAGGGCAACCGCACTTTAAGTTGCAGCCACAGCTTGCACTTAATGCTGATTACATATGTACATATCTGAGCCTTACTAAGACCAGAACATATAGCCACATGGTCAACTGTACCTGCTGATCAAACATATGTTGCATCTGCACCATCTGGTACTACACATTCACTTGCTTTTCATAATATGTTATATATTTTAATGCTCAGGGAATTTATGCATTCCACGAAATTACAAATTGTATGGATTCCTGTGTTCTTCCCAACCTATTTGGATTAAAAACAAAAACAACTTAAATTCTTAATTTTATTTAGTGAAATATCTTACAATCAACATAAATTTGCTTCACATAGAAACTAGCCTTTATTGAAAAACATATCTTACAATCGACTAGCATTAACCATAAAACATCCTCCAACTGCATCCACACAATTAGAAACGCATTGCACCTTGAAGTTTCATAATAAACACATCATTGTTACGTGCATTTAACCCAAATTCAGCTGCTATCAAGCGCATCTGCATGACTTTCTGTTCATCTTTTGCTATCACTTCTCTTAAGTATTCTGCTGTTTTCTGAGCATGACTATTTCCAACACCTTCAAGCTCTTGAATAAAAGAAAGCCTGTCACGGTTAACACTAGCCAACCTATCACAAATCGCACTCAGTTGCTGTGCCATATGAACATCCTCGATACTAGCTTGGCGACAATACAAAACTAATATGTCAGACCAACTATTAGAATTGGCCTCAACTCTCAGCTGATCACACTTAGGATGCCTAGACATTTTCTTTTCTTTGTTTTCCTACACACTTATCAAATGAGTTATGAAAACAAATGTCCATTTCAGCTATCTTAAATAGGAAAACCAGATCCAAGACAGACAGTCACAAGATTCTCTTCTAAAAACAAAAAAAACAAAATGCCCATATCTATAATGCACACTGCCGACATCTACTCACCCATAATTGGACATTACTGTTTTGCAGGTTTCGTACTTATGCTCACAGACTTTTTTACAAATGCCAGATTCTTGACAGGTATCCAAACTTTCCAGCCACATACTATAGACTAATTTATTCTACCTTGCCTTTTTCAAAGCATTAAACATTATTGAACTGAAGATCTTAAAAGTGGCCAGAAATAAACAAACAAATGCTAACAATATATCTTATCTATCATTTCTTTATTCCTTGCTAATGAACCTCTCGCTTGGTTTCATTGGTTTTAGTGATTAAGTAAGTTATTGCAATGAATTAGTGCATGGGAGCTGCTAATTTTATTAGTTACTGCAAACTTAAGTCATTCATTTGTTAATTTGCAGAAATACTGCTTTCCTTATATGCTACTCATACCTGTTCTAATTAGATGCTAAAGCACTGTGTTGTAAGTTTAGTGTTTATAATGTTTTCTGATATGTATTCTGTACATGTTTTTGTAACTGCTACAGAACCTTCTATTTGTTTTCCTAATGGTGGCCGTTCGCAGTTACAGACATCGTGTTACTTTCGGTTAAATCAGGTAATCAAAAATTTTTTTTTTGTTGGGTACTCATGCCTGTTCTAATTATACAATTGCCGTTTACAGATTACTCCACCATCTCGCAAGCACTACAAAGGCTGGCAGCGACAAGGAGGAAGATAAAGTAAAGATTTCATTGATTGCAGTGTTTCAAAAAGAGGTAGCATGCAGCCTTCAACAGACAAAGGCCGTTAAGGTCGGTGTGCCTAATGGAGATCTACTGGAAGTCAATGGTTGGTGCAAAGGACTGTCTTGGACATCACTAGGTTTAGAATTGACCACTGATTTCATGAAGCCTATTGCAGCTTTCTCTCATCTTCATGAGCAGCCACCAAAATCAGCCTTTGATTCAAAGCAGGCCCGAAATTTCGATTACTTCCATTTGTATATGTTGTTTCACTTAGAACAAGATTCGTTGTATAACCGTATAACACAGCAGAACAACCAACAAACATAGCAAACACTTCGTCGCCCCGCCGCAACGCGGCGGTTCGACGCACATCTCGTTACATATAATGTTTGATCGGATTTGGTCAAAATATTAACTTCACATATACCGGTCCAAATCAAAGTTTAACAACCTCATTGACTTTCTATACAATTATAAACATTAACTTAATTACATATCAATGTTTGATCGGATTTGGTCAAGATATTAACTTCACAAATACGAGTGCACAATCAAAGTTTAACAACCTCATTTGACTTTCTATACAATTCAAGATCAACAAATGACCTACTCATTTGAGTCAGGCGAGCCGCCCGGTCGTGTGGTACGTAGTGGGTTTAGTACGCCCCGCCAAAACGGCTCCGAAACAAACAAAAAGGTGCGTGGTCTTTTGACAATATCTTATGGTTCTTGACTTAACAATTGAGAACGTGTGACATTCACATATTTTTCTAGCTTTTAGGATAATATTATGAGTTAAGTCGATAAATAGACAACGAACTTTTCTAAATTTCCACGTCTAGGTAACGGACTCATGAATATCTCATTAACATCAATATAACTTTTGAATTTGTTCCAAAGTAACCAATTTCTTGATAGGTTACCTGTTCTTCAGGTAAAATACATGTCATGTTATTTTTTATTTTATTTTAAAATAAATTATCTTTTTTCACGTCACCCTTATGACTTTTTCCACTTTTTGTTTTATGACTTTTTCAACATAACTTTTGCAGTTACTCTTCATTTTTCTTTAAATTTACCATTTTTCTTCAACATCTAATCATGGTTTGTATTTAATTACATTCAAGAATGCATAGCTCAAAAATAAAATTTCCCAACTAGAACAATCTTAAATCTTAACATCCCCAATTCAAAAAAAAGAAAAAAAATTCACTATCCATATCTTATCATCGTATAATTATTAGGAAAAATTAAACCCACTTCATGAGAAACCTGACCACAGGAAAACCTCATCCATTTACCCGTTGATCATGTACTACTGGATTTCTATATCACTTTGCAAAAGATGTAAATAACGAGACAAAAAAAAAAAAAAAAAAAAAAAAAAAAAAAAAAAAAAAAAAAAAAAAAAAACATTAAGTACCAAAACATTCCTTAATTGTCAATGTTTGGATTCCAAAAGTACAAAAGAAGCATTTCTAAATAAAGTCAAGATTTAACAGCAGCATCTAACAAAAACTGAGTTGTACAACCCTTTTAAGCACAAGTTACAACTGTATAATGCACACTACACGTTACCTATTTTCCCATCCAACAACCCAAAAAACCAAACCAAACTCCCAAGTTCAGGAAATATGCACCTAAATTGAACAAACACCAGCAGTACTTGGACCATTGTCGATATCCATTGTATCGGCTTCCTTAACATCTGCTAAAACATGAAGAAACTCGGGAGGAATAGCTGCAGGGTCGATGTCGAGACAACCCTTTGGAGCGTTTGCAGATTCTTGACCCGTGAGCAGGCATGAAGGTATTTGATGCGATAGTTTAAGAAAGTCTTTTTCCGGGATAACTTTTGTTTCCTTACTGTCGAGATGTCGGTGAAACACTGTTTTAAACCCTGCAACTTTGACTTGTGGTGTGACGGTAATGCCTGTTTCTTCACTGTACTCGTCAACTTCCTTTTTAGGGAAAACACGAATGTTACCGTTTCTCAGCTTTGTAAAGCTAGCTTTGTGAGAAAAACAGTTTGGGGAGGTAACGGTTTCATGTTTTCCTAGTTGAAACTCGCCGAATGCTTCCAGGAACCCGGGAAAAGGAAGTGGATTCTTGTTAGGTTTTGAGCTAAGCCAACATACTTTCATCTTAAACGGCTTCAAAGAAATTACTTTGTGAACTATGGCATAGTTCCGAGGCATCCCGTCGCGATCATCATAAGCAGCCCAGAGTTGACCTTCTTTGAAACATTTTTCGCTTCTTTCTATATCGAAATCATGAAAATCTGGATCTGGTACGTCAGCCTCGTTACTCTTTGAGAAGCCGTTTGCCATGTCAGCAAATTTTACGGCCTCTGAACTCCATTCATCCAGTTTCTTCTTTATTTCCGTAGTCGCCTTCTTTATAAGGTGATTCTTGATAGGCCCTGTTTCCTTAATTGCATCAAACCCCTTAATGTCTTGCTTTGTTTTAACAGATTTGACTTTCTTAGATGCAGATTTAGCTTCTTTTTTAGCGATCTTATTTCTCAAAGCTTCCTCTATATTAGTGTCTAGTCCAGCTTCTTCTCGATCCCTTTTTAGTGGACCTCACTGGGAGCTTGTAACATTACCAGCCTCAACACCCGTTCCTTGTGAAATTCCCACAACTTCTGAAGAAGCATTGATATTTGGTGGCGGAATCTCGGTAATCTAGATCAGCTACTACATTAATAGTTTCAAGTAAACAAGAAGATTAGGCAATATTCTGGCCCGAGCTTAACCAAGCTTCTACTTTTGACAGCGATTCTCAAACCTGATACAGATATACAAAGTTGATAGATTAAGCATAATGCCCATGTATTCTTAGAATGATTACTCGCAGAAGTAAAAGGTAATATCAATATCAGAACACCGTAATCTACGTAAATATCAATATAAATGAAGAGTGTGAATTGTGAAATAATGGATTTTCTTATTTCTAAAATATTTACACTTGTAAAAAATGTATGCATGCGTGTATATATGTATTCACATGATAAATATGCATGGTATCTGTGCATACGCAGCAGTGCACAAAATATATATTTATGTTATAACATATAATTTACTCATCACCAATGCTCAAACATTAGCCCTAGCGGGTTTATAAACGTAAAAAAAGTTGTGCATAAGATTTCTAACCATCTACTTATGTGATACAAATGCCCTTGAATATAATATACATAATACGTATTAAATTAAATCTAATGGTTTTTAAGCTCACAAATATGTTTGGGCTTACTATTCGTCTTTAATTTAACCTTAAATATAATGAAATGTAAACCCACAAATAGGCCTAGGCCTATCATCTAATAATTATTTAGGTGAGAGATTTTTTAAAACAGACTTAATGTAGCCGTAATGATCTCCATTACTTTCACGTTACTTTATAACATCTTGTTCTTCTACCATCTTTACCCGAATAATTACTTTTCACTATTTAGCTATACCTCTTAAAAAAACTCAAAATAATAACTTACATTTAAGAGTAAACTGCAATAATCATCCATGTGGTTTGTAGTTTTTGGCACTAATCATCCCTAGCCGATGTTGTTGGCATTAATCATCCCGGAGTGGTGAAACATTTGGCGGAATACACCCCACCACTAACGTCGTTAGTTTTATACGATAAATACCCCCACGTGCATATCACGTGAGGGCAATTCACCATGTTTTTTTCAACCACAAACGCATAACAAATATCAAAAAACCGAATCTAGAAGCCTAAACAAAAAAAGTCATATCTTGGAACCATTATCGCCTCAAACGTCCAAGATCTGGCTGACTGAAACCACCCACCGTCGCTTTTTGCAGTTAACCCTACATTTAATTATACGATAATAAGTAATTATGATAGACAATAAATATCTAATTAGATATCCAAATCCGAATTAAGCATTGATCTATTTACTTGAGATGATGTGATTGAATATTTAAATCT
Source organism: Artemisia tridentata subsp. tridentata (assembly GCA_021014915.2). Taxonomy (NCBI): domain Eukaryota; kingdom Viridiplantae; phylum Streptophyta; class Magnoliopsida; order Asterales; family Asteraceae; genus Artemisia; species Artemisia tridentata. Next base: position 17,548,662 of record CP139506.1, on the reverse strand, counting down.
TAATTATTCACAAGTGGGATATATGTAGCCATACTTTGTCGGTTGTTATTCACGTTGGCTCCAATAAAATAACGTTAATAATGTATTTTCGACAGTTTAATAACGTTCTTGGCTCCAATAAAATAACGTTAATAATGTATTTTCGACAGTTTAATAACGTTCAACTATTAATGTCTGTGTGTTTTAAGATTGGATTGGGACCACTTTATGAACTGATGATTGATCTACAAACATTTGATTAATTATAAATCCATTTGACTTTGGTCAAAATATTAACTTCACAAATACGAGTCCACAATCAAAGTTTAACAACCTCATTTGACTTTCTATACAATTATAAACATTAACTTAATTACATATCAATGTTTGATCGGATTTGGTCAAGATATTAACTTCACAAATACGAGTGCACAATCAAAGTTTAACAACCTCATTTGACTTTCTATACAATTCAAGATCAACAAATGACCTACTCATTTGAGTCAGTCACGGCCTTTTGACAATATCTTATGGTTCTTGACTTAACAATTGAGAACGTGTGACATTCACATATTTTTCTAGCTTTTAGTATAATATTATGGGTTAAGTCGATAAATAGACAACAAACTTTTCTAAATTTCCACGTCTAGGTAACGGACTCATGAATATCTCATTAACATCAATATAACTTTTGAATTTGTTCCAAAGTAACCCATTTCTTGATAGGTTACCTATTCTTCAGGTAAAATACATGTCATGTCATTTTTTATTTTATTTTCAAAATAATTATCTTTTCCCACGTCACCCTTATGACTTTTTCAACTTTTTCTATTATGACTTTTTCAACATAACTTTTACAGTTACTCTTCATTTTTCTTTAAATTTACCATTTTTCTTCAACGTCTAATCATGGTTTCTGTTTACTTACATTCAAGAATGCATAGCTCAAAAATAAAATTTCCCAACTAGAACAATTTTAAATCTTAACATCCCCAGTTCAATGAAAAGAAAAGAAAAAAGGTTCAATATTGCATATCTTATCATCGTATAATCATTAGGAAAAATTAAACCCACTTCATGAGAAACCTGGCCACCTCATCCATTTACCCGTTTATCATCACTTTGCAAAAGATGTAAATAACGAGACAAAAAAAAAAACAACATTAAGTACCAAAACATTCCTTAGTAATTGTCAATGTTTGGATTCCAAAAGTACAAAAGAAGCATTTCTAAATAAAGTCAAGATTTAACAGCAGCATCTAACAAAAAATTGAGTTGTACAACCCTTTTAAGCACAAGTTACAACTGTATAATGCACACTACATGTTACCTATTTTCCCATCCAACAACCCAAAAAACCAAACCAAACTCCCAAGTTCAGGAAATTTGCACCTAAATTGAACAAACACCAGCAGTACTTGGACCATTGTCGATATCCATTGTATTGGCTTCTTTAACATCTGCTAAAACAAGAAGAAACTCGGGAGGAATAGTTGCAGGGTCGATGTCGAGACAACCCTTTGGAGCGTTTGCAGATTCTTGACCCGTGAGCAGGCATGAAGGTATTTGATGCGATATTTTAAGAAAGTCTTTTTCCGGGATAACTTTTGTTTCCTTACTGTCGAGATGTCGGTGAAACACTGTTTTAAACCCTGCAACTTTGACTTGTGGTGTGACGGTAATGCCTGTTTCTTCACTGTACTCGTCAACTTCCACAATTTCGTAAGTATGTTTTATTGTATCCAGTGTTTTATCCCTTTTGTACAGAGAAAAAGCACTACCCTTTTTAGGGAAAACACGAATGTTACTGTTTCTCAGCTTTGTAAAGCTAGCTTTGTGAGAAAACAGTTTGGGGAGGTAACGGTTTCATGTTTTCCTAGTTGAAACTCGCTGAATGCTTCCAGGAACCCGGGAAACGGAAGTGGTTTCTTGTTAGGTTTTGAGCTAAGCCAACATACTTTCATCTTAAACGGGTTCAAAGAAATTACTTTGTGAACTATGGCATAGTTAAAGTGATTAATAGGTACAGAAACAGAAACAATCAGAAAAACTCATGGTTTATTATCTTGGAAACCTAAACTCAAAACCTTGAATACAATGAATACAATGTAATTCCCTACCCCTCGTGGTATATATAGACTAACCTAGACGCGTTAGACTATAACTAGGATTCCTAATTAATTAATTCCATAACAATTATCTATAACACATCCTATTCTAACTCAATTAGGATACCACATAGATAATTATCCACAAACTAATTAATTTGATATGCTTGCCTTGCACGCCAAGCAACTCCTATAGTCTTCCTTTCACGCTCACAGCCATAGGACGACTAGGAATTCTCCAACATTCACCCCCTGAATTTCTGAGTCGTATACGGGAGGTCTTCAACACCAAGTAGATCTCGCATCTCCTTGAACTTGATCTTTGCCAACGCCTTTGTCAATATATCCGCTCTTTGTTCACTGCTGGATATATGCTCAACGGCTACTTCATTGTTTTCAACACACTCTCGAATATAATGAAATCGGGACTTTATATGCTTGGTTTTCTTGTAATACACCAGGTTCTTTACTAAGGTAATCGCTGAAGTGTTATCAACTTTTAGCATCACTCTCTGCGGTTGTCTTCCAGTCACTTCACTTATCAACTCTCACAGCCAAATAGCTTGACAAGCTGTTGAACTAGCAGCTATATATTCAGCCTCACATGAAGATAGTGCTACCGTACTCTGCTTCTCTGAACACCAAATAATTGGTGCAGAACCATAGTAAAACACATGACCCGTTGTACTCAGACCATCATCAGCATCAATATTATAACTACTATCACTGTTGCCACATAGCACACCCTCTGCTTTTCTCGGATAAACAATCCCATAACTCGCGGTACCTTTCAAGTATCGAAGAATTTGTTTAATGGCTACCGAATGACTTTGTCTTGGACTTTGCATGTATCGACTCACAATGCCAACTGCATACGCGAGATCCGGACGCGTCTGAAGTAAATAGCGTAAACACCCGACTATTTTTCGATAACCGGTTGCTTCAACTTCTGTTTCATCTTCAGCTTTTGATAATTTCAAGTTCGGATCCATTGGAACAAGAACCGGATTACAATCATGCAAACCCGCTTCTTTTAAGATCTTCCACGCATATGCTTCTTGCTTGATTTTAATTCCGTTCGCGCCTTGTGTAACTTCAATACCCAAATAATAAGTCAACTTTCCAAGATCTAACATATCAAACCGTTTCGCCATCTCTTTCTTGAACTCATTAATAATCGAAAAACTTAAACCTGTAACAAATAAGTCATCAACATACACGGCTAAGATTAATAAGGAACTACCTACAATCTTTCGATACACGGCTTGTTCTTTAGTACACCGATGAAACTTTAACGCCTTCAACATTGAGTCTAGCTTGATATTCCAAGCCCTCGGTGCTTGCCTTAACCCGTACAAAGCTTTAGAAAGCTTATAAACCTTGTGACTTTCTCTCGGCTTCTCGAATCCTTCCGGTTGAGTTACATACACTTCTTCCTCCAAATCACCATTTAAAAATGCTGTTTTAACATCTAAATGGTGTATTTCCCAACCCTCCACGACTGCAAGGGAAATTAGAAACCGGATCATCTAAATTCGCACAACCGGTGCAAAAACTTCATCAAAGTCAATACCTTGTCTCTGCACATACCCCTTTGCTACAACTCTCGCTTTATATTTATTAATAGTTCCATCCGCATTCTTCTTTATTTTGTAAACCTACTTCAAACCGATTGGTTTAACGCCTTTCTGTAAATCAACTAGCCTCCACGTATGGTTTCGCTCAATTGAATCAATTTCTTCTCGCATTACTTTCACCCATTCCCCTTTTAACTTTGCTTCGCCAAAATTACTCAGTTCATCATCAATTAAGAGGAACTCGCAAGAATTTAATTCATAATCATTATATTTAACTGGTAAAACCGATTCGCGAGTAGAACGCCTAACATGAGGTTCGCTTTCTGAACTGTTTGACTGACCAGACCCGTTTGGGCCTGAATTGGGCTGATCAGAATTATTATTTATGTCAGGGGCTGATGGGCTGTTACTGTTCACAGAATAGTTACTGTTCACATCAGACTCTGATGGGCTGTTGTTATCGCTTGGGCCTGATGGGCTGTTAGAACTGCTGTTTACTTCAGAAGCAACATTCGCTAATATAGAACCACTTGAATTTGTGAAATAGCTTCTGTTGGAATTAATAGAACCAACATCAATTATATTACCCCAACTCACAATAAAATTCCCAGGTTCTAAATCTTTCTTAGCTTGTGATTTTTTCCAGTTCCACCCCCTTGACTCGTCAAACTCAACATCTCTATTAACAAAAATTTGTCTTGAAATTGGATCATATAATCGGTACCCTTTGGATCCGGGTTCACTTCCAAGATGTACCAATATTTCGGACCGATCATCTAACTTTTGGACATCCGTTTCCACCTTCGCAAAGGCTATACAACCAAACACTCGCACGTGTTCCAAATTTGGTTGTTTGCCTTTATATTTTTCATACGGAGTCACTCCCACTAATGCACGCGTAGGATTTCGGTTTATCAAATAGGTCTCATGCCTCACCGCCTCACCCCATAAGTAATTTGGAACTCTCATAGCCTTCATAATGCTCCGAACCATCTCCATAAGTGTTCGGTTTCGCCGCTCGACCACGCCATTTTGTTGTGGCGTATAAGGCGTTGTCAAATACCAAATTACGCCTTCTTCATCACAAAAATGGTTGAATGCACGGGAAGTAAACTCGCCACCTCTATCGGTTCGCAAGGTCTTGAGTAGATTTTCCGTTTGTTTTTCCACCATCGCCTTGAACAACTTTATTGTTTCGAACGCTCCACTTTTCTCCTTCAACATGTAAGTCCACATATATCTTGAAAAGTCATCGATCAAAACTAAAATATAACGGTTACCTTTCATGGTCGATGGGGAGATTGGTCCACATAAATCACCATGGACCAATTCTAGAGTTCTTGATGCTCGAAAAGACGCCTTCTTTGGGAATAGTTTTCGTGTTTGCTTTCCAACCATACACGCTTCACAAACTTTGTTCTCGTGACGTATCTTTGGAACTCCTAAAGCCATCCCATTCATTTGCTCCAAGGTCTTGAAACTTGCATGCCCGAGTCTCGCGTGCCATAACCATAAATCTTCATTGATTTTCGCCATAAGACAAACGGGAGTACCCACATTCAACTTTACCTTGTACATGTGGTTTTTCGAGCGAGCAACACGTATTAATAATTTTCCTCCATTATCAAACATTGTAAGAAAATTATCTTTCATCCGAATTTCACATCCACATTCGGTTGCTTGAACCAAGCTAATCACGTTACTTTTCAAATCCGAAATGAAATAGACATCGGTTAATATTTTTTGTTCACCGATTTTTCCCACAAATATAATCGACCCCTTTCCTTTAAGCGTCACACGCGAACCATCACCAAACTTCACAGTACCTGTTATCCGCTCGTTTAACTCCGCAAAATAACTTCGGCATCCCGTCATGTGGTTGCTAGCTCCGTTATCAAGATACCATCGTCACACGCGAACCATCACCAAACTTCACAGTACCTGTTATCCGCTCGTTTAACTCCGCAAAATAACTTCGGCATCCCGTCATGTGGTTGCTAGCTCCGTTATCAAGATACCAAGAATCTTCTTCACTAGAATCGGCTTGAAATTTCTTGGGCAAAACCTTTTCTTCGTTTAAAAATATTTTTTCTTGAACGGTCTTCATCATGAAAAACGTTGCATCAACCCCATTGTCTTGTTCTTCAGCTTGTGTCAAGTTCGCCTCTTGTTTTTGGAATCGATCTGGACACTTTGAAACGAAGTGTCCATATTTATCACACCGGTAACATTTAATCCCCGATAAATCACGCCTTTTATTCGTTTGCTTTCCATTATCTTGGGTTTGCTTTCTATTATCTTGGGTTTTATCTTGCTTTTGACCGTGGTTTTGGGTGTTACTGTCACACCCAAAAATGGCGCAGTGGAATGGCATTTACGGGGTATGACCTCATAAACAAGAACACAAGGTGTCACAACAGAGAAACACTACATGCATAACATACGGTAGATAATAGTCGCAAACTCCCATGACCGGGATAAGTACAATATCCAAGGTAAACATACGCCTCAAAGTTAAACAACGTCACTAGGGAATATCAAATGCAACTCCACGAGATATAACCCGGAAGGGTCTTGACTAAGTCTTGCTAAGTCAGTCAATACTAAACCTTCTAAGCAGCTTCAATAACACCTGAAAATGGTACTAGAAAACGTCAACATAAAGTTGGTGAGCTCGTAGGTTTAGATATTAAACCACGAAGTTGTGAATAAAAGCATAGGACAATAGTGAGCAAGATATACAAACATGAGCACATAGCAAAGATCACAAACTAGCAACAATTGAACCTCATACTACAAACACGCATAATTGATCCACACATAGAATGAGTGCCATATTCCCAAAATGATCTGCTGGGTGCCATATTCCCAAAATGATTTACTCACAATGCATCACGAAACAGTTCGCACGTTCAAGCTAAGTCACACAGTCTGAATTCACACAGTAAGGCACATAATGCAATCAAGACACACATATTGTCCAAAAACATGAAAACAGTATACTCACAGCATGAAAACAGTTAAAATACCATTTGAGTACCATTTTCCACCAAGGTAAAACATAATGAAAAAGGGGCTACGAGAACTCACCTTGTCAAGTAGCAGTCAGATAACACAATAGTTCAGATAGTGTTCGGCACCAACACGCGACCTAGATTAGTAAGGTTTTTTTTAGTTCACAGTTTAAGTTTAAGACTCAACGAGGTTTAATTAAACTCAAAAGTTTTAAAGTATTGTGTTATTGTTGCTTGTGTGGCATCATTTAAGTTTGAAAATAGTTTTCTAAATCATTTGGAAGTATTGGCTCTTGGAAGTGTATAGGTAGATAATATAAAATATCGAGGGTGAACGAGCCTTCGGTTTGATGGTAACCGAAAGACGTTGTACGGAAAATAATCACCTATACTATTAGGTGTAAACGGTTCATGTGCATATCATGGATGAAGGTACATATATTTACAAGGTGTACATATATGTATACATTTTTATGTCACCATTATTAGTTAAAACATTTAAGGACTATCTTACTTTAAATATATCTGTAATTAGAAAATTCAATGTAAGTTACGATATGAAGCTGCTATTTGTTATTACAAAAACGTGATACGCTATATATTTATTTTCATCAAGTACTCAAATTAATAATTGTAAGTAAATGTTTATGAGTTCATGTTTTAACAGTTAGAAGTATAAGGTCTTTCCATTTAAGTTATGAGGAATGCAAAAATATAGATTTATAGTTTACGTGTGACACTCATTTTATCTAAACAAATAGCTTTCCAAGTTTTGTTTATTATTTTCCTTCTAACTATTTGTTTTTGTGACCTGTGTGTTTAATATGAGGCGAGATGTGTCATGACGTGGAGGCGGTCGAGTAAAGGTCAACGAGCCGTGTGCATAATGTATGTCGAGAGGTGGCATCGTGTGTGACGAGTCGACACAAGACGGAAGCGAGTCGAGGCATAACTCGGGTCGACACGAAAAACCAAACATACCCATTATGGCAGACACGAACCAAACACGCCCTGGTGGGCTGACAGATCCAAACGGACCCTAGATTATCTGGGCTTCGGCCCAGCTTCGTACAAACTCAACACACCCATAGGCCTGTTAAGGCAGAGTGGGCTCAGGCCCAAGACTATCTCAACATAGTTTAACCCAAATAATTTAACAAGCTTTTTGTGCTTCAATTCTTTACATTCATTTTGACAAAACCAGTGAGTAAACCAACCGGGCCATCGTAAAAATTTGTTGCTAAGAGAGCCATTCTAACTAAGCAAAACTCAGACATGACAAAGGTATATAGCACACCGCCATCTAGAATAAGGCTTAACGCCACACAAAGGTCTTAACCTCTTTTAAAATCAAAAGCAAATTCAATGAATCAACGAAGTCACCCACTGCTTGGGTTGAGGTTCTCGACAGCAGGCTAAAGAGAAAGGAAAGTAGGACTATCATTAACTGGTCGAAACCAAACAAAACGTACCACGGTGGTGCTACCACAGTGGGTTTCGAATCACGACCAAAACCAAACATCAATACTTCTATATCACAAGACCATCTTTTAATAACCAATCGATTTACCCGAGGACGAATACCATCACCGTTACGTAAATAAGCAAACCATACAAAATAGGCCTAAGCAGATTTAAGCACTTCCAAGTCCGAGCCAAAATGGTTTTAAATCTTAGTTTTAGTTTCTCAGTTTTTAGTATACCACACAATAACAATAACACCAAAAGAATTAACACCAAAACCTTATAATCGATTTCATCAAAATTGACAGAAAACCTGTTCACATAAACCAACCATATTATAACGATTCAAGATCTCAATAAATCACAGAAGTACATACGTATTTGAATAAAAACATCAAAACAAGAGTTTTGAGATTCTTACAACAAGAGAGTCGATTGACAACAAAACCCAAATCCGATTCCAAGCAAATCCACACACACCGATAATAGGTCGATACCCTTGAAGACTCCGATTCTTGTGAAAACTATTGTGATTGAGAGTTGGGTGTGTGGATCTACTGGACAACAAAAAGAAATAAAAAGATGAAAAACAAGAAAAGTTGACCCTTTCTTTCTTCGTTATCAGTCGTTCTTATGGCAAAAGGGAAAACATGTCGACATCTCTTTTGGCTCGGTTCGTTGACTTTCGGATTTGACAAAGAGAATACCAGACGCTCCATATGGACAAGAGGAAAAGTTAAAACTCGGCTTTGTCTCGTTTCTATTAGCTCAGTGTGGATCTGGGGAAGGTTTGAATGGTGATGGTGATGTATTATCAGGAAGGGATGAGGGAGAAAGGGGGAGGGGAGAAGATGTTTATCTCCCTTCCTTCTTTTATTTTATTTTATTATTATTTTTATTATTTTTATTTTTGTTTGTTATAGATAGTGGGTACACGGTTTTTTTTTATAAGATTTATTATAGTGCTTTAAGTGTGTATTACGTGTACCCTGTGTCTTGTTGAATCTCGGTGTCTTCTGAGATTTTTGGGTTTGTTATGAGTACGGAAAATATAGTTTAGGAGACGTTTTAATTTAACTGACACAGAGTATATTTTATTGACTCCGGATATGAATTAAAAATTTGAACCATTACTAATATGGTATCGGTACGCGTATGGTATTATTCTCTCAATTCGTGTTGTTTAGTTACCAGTTATACGCAAGGGGAATATGTGACTTCTAAAATAAATTATTTTGAGTCTTAAATGTTAAGTAAAGACCTGGAAAATTCGCGGTTGCTACAGTCTACCCCCGTTAACAGAATTTTGTCCTCAAAATTCAGTTGATTAAGGGTCTGAGCTTGATCGGACAGTATTCACCCTTCGATTTGGTTGCACGCAGGAAGGTAAGGGTGTGGGTGTCAATCCAAATAGTACCGGGTGCTACTTCCCAATTGGTACTATCAATACTTCCTAACCTCTAGAAACCACACAAACTTAACCACACAGTAAGGCAAGCTTTCCCGTCCTTGAGTAAAGCCGTCAAAAACCTTAGGTATCCTTTTGGTAGTTTAAGTTGAGCCTCAACTGAAATCTAGCTTAACCCCACAACTCATCAAACAAGAACTGTCATGAGATTAAACTAATCCACAGTTTAAGCCCAGTAACAACTTGATTTCAACTTAATCTCACAATTCATCAAACAAGAATTGTCATGAGATTAAACCTAATTTTAAACTACGTACAACTTGAATCTAACTTAACTTCACAACTCATCAAACAAGAACTGTCATGAAATTAAGTTAGGTATCAAGTTGTAAGAAAGGAAACTCAACATTTTTGAGGGATTGACTCAATTTTGGGATCGCTTTCAAATAAAAAACTAGTAGGTAATCAAGGAGAAGGTTCAACTAAGGGGGATGTGCATTCCTGTTTCCTCCAAATTCAACAGTGCATGCCCTAAATATATCTCCTAATGTCGGATAGTATGCTCACCCTGACCATCGGTCTAGGAATGATAGGTCGTACTCCATTTCAACGGTGTTCCTAATGCGTCCTATAGTGTCCACCAAAATCGCGATGTGAGTTATCTGTCACGATTCAATATAATAGGTAAGGCACTCCTCATGTATGTCGCTCGAATTGGAATCTCATTGGAATACTACGGACGCATTGGCCAAACCAAAGGACTTAACCTAAAAACTTGAAATGCCTGTATATCGTTCTTAACATGGTTTTAGGGTTGTCAGCCTTGTGCACTCTTAACTAATGATATTCGGGTTTGGAATCTTTCTTCAAGAAGTATTGTGTATCATGAAATTCATGCCGCTCCGGGAGTTAAGTTTATGCGCACCTCAATTCTTCAAGGAGGGGTAAATCTTGTTAGGTCTTTACGAAGTACTCCAGGGAAGTCTTAAGCACGCGAGGCATCTTTTGGTTTTTGCTTGTCCTACTAGGTGCAATGAAATAGGCGGGTTTGTAGTGACTATCGAGTGATTAGGTGTAAGATACTGTAAAAATCAATTGTAATAAATCTCGTAGATTAATAATAATCTCAACTTACTGTCTAATAAATCCCATTTTTACGGGGAATTTAAAATTTTTCTTGTTATATTATTTTCACCACGTTACGATATCACGACATTTACCAAATAACGACTCTAATTCACGACACGTACTCGGGGCATAACTATCTCACAAGTCACAAATTACAAAACTCACCAATTATAACTAATACCAATAAATATATATTAATCACATTTCTTTCAAATCTTAAGTACACTAATTACAATTCACTTTCACTAATTAACTACAAACTAAACGGACCAACTATCCAGCCTTTCACACGACACAGGCCCAACACCAAAGTCCACACACCCCTCTTGTTACTTCATGTATATTTCGACTACCACACCCTCTCCAAAACACGGTTCGTTCTCTCAATTCTTAAACACGACATGCCCAAGTTTTTGCACCATCTAGTTCACCACCAACTAGGCTATGTATGTGCCAATTTCCAGATTTATATGTCGCTAATTACTATGGTTTTGAACGCCAAATTGTTTGTCCCACTTCAACAAAATTCGTATCTATAAAAACCACAAAACACAACCGTTTTAACCTACGCTTTTTCCTACGACTTTCTAACGAACATATTAGCATATTGTGATGTTACAAAGACCCTTAAGACTGCAGTGAATGGTTGTGACTCGTTAGCTTCGTTTTTGAACTAGTATGGATACCAAACGTGCACATATACATTCCAACAACAAAAGATAAGTTCTACCAAACTCTCCCATATCTTCCTAAGATATTTTATAATCAGTAACATGCCACCTATGTCCTTCAAACACTGGTCACAAACAGTGGTAGCCAATAATAGAGTTTGAAAAGTCAAGAAAATTATAAGAAACGTGTGAATTACATTTTATAAAATACCCAAGCTCACCACCTCTACCACACACTTCCTACTCTCATCTTAACCCTCTCTCACCCACAAAAATATCTCTAGAAGACCAGGAGTTTGCTGTGGCTAGGATAGAAGCTTGTCGAGTGAAAAGAGTTATACACACAAAGCGTATAAGTTATGAAGCGAAGTGGGTTAAGGATTTTTGGTGCTTCGTTCATTCTCTCACGACTCTTCACCACCCTCAAGAGGTGTAGTTTCGTATTGAAGACGTTTCCGTGATCGTTTCCATAAGTCTTACTTGATCTTATAATTCCATCTTGTCAGATACACTCAAGGTGAGTCGTGGCCCCTACTCTTTTAATACTTGTCTTTAATAACTCTTTTGGAGGAGATACATGCTTCAACTGTTTTAAGTTTACTTTTATACTTTGAATACACAAATGATTTACTCAAAATCATTCACTCTGCTTTACATGTTATGAATCACCCTTTGGAAGGAATATATGCTCGTTATACTTGCAAATTGCTTGCTTAGCTTAAACACTGTAGTTGAAGGATAACATTTTCAAACTACTTGTTGTAACATGATACTGAAACTCATTATATACATTCATATAGCAATTGAATGTACAGTTAACCTTACTATGATATTTCTACATTTCACTAGGAAATAATTGCCAAGACTAAAGTACGCATATTCTATGAACCCCGGAAACCTATATTGCCTAAGTTTACTATGTTGCCATAAATGATTTTACACCAAATACATGCTTAGAAATATTTTACTTGTTTACCAAATACATGAATTGCATTATGATGCAAGTACTCAAAACATTTATACATTTGTGATGCGCTACGCTTTTATATATATATATATATATATTATATATATATATATATATATATATATATATATATTATATATATATATATATATATATATATATATATATATATCTTTGGGTAGAGGCACCCAGTAATTCTTTGGGTAGAGGCACCCAGTAATTCTTTGGGTAGAGGCACCCAGTAAATCTTTGAGTAGAGGCACCCAGTAATTCTTTGGGTAGAGGCACCCAGTAAATCTTTGGGTAGAGGCACCCAGTAATTCTTTGGGTAGAGGCACCTAGTAAATCTTTGGGTAGTGGCACCCAGTAATTCTTTGGGTAGAGGCACCCAGTAACTTTTGGAAGAAGCTCCCAGTTTGTACATTGCATGCTATTTGTGTGATACCTTGTTAACGTTCGAATGTCATGAGGCTTAGGGCAATATAACTTATTGAATATATGAATGTTTCATATATATTAAGATACCGCTGTATTTAGTTAAACACCACTCCACACTGATAGATTTCAGACACTATATTATTGTTTTCACTATGTGTTAGGATTATGGATCCTGTACTTGGAACTTAACTGTTATCATATGTGACTTAGTTGTGACTTCTAATAAAGACAGCCCAATTGCTTGTTATACCGTTACTTTTAAAAGTTGACCCATCATTTCATTTCGAGCGTATAACAACGTAGCTCATTTTCATTTAAAACCTGAAACTTATGATCATCTGAGTTCATAAATGATTTACTCGCGGATTCTTACCCAATCGCAACTTGCTATTTACTTCAAGAAGTACTAGTATATATTTTAACTACCACTGTACACCACTTGAATTTATTGAAATAAGTTGATTTCCATTTAACTCCACGAACTCACCAACCTTTGTGTTGATGTTTTAAGCATGTTTATCTCAGGTAATTAACAGAGCAGGACAAGACATGGAGCGGGCATTATATACTCTAATAAATTAAATGGTGTAAAATCAAATGTCATTTTTCCAAATTACACACTTTTGTGGGATTTTCAAATCAGATATTTCACCTTTATACCAAAACTATTATTTTGAATGACATGTAACTTTCAAAACGCCTCTTCTGGGCCGTTTTCTGAAATTTTAACTTCGATCCTCACCGTAACACCCTAATTACTTTTCCGCTGCCACTAAACAAATTAGGGGGTGTTACAGATTGGTATCAGAGCCTATGGTTATAGAGAACCAAATGTTTTCAAACATTGAACTATAACTACACTTTCAAAATGAATGATTTTACACCATACCATTTTACACCCTCCGTGTCTGCAGACTGCCGTGCTCAATACATTACCTATTAAGATTATTTTGCACTAATCTTTACATGCTTGATGTTTACTCTACACACGTTACACACTGTATTATTTCACACTTACTGTTACGCCCTTAACGTACGAAATACTTATAATTACTACTTTCGGTTACTACAGTACCATGTCTACCAAACTAGTGGATATTACCAAACTTACCCTCCGTACTACTCGTACATCACCTATTTATCATATCACTCCGGATGCTGAAGATCCTTATGTATTAATGTCACAAACCCAGCCTAATACGGAACTTACTCAATTACCACTCCCAACATCACCTACTTACTCACGCTTACGTCAGAAACTTAGGAGAACTACCGAACCTTATTCAAATGAAGAGTTGATTGGTTGTCTGACAACATTCGAGGTTGGACAGAATCACATCAAGAAACGATTTGGAAAGATGTTGAGCCAAATTCTCCTTTACCTACACTACCACTCCCACCTGCCCCGGTAGCCCGGCACAGAAAAGTCAGGATTTTAGCATCTTATGAACCCGAACCTTTTATGACACCAAATTGGAGCTACCTCAATGGACCTATTAAGAAGATACACTTATGCTTAGTACCAATTATACCACCATTTCCACCTTACTTCCCTGCTTCACCCCTAGACATGATCAGGATAACGTCACCATACCTTACCACCACTACTATCATCATCCCCTCCGCCGTTGGTTGGACCCGACTACTCGTTAAGACTACTCACCCAGACTTACCTGTTTACACCTCACCAATGGGAGCTGACTCCTAGAGAGAATTTACCCTCTCAGGTCTCCTTCATCAGTATTATTTCCCACCTCCTTTCACTCCTCCAGCCCGAGTCCTCGAGACTGGAGAAAACTTCAGGACAGCAGTTACCCACACCCCTACTCCTCCCACCATCATGACGCAACTGGATCGTCATGAGGAACAGTTAGATACACTCCTGAACGTCATTGACAGAGACACCTTAACTTACCTCATGGAGTATTAATAAAAGACCTTGTATCGTTGATTTTGTAAAAACAATCGATCAAGTTATTAATATTATGATGTTTACAGTAATTATACCCAGACCTACCACAATATTACCTACGATTGTTAAGATTCTTTATACCTGCCATAACTAGGCTACAACCATAGAATTCCCTAAGACAAAATCTTCGAAAGAAAACTTGATGAATGAAGAGAAAGTTGCTGAACTTCGGCTTTTGTAGATAAATCAGTTTGTTCCTTAGCAATCCCATACCAAGAATTGAGCATTTATCTACGATACTACCCAGACATATCATGATTTATGATGCTCAATTGGTTATGATTTCGCATTGTGACCACATTATTAAAGCTAGTATACCAATACATTGTTACTTGAATTATTCTGACATGGCCATTAGGTGGATTTAAATCCGTGTTTCTTGGAAAATTGATAGAATATGGCCAGCACAAGCATTACAAATACCCTACTAGCACCAACCACAACTATGACTCCTAAAATTATCTGAAATTTAGTAACCAACATTGTTGCTGTGGCACTCGAAGCGACTACAGTAGCTCATCCGAGTAGCAACAATAGGACAACCGGAGAAAAGAAAATGACTGCCTCTTATAAACATACCCATGAAAGTTTCAAGGGTTGTAGACCAACACACCTTAAAAGTACATGAGAACTAAACCCACCATCACAATTTCCCAAGGATTTATAGAACAAAAAGTTAAGCGGGACACTACAAGAATCAATGCCCAACCCAGAATATCACTTAGGACAAAAAGACCAATGGAAGAGAATGGAAACTCTTCAGAACCTTAACAACGTCAAGAGATGACACCAATGTTTAAACAGAAGAGAAATACCTGTTGGAAATAAATAAACCCTAGTTTAAGACTTTCTAAGTTGTATTTTCTTCTTGTACTTTACCTTAGGTACGATGGATGTAACCTAAGTGTAACAACTATCTTTCTACCGTATGAAGACTCTACCTTGTAATATTTCCAAAATAATCATAATCCACGTCTATTTCAATTTCTATTCCATCTTCCTTATTTATAATCATTACGTAACAATACACTGTTATCATCTTAGAAATTTGGACAACATTATTCCTGACCAAACAATAGATTATTACCACCTTGTAAGAATTCTCACATGAACCCTAAGTCTATACCAAAGATATCCTAGTATCACTTTAGAAATTCCTGACTTATCCTCGGAATATGAACAAAAACTTTATAATTCTTTTGAAAATAATCAGAGGGTGTCCGACTTTGTGACGGAACCATTATAATTGAACCATATAAAACTCTTTGAAGAAGCATAAAAATCACGGTGACTGAGTCAAGCATTACATTATTTGGTCCTCAAATTATACATAGCCTGATCAACTATCTCTAATTTAGGAAGAATCATGTCATGAATGGAACAGTTATCTTTCAGATTTCCTAATAACAATTTTCATTCAAAAGTAAAATATTGAGGCAAAACAAACTATTCATAAACGTCACTTTTGACCAACCACAAATAAATACCTACACATATTACCCACCATTCTTATGATAAGAAACTGACAAAAGTACAAGCATTAGAAACCTAAGAATTCACGAAGATTTATGAAAAACACAAATAACACAAATTTTATTAGAATACACGGAAATTAGTACATAACGATAAAATTAATGACGATAATGCTAAAGTTACAACTATTTATTTCATCCTTCCTACTATCTATTTTCCCCACGCCTTATCCACGATAAGGGCAACAATCACCAGCGGGACGACAAACGCTAAAATCACGAACAAATATTGGAAGTCTTCGTCCTGAGCATACATCGAGTAGATAACCACAAGAATGACGTACACAATCGCTAGCATAGTGATGAGGTGCGGCATTTTTGAGTTGTGGAATGAGTGAAAAATAATTGGTGGAAGAATAGAAATTAAAATGGAGTATTTATAAGCTAAATCTAGCCGTTGGAACCAAAAATAGCCGTTAAGGGCACTATTCACGACCGTTGGTATACACTGATCACTAGCCGTTAAATTTCCACAGTTCCTGACCGTTATTTTCATTATTCACAGTCCCTGGAATTCATTAGTTGACCAAACATTTAAAGTTACCTCATCTAGCACGTATGGGTCTAGCAAAGATACGTTCCTCAGATTTTCGAATAAAAATCTCTCGACAACATTTTCCTCACCCTTGAACACCACATTTTTCAACATCTAACACAGACTGAACTTCGGGACGAAGTTCAAAATTGAGGGGTGGATACTGTAAGATACTGTAAAAATCCATTGTAATAAATCTCGTTGATTAATAATAATCTCAACTTACTGTCTAATAAATCCATTTTTACGGGGAATTTAAAATTTTTCTTGTTATATTATTTTCACCACGTCATGATATCACGACATTTACCAAATAACGACTCTAATTCACGACACGTACTCGGGGCATAACTATCTCACAAGTCACAAATTACAAAACTCACCAATTATAACTAATACCAATAAATATATATTAATCACATTTCTTTCAAATCTTAAGTACACTAATTACAATTCACTTTCACTAATTAACTACAAACTAAACGGACCAACTGTCCAGCCTTTCACACGACACAGGCCCAACACCAAAGTCCACACACCCCTCTTGTTACTTCATGTATATTTCGACTACCACACCCTCTCCAAAACACGGTTCGTTCTCTCAATTCTTAAACACGACGTGCCCAAGTTTTTGCACCATCTAGTTCACCACCCACTAGGCTATGTATGTGCCAATTTCCAGATTTATATGTCGCTAATTACTATGGTTTTGAACGCAAAATTGTTTGTCCCACTTCAACAAAATTCGTATATATAAAAACTACAAAACACAACCGTTTTAACCTACGCTTTTTCCTACGACTTTCTAACGAACATATTAGCATATTGTGATGTTACAAAGACCCTTAAGACTGCAGTGAATGGTTGTGACTCGTTAGCTTCGTTTTTGAACTAGTATGGATACCAAACGTGCACATATACATTCCAACAACAAAAGATAAGTTCTACCAAACTCTCCCATATCCTCCTAAGATATTTTATAATCAGTAACATGCCACCTATGTCCTTCAAACACTGGTCACAAATAGTGGTAGCCAATAATAGAGTTTGAAAAGTCAAGAAAATTATAAGAAACGTGTGAATTACATTCTATAAAATACCCAAGCTCACCACCTCTACCACACACTTCCTACTCTCATCTTAACCCTCTCTCACCCACCAAAATATCTCTAGAAGACCAGGAGTTTGCTGTGGCTAGGATAGAAGCTTGTCGAGTGAAAAGAGTTATACACACAAAGCGTCTAAGTTATGAAGCGAAGTGGGTTAAGGATTTTTGGTGCTTCGTTCATTCTCTCACGACTCTTCACCACCCTCAAGAGGTGTAGTCTCGTATTGAAGATGTTTCCGTGATCGTTTCCATAAGTCTTACTTGATCTTATAATTCCATCTTCTCAGATACACTCAAGGTGAGTCGTGGCCCCTACTCTTTTAATACTTGTCTTTAATAACTCTTTTGGGGGAGATACATGCTTCAACTGTTTTAAGTTTACTTTTATACTCTGAAAACTCAAATGATTTACTCAAAATCATTCACTCTGCTTTACATGTTTTGAATCACCCTTTGGAAGGAATATATGCTCGTTATAATTGCAAATTGCTTGCTTAGCTTAAACACTGTAGTTGAAGGATAACATTTTCAAACTACTTGTTGTAACATGATACTGAAACTCATTATATACATTCATATAGAAATTGAATGTACAGTTAACCTTACTATGATATTTCTACATTTCACTAGGAAATAATTGCCAAGACTAAAGTAAGCATATTCTATGAACCTCGGAAACCTATATTGCCTAAGTTTACTATGTTGCCATAAATGATTTTACACCAAATACATGCTTAGAAATACTTTACTTGTTTACCAAATACATGAATTGCATTATGATGCAAGTAGTCAAAACATTTATACATTTGTGATGCGCTACGCTTTTATATATATATATATATATATATATACATCTTTGGGTAGAGGCACCCAATAATTCTTTGGGTAGAGGCACCCAGTAATTCTTTAGGTATAGGCACCCAGTAAATCTTTGGGTAGAGGCACCCAATAATTCTTTGGGTAGAGGCACTGGTTAGAGGCACCCAATAAATCTTTGGGTAGTGGCACCCAGTAATTCTTTGGGTAGAGGCACCCAGTAACTTTTGGAAGAAGCTCCCAGTTTGTACATTGCATGCTATTTGTGTGATACCTTGTTAACGTTCGAATGTCATGAGGCTCAGGGCAATATAACTTATTGAATATATGAATGTTTCATATATATTAAGATACCGCTGTATTTAGTTAAACACCACTCCACACTGATAGATTTCAGACACTATATTATTGTTTTCACTATGTGTTAGGATTATGGATCCTGTACTTGGAACTTAACTGTTATCATAGGTGACTTAGTTGTGACTTCTAATAAAGACAGCCCAATTGCTTGTTATACCGTTACTTTTAAAAGTTGACCCATCGTTTCATTTCGAGCGTATAACAACGTAGCTCATTTTCATTTAAAACCTGAAACTTATGATCATCTGAGTTCATAAATGATTTACTCGCGGATTCTTACCCAATCGCAACTTGCTATTTACTTCAAGAAGTACTAGTATATATTTTAACTACCACTGTACACCACTTGAATTTATTGAAATAAGTTGATTTCCATTAAACTCCAAGAACTCACCAACCTTTGTGTTGACGTTTTAAGCATGTTTATCTCAGGTAATTAACGGAGCAGGACAAGACACGGAGCGGGCATTATATACTCTGATAAATTAAATGGTGTAAAATCAAATATGTCATTTTTCCAAATTACACACTTTTGTGGGATTTTCAAATCAGATATTTCACCTTTATACCAAAACTATTATTTTGAATGACATATAACTTTCAAAACGCCTCTTATGGGCCGATTTCTGAAATTTTAACTTCGATCCTCACCATAACACCCTAATTACTTTTCCGCTGCCACTAAACAGATTAGGGTGTGTTACATTAGGCTTCATGAAATGCCTCGTTCATTCTTGAGCAAAATCATTTAAAAATTTTAAGCTAAGTAGCAACTTTAAGCTTAATCTCACATCTCATCAAATAAGAACTGACATGAAATTAAGTTAAAAGTTATTAAAAAGCTTACCTTTTTTTTTTTTTTTTTTTTTTTTTTTTTTTTTTTTTTTTTTTTTTTTTTTTTAAGTTTCGGGTTGCTCAAAAATGAACGGGTGGCATTTCAGCATCCAAAGGTCTTGCTACCAGGTGGTGAAAATTTGAACCATCTTATCGGTTTCTACCTTTTTTGTCATACACTATATCAACCTCCTAACTAAGAGCTAGGACACTAAGCTTCACCTTTAACAAAGGTACGAACAAAGTGGAAACAAATCTATAATCGACATCGGAATCAAACAGTATGATAGTCTAATATCCGTTTAAGGAGAACATTCCCGTCGCGAGGTTCGAGTTCTGGCATCCTTCTTCAGCGTTCATCACGAATACCCGCCCACGAGCTGGGTTGCCACAAATCCTTTTCCTCATTTCGCCTTCTTATTTTCATCACTTGCGCCTCCTTGTTTACTTGGCTCATCCACGGTCTTCCTCTTATCACCATTCTTGGACAATGTCCCGTTCCTTACCATTTCATCCGTTAAGGTTGCAGATTTCAGTATCGCGCTCTGAAGGTTAGGGGCTCAGTCGCTTTCACCATCCCGCGAATCTCAGGGACCAAACCATAGATGTACCTCTCAATTCTCTTGGATTCAGGAGTGACCATGTGAGGTACTAGTCTAGCAAGCTCATGGAATCGATCTGTATAAGCCGCGTGACCAGCACCTACCATAGCATGGTTGTAGAACTCATGCTCTAGTTTCTGCCTCTCGTTGTTTGGGCAATACTTGATGTGTTTTTTTTAGGTCTAAAAAAATCAACCAAGTTTTAAATTTATAATTTGCCGAACTAACCTGTAGACTCTAAACACTAACGAGCAGTGTACCCGATCAATGTAGATAGTTTTTAGGTAAGCAAGGGTCGTTCACTAGGAGCGAAGCTAAAGTGATCTAAAGGTATTCTAATTACTAAACTAACTAACCTAGAAAGCAAGTAAATATTTTTGGGGTTTTAGCCTGAGAGGCTATCACGATTTTGTGTGTTTAATTAAACTAAATATGAGAAAATAAATATTAAACTAATTAAAAGCAAATTAAAGATAGATGAAGATAGATAGGAAGAACGGGTTAGCCACGTCTAATCCATTTTATAGTTATACATGCTTATGTCTACTTGTTTTAATTCATTCAATTGTTTTGTCGCCAATCCGATTATTAATCCTGTCACGATTAAATAACCTACCATCGTGGTGGGAAAGAGGACATGATCATAGTGACTCGTCTAGCATCAATACTAACGTATTGCTTTAAACCATCTAACCTAGTTCGGTATTACACGCTACTAGTCCTATTAGGTTGTAGACACGTTCCGTTTATGCCAAACAATGATTCCTAATAGAGATTCGGGTTAACACGCATATAACTCAACCTAAGCAACCACAATTACAGGTAGTTAAGTCACATCAATTAAAGTTATAAGGATCATAACCTAGTTACATAGATTTTTACTAGTTATAAGCAATAAACGAGTTTTTATCGACAAGCACCCAATCCAATAACAAAGCAAACACATCGACAAAATCATAAAAACTAATAAAACTTCATAAACATGGCTAACACCTAAGGGTGTTAGCCCATAATCTCAGTAACAATACACAATGTTTGAATCATAGCATAAAAGATAGAAATCATAATGAAAACTACACGCTAACCGAATGATTAAACAAAGTAAATTGGCTTGAGATGTTCTTCGTGGATGGAATGGATCTTCAATATAGTCTTCTGCTGTTTTGGGACGTTTACAGACGCCTGGGAATGATCCCGAGGGTCCCCAATGATGCCCTAATTCGTTAATGAGTTCGGTATTTATAGATTCTGAAATCTGGGTCGATACGGCGCATCTAGAGAGTTAGATGCGCCGCATCTATAAGTAAACGTAGCCTCCAAGTCTGAAACTGACCCGATATGGCGCATCTATAAATCTGATATGGAGCATCTCCCAATACGGCGCATCTAAAGACCTTATGCGCCGCATCTCCTTCAAATACAAGTAGATCTCCTTTTTCTCTTTCCGTGGCCGCTTGAATCAACTAAAACGGAGTCCGGATGAAGATTTTATGGCCAAAATACGAAAGCATCTTCAAGTGTCGACTTGTAATCTTGACTTCTTCATTAAGCTTCTAATCTCCACTTGATTTCTTGGTAAGGATTGTGTATGGCCGATACGGCGCATTGGATTGGTCCGATGCGGCGTATCTGGAGTAGATCAAGTTGGTTCTTCTTCGTTGACCAAAGTTTCATATGCGACGCATGATAAAATCAGATGCGGCGCATGCTTCAAAGTCAGGCAATGGTCTTTAATCTTTAAGTCTTTATGTACGACGTATCTATCAAGAATGATACGGCGCATCTTCCTTCAGTTCAGTAGACTTTTCCAACTTGATTCATTTTGCTCCAATTTCCGTCCGAAATCATTAACTTTCACCTAATGCTTGTTTATAACTGAGAATTACAAAAGTAAACGATTAAGTATCAATTCTCATATAAAGTGATATAAAACAAGTCAATACTATAGGATAAATGATGCTAATAATATGTCGTTATTTGATGTCATCAAATATCCCCCCACTTGAACTTTACTTGTCCTCAAGTAAACTTTAGATTAAAACTTATGAAAATGTATCCTGAATAGGATGTATTTTTACAATTAAGCATTTATTCGTTTTATCATAATTGCACAACCAAACACTTAACGAATTAGAAACAAAATAAAATATTTCGATAAAAGCAAATCTAATTGTTTAACTGTCCAGTCGTGATGAATATTCTATCATAAGCTTGGCAAGTATACGCATCTCCCTCACTAAAGCCAAGGAATAACAAGTCTAAAGCGGTAAAAAGGGTTTGTTGGTTAAGGGTTAATCATTCTTCTTAATCTCTATCGATCTCAAATTCCAGAAAAGGCGACAAAATCACAAATACATGATCGAATCCACGAACACGATACTTGCAATTGCTCAAATCCTTAACTCGAATAGGCTAAAGATAGGACCAAGTAATCTTTACCAATAATATTATATCAAAAAGGGCGACAAAATCATAAATACATAGCCGAATCCACGACTACGATACTTAAGATTGCTCAAATCCCTAATCTCAATAAATCAAAGGTTTGGATGAAGAATGATATAGGGTATGGATAATATTTGGGATATAAATTGGTGTAAAATGAAAAATAAACAAAACAAATAGATTAAAATCCTAAGTGTGGTTAATCACTTTCCCAACCATCCCATGAATAAGACTCATATCATTGAATAACTCACGCTTTGACACTTGAAACTCACGCTTTGGGTAGACACGAATTAGACTCAATAAAATCTCAATCAAAGAATAAACCTTAGTTGGCGTTCCCATAACGGCCAACTCACATTCAATCCATAAATATAGTACAACAACAATAATGATAACTTTACATAACTTTACAATGTTGGTAAAAACAAACTTCCAACTTCTTCTTTCTTTATCTTTTCTCATTTTTTCGATTTTTTTTTTTTTCAAACTACTAACATAAACATAGATGTGTAAAATTTCACCACATCACTATAACGATAACTCTGGATAATTTTTCCATACTTTTCATGACTTCAGAAATAACAGTAATAGTGAAAGTAGTAAACACACGAAAAATAACAAGACTCAAATTATACAATATCTACTTTCACTCCAATTGCATTGTGCAATTTCCTGACCTTAACCATAGATAATGAATTACGCACGCGAACACAGTTAATTGTAAGGAAACACACTTTGCCTAAAGTAACTAACCACGGACTTTAATCTACAGGGTAGGCTAAGGTATAAGGGTGTAACGAAACATTAACAAAGGGTGTATGAAACGAAAGGAATGGCTCTGAGGGTTTTTCTAGGGGTATCTTACTCTAAAAATGAGAGTAAACAAAGGGTTTATACGGGGGTTAACTAACCAATGTAGTTAGTTAATAACACAAAACATATAATAGGCTTTTTGGGTGTAATCCTAGAAATTTATCAATTTAGACAAGTCATTCCAATTATATCAATAATACTCATTATGGTGGTCTCGAATAGTATACAAGTCAAGTTCTAAAGTTTACAAGTCACTGGCACACTCATAGATTTGTGAATTTTGATAAGTTCACAATTTTTGAAAATAAAATTATGTGTGCAGCTATGCAACTTAGATTAAACAAAAACATGCTAAAAAAATTAAATTTTGATAATTAAGCATAGATTAAAGCATATTTTTGAAAATTTAAGGACAAGTAACGTTCTAATTCTCCATCCCCCCACTTAAGTTAAACAACGTCCTCGTTGTTTGTATTTGAAATTAAAAACAAGAGATAGAAAGAATTAGAACGGAGAACTCCCCTGAGATTTGCTCGGTATGATCTTCCAATGTAAACGTGCGAGCGTATATAATGCGGGAGTCCATCAACCTCTTCAATTGTCCAGACCTGTAAAAATATAGAGACCACAGAAAAAGAATCTCGAGAGCATCTCGTTAATCATTGGTTAGGAAAATAAAAATACGAAAAAAATTACAGGTCAGAGTGTCGATGCGCCGTATCCATGGAATATTGGATACGCCGCATCAACAACTTGTAGGAAATACTAAAATGTACGTCATGGGTTAATGCGACGCATCTACTAAAAGTGCATGCGTCGTATTTGACCAACTGACAGAAATACGAAAATAAAAATAAACTAAAAACAAAATAAAAGACAAGCATGGGTTGCCTCCCAAGAAGCGCTTGTTTTTGTTAGAGTCACGAGCCTGACTCCACCCTTATTTACTAGGCAATAGGGTGTTTTTCCCCCCACTTGCGGTCAAGTGCGGGTGATAGTAGCAATAAGCACCATAACGGTGTAAATTTGCTACTAGAGATGGATAGAATATGTAAAGATAATACCTTGGCAATATGTGTACTTCGTTCATTACCTTACCCGGTTTGGTTGTTAAATTGGATGTCATGAACATTACATGTGAGAGAGTAGTATGTTGAGGATCAATGAATCTCCCTTCTTCTTCGTTTTTTCTATTGGTAGTAAGGCGTCCCTTGACTTCCATAAAAGATGAGAAAGGGTCTTTGGCGAGTAAAAGTTCGGGTTCCTCTATATCCTTCATAGGATTGAAATCATCCTCTTCAATCATGGTCGTGTCCATCAGCTCATCCTTGAATTCTTTTTCTATTTCAACCAAAAATGGGTTGATAACAGGTGCTTTATATTCATCATTAGTTGGTGTAGTAAATTCCACCTCATCATTCTTTCGTTTTGCAACCTGTTTAGGAAAACTAGCAAGATTATTAGTAACGGGATTAATAATATTAAATAAATTAGTACAACTTTTTGTTGTAAGTGACTCCAATTCATCTTGTGAGTCTCCATCTTCAACTAGTGGTCTTGCAATTTCATCTTTATCCCGAATAGCCGCCTCAAATAAGTCATCCCACCTTTCTTCAAAATCCTTTGTGGGGTCATAATCTGGCTCATCTGTTCCACGCATGAATATTTCATTTTGTTGTGGCAATTGCGGTATGGCATCGTACACAATACAATCAAAACTTTCAATATGAGAATACTCATTATCTTCATCCGATGGAATATCATCATGGTGTTTTTGATATGATGAGAATATATTTTCCAACTCGGGTGAAAAATCACAAGTAATAGCACCATACACCATTGTTCCACATTCATCTTCATTTTCATCATAAGCACTTTCGGATGAATAAGCTTCTTTGTAAACAATTGCCGGATTTTCATTCAAATCAAACACTTGTGACTCTTCTTCATCTTGGGCAACTTCCGGAGAAATAACATCATCAATAACTATTGCCGGAAACCGAATTGCACCAAAATCGTATGATTCTTCTTCATCATCATCATTGGATAAAGTCTAAGTGTGTCTAAATGGCAATGTCTTTCTTTCTTTCCCTGACTCTTCCTGCTTTGATAATAAGTACTCTTCCATCGTGGGTTCTTTATCATTGATGACTTGTGCACCATATCTTGCTCTTTCCCAATCGTAAACCTTTTTATTGCTCAAGAATCTTTCATTGTTAAGCCTAAGATATTCTTCCATAGTTATGTCCGGATTATCCATCATCATTATTACCTGAAAGATAAACAACCAAGAACAGCAGTAACCGAAACAAAAACAATAAAAACTAAAACGAAAAATAAAAATTAAATAAACAAAAATAAAGAAAAACGATAAAAAAAATTGGTCACAGAACGTCAATACGCCGTATACAATTGACCTGTATACGCCGTATTGATATAAGACAGATACGCCGCATCCACAGACAAGGATACGCCGTATTGCCTTTCTGAGACAGAAACACACAGAAACAAATAAAACTAACTAAACTAAAATACCAATAAATCAAATTAAAACAACCACTCCCCGGCAGCGGCGCCAAAAACTTGATATGTTTTTTTTAGGTCTATAAAAATCAACCAAGTTTTAAATTTATAATTTGCCGAACTAACCTATAGACTCTAAACACTAACGAGCAGTGTACCCGATCAATGTAGATAGTTTTTAGGTAAGCAAGGGTCGTTCACTAGGAGCGAAGCTAAAGTGATCTAAAGGTATCCTAATTACTAAACTAACTAACCTAGAAAGCAAGTAAATATTTTTGGGGTTTTAGCCTGAGAGGCTATCACGATTTTGTGTGTTTAATTAAACTAAATACGAGAAAATAAATATTAAACTAATTAAAAGCAAATTAAAGATAGATGAAGATAGATAGGAAGAACGGGTTAGCCACGTCTAATCCATTTTATAGTTATACATGCTTATGTCTACTTGTTTTAATTCATTCAATTGTTTTGTCGCCAATCCGATTATTAATCCTGTCACGATTAAATAACCTACCATCGTGGTGGGAAAGAGGACATGATCATAGTGACTCGTCTAGCATCAATACTAACTTATTGCTTTAAACCATCTAACCTAGTTCGGTATTACACGCTACTAGTCCTATTAGGTTGTAGACACGTTCCGTTTATGCCAAACAATGATTCCTAATAGAGATTCGGGTTAACACGCATATAACTCAACCTAAGCAACCACAATTACAGGTAGTTAAGTTACATCAATTAAAGTTATAAGGATCATAACCTAGTTACATAGATTTCTACTAGTTATAAGCAATAAACGAGTTTTTATCGACAAGCACCCAATCCAATAACAAAGCAAACACATCGACAAAATCATAAAAACTAATAAAACTTCATAAACATGGCTAACACCTAAGGGTGTTAGCCCATAATCTCAGTAACAATACACAATGTTTGAATCATAGCATAAAAGATAGAAATCATAATGAAAACTACACGCTAACCGAATGATTAAACAAAGTAAATTGGCTTGAGATGTTCTTCGTGGATGGAATGGATCTTCAATATAGTCTTCTGCTGTTTTGGGACGTTTACAGACGCCTGGGAATGATCCCGAGGGTCCCTAATGATGCCCTAATTCGTTAATGAGTTCGGTATTTATAGATTCTGAAATCTGGGTCGATACGGCGCATCTAGAGAGTTAGATGCGCCGCATCTATAAGTAAACGTAGCCTCCAAGTCTGAAACTGACCCGATATGGCGCATCTATAAATCTGATATGGAGCATCTCCCAATACGGCGCATCTAAAGACCTGATGCGCCGCATCTCCTTCAGATACAGGTAGATCTCCTTTTTCTCTTTCCGTGGCCGCTTGAATCAACTAAAACGGAGTCCGGATGAAGATTTTATGGCCAAAATACGAAAGCATCTTCAAGTGTCGACTTGTAATCTTGACTTTTTCATTAAGCTTCTAATCTCCACTTGATTTCTTGGTAAGGATTGTGTATGGCCGATACGGCGCATCGGATTGGTCCGATGCGGCGTATCTGGAGTAGAACAAGTTGGTTCTTCTTCGTTGACCAAAGTTTCATATGCGACGCATGATAAAATCAGATGCGGCGCATGCTTCAAAGTCAGGCAATGGTCTTTAATCTCTAAGTCTTTATGTACGACGTATCTATCAAGAATGATATGGCCGATACGGCGCATCAGATTGGTCCGATGCGGCGTATCTGGAGTAGAACAAGTTGGTTCTTCTTCGTTGACCAAAGTTTCATATGCGACGCATGATAAAATCAGATGCGGCGCATGCTTCAAAGTCAGGCAATGGTCTTTAATCTCTAAGTCTTTATGTACGACGTATCTATCAAGAATGATACGGCGCATCTTCCTTCAGTTCAGTAGACTTTTCCAACTTGATTCATTTTGCTCCAATTTCCGTCCGAAATCATTAACTTTCACCTAATGCTTGTTTATAACTGAGAATTACAAAAGTAAACGATTAAGTATCAATTCTCATATAAAGTGATATAAAACAAGTCAATACTATAGGATAAATGATGCTAATAATATGTCGTTATTTGATGTCATAAATACTCCTCCTTTAGCAATGCCTTAAGGTCATCCCAACTTATTCCCATGGCGGCTTCTCTTCCTCTGGTCTGGATTTGCGTGTTCCACCAGGTCAGGGCCTTTCCTGTCAACGAGCTTGCAGCGTACTTCACCCTCTGGTGAGCTGCACATTCGCTTATGGCCATTATTTCCTCCATTTCCTCAATCCATCTCGTGTACACCAACGCTCCTCCATTGCCATCAAAGTCCACTGGTTTGAATATTGTAAACTCCTTGTATGAACATCCTTTGCCACTATTGTTGTTGTTGCCATTATTGTTGTGGTCACTACCAATGCCATTGTCTGCATGGTCATTCCCGCTTCAGTTGTTTCCTAGATTACTGATGTGGTCGCAAACTTGGGTGACGATAGTGGGTAGCAATGCTTGTAGTTGCTCGGCGATCATGGCGGAAAGGTCATGATTTACATTGTCGTTGACGTTGTTATCGGTGCCGCGACCACCTGCTCTACCTCCTCGCCCACCAGTCCTTCCACCCCTCGATGGTGGAATGCCTCGGTTAACTCGAGTCGACCTTCTTGGAGGCATGATTCTTCAAAATAGGACATTGGTAGACGTTAGATAGGAGGTAGGTAGGATGGGTCGGTATACGTGTCGTACTACTACACTCAACTTCCTATCTGACAGTCCAAGAATTTGATCAGTCCATGCCACATCATGTTATCGTAAAAATGTTGGCCAGGCGTTTTTAGGATAGCATGATGATGCATTTACTTATCATCATCACTTCGTGTCATACTATACGCATAATCGCACACGTAATTCCTATAGTGCAAACTATATGAGGATTCTTAGGTTATAGTCTAGGTTAAACCACCTAATTCTCTATAACCTTGGCTCTGGTACCAATCTGTCACACCCCAAAAATGGCGCAGCGGAATGGCATTTACGGGGTATGACCTCATAGACAAGAACACAAGGTGTCACAACAGAGAAACACTACATGCATAACATACGGTAGATAATAGTCGCAAACTCCCACGACCGGGATAAGTATAATATCCAAGGTAAACATACGACTCAAAGTTAAACAACGTCACTAGGGAATATCAAATGCAACTCCACGAGATATAACCCGGAAGGGTATTGACTAAGTCTTGCTAAGTCAGTCAATACTAAACCTTCTAAGCAGCTTCAATACCACCTGAAAATGGTACTAGAAAACGTCAACATAAAGTTGGTGAGCTCGTAGGTTTAGATATTAAACCACGAAGCTATGAATAAAAGCATAGGACAATAGTGAGCAAGATATACAAACATGAGCACATACCAAAGATCACAAACTAGCAACAACTGAACCTCATACTACAAACACACATAATTGATCCACACATAGACTGGGTGCCATATTCCCAAAATGATGTACTCACAATGCATCACGAAACAGTTTACACGTTCAAGCTAAGTCACACAGTCTGAATTCACACAGTAAGGCACATAATGCAATCAATTAAGACACACATATTGTCCAAAAACATGAAAACAGTTAAAATACCAATTGAGTACCATTTTCCCCCAAGGTAAAACATAATGAAAAACGGGCTACGAGAACTCACCTTGTCAAGTAGCAGTCAGATAACACAACAGTTCAGATAGTGTTCGGCACAAACACGCGACCTAGATTAGTAAGGTTTGTTTTAGTTCACAGTTTAAGTTTAAGACTCAACGAGGTTTAATTAAACTCAAAAGTTTTAAAGTATTGTGTTATTGTTGCTTGTGTGGCATCATTTAAGTTTGAAAATAGTTTTCTAAATCATTTGGAAGTATTGGCTCTTGGAAGTGTATAGGTAGATAATAGAAAATATCGAGGGTGAACGAACCTTCGGTTTGATGGTAACCGAAAGACGTTGTACGGAAAATAATCACCTATACTATTAGGCGTAAACGGTTCATGTGCATATCATGGATGAAGGTATATATATTTACTAGGTGTACATATATGTATACATTTTTATGTCACCATTATTAGTTAAAACATTTAAGGACTATCTTACTTTAAATATATCTGTAATTAGAAAATTCAATGTAAGTTACGATATGAAGCTGCTATTTGTTATTACAAAAACGTGATACGCTATATATTTATTTTCATCAAGTACTCAAATTAATAATTGTAAGTAAATGTTTATGAGTTCATGTTTTACCAGTTAGAAGTATAAGGTCTTTCCATTTAAGTTATGAGGAATGCAAAAATATAGATTTATAGTTTACGTGTGAAACTCATTTTATCTAAACAAATAGCTTTCCAAGTTTTGTTTATTATTTGCCTTCTTACTATTCGTTTTTGTGACCTGTGTGTTTGATATGAGGCGAGATGTGTCATGACGTGGAGGCGGTCGAGTAAAGGTCAACGAGCCGTGTGCATAATGTATGTCGAGAGTGGCGTCGTGTGTAACGAGTCGACACAAGACGGAAGCGAGTCGAGGCATAACTCGGGTCGACACGAAAAACCAAACATACCCATTATGGCAGACACGAACCAAACACGCCCTGGTGGGCTGACAGAACCAAACGGACCCTAGATTATCTGGGCTTCGGCCCAGCTTCGTACAAACTCAACACACCTATAGGCCTGTTAAGGCAGAGTGGGCTCAGGCCCAAGACTATCTCAACATAGTTTAACCCAAATAATTTAACAAGCTTTTTGTGCTTCAATTCTTTACATTCATTTTGACAAAACCAGTGAGTAAACCAACCGGGCCATCGTAAAAATTTGTTGCTAAGAGAGCCATTCTAACTAAGCAAAACTCAGACATGACAAAGGTATATAGCACACCGCCATCTAGACTAGGGGGCGTTTCTTTTTTCTGTTAAATCGTCTGTCTGCTAACAGTGTGGGCCCAATTAATATATTAATGTTTTTTTTTGAGTTGGGGTCCACTAAAATCTACTAACTCGTCTATATCCATAGAGGGAAAAAACTCATCCAGTCCCCATACAGACGAAATAAGGGAGATGGTCCCACTTCCTTTTAAATCCACTTAATCCATACAAAAAAAGAAACAAGGCCTAAGGCTTAACGCCACACAAAGGTCTTAAACTCTTTAAAAATCAAAAGCAAATTCAATGCATCAACGAAGTCACCCACTGCTTGGGTTGAGGTTCTCGACAGCAGGCTAAAGAGAAAGGAAAGTAGGACTATCATTAACTGGTCGAAACCAAACAAAACGTACCACGGTGGTGCTACCACAGTGGGTTTCGAATCACGACCAAAACCAAACATCAATACTTATATATCACAAGACCATCTTTTAATAACCAATCGATTTACCCGAGGTCGAATACCATCACCGTTACGTAAATAAGCAAACCATACAAAATAGGCCTAAGCAGATTTAAGTACTTCCAAGTCCGAGCCAAAATGGTTTTAAATCTTAGTTTTAGTTTCTCAGTTTTTAGTATACCACACAATAACAATAACACCAAAAGAATTAACACCAAAACCTTATAATCGATTTCATCAAAATTGACAGAAAACCGGTTCACATAAACCAACCATATTATAACGATTCAAGATCTCAATAAATCAAAGAAGTACATACGCATTTGAATAAAAACATCAAAACAAGAGTTTTGAGATTCTTACAACAAGAGAGTCGATTGACAACAAAACCCAAATCCGATTCCAAGCAAATCCACACACACCGATAATAGGTCGATACCCTTGAAGACTGCGATTCTTGTGAAAACTATTGTGATTGAGAGTTGGGTGTGTGGATCTACTGGACAACGAAAAGAAATAAAAAGATGAAAAACAAGAAAAGTTGACCCTTTCTTTCTTCGTTATCAGTCGTTCTTATGGCAAAAGGGAAAACATGTCGACATCTCTTTTGGCTCGGTTCGTTGACTTTCGGATTTGACAAAGAGAATACCAGACGCTCCATATGGACAAGAGGAAAAGTTAAAACTAGGCTTTGTCTCGTTTCTATTAGATCGGTGTGGATCTGGGGAAGGTTTGAATGGTGATGGTGAAGTATTATCAGGAAGGGATGAGGGAGAAAGGGGGAGGGGAGAAGATGTTTATCTCTCTTCCTTCTTTTATTTTATTTTATTATTATTTTTATTTTTTTTAGTTTTGTTTGTTATAGATAGTGGGTACACGATTTTTTTTTTGTATAAGATTTATTATAGTGCTTTAAGTGTGTATTACGTGTACCCCGTGTCTTGTTGAATCTGGGTGTCTTCTGAGATTTCCGGGTTTGTTATGAGTACGGAAAATATAGTTTAGGAGACGTTTTAATTTAACTGACACAGAGTATATTTTATTGACTCCGAATATGAATTAAAAATTTGAACCATTACTAATGTGGTGTCGGTACGCGTGTGGTATTATTCTCTCAATTCGTGTTGTTTAGTTACCAGTTATACGCAAGGGGAATATGTGACTTCTAAAATAAATTATTTTGAGTCTTAAATGTTAAGTAAAGACCTGGAAAATTCGCGGTTGCTACAGTTACCCCTTCCACGGCCTTGACCTCGCGACGTGTTTGATCCTCGACCTCGACCAGAACCACGTCCATAGTTAGAAGAAGATTCAGTTTTAGAGAACATTAACTTACTTGAGCTGTCATTATCTTCTTCTTTAATTCTTTCTTCATTGGCTTTCATTCTACCGACCACATCTTCGTACCCTACTGTCTTCAAGTCCAAGACTTGTTCAAGTGAAACCACGATGTGAATGAAACGCCTCGGTAAACTTGTAAGAAACCTCTTTACAAGTTTTCGTTCTTCTATTGTTTCTCCAAGTATCGCAGCCTTTGATGAAAGCCCCGACAACTTAGAAGCGAATTCATCAATAGTCTCGGTATCACGCATCTTTAAACCTTCAAATTCGGTCATTAAAGTTTGAAGTCTCGCCTCTTTCACACGCTCCGCACCAAGATTTCTTGATTTTATAGCTTCCCACATGTCTTTTGCTGATTTCAGAGTTCCTATTTGAAGTATCACTTCTTCTGGTACTGATTGGAACAGAAGTGCCTTCACCACGTTGTTCTTCTTTGCATCCGTAGAACCTGATTCGATTACTTCCCACACTCCATGAATACCCATGATTACTTCCATTCGCATACTCCAGATGGTATAGTTTGTTGTTGTCAGCATAGGACACTGAAACATGGGGTCTTTTGCTGTTGGCGTTTGAGACTGCGCACCCTGATCACCCATCTTCCTCCTACGCGAGTAAGTCGGTGGTGATGACGGTCGAGACTTATCCAGCCCTGGTAACTAACGACCTGGCTCTGATACCAATTAAAGTGATTAATAGGTACATAAACATAAACAATCAGAAAAACTCACGGTTTATTATCAAGGAAACTTAAACTCAAAACCTTGAATACAATACAATGTAATTCCCTACCCCTCGTGGTATATATAGACTAACCTAGACGCGTTAGACTATAACTAGGATTCCTAATTAATTAATTCCATAACAATTATCTATAACACATCCTATTCTAACTCAATTAGGATACCACATAGATAATTATCCACAAACTAATTAATTTGATATGCTTGCCTTGCACGCCAAGCAACTCCTCTAATTCTCCTTTCACGCTCACAGCCATAGGACGACTAGGAATTCTCCAACAATAGTTCCGAGGCATCCCGTCGCGATCATCATAAGCAACCCAGAGTTGACCTTCTTTGAAACATTTTTCGCTTCTCTATATCGAAATCATGAAAATCTGGATCTGGTACGTTAGCCTCGTTACTCTTTGAGAAGCCGTTTGCCATGTCAGCAACTTTTACGGCCTCTGAACTCCATTCGTCCAGTTTCTTCTTTATTTCCATAGTTGCCTTCTTTATAAGTTGATTCTTGATAGGCCCTGTTTCCTTAATTGCATCAGCCCCGTTAATTTCTTGCTTTGTTTTAACAGATTTGACTTTCTTAGATGCGGATTTAGCTTCTTTTTTAGCGATTTTATTTCTCAAAGCTTCATCTATATTAGTATCTAGTCCAGCTTCTTCTCGATCCCTTTTTAGTGGACCCCGCTGGGAGCTTGTACCATTACCAGCCTCAACACCCGTTATCTTACATGTTTCTGGGGCTGAAATGTTAATTCCCGTTCCTTGTGAAATTCCCACAACTTCTGAAGAAGCATTGATATTTGGTGGCGGAGTCTTGGTAATCTAGATCGGTTACTATACGTTAATAGTTTCAAGTAAACAAGAAGATTAGGCAATATTCTGGCCCGAGCTTAACCAAGCTTCTACTTTTGACAGCGATTCTCAAACCTGATACAGATATAAAAAGTTGATAGATTAAGCATAATGCCCATGTATTCTTAGAATGATTACTCGCAGAAGTAAAAGGTAATATCAATATCAGAACACCGTAATCTACATCAGCTATAAATGAAGAGTGAATTGTGAAATAATGGATTTTCTTACTTCTAAAATATTTACACTTGTAAAAAATGTATGCATGCGTGTATATATGTATTCACATGATAAATATGCATGGTATTTGTGCATACGCAGCAGTGCACAAAATATATATTTATGTTATAACATATAATTTACTCATCACCAATGCTCAAACGTAAAAAAAGTTGTGCATGCGATTTCTAAGTTCTAACCATCTACTTATGTGATACAAATGCCCTTGAATATAATATACATAATACGTATTAAATTAAATCTAATGGTTTTTAAGCTCACAAATATGTTTGGGCCTACTATTCGTCTTTAATTTAACCTTAAATCTAATGAAATCTAAACCCACAAATAGGCCTAGGCCTTTCATCTAATACAGTAATTATTTAGGTGAGAGATCTTTTTAAAACATCCTCAGACTTAATGTAGCCGTAATGATCTCCATTACTTTCACGTTACTTTATAACATCTTGTTCTTCTAACATCTTTACCCAAATAATTACTTTTCATTATTTAGCTATACCTCTTAAAAAAACTCAAAATAATAACTTACATTTAAGAGTAAACTGCAAAAATCATCCATGTGGCTTGTAGTTTTTGCCACTAATCATCCCTAGCCGATGTTGTTGGCATTAATCATCCCGGAGTGGTGAAACATTTGGCGGAATACACTCCCCACCACTAACATCGTTAGTTTTATCCGTTAAATACCCCACGTGCATATCACGTGAGGGCAATTCACCATATTTTTTTCAACCACAAACACATAACAAATATCAAAAAACCAAATCTAGAAGCCTAAACAAACAAAGTCGTATCTTGGAACCATTACCGCCTCAAACGTCCAAGATCTGGCTGACTAAAACCACCCACCGTCGCTTTTTGCAGTTTACTCTACATTTAATTATACGATAATAAGTAACTATGATAGACAATAAATATCTAATTAGATATCCAAATCCGAATTAAGCATTGATCTATTTACTTGAGATGATGTGATTGAATATTTAAATCTTAATTATTCACAAGTGGGATATATGTAGCCATACTTTGTCGGTTGTTATTCACGTTGGCTCCAATAAAATAACGTTAATAATGTATTTTCGACAGTTTAATAACGTTCAACTATTAATGTCTGTGTGTTTTAAGATTGGATTGGGACCACTTTATGAACTGATGATGGATCTACAAACATTTGATTATTTTTAAATCCAGTATCTCATTAACATTACTATAATCCATCACTCATTTATATGAGCAACGATTTTTAAATGCTTGCGTGCTATGACATGTTTGAAGAAACATTATATTTTTACAGCTTAAGGTTTCTAGTGTACCTCTAACTATAAAATGCTTTAAAGGCATAAGTGTGTTATGACCAATGAGGAACACAAAATTGACTGGTAGTTCGACTAGAACCCAAAATGTCATACCTTTCGTGTTCAACGTGACAATGTGACACAATATTCATAAATACAAAGAACAAAAGTATGAGTTAGGCTTAGTACTTTGCTATACATTCGTATTTGAATCCACATTAAGGAGCCTACAATTCAAAGAATCAAAGATGGTAATGTATCTTTTTTGACAAACTGGTAAATGTTTATTGAATGAAACTGTGGTCCTAAAAGATGAAATATGTCATTCTGGTTGCTCGTTCGCTTGTCAACGATGGTTTTTCTACCTGTTTGCATATGTCTATTGACATATCTAATGAGATAGGTACGTGGTATGTCTATTGACATATCTAACGAGATAGGTACGTGGTATGTTTTCTTTTTTTTATCAACAATCAATCGTCAAGCTTTATGTTCTACCCTCTAAATGGACAACAATGCATTTATGGCTACCAAATTCATATTTCTAGCGTAAAATTGAAAAGGCATAAAACTGTTAGTTAACGATGGTCGCATTGTTGAAATATATAATAGAAAGAGAAGTAAATGAATCATGGGCCAAAACATCAATGAGCCAAAGCTAAACATCAATTGCAAAAATCGTCCTTGTGGTTTGACCAAATTGCACGTTTCGTTCTTGTGGTTCATTAAGTGCAAAGGTCGTTCTTATTTTGCACTGTTATGTGCACTTTTAGTCCTCCATCATTGCAAAAATCGTCCTTGTGGTTTGCCAAATTTCACTGTTGAAGGACCAAAAGTGCACGTAACAGTGCAAAATAAGGACGATCTTTGCACTTAATGAACCAAAAGGACGAAACGTGCAATTTGGCCAAACCACAAGGACGATTTTTGCAATTTACTCTTCATATTAATAAAACCAAGAACTTAAATGAATAAATTCAAAGAATTAGAGCATATTTACACAAAGTATAACTTATACTTAAATTTAATCATCATATCATTTACCAAATATTTTAAACAAAAATTTTCAATCAAGTTCACTTTGAACCGAAAAAAATATATATTTGTT
The DNA here is from genome assembly GCA_021014915.2 of Artemisia tridentata subsp. tridentata. Lineage (NCBI taxonomy): Eukaryota > Viridiplantae > Streptophyta > Magnoliopsida > Asterales > Asteraceae > Artemisia > Artemisia tridentata. Next base: position 17,511,451 of record CP139506.1, on the reverse strand, counting down.
TAAAGTGATGATGGATTGGGTCAACTATTTGTTCTGGCCCATTATATCATTTTATAGGAAACATCTATGGTTTTTTTTAATGTTGCATATAACACTTTCATTTCTTGATCAAATGACACTTGTAATCTTCTATAAGAAGAATGCAGAGATGTAGTACTATAGTGTAAACACCAACCGTGACGCAAACAATATGTTATACTACATGTATATTGTATCAAATGTGTGATAATCATATAGACCATAAAGACAACTATACTAATACATGATCCGGTTTAACCCAACATTATGAAAATCCGCAAAAGAAAATGAGACGTTATACCCAAAGAGCACTAATCACCGTACCCATACAAAACTCAAGTTTTTTTTTTTTTTTTTTTTTTTTTTTTTTTTTTTTTTTAACGGCTTGTTAGTTGTTAGTGGTTCAGGTAGCAGTGACATCCAATTGGACAGTATGCTGACCCTGAACTCCGCCTGTACTTCCTTCTACTCCGCCTGTACTTCCTCCATACAAAACTCACGTTTGTGATTCAGAACCGATTAAGTAAGTGAATTTACAGTAAGATGGCAAGATTGCTACTACTCTAGTAAACACTAAACGATGCTTGCGGCCACATATTCATTCATTCTAGTTACTTAGGAGCTAAGCCATGCCTCAAATTATTTCCAATATTTAGTAGTGGAGATAGTATACTTATCAACTTTTTGAGCAACTATATTCATTTTTGCAACAAATTAATGTGCCAACAAAACAAACAATGAGGGTGCCAAGTTGGCAATGCCCATCACACACACAACCTTTGAAAACAAAAACACTTGTTGAAATGGATTATAAATGTGGTTTTTTTGTCTACAATGTCTCTTCGTTAAGTAGTGTATTAAGGCTACAACTTTGTTGATTATAAATGTTCCTATTTATCATGGTATATATGACTCTTTTTATTAATTTGGTATGGCGCCTTAAACACATGTGACTTAAAAATTAAAATTTGTAAATTAAACTGATTTGAAATTGTGACAACCGGTAATTTTTGAGGATTTGTTTTGGAATATATGAAAATTTTATTGGAATAATGTTACGTGATATATGAAGTTTCGCCGTAGACCTTGAGTTTTGGCACAATGCGAGTCGGCACAGTTTAACCTAATAATATGAGTAATGTTTGATTTTGACGTGTGGGAACGAGTATATACGTATTAATAATCATTTTTATTGGAAAAATGATTCTAAAAATATTGGCGCAAGTTAAAACGGGTCACGAGAATTATAAACGAACCCGAAACTCGTTATGATGAAAGTTTAATAAAAACTGGCACACTAGGCCCCTCCTTGCGTCAGTTACGTCCACGCCCTCCAAGTTATACGAATTGGCAGAAGAGGTCCCTGGTAATTATAAAGCCCTTCCACCCTTATCACTTCCCCCATTTCAACCTTTCTTTAACATATATTTCTCTCTTGAGTTAACAGCCGCCCAAAAGAAAATCAAGTAGGGTTGGATCAGTTGGAAAACCCCTTGCCTCTCAATCGAGAGGTCAAGGGTTCGATCCTCACTCCCTACAAAAGGCCGGGGGTCCTTTTCTACCTTTGGTAGAACCGGAAGCAGCCTCTCTACCTTAGGTAGGGGTAAGGCTGTCTACGTCTCAACCTCCCCCATACACCGTCTTCGACGGTATTGGGACCCATAACCCGTGAAAGACGGTATTGGGAGTTACTTTACTTTACCATTTTTTTCTCTCTTGAGTTAACAGCCGCCCAAAAGAAAACCCTAGCACCACCACTTCACCACTGCCGTCACCGCCCTTCACCACCACCAAATAAACACTCCATCGTCATCACCACCTCACGTACACCACGAATCTGTGGTGCACGCGCTTCGAAGACCACCACCGTCACCCACGCGCCACCATTTTCGAATGGTTTTTACTTGTCCCGGGTGGATCCGGAGGTATAAAAGGTGAGACAAACCGTTTCACACTCGTGTGACACGGTGTGAGTCGAAACTCGTTTCGGACGAGTGGGTTTTATTGTCTTACAGTTTGTTCGGGTTGAAACAAGTGGGAAACGAGTTTAAAACACAACAAAAACTTGTAAAAACGTTTGGTATCGATCTTGTGGCCACGTTATAGTGTTAGTCTTATAAATACGTTAAGAGATAAGCTCAACCCGAGCTTATTTCGAGCTTATGTTATTTTTGGTGTTGGTTGTGTTTGTTATATGTATATTTTGATCCGATTGGTTCATACCTTTAAGTATTGACCAAAGTGGATGAAAACCAACCCGCATGAAGAAAACAAAAACCAAATGGATAGAAACCGGCTACACTTAAATTGATTATTGCTTAAAATTTCTCGTATTTTATAAGTTGGTGCTTTGTCCAGTCAAAAATAATAGCCAAAAACCCACATGAATATAAATTCGTTCCTCATACCTCATTCTTATTATTTTGTTCTTGAACTGGAAATGATGTTCTTTGAGGTTAGTGGTTCACGGTTAAGTGTAGCCGAGACTCTTTGGTCTCGGTAAAGTTATATGTTGGTCTGTTGGCCTAGTTTGGTACGCGGCTTGGATTCACAGCCGAGACTCTTTGGTCTTGGCGAATGGTTATGATGAATTTGGTGATTATGTTGGTTTAATGAGGCTGTGGAACTCGAGCCGTAGGCATAGATTCTGGCCGAGTATTGTGGATATTGTGAAGTTTTTGTGGTTATGGTTTGATTACGACTTGAACTTGGAAGTTAACTGTGATGTTTGGCCACGTCGTGGTTAGCCGAGAACCTATGTCGATAGCCTAAAACGGATATATAACTTGGACTTATTAGTAGAATAGACTTGTTGACCCGGCTTACGACCGTGGATTTATGACGAAAATGTGACTCGTTACAATAATAACCCTCGTGACGTTTTTAAAAACAAAAAGGAAAAAGGGCGAAATAAAATAGACGTTAAATATATTAACTAGCAATTTAACTTGTTACTTAATATATTATAACAAAAACGGAAGTATAAAAATCGTGAGTAATTAATTTGGATAAAAACGGAAACACACGAGGTTATTAGGTGTACCGAGGCACATTTATCCTAGGATAACATATTCGAATTGTTTGGAATGACCTGGGATCGGGTTCATTATTATTGACCCGAGGGTATTAATAATGAAATGTGACTCGAAACGAATAATACTTGGTGACTTTACTTATGTTTTGACCCGAAGAAAGAGATAATAAATTTTCCATTAGGGAATAGTAACTAACAAATTTTAATTTGTTAGTTAACATACTAATAACGAAAGAAAAACTTTTGAAGTATACAAGTTAATTATATTTAGGAAACACGGAAGTTATCGGACGTTTCGAGGCACATTAACCAGAGGATACCATATGTGGATTTATTAGATTGCGTGTTAGATTATTTAATCATTGATTGGTAGTCGGGTAACTTGAGATTTTTGCAACACCAGAATTGAAACGTGAACAATAATATTTACAACTTTTGTTATATAAACTTATTTGTGAAGTAATTAAGTCATTCGACTTGGAACGCTTTATAAACAAACAAGCCATGGCGAATGTTTGTTATAAAATATAACCAAGAATATTTTACGAAATCAAATTGGATTATGGGAATATACCGACGACTACCAATCATTCACCTACTAGGTGTGTTTGTTATGTGTGATCCTTGTGAGTCATTTCCGTCGTTACTCCTTGATTTTTGTCATGTTTTCCGCGACGATTCCGTTATCGTCACTTGTTTTGGCGTGTGTACACTTAAGTCAGCGACTTTTCACCACTACACGAACGATGATACCAAACACTAGTAAACGGATATAACAAGAATATTTTGGAAGTGAAACTGGAATAATATTTGGGAATGGGAATAATTAACTTTTGGAAAAGTTTACGCTTTTTGGGATATACGTTAAGACCAGATTTATATTATAACCCTAAAATCTAAAACGTGTTAAAAGACCAAAATAACCCTACAACTTAAAATTTAATTAAAACTTATATAACTTATAAATAAATCACAAAACCTATGAAAACAAAACAAATATGACATGAAATAATTATGAGGCATCATAAGATATTTGTACAAGCTACCAATAATGTTTATAACACATTACAAGTCCAAATGAGCCGAAAAATCCTAAGTACATATGTAATTGCATTTTAAAGTTATAACATAAGGTTTTAATGTATTTAAAGTATGGAAGTGATTCAAAAACTTATGGGATTGACTTGGTATCTATGTTGGCCGATCCATGCTCCCCACTCCTCCAAGAATTCGGCCCAACTTTCCTATAAGTTAGCCACATCCCTTTTATTCTCCACCAAAAATACCGATCTTCAAATCTCATCAAGGAAAACCCTAAAAAAAAAAAAAACCCTACACAAAGTTTCGGCTGCCTCCCTTTTCTTGCTGCTGTGTCGATCTAGAAAAACCACCAAGAGTCTCCATCTTGTTCTTGTTCTAAGGTATATACATAGTACTATATCAATACACGAATTTGTGAATAAAAAACTAATCAAAAACTAATCAAAAACGTGTTTTTGTCCTTGTTTTTCCTTGCTGTCATACGAACAAAAGGAGAAGGAAGAAGTGAAGCATTCGTGTAGTGTTTCGATCTCTTGTTATCCGTGTTCTTCGTGGTCTACGAGGGTATTGTATCTCTTTACTCGATCCTTGTTCACATATTGATGCTCTAGTCGAATCATAGAATGAAAGAATGTCACATAAAATCATAAAACTTAAGAAAACCTAAAACTCATAAGTATTTGGATCGACTGGATTGTTTTGGTGATAGATGATTCGATTTAAACATGTTTAGAACTGTTATGAATTGACCTAAATATGTTTTGGACTCACCTATAATCGTTTGGTGTCAAGAATTAATGAACGGGATGACGAAAACCCTAAGTATATACATGTTATAATAAAACTGCTACTGACCTAAAATTTTATTCGACTTTAATCGGCTGTAGATGAATGATGCGAACGTGTATTTTGGTGTTTCTGGAGTCTAGATTGTAGTTTAATGAAATAGCTACCTGGAGAAATTTAGTTTGTAATTTTTGGAGGTCTGTAAGGCTACCTTTTGATTTTTGGAAAATTATATGTCTGATCGGATTTGTGAGTCTGGAAAATCCGTCCGGGTTTTTGAATTTTAATTTCCAAACCGTGTCGAATTAGAAAGATCCCTTTGAAATGAATAACCTTTGGGATGTCTATTAGTAACTGGAATTTTTATAGATTTTTTTGAATTTTTCTGAAGGGGTAATCAGGTGAAAACTTGTCGGGTGTTCCATCAGATACGATTTTAGAACATGTTGTAAAAATGGATTTTTCTTTCGTACTTACACTAGCTAATAAAATCTGGAAAAATTAGGTAAAATACTAGGGGCATTGAAGTAGCTCTGTGAATTTTTGTAGATTTTATTTCTGAGTTCTACTATGATTCTTAAATTATTTAAAACGGGTCCAGAACATGTCTAAAACCTGAAAAAGTGTATTATGATATTTAAAGAGTGTTAATTGTTTATGTTCAAACATTAGAGGGTCTATATTGTTATTTTGATAATACTAAAGGACTTAACTTGTAGGAACCTGTAACTTTACAAAAATTACACCTTATACCCTAAGTTTATGATAATTGCACAATTGGTCCTTAAACTTATCCTAAATACTTAATAAACCCTTAAGTGCATAAAACTTCCATAATAACCTTAATCATGTGTAAAGAACCTTATGAACCTTGAACCACTAAAATGGTCATTATAAATACTTTAAGTTGATAAACTTGAATGTCTATAACAAGTATTACTAAATAAGGAAACTTTCTGAATATGGAAAACCTGTTAAATATAGGAAGTTACCTAAAATGGAAAGGCAAGCTAAATATGAATTTAGAACCATTTGTAATTCTCTTCTACTCCTTTAGGTGTGAAGAAGGAGGAGGACCTGATCTTTTCATCTTATTCGTTTCTGGTTGTGTTTGCTGTGCAATAAGGTACAGATATTCTGCTCTTTGAATGAGGAGCCTTCGTTCTCCTATTTTGATTCGTATTAGGGTTTCCTTAGCCATTGCTATGCTTCCCTACATTTTGATATGTAAACCTTTAATATGACCCTTTGGCATTTGAACCATTGATATGGGCTTTGGACATTTGAACCTTTGGCATATGAACCTTTTGATATGAACCCTGTGATTTGGACTTTGATATTTGGACTATGACTACATGGACCTTTGCTTTGATTTGGACTTTGACATTTGACCCCAGTTTGATACCCGAGCCAAGTTCGTTTCCTAGCCATGAAGGTAACATGGCCGTGTCTGTGATGCACCACTGGCATGACTAGCGTGTAGCCCTAGTGATTTGGTTACACCGTCCCCATTTTGATTATGATATGCATGCACACTATATGATTTATTATGGCCTATATGATTTGTTCGGGGGGCGAATGGATGCATCCTAGGTTCGAGTCCGTGTTCGTGGACAGTTCGTTTTGATATGATATGGTGACTGAGGATGGGTGCAATCCACTTCTTTCACAAAGTTCGGGAGCTGATCACTCCAATTGGTACATGAGGACACCCCTCATATTATCGGCTTATTTGAGAGGCATCCCCTCTACATGATTATGATATGATTATGATATGATATGTGATTTGTTTGGGCTCGTGGTGGATGACTGTCCTAAACCTTTATTCTTGTACCTTATTTATATCTTTTTCATTATGCTTCGTTTGTTCAATTCCTTTTGTTTCATTCCCGTTTATTGTATATATCTGTTCACTGGGCTTTTTAAGCTCAGCCGCATTCTTTTCCTGCGGCAGGTTTTAGTAGGAAGCCAGGAGCTTGGGTTTGCTTTGGGATGAGAGATTAGCTTATGAAGACGATACCTTAGTTTTAGTATTCATTTATGTATGACTACGTAGATTTGGTATATTTTCCTTTGTAACATTGTAAACCATTTGTATTATGTAAGTCGTATGTTATGCTTGCCTTTGATATGTCACCATTTGCGTGACACTTCTACCCTTGCTGGGTTGGGGTGTTACATTTATATTATTAGGTTGTGCCGAGTCCGTTGTGCCGTATTGTCATAGTTGCCGTTGTGTTATACTACGCTTGAGCTGTTGTGCTGTGCTACTGTTTGGTTTATTGCGCTGTTCTGCCCACTGATATTGTTGTTATATTGCTTTGCTGGACTGAGGTGAGTTCATGACCCCTACTTTTACTTGTTTTATAACTGTTTTTGGGGAGAATACATGCTCGCTTTTAACTAAACTAAGTGCTTGTTTATTTGGATACGTGAATTGTTTACTCAAATTTTGTTGTTTAGCTGAAATACTTAAATTTGGATTACCCGAATGCATTATGTGTTTACCTTATTTCTCATGGACACAAGTACTTCAATCTTTTATGCTTGCATAACCGAATTAACTGGCTCAACTGCTATGTACATACATGACCGAATGTACCGGTCAATCCATGCGTGTTCATGACCGAATGTAACGGTCAAAACAAATACTTAAACTTGTGTTCCACACTTGACTATTACGTAAATACGTCTCAAAATGAACTTATATGTAGACCTAAGATGTTACAAGTTTTATGTGAGCAGGACTTGTAACAGGATAGGTTAGCATATACGTGTCATGAGATTTTACTTGAAAAAGGGTTTTCCATTTTTACTTTTACACTAAAACTATGAACTCACCAACCTTTGTGTTGACACTTTTAGCATGTATTTCTCAGGTGTGTGATTCCTCTGGTTGTTGTTGACTTTTGGAGGCGCTCGGCAAGTGGCACGGTTTATGGATCAATTTCAGACTCTGACAATTTAATTGGGACATATCTTTATGTTTTTGGGCTTACTTCCGCACTTTTAAATAAATGTAAACATTAAATATTTGGCTTGAAATGTTTTTATTTGAACGGATAATGTATTTCCATTTTCTTATGCCTGTGTTGTGTACCAATCCCCGTAGCACCCCAAAAGCTTGATTAGTCTTCCGTTGTACCAAATTTTAGGGGTGTTACAGAAATCTAAAAGGACTCTTCTTTGCTAGGAACAAAAGTGCCATTTTCTCAAAGTCATGACTAATGCTTCCCTTTCTTGACTGCATTGCTTACAAAATTCTATATTGGTGTTTAATGCTAATAACTGTATTATAACTGATAAGAGCGTAGATGCCCATTCGCAAAGGTAAATAAGGTTTGATTGAAATTAGGAATTTTGGATTAATTCCTTTACAGTTAGGATGCTTTGAAGTTACATGCCTCATTTGGGCTTCCGGGAATATGCATTAGGCGGAACTTTTGATGGTCATGGCTGAAACAGTTGTTGTTAGACTGACATGAATAACTGAAGTATTTCTTTTTGACGTTACAATTTCTGATAATAAAACAAAGATGGTCTTTTTGTGCAATTGTCAGCGGTAGTTTCTGTTGTCTATGAGGTTGGGGGGTCAACGAACTTCTGAATGATGAAATAACTGAAGTATTTCAACCATCCAATCAAATCCCTTTCAATCCAACGCCTCCCATCACTCCAAATTCTCACATCTTCGCGCCCATTTTCCACGCAAATCCCCCTTATAAAAACCAATGCCTCATTTGGTTTCAGCTTATGTTTGACAAGTTACTTTTCTAGCTTATTTTAAGACCTATAGACTTATATCAGCCTGTAAAAGTTAAATAAGCAGGTAAAAGTAAGCTTATTAAACGAAAACCGAAATCATTTAAGCTCAAAAATAAGTTTAAGCGAACACATTTCAACAACTCATTACATCGGCTATAAAAAAAATAAAAAATAAAAAATAAATAAAAATCCTAAGTCTATGTTTTTCATACGAAAGGAAGACAATTCTTCTATTTGGTTGAAGCCTTCAAGTGAGATTTTGAAAAATTTAAGACCGGGCCTAATGGAGGCATCCACCACCCGTAGTGAGCCTCTACAATGCCCCATCAGCCACTACGACCTCTCATCCACCGCACATAAAGGTGCCTTTTAGGGTTGGTTCGGTGGTGCATACCACCTAACGTGGTGCACTACCTTTTTTCTAATGAGTGTGTAGGGTATATCATAGGGTATATATATATATATATATATATATATATATATATATATATATATATATATATATATATATATATATATATATATATGTTATATAAAGTGAGATATTTTTATGTATTTGGTTGAGTTATTACCACTACGGCTATCAGGTGATGGGTTAAACTGATGTGCCGATGAAATGAAGATGGTGGAAATGTGACCATTAGACACAGCCTAAGATTAAAATATAAGTAAATAGACGTCAAAATAAACCAAAAAATATAGCTTATAAAAATATAAGACGAAGTCTAATTAGCTTGTTAGCAACAAACAAACTTTAAAACAAACACCTTTTAAGCTTAATCGTTTATTGTACTTTTGACCATTTCACCTTATAAAGTATTTTCTTAAATACAAAAAATACTTAAACATGTTTTTTTAAAACTTTTTTATGTCTAAAATTAACAATTCATTTAATCATTTTTCAAAAAAATAAAAAAAAAATAAAAAAAATAAAAATAAATAAATAAATAAATCAAAAAGTTGTGTGAAGACCATAATAGCGCAACTATAACCGTTTGCTACTAAAAAATCTCATTATTATGTAAGAGTACTCGGTCTAGCTTTCTTAAAAACCAAAAATACTTAAATTTATTTATTTATTTATTATTATTATTATTATTATTATTATTATTATTATTATTATTATTATTATTATTATTATTATTATTATTATTATTATTATTATTTTAAACTTTTTTGTATCTAAAAATACCAATTCATTTAATCTTTTTGAAAGAAGCAAAAATTGGTGGAAAACACATCATAAGGTATATAAATGGTACTCCAATAGACAGGTGTAAACATCTTATTGTTGCAAATCACCTCACACGAATCCCACCCCCTTTCTCCTAATTTCAATGCAATGCCTCCCATCACTCCAAACAAACACACCCCCACTCCAAATTCACATAAAGTTGAATAGCTTAAACTTAGGTTCTAATCAAGCTTTTCAACTAGCTTTTTGGATAGCTTAAATTTACAAACTTTCATCTATACCTTATCTCAAATTCATATAAAGTTTCAAGCTTTTCAAGTTTAGTCCAAGATTATGTAAAGTATGTGTAAAATCAGTCAATATGTGGTTTTTTAAGTATGTGTATTCTTGACAGGTATACATACTTGAAAAACCATAGATTAGCTCATTTTACACTGGGTATTGACGAGATGTTTGATAAAAAGGTTTTCATTATTGTTTGCAGAAGAAAAAGCTATAATTTATTATATTATAAAAAGGTTTTGTTTAAGCTTACTTTAAGCTAACGAGGTCACGTGGTTTCAGCTTATGTTTGGTAAGTTACTTTTCTAGCTTATTTTAAGACCTATAGAATTATATCAGCCTATAAAAGTTAAATAAACCGGTAAAAGTAAGCTTAATAAACGAAAACCGAAATCATTTAAGCTCAATAGCTCAAAAATAAGCTTAAGCGAACACATTTCAACAAATCATTACATCGTTAGCTTAAAAAAAAAATAATAATAATAATAATAATAAAAAAATCCTAAATCTATGTTTTTCATACAAAAGGAAGACAATTCTTTTATTTGGTTGAAGCCTACAAGTGAGATTTTGAAAATTTTAAGACCGGGCCTAATGGAGGCATCCACCACCCGCGGTGAGCCTCTACAATGCGCCATCAGCCACTACGACCTCTCATCCACCGCACACAAAGGTGCCTTTTAGGGTTGGTTCGGTGGTGCAGACCACCTAACGTGGTGAACTACCTTTTTTCTAATGAGTGTGTGGGGTATATCATAGGGTATATATGTTGTATAAAGTGAGATATTTTTATATATTTGGTTGAGTGATTACAACTACGGCTGTCAGGTGATGGGTTAAACTGATGTGCCGATGAGGCGGAGATGGTGGAAATGTGACCATTAGATACAGCCTAAGATTAAAATATAAGTAAATAGACGTTAAAATAAACCAAAAATATTTAATCATGTTTTGACCATTTCAAAGTATAAAGTATTTTCTTAAAAACGAAAAATACTTAAACATGTCTTTTTTTTTTTTCTTTTTTTATTTTAAAATAACTTTTTTGTGTCTAAAATTAACAATTCATTTAATCATTTTGTTATATATAAAAAAAAAAATACTTATTATTTATTTATTTATTTATTTTTATTTTTTAACTTTTTTTTGTATGTAAAAATACCAATTCATTTAATATTTTTGAAAGAAGCAAAAATTGATGGAAAACACATCATAAGGTATGTAAACGGTACTCCAATAGACAGGTGTAAACATCTTATTGTTGCAAATCACTTCACACGGATCCCACCCCCTTTCTCCTAATTTTAATCCAACGCCTCCCATCACTCCAAACAAACACGTCCCCACTCCAAATTCACATAAAGTGGAATAGCTTAAACTTAGGTTCTAATCAAGCTTTTCAACTAGTTTTTTGGATAGCTTAAAGTTACAAACTTTCATCTATACCATATCTCAAATTCATATAAAGTTTCAAGCTTTTCAAGTTTAGTCCAAGATTATGTAAACTAGGTGTAAAATCAGTCAATCTGTGGTTTTTTAAGTTTCAAGCTTTTCAAGTTTAGTCCAAGCTTTTCAAGTTTAGTCCAAGATTATGAAAAACCATAGATTAGCTCATTTTACACTGGGTATTGACGACATGTTTGATAAAAATGTTCTTATTATTGTTTGTAGAAGAAAAAGCTATAATTTATTATTTTATAAAAAGGTTTTGTTTAAGCTTACTTTAAGCTAACGAGGTCACGTGGTTTGAGCTTATGTCTGATACGTTTCTTTTCTAGCTTATTTTAAGACCTTTAGACTTATATCAGCCTATAAAAGTTAAATAAGCCGGTAAAAGTAAGCTTATTAAACGAAACCGAAGTCATTTAAGCTCAATAGCTCAAAAATAAGCTTAAGCGAACACATTTCAACAACTCATTACATCGTTAGCTTTAAAAAAAAATAATAATAAAAAAAATAAAATCCTAAATCTATGTTTTTCATACAAAAGGAAGACAATTATTTTTTTTGGTTGAAGCCTACAAGTGAGATTTTGAAAATTTAAAGACCGGGCCTCGTGGTGAGCCTTTACAATGCGCCATCAGCCACTACGACCTCTCATCCACCGCACATAAAGGTGCCTTTTAGGGTTGGTTCGGTGGTGCAGACCACCTAACGTGGTGCACTTCCTTTTTTTTCTAATGAGTGTGTGTGGTATATCATAGGGTATATATATTGTATAAAGTGAGATATTTTTATGTATTTGGTTGAGTGATTACCATTACGGCTGTCATGTGATGGGTTAAGCTGATGTGCCGATGAGGTGGAGATGGTGGAAATGTGACCATTAGACACAACCTAAGATTAAAATATAAGTAAATAGACGTCAAAATAAACCAAAAAATATTTAATCATGTTTTGACCATTGCAAAGTATAAAGTATTTTATTAAAAACGAAAAATACTTAAACATGTTTTTTATTTTATTTTTTTAAAACTTTTTTGTGTCTAAAATTAACAATTCATTTAATCATTTTGTAAAAAATAATAAATAATAAATAAAAAATAAAAAAATACTTATTTTATTTATTTATTTATTTTTAAATTTTTTCTATCTAAAAATACCAATTCATTTAATATTTTTTAAAGAAGCAAAAATTGGTGGAAAACACATCATAAGGAATGTAAAAGATACTCTAATGGACAAGTGTAAACATCTTATTGTTGCAAATCACCTCACATGGATTCCACCCCTTTCTCCTAATTTCAATCCAACGCCTCCCATCACTCCAAACAAACACACCCCACTCCAAATTCACATAAAGTTGAATAGATTAAACTTAGGTTCTTTTCAACTAGCTTTTCAATAGCTTTTTTTAACTTTGTATTGACGAGATGTTTGATAAAATGGTGGTAACTTTGTAGTGGCTACATATTCGTTCATTCCAATTAGTAGCTAAGCCATGGCTCATCTTATTCCCAATATTTTGTAGTGGAGTATACTTGATCAACTTTATGAGAGCTATGCTCATTTTTGCAATATTTTAATATGTTAACAAAACAAAGAAAGGAATTGATATGTACATATGTGATTTTACTTTGTACACATAAATTATATGGGGTATTTTTGTCCTTATTCATTATTGGTTGAGGTGAATGGGTATGAATTTATGACTTTAAGGGTGCGTTTGGTTTGAAGTTATTAATGTTGTTTGGTTGGTTATGAAGCCCACGATAATAGATTGAAGATAGCCAAATATGAAGGTTTGATACTCTCCATTATCATTTCACCATATACAAACACCGGTACCTACTGTATTGTGATAAATAGAAACAAACTAAACACACCCTAATTCTATGTGTGCAAGGGTGCCACGTTGGCAATCCCCATCACACACAACCTTTGCAAACAAAAACACTTGACTCCAATTAATCTCCACCATCCGATCCAATCTCACCCGTTGAGAATCAATGTCCCACATTTCTGATCCGGACCACCACAATTAAAGAAGTATTGATAATGGTGAGATTTGTAGATGTTATTGTGAGCTTAGCTTTAGCTTTAATTGTTAACTGATTGATTTTTCGGGTTTTGGTTTTCTGAGATTTTGCTAAGCCTATGCATGTTTTTTAAGATTTGAATTGTTTTTATATGGATTTAAGACTGCTTTTGATGTTTACTGATTGTTAGTATTTGACGATAAGTGACGGTTTAACTACCCTCGTTGGATGCGTATCTTGTGTGTGTAAATGGGGTGAATTTTGGTGTTTTGGGAAAATGTGGTATGAATTTAGGATATGAACCGGGTTTAGCTTTGATTGTTGAGTTATGATGTTTAGGTTTTTGGTTTCTGTTGGTCAGTTGGTAGGATAATGATTTGAGATTGCTTTTGATGTTTGTGGCTTGTTAGTATTTGACAATAAGTGATGGTGCAACTATCCTGGTTTAATACCCGTTTAGTCAGCTCAAATGATGTGAATTTTGGTTTTTTAAAATAACATGAATTAATTTTGGATTTAGATGTTACGTACAGCTACAACTTTAAACATTAATTATGTCTCTAGAAGAGAATGATATCTACGGTGCGTGTTTGTATAAAGATTCATGTTTGTATGCGTGTTTATACAAATTAAGCTAATATATATGTGTGTGTTTGTATGCATTAAGTCGTTAACATCTCTCCCACGGGTATCACTTTTAATTTATAGAAATTGCTCTGCATTTTTAAGGTTATGGTTTACTCTTTCAAATTGGCTACATGTTTACAGTTGATGCTAGTGTTGAGATACTTGCAAATTCTTGGTCAGGGATACAAGGGCTAATCTTAGTCTTTTAGAAGCATAAGAGCCCGAGAATTAACAAATTATAAGTTTAGAAATTAGAGGTAAAAGTATAAGCATAAATTGCATCTATAGCAGATAAATAGTCTTATTAAATACTAGAAAAATAAAAGGATTTTGGATTCATTGATTTATTGCTGTACAAATAACGATAGATCAGATACTCTAGATCCCTATGAAGGAAAAGAGATTGATTTGGCGATTGTGGTATCTTGCTAGTTAATAAGAGAGTTGTAACACCTAGATCCGTTGCTGACGTTTTTTTATCTACACAGTCTCTTCTTTAAGTAGTGTATTAAGGTTACAACTGTGTTGATAATAAATGTTCCTATTTATAATTTATCATGGTACATATGACGCCTTAAACACATGTGATTTGAAATCTGAAAGGACTCTTCTTTGCTAGGAACAAAAGTGTCATTTTCTCAAAGTCATGACTAATGCTTCCCTTTCTTGATTGTGGATTGCATTAGTGTTTCTGTTCTTTACCTTATTTTGTAGAGGCTTGTCGGTTTTTTTGGGTAAATATAGTGTTATTTGTGTATAAAATACCAACATATGTGTCGTTAAAATGATGACTTTTGCAACCTAAACACTCAGTTCTCGAATTATATTTTGAGAGGAAAGGGAAAGTTTTTTGTGTTCTTTAGTATTTTGTAAGAGGGGAAAGGAAAGTGGATAGCAAGATGGGAGGAAGTTTTGTTAATAAAATCTTTCTCCCATTTTTGGGAGGAAAGGGAAAGTAAAGGGAAACATATGTTATGTAAAGAGTAATATACCCTTTTAAAAAAAAATTGACATTAACAACTAAAGGGCATACATGTAATTTAAACAAGCTATTTTCCTTTTTCTTCCACTCAAGAACATGATTTATTATTACTTTCCTTTTCTTTTCCTCTATCTCAACAACATATCAACTAACACTTCCTTTCCTTTTCTCTTTCTTTTCCCTTTCCGATTTTTTTCCATTTCCCTTCACTCAAAACTCGAGAGCTGAATGTTAATATTGATGATTTTTGGTTATTTTGTAACCCTCTGATATTGACATTTTCTTAAGTATCATTTTTCTGTAAAATCCTTGTCTTGGTTTTAATAAGATTTGTTTGACACAAAAGCACAAAAAACGTACAATGACGAAAATGGGACAAATGAATATGTATGTTGGTGTTTCATTCTAATAACTGTAATATAACTGATTGAAATTAGAAATTTTGGATTAGTTTCTTTACAGTTAGGATGCTTTGAAGTTAGATGCCTCATTTGGGCTTCCAGGAATATGCATTAGGCAGAACTTTTGATGGTCATGGCTGAAACAGCTGTTGTTAGACTGACATGAATAACTGAAGTATTTCTTTTTGACGTTACACTTTCTGATAATAGAACAAAGTTGGTCTTTTTGTGCAATTGTCAGCGGTGTTTCTGTTGTCTATGGGGCAGGGGGGTCAACGAACTTCTGAATGATGAAATAACTTGGATTATGAAATAACTGAAGTATTTCAACCATCCAATCAAAACCCTTTCAATCCAACGCCTCCCATCACTCCAAATTTTCACAACTTCCCGCCCATTCTCCACCCAAATCCTCCTTATAAAAACACCCCATCTCCACCATTCACACATCCCCCTTATAAAACGAACCATAATGGTAGAAATAACTGTCCTTTTTCTCGGTAGTAACAAAAAGGTTTATTCACAACACTATCTTTTTGTTTCTACCAAATAAGGTCAATTGTTTCACTCATTTCATTGTATCATTTCACAGCAACTATCATTTAGCAGGGGACTTACAGCTATAGATAAAAGTGATGGTTGAGTTGTTACTATTTGTTATATTAAAGTATGTGTAAAATCAGTCAATCTATGGTTCCTTAAGTATGTGTGTTCTTGACAGGTATACATACTTGAAAAACCATATATTAGCTCATTTTACACCGAGTGTTAACGAGATGTTTGATGAAAAGGTTCTTATTATTGTTTGTAGAAGAAAAAGCTAGAATTTTTGATTATTTTTTAGATTTTGCTGTAAATGATGTGTAGATAATGGTGAGATTTGTTGATTTAGCTTTAATTGTTAATTGATTGATTTTCGGGTGTTGGTTTTCAAGATTTTGCTAAGTCTATGAATGTTTTTTAAGATTTGGATTGTTTTTATATGGATTTAAGATTGCTTTTGATGTTACTGATTGTTAGTATTTGACGATAAGTGACAGTGTAACTACCCTTGTTGGGTGCGTATGTTATGTGTGTAAATGGGGTGAATTATGGTGTTTTGAGTAAATGTGGTATGAATATAGGATATGAACGGGATTTAGCTTGGATTGTTGAGTTATGATGTTTAGGTTTTCGGTTTCGAGATTTTGAGTTTGGATGTTTTTTTTATATAGATCTGGATTGGATTCAGGTTTCTGAGATTTTGTTGGTCAGTTTGTTAGGATATTGATTTGAGATTGCGTTTGATGTTTGTGGCTTGTTAGTATTTGACAATAAGTGACGGTGTAACTACCCTGGTTTAATACCCGTTTTGTATGCTCAAATGATGTGAATTTTGGTTTTTCTAAAATAACATGATGTAATTATGGATTTAGATATTACAGCTACGGAGTACAACTTTAAGCATTAATTATGTCTTTAGAAGAAAATGATATCTACTGTGCGTGTTTGTATAAAGATTCATGTTTGTATGCGTGTTTATACAAATTAAGCTAACGATATGTGTGTGTTTGTATGCGTTAGGTTGTTAACATCTCTCATTACTTTTAATTTATAGAAATTGCTCTGCATTTTTTAAGTTATGGTTTACTGTTTCAAATTAGCTACATGTTTACAGTTGATGCTAGTGTTGTGGTACCTGCAAATCCTTGGTCAGGGATATATAAGATCCCGAGAATTCACAAATTATAAATTTAGAAATTAGGGCTAAAAGTATAAGCATAAATTGCGTCTATAGCAGATATATGGTCTGAAACTAGTCTTATAAATACTAGAAAAATTAAAAGATTTTGGCTTCATGGATATATTGCTGTACAAATAACGATAGATAAGATACTATAGTGTTTTTTTGGGTATAAAATATGAACATGTGTGTCGTTAAAATGATGACTTTTGCAACCTGTAATATTGTTGATTTTTGGTTATTTTGTAACTTCTGATATCGACATTTTCTTAAGAATTATCATTTTCTTTAAAATCCTTGTCTGTGTTTCAATAAGATTTGTTTGATCCAGAAGAACAAAAAACGTACAATGATGAAAGTGGGACAAATGAAAATGTATGTTGGTGTTTCATGCTAATATGTAATAACTGTAATATAACTGATAAGAGCATAGATGCCCATTCTCAAAGGTACATAATGTTTGATTGAAATTCAGAATTTTGGTTTAATTCCTTTACAGTTAGGATGCTTTGAAGTTAGATGCCTCATTTGGGCTTCTGGGAATATGCATTAGGCAGAACTTTTGATGGTCCTGGCTGAAACACCTGTTGTTAGACTAACATGAATAACTGAAGTAGTATTGCTTTTTGATGTTACACTTTCTGATAATTGAACAAAGATGGTCTTTTTGTGCAATTGTCAGCGGTAGTTTCTGTTGTCTATGGGGCAAGGGGGGTCAGTGAACTTCTGCATGATGAAAACTGCAGAAACTAGGAATTGTCAAAGTAACTATGGTACTTGATCTTTCTTAAAACATAATTATTTTTGTTATGAAATGCAGAACACAGGGTTTTCTTGCTCTTTTCACTGGTGACACCGGAGAAATACAAGCTGAAGTGAGGGAACAGATTGATACAAAGGTTGCAGAGTGGCGAGAGGAAGGAAAGGCAGAGATCATTCCTGGTGTTCTGTTCATAAATGGAGTCCACATGCTTGATATCGAATGTTTTTCATTCCTAAACCGTGCTTTAGAAAGCGACATGGCGCCAATACTTGTTGCCACCAACCGAGGAATCACAACTATTCGAGGCACAATCTACAAATGTGTCTAATAGTATTAAAAACTGACCTATGCACATTGCTTCAAATATAAATCTTAACCCCTTTTCATTTGCAGCCTACAGCCTGTATTACTCGCATACAAAACATTCATATATCACTTTGCAAGCTCATCAAATGTAAGCGCTAATTATGCTTTTACTTTGTGTGGCAAAATAGCATCCATATTTTACATAGATTAAATGTTTTTTACCTCAACATCAAGCCGGACAAAGTCAGAAAACCAGATGGTATTACTCTTGATCAACAAAGGCTTTTGCTGCAATTAAGCACAACACACTGTGTTTGATAAAAAATATATCCGTAACACGATATTAGAATTTAGAAAGCAAAAATGCTTGATCATAGATACCTTGAAAAATGTTAATATACAATAAATTTTCTCACAAGCATTTTCACAAACACGTTGTATTGTCCTATTCCTTTGATTCCAATGTAAGTCAATAAAATGAAACAAAGTAACATCGGATATGTAATAGACAATAAACGGGATCGAAACAAACCTTCACTCCTTATACGTAGCACCTCACTCGATGTTTAAGCATTGGCTGCAACTCATCTCTGAATCAACAACCGTGAACCCTCACAAAGTTCGATAATCCTGTGGCTGAAATAACCGTTTTTGAGGATGAGAATAGAGACTAGAGAGAAATTGAAGCATCGAAGAATTTGAATTTAAAGCACCTCCCTCGTTAACCAAGTTACAGGCAAAATATTTAAAAGAGTAAAATACATCATTAGTCCCTTTGGTTTGGCCAGATTTCATTTTTAGTCCGCTAACAACGTTAGTGTCAGATCGTTATCTTCAGTCTCATGCTTGGCACACGAGAGTATGATGGTCTTTTCCAGTGTTTTGAAACCCGGGTTAACTCGGCCTGGTTAACCGGTTGAACCGGTTCCGGCAAAAAAACACGTGTCTAAAAAATCGGGTTTTTAAAAACGGGTTAACCGGGTTTTAAGTAACCAGGGTCAACCCGGTTCTCGAAACCCGGCCTTTTTTCATTTTTTTTAGAAAACCGGGTTGACCCGGTGGTCGAACCGGTTGAAAAAATTAGTTTTTTTTAATAGAAAATTGGGTTGACCCGGGGGTCGAACCGGTGACTCGACCATAGAAAATGCAATATCAGGCCTTGTACAAGTCATGGCATACATTAAGCAGCCAATCACCCTAGAATACTCAAGTTGAGATATAGCTTTACCAGTATTAGGCATGAGCTTCTCACTTGTATCCATAGGAGTACTCATTGGAGTACAATCAAAGTAATTAAATTTCCTCAACACCTTCTCAATGTATTGAGACTGAGAGATAGAAATTTTGTTACTTTCATGTTTAATCCTTATACCAAGGATAACATCAGCCTCCCCCATATCCTTCATGGAGAACCTTGATGACAAAAATTCATTTGTTAGGTCAACTTGATTTTGGTCAGTGCTAAAGATCAACATGTCATCAACATATAGACAAATGATGACTCCTTTACCAGATTCATCAAACTTGCTATATACACATTTGTCAGACTGGTTAAGTGAATAACCATTAGACAAAACCACTTCATCAAATTTTTGATGCCATTGCTTAGGTGCCTGCTTTAGTCCATATAAGGACTTAATCAGTTTACACACCTTGTTTTCATTGCCAGGCATGATGAAGCCTTGAGGTTGGTTCATATAAACCTCCTCATCCAATTCACCATTCAAGAATGCTGTCTTCACATCCATCTGATGAATAATCAGATTGTGAATTGATGCCAAAGCAATTAGCAATCTTATGGTACTGATACGAGCTACAGGGGCATAAGTATCAAAATAGTCAATCCCTGACTTTTGTTTAAAGCCCTGAATGACTAGTCTAGCCTTGAACTTTTCAACAGTTCCATCTACCTTCATTTTCTTTTTGAAAATCCATTTGCAACCCAAAGGTCTGCAACCAGGTGGTAGATCAGCCAACACCCAAGTGTTGTTGCCCATGATGGAGTCCATCTCATCATTTATTGCTTCTTTCCAGAAAGCAACATCCTGGGACTTCATTGCTTCATCAAATGTTTCGGGATCATCCTCAACATTAAAGCAATAGGAGTGTTGGTCAGAGACCTCATCCCTTGTTCCTTCAATTAAGTATAATTGAAATTCAGGTCCAAATGTCTTTGGAGTCCTGACCCTTTTGCTCCTTCTGAGCTCAGGTTCAGGTTGTTGAACCACAACCTCATCAGGGACCTCATCAGAGGTTTCTGATACACCAACATCATTAGTTCCATTAGGAATCCTCTGACTTGGTCTAGGGACTGATGAGAATCTATTCTCATCAAAGATTGCATCCCTTGATTCAATTATTGAGTTAATTGAAACAAATTCATTATGTTCAATAACATAGAACCTATATGCCTTGGAATGCTCAGCATATCCAACAAAGATGCACTCAATGCCTCTTTCACCCAAAGTTCTTAATTTTGGATCAGGGAGTTTCACAACAGCCCTACAACCCCAAACCCTAAGATAATTCAGGTTGGGTTTCTTTTTAGTCCAGAGTTCATAAGAGGTTGTCTTGTTCCTTTTGTTGGGAACCCTATTTAATAAATAGCAAGCTGTTAACATAGCTTCACCCCAGAACCCTTGACTCAGCCCAGAATAGGACAACATGGAATTAACCATCTCCTTTAGCACCCTGTTTTTCCTTTCAGAAATACCATTTTGCTGAGGAGTATAGGAGGCAGTCGTTTCATGGATTATACCAACAGACTGAAAATACAGAGTATCGATGTACTCACCTCCCCTATCAGTCCTTAATCTCTTGATCAAGGACCCTTGTTGCAATTGAATTTCAGTTTTAAATACTTTAAATTTATCTGATGCTTCATCCTTAGTATGTAATAGATAAACATAACAATACCTAGAAGCATCATCAATAAAAGTCACAAAGTATTTCTTATTCCCCAAAGAGGGAGTAGCATGTAAATCACATAAGTCGCTATGAACCAGTTCCAGTATTTTAGTTTCACGTTTTACACTTTGAAATGGTTTCTTAGTTATCTTGTTCATCATACAAGTTTTACACTTATCAGTGTCCATGTCAAATGCTGGGATTAACCCATCTTTAGACATATCTTGCATCCTTTTAAAGTGTACATGGCCAAGTCTAGCATGCCAAAGGGTTGAATCATTCAATTTAGAGGCCGACATAAAAGCAGAATTAACCATATCATGAACAATGTTAAGTCTGAACATTTGATTACATAAATAACCAAAACCAATAAACACACCATGTTTAGATAAAACAAACTTATCAGATTCAATCACTTGTTTATAACCACAATTATTCAAAACACTGCTAGAAACCAAGTTCTTTCTAATAACAGGAACATGTAAAACATTAAACAAAGAAACAATCTTTCCAGAACTAAACTTCAAATCCACACATCCTTTTCCATGCACCAGGGCTGTTGACTCATTTCCCATATGAAGAATAGAACCATCAATCATTGACTCGTAGGTCTTGAACCAGCTTCTATCTTTACACACATGAGTTGTTGCTCCAGAGTCAACCCACCACGCAACATCATCATCCTGCACAAAGTACACATCAGATATATATGTAGCATAATAAATCTCAAAAGACTTATCAAATATATTCTGACCTTTCAGGGAATTGGTATTACCATTCCCCCAGATCCACTCGTGCCTGATCCATTGGTTTTATTGCCAATTTTAACACCTTTACAATCCTTCCTGAAGTGTCCAGTTTTACCACACTTCCAAAAAGTTGCTTTTGACTTCTTGTTAGGATCAGTTTTGGCGTTATCCTGATGCTTACGTTTGCCCTTGTTGTCATTGTTCCTGGAGGAGTTGTTATGCTCCACCAAATTGACAACTGATGGACCAGCAGCATTGCTGCTCTTTGGCTTGTCACTTTCATGTGCCTTGAGTGATTCCTCTATGCGCAAATGACTGCCCAACTCAACAAGAGTTAATTCCTCCTTCTTATGTTTTAGCATATGCTTGAAATCTTTCCAAGAAGGAGGTAATTTGTCAATGATACAAGAGACTGAAATAGCCTCATCCATGTTCATTTTGTGTTGTGTGAATCGACCAAGTATACTAAGAAGTTCATTGTATTGTTCCATGACAGGTCTAGAATCGACCATTTTGTAATTGTTAAAATTACTTACAAGGAACTTCATACTTGACGCATCCTCAGCCATATATTTGGCTTCCAAGGAATCCCACAGTTCTTTAGAAGATTTAACATTCTGATAAATGTCAAAGAGAGTATCAGACATACCATTGAGGATTAATCCTCTGCAGACATAATCATCATTCTCCCATTTGCTTCTGTTCCTTATCTGTTCCATAGTAGCATCATCCCCATGATCTTTAGGAATGGATGTAGTTAGAACATACACCACATTCATGCTTGACAACAAGAATTGCATCTTCTTTTGCCACCTTCTGAAATCGACACCTTCAAACTTTTCCAGTTTGGAAAAGTTAGCAGCCATATGCCTCATAGCAGCAGCCATTGATTATCACAGTAATAGTTTCTATTGATTGTTGGAAGTTTTATGTGTTCCCAGATCAGGGTAAAGATAATCAATATACCGGATATTCACTTGAAATCGTGTAATCACTTTCCAATAGAAACTATTCGACCCTATGCCTGGGTTACACGAATATCTCTATGGGATAAGACCAAGTGATGTTCTTGTTTTAGGCACAAGTCAAGAACCGAATTGCTTTCAAGTGTTTAGGTTTTTCGTCTGTCCCATGCATATGTGATAATCTTTATTTTATATAGAGATTTACTCAAAACCCTAGTAAAAGGAAATATGAGATAATATTGGCCAAATATTCTCCATATACTTTCCTTAATACTAGTCGAAGTGGTTACAAGACCAGAAAATCATGGTCTTAATTAAGAATTTGAACCTTCCCAAAATAGAGCAAGGTTAGTTACAAATTCCATCCTATGTTACCAGCAGCAGAATCTCTGCCCAGCAGCACAATGAATTGTGCTAGCAGCAAGAACAATGCACTAGCAGCAGGAACAATGCACTAGCAGCAGAAAAAGAAACCACTTAATTTGAGTCAGGGTAAACATTGACCTGATGGGTTTACACTCCGTACCTCCAAGCCCATTACCAGGTGTGAATTAATCCCACAAGTGCACTAAATTTTCCAACAAGATCAACAAGTCAAAGAAAATGACGTTTATGAGAAAGAAAGAAAGCCTAAAGTCAAGACACGCTTTTGGAACACTATTACTTCAAAGTTGGTTCAAAAGATCAAACAAAAGATGAAAGGAAATTCAAAGTACAAATAAAGACAAGATCAAAATTGAAGATTAACTACGTCAATGCTTAAGGGGGAGAATGTTGGAAGTTAACCATTGACATAGTTAAAAACGAAGACTTACAGGGCATGATTATATTAGTATGTATTATGTAATTAGATCAAACATGAAAGGGTACAATGGTTGGCCAAAAGACACAACCATCACCACCACAGGAAAAGGTGGCAGTTACTGTTAGCTTTTATATTTGTTAGAAAGTGATGGTCATTTGTATGTATTTTAAGAGTGTGTCGTGTAGTATTAAACAACCATGTAAAGGCTTGTGTTGGACATTGAATATGTATTGTACAAGTAAAGTCTAAAAGGACCAAGTCCAACACAAAGCCCACCCAAGGCCTTTAGGGCAACTAAGGCCTTCCCATCGTATAAATACACACATTCTCCACCCATTTTGGTGTGCCTCTTAGTCTTGTAAAGGTGAGAGAGTGTGTGTGTGTATGTTTTATTTGTATTGTTCTCTTAAGGTTTAATGAAGCATTCGACTATGGTTTAATTTCATACGCATCTCATTCTTCTTCATCTTTACTTCTTATTTAAGAGTGTCACGTTATTAGAGTAGTCGTTATTTATAGCTTTTAGTTTGTTTATTTTAAGGTTGATATAGGTTCGAATATAGGATAACAAGTGGTATCATTCGCCTCACAAGGATTTAGGATTTAGTTGTGTTTGTTTTGTGCTTAACGTGGGTTTTAACAAAAAAAAAAAGTTTGTTGCTTTTATTTTTACGCATCATCTAGTGTGTTTTTTCATCAAAAGCTTGAAACTTTTTGGTTCTATCGTGCGTGTCGAGCAATAAGGTGATAGCTTTTTGGTATTTTAGTGAAGTTTTGTGAAAAAGGTTCGAGCTTTTTGAGCTTATCGACAGTTTTGGTGAAAAAGTTATCAACTTTTTGGGGTTAACGCAAGTATTTGATCGTTTTTGTTCATCATCAAAGGTCCTTGCTTCGAATCTACTTGCTACGTATTGCTTTTTATCATTTCTTGTAGAAGAAGTTGATAAAAAGTGGTTCTTCATCATCGAAAAGTCTAATTTCTTGTATGAGAAGTTAGATAAAAAGAGGGTTTTTCGAAATTCACTTTAAGGGTTTTTCGAAATTCATTTTGAGGGTTTTTCGAAATTGCTATAAAGTTTCGGAATTACAGCTTCATTTCGCAATTGCTGCTCCTTTCGGAATTGGTGCTATCTCTCGCAATTGGTGCATTGTTTCGCAATTGGTACATAGTTTCGCAATTTAAAAAAGTTTTCGGAATTGGTGCATAAGTTTCGCAATTCAGCCAGTTTTTCGCAATTGATTAGTACTTTCGGAAATTGTCAGAATTGGTCCCTCGCTTTTGCAGCTGCTTTGCGTAACTATCCGAAGTGACAGAATCAGCCCTCGCATTTTACATAAACGTTTTCAAGTTAAATAACTTTTATAAATTTGATTTGATCGTGATTTCTTCAACACCAAAAGTGAACTCGGTATTTTTGCGCTTGTAGAAGTGTATAAAATATTTCGACAATCGGATATCTACCCTCTTGTATGAGAGTGTTAGATTTTTTTTATATAAATTATCAATTTATATAAATTAGATATTTCTATCTAAATTGAAATTTTACCATAATTTGTATAAATTTTGGTCAAATTGAAATTTTTTATAGAAATTGAAATTTTATCTAAATTATAATTTACATAACTTTTGTCAAAATTTTAAACTTTTGATTTTGTCTAAATTATACTCTAGTCAAATTTAGTAACTTTATTTAAATTGTTTCGTTTATCTAAATTGTAACTTCAACAATCATCATCAACAAACCAAGGCTTCACAACAACATCAAAGTTTTACCTTCAACAATCACAACACCTATTTCTTTGCAACGATCCTGAAGCAATCAACCTTATCATACAACAACATAATCAATGGCTACTCAACAAGATATCCATGCAGCTGGTGCAGAAAACCGTCCTCCCATGCTTGAGAAAGGTAGTTATCTTCCATGGACAAGCCGTATGCTTCGATATTTGAAAACTAAACCTCATGGACAAGGCAAACTCTTGATTAACTCCATCAAAAATGGTCCATTCAAGCCTCGACAGATTCAAATAGCTGGTGATCCAAATCAAACACCTCCCATTCCACCCTCTTTTCATGATCAGAAAGAAGAAGAATATACGGAAGAGGATTGGAAACAGATTGAAGCAGATGACTTAGCCATGCACCTAATCCAACTTGGTTTACCACAAGAAATCTTTTTTGCTGTAGACAGTTGTGAAACTGCTTATGATATGTGGGAACGAGTTAGGAGGCTATGTCATGGAACTGAAATTGGTCAACAAGACATTGAAAACAAGCTTCTAACTGAATGGGAGAAATTCACATCCACTCCAGCTGAACCAATTGAATCCTACTACACAAGGTTTTGCACTATCATGAATGAGCTCATCAGAAACAAATTGGCTCCAAGGCAAATTGTTCAAAACATCAAGTTCATCAACAATCTACCAGAGGAATGGGGATGATATGTCACAATCGTTAACCAAACAAAGAATCTTCATGAGGTGAACTATGATCAACTGTATGACTTTTTGAAGCAAAACCAGAAAGAGGCTGATGAAGTAAGGAAAGAAAAGCTAGCCAAACAACATGATCCTTTAGCATTGATTGCTCAAGCACCAACACTTCAACAGTGAACACACAACCATCATCATCAACTCCCACTCAACACTAAATGCAACAACAATACACTCCACAAACTGCTGTCATTCCACAACAACCATTCTACCCACAAGAACAACAAGTCATTCCACAACAACAATACCCACAATTCCAAGAACCTGAAGTCACTGACCAAGACGAAGTTATGGCAGCTATGTCACATGCATTTGCTCTAATGACAAAAGCATACCAAGGACGCTATTCCACACCAACAAACAACAACCAAAGGATTTCATCGAACACTCGCAACAGGCAAATTGCACAGCCGAGATTCAACATGGGTAATCAAGGACAAATGGTTGGAGTTTATGGGAATCAGCAAGGATATGCTACTGGGTTTCAGATGGGTAATCAAGGGCAGTATGCAGGCAATCAGATGGGTCAGTATATGGGTAATCAGAATCAGTTGGGACAAGTTGTTGGAAACAGAAGGGGTCAGAATATGGGGAATCAGTTTAGGAATGTTGCTGCTCCAGTTGCTGGGAATGCTGGGAATATGAATCAGGGAAATGTGATTAAGTGTTTTAACTGTCAAGGAACTGGTCACATGGCAAGGAACTGTCCCACAAAGCCAAAGAAGCAAGATGTTGAGTATCTGCAGAAAGCATTGCTCTTAGCTCAGAAGACAAAGGCAGGGCTCCAATTGAATGTTGAGGAACATGACTTCATGGCATTGATGGATGATATGGATGATCTAGAAGATATCGATGCCAACTGCATTTTCATGGCCAATCTTCAGGAGGTTAAATATGACACGGATTCTGAAGCACCTCCTGTTTATGATATCAATGGAATTTCTGAGGTACCAACATATGCTACATGTCACAATAATGAAATGTTTGAAATGTCACCTCAGAATGAACAGCATCCTGCGACTCCTACACCAACTTACGATACATATATGGACTCCCCAAGTTGTAGCAATACTAATTTGGCTACTCCAGATATGGATCCTAATGAAGGCTTCGAGTCACAGCATACTGAGACTGAAGAGGAAACACGTGCTTTATTTGAATCATTATTGAACAACTGTAGTATTGAAATCGAAAAGGTCAAACAAGTCAATCGTGATGTCAAGGCCACGAATGAAAAGTTGAACGCTGAGCTTGAGAGATACAAGGTGAACGAAAAAGCTTTTGAATTTAACCACAAACGACAATCAGAACTTGAAATTGGTTACAGAGACTCTGTTTTAAGAGAAAAACAATTGCAAATCAAATTTGACACTCTTGATGTCAATTTGAACATGAAAATTAAATCTTTAAACAAGGAAATTTCTGAATTAACCAACCAACTTTCTAAACAAAAAGCAACTTGTTCTGATCTTGAAAAACAAAAGAAAGAGTTGCATGCAAAGTTTTCAAAACGAGAAGATGAACTTCTTGATGAAATACTTGACAAACAGGATACAATTAAAAAGTTGGAAGAGTTGCTTGTAAAAACGGGTCAATCTGCACAAACAATTAATTTGTTAATTAACGATCCTAACCCAGTTTTACATACAAAAAAGAAAATGGCTATCGGTTGTGAAAACCCTTTTTATCTAAAAAAAGCTCAGAAAGAACAAAATGTGTTGTATAATGGTAATGTGCTAAATGACAATCATGGCCCTCCCGATGTTTGGGATACTTATGAAACGATTGAGCTATCCAAAGAGACGCGTGTCAAAATGAGCCAGAAGCACCCAGATATCAGACCAATTGATTATAATGAGCTTAATAAAATATCTGGAGTGTATCAGGTTCAAAAAGAGTCACCATTGTTTTTCAAAAAACCAGTGGCTGTTGCAAAAAGAAAAGTTGTTTCAAAACATCTTTCTAACATCGAACAAATGTACTCTAACAACACTTGCTACACAAGTGAAGCTAGAATACTTTTGGATGATCTTAAAAAGAGAGTTGAAATGCTTCAAACTGTTGTGGCAACCAAAACAAACGCTAATATCAACGATTGGTTTTCAAGTTTTCAAACTGAACAGAAAAAGATGTTCGAAACAGAAATTACTCCCATTGTAACTGCAATACATGCAAGAGTAATCCATGTTGAGAATGCAATTGTAAAAGAAGCCGCCGAATTTGTCAAGGACCACAAATCCTTGGTGAAGGAAGCTAATGAAAACATTGAACGAATCAAAGTTTTGGAAAAACAAAATGACGCACTCTCCTTCGAAGCTTTATCAACTGATATTATGTCCATTATTTATCAAATATATTCTGTCGAAGATGATGAAAGACTTCGAGCTGAGACTTCCCAAATTGTTTCAAAATGTGAAAATGCTCTTGCAAAGCTTGAAAAAGAAAATTTCACATATTTTAAACAACTGGATAAGAAAACGGAAGAATGCAAGTATGACAAATTGTCGTATGAACGTTCTTACAAAGAAATGCAAAAACATATTGATCTTTTGAAGTCTCAGCTTGAATGTCAAAAAGGGAAGGGTGAGGAAATTAAAGATAAGCCAAAAATGTATGTTTCTCAAAATGCTCCTCCACCCTTGCCCAAAGAGAAAGGAAAAGAGAAAGTAGTTGTCAAAACACCAAATGTGATAGCACCTGGCCTTTATAAGATTATTACCACTACTGCGTCTACCTCTAATTCTCAAACATATAGGGCGATAGACAAAAGTGTGAAAAATAATCCAACAGAGACTAGGCATGCTAAAACTGATTCAAAGGACAACAAGATAAATCCTAATGTGTGTGCCTTACCTTCTATAGGAGTAGAAAGTACCTCTAGGAGTAGCGGACTAAAGCCTAGGAGCAATACAAGGAACAATAGAGTCCCGTCTGCATCTAAGAGTGACATCAAGAATAAAACGGAAGAAGTAGAAGAACACCCTAGGATTTTATCGCTTTCCAAGAAGAAACATATGTCATCTAGATGTAATGTTAAGGACAATATTTCAAGTAATTGTAATGAATCTGTTTGTTTAATGAGATAGAAATCTTTGTCTGCAAATATGTGTGATGATATTGTTTTTAATGATATGAATGTGAATGCTGTGCCTAAACAGAAAGATGTGCCTTCAGGAACTAGTGCTAGGTCTAGATACATTAAAAGGCTTATTGCAAAATCTAGGAAAACCACTAGTAGCCTATTACCTAAGGACCATCTTAAGTTTTGCACATGGAAACCTACGGGTAGAATGTTTACACCTAAGGATGGCACATTAGATATTGCTTCAAAAGAACAAATTGAAACCATCTCTAAGTGTGATATACCTGTTATACCTAACCCCCTGGAACCAAATGTTAAACGGTTTCCATATACAAAATCATCTGTTTTACACAGGTCATTGAAATTTGTCTTTGGATCTTCGACTTGGGTTGCTCCAAGCACATGACTGGGAATCTGAAGCTGCTGATCAACTTTGTATGGAAGTTCATGGGAACAGTTCGGTTTGGAAATGATCATGTAGCAGCTATTCTGGGTTATGGAGATCTACAGTTTGGGAACTTTCTAATCACTCGGGTTTACTATGTCGAAGGATTGGGACACAACCTGTTTTCAGTCGGACAGTTTTGTGATGCAGATCTAGAGGTTGCATTTAGAAGGAATACATGTTTCGTTAGGAATTTGATTGGAGATGATCTTTTAACAGGAAATCGTGGCACCAATCTCTATGCTATTGACATAAACCAAATGGCCTCTTCGTCACCAATTTGTCTTATGACAAGAGCTGACGACACTAAGTCCTGGTTGTTGCATAGACACCTTTCCCATCTCAACTTCGACACGATAACAAAGCTTGCCAAAGACAACATCGTCTCCGGTCTCCCTAAATTCAAATACACCAAAGAACACTTATGTCCATCCTGTGAGCAAGGCAAAAGCAAAAGGGCAACTTAAAAACCTAAAACCGTTCCCAGTTCGGTTGATAAGTTACATCTATTGCACATGGACTTATGTGGCCCAATGAGAGTTGAGAGTATCAATGGGAAGAAGTATATTCTTGTGATTGTCGATGATTACTCAAGATATACATGGGTAAGGTTTTTGAGATCAAAAGACGAAGCACCAGGAATCATCATCACCTTTCTGAAGCGGATTCAAGTCTTACTTCAAGCTCCAGTTAGGATTGTAAGAACTGACAATGGCACGGAATTTACAAACCAAGAGTTAAGAACATATTTTGAAGAAACTGGAATTACTCACCAGACATCAGCAGTCAGAACTCCACAGCAGAATGGAGTAGTTGAAAGAAGAAATAGAACGCTTGTGGAAGCTGCTCGCACAATGCTGATCTATTCCAGTGCACCGTTGTTTTTATGGGCTGATGCTGTTTCCACTGCTTGTTTTACTCAAAACCGATCCCTAATCCATCCAAGATTCAATAAAACCCCCTACGAATTGGTAAACAACAGAAAAACTGATATCTCTTACCTTCATGTATTTGGCGCTTTGTGCTACCCTACAAATGACAGAGAGGATCTGGGGAAGATGAAAGCTAAGGGTGATATTGGTATCTTCATTGGTTATTCTGATAATTCGAGGGCATTCAGGGTGTATAACAGAAGAACGAAAAGAGTTATGGAGACGATGAATGTGAAGTTTGATGAAATTTCACAAATGGCTTCTGAGAGACTCGCTCTAGAACCCGCGCTTAACCCAATGGCTTCTAATCGTATCGGATTAGGACCCGCCCCACAAAGTCAAACTTCTGGACATATCAGTTCATGACTCACACCTCAAGGAGCTCATTCAACTTCAACTGAAAAACCAACAACTCAAGATCTGGATAACTTCTTCGAGTTTATGTACGATGAGTACTATGGTGGAGCTTCGACAGATACATCACAACAACGTTCCGCTGCACCCGCTCAACAACCACCACCACAGGATGCATCTACTACAATCAAAGCTGACGCACCAACTCCATCCACGTCAACATCATCTACATCTACTCCTGTCACTCCAGTAATTGAGATTGTTTTACCAAGAGTTGATGAGCAAACCCAATCAACACCAATTCAAGAAGAACCATACCAAAACGATGCGGTATTAGAAGAAGAAGAACAATTTGAAAACCCACTTGCAACAGAATCTACTGAATCTTCTTCTCGGTTACATGAACAAACAAACACGCATTCGTTAGATCAAAGGTACCCTTCAACGTTAAAGTGGACTAAAGACCATCCAATAGAACATGTCATTGGTGAACCTTCAAGGCCAGTACAGACGAGAAGACAGCTCGCCACCGATTGTGATATGTGCATCTTTGCCTGCTCCGTCAGTTTAAAAGAGCCAAAGAACATTCGGGAAGCAATGTCGGACGATGCATGTATTGAAGCAATGCAGGAAGAACTTCTCCAATATCAACTTCATGACACTTGGGATTTAGTGCCGAGACCCATTGACAAACTCGTCATTGATCTTAAGTGGATATGGAAGAACAAAAAGGATGAAGAAATGACTGTCATTCGCAACAAAGCTCATCTCGTGGCCAAGGGATTCAGACAAGAAGAGGGAATAGATTTTGAGAAGTCATTCGCGCCAGTAGCTAGACTTAAAGCGGTCAGGATTTTCTTAGCATACGCGACTTACAAGAACATCACGGTCTATCAGATGGATATCAAGACGGCTTTCTTGAATGGAACTCTAAAGGAAGAGGTGTATGTGAGTCAGCCAGATGGATTTGTTGACAAAGATCATCCAGACTACGTCTACAAGCTCAAGAAGGCTATCTATGGTTTGAAACAAGCCCCAAGGGCGTGGTACGACGAATTATCATCTTTCCTACTTTTGAATCATTTCACCAAAGGAACAATTGACCCGACCTTGTTGACCAAAAAGTTTAAAAATGACATTTTGATTGTTCAAATTTACGTAGACGACATAATCTTTGGGTCCACTAATCCAAAACATTCAAAACTTTTTGCAACTCTCATGAAAAGTAAATTTGAAATGTCTATGATGGGCGAATTAAAATTCTTCCTTGGACTTCAAATCCATCAATCCCATCATGGTATTTTCATTAATCAGGCGAAATATACAATTGAGATTTTAAAGAAACATGGAATGGAAAATTGTGACTCTGTTGGTACTCCAATGGTCACTTCACCCAAAATTGGTGCTGACTTATATGGGAATCCCATTGATCCAAAGAAATATCGGAGCATGATTGGGTCTCTCATGTACTTAACTGCTAGCCGACCCGATATACATTTTGCTGTCTGTTTGTTAGCACGGTTTCAGGCAAGGCCTACCGAACTTCACCTCAAAGAGGTTAAACGGATCTTTCGGTACCTTCGAAGAACCATTAACATGGGTCTTTGGTATCCGAAGGATTCGGAGTTCAAACTAACAGCCTTTGCAGATGCCGATCATGCTGGTTGCCAATTCACTGCAAAAAGTACATCCGGAGTAGCACAATTTCTGGGAGAGAAGCTAGTAGGCTGGTCATCGAGGAAACAAGACTGCACAGCGCTTTCAACCGCAGAAGCCGAGTATGTGTCTCTATCTGCGTGTTGTGCCCAAGTTCTATGGATGAGGACACAACTCACAGATTATGGCTACTCTTTCGACCACATACCTATGTATTGTGACTCGAAAAGTGCCATAGCCATCTCGTGCAATCCCGTTCAGCACTCCAAGACCAAGCATATTAGAGTACGCTACCACTTTATCAAGGAACACGTCGAAGAGGGTACTATTGAATTATTTTTCGTGAAGACTGAATAACAACTTGCCGATCTATTTACTAAAGCCCTCCCAACTGAGCGGTTTGAATACTTAGTTCGTCGAATTGGAATGCGAAGCCTAACTCCCGAGGAGTTAGAAAGTCTTCTCGAATCTTCTTGATTTATCTCCAAAAGCTTCGCATGTAAATATTTTTGAAAAACAAAATACAAAATTTAAAAAACCAACAAAAACAAAATATAAAAATATAAAATTTCAAAAAGACATAAAAATATATAAAATACAAAAATCAAAAATATTCTTCTCACGACATGTCTCTTGTATAAATCAATATTCTGTACGTACCTAGAAATGTCATTCAACAATGATACGGGCATGTACAGATGCTTGAGCGAGAGTTCATTTAAACATTTTCTAAAACATATCGTTCTCCAAACTTTCTTATTAACGGCTTTCGTATATTTCAGTACGAAACCCGCGCTACATTGATGACTTCTGATTATATCTGATCAGGACTCGCATTGTTAATGGCAAAAAAAATCAAAGAATCCTTGAGCACATGATCAAGATTTTAAAAAAAATATTTTTCAAAATCTTTCTCCAAATTCTGTGCTCAAGATTCTTCAAAACGTGCAAACTCCCTCTATACCCTTAAATGATTTTTAAACTCAAATGTTTAAAGAATATGCTTTATTTAAGGGGGAGTATAAAAAAAAAAAAATTAAAATGCAAAATGTTTCAATTTCATGCTAAAATCCGTCTCTCTCCAAAAAGTTTCATTTTAATCAAGTTGATATCAAAAATATCACTATATGCTATTTTTGAGGGGGAGAGGACGTGATTAAAATGTGATCAAAGTTTGTGGAATCTCAATGTATGCTCACCAGACAGACTCAGCATGAACCCTCGAATTGACGAAACTAAATGTCCGTTCTCAAAAAGACTTGTCCGGGACGGGTAATAATTTCAAGCTAGTTAAACTAGTGATGTAAGCGTGTCTCGCAAAGGACTTGTCTGAGTAGAATGTACCAATTCGAGAGATGATCATTGAATATGATTGGGACGGGTAATAATTTCAAGCTAGTCTAACTAGTGATGTAAGCGTGTCTCGCAAAGGTCATGTTCATTGAAAATCGATCAATTCAAAAATGTACGAACTCTACCCAACATGTGCAATTTTAGTTAAAAATGCATGAGCACATGTGAAGGGGGAGTATTTCAAAAATATAAAACTCTCAAAGTGCGAACTAAATGTGTTTATTCATAAACACTTTGAGAGATTTTCAAAAGGTTTTATGGTAAATCTAGGATAGTCATGGTGTTATAAGGTGACTAAGGTTAGGGAAAACCGTCCTATGATCCGCCAGAGACGGAGGGATCTATCCAAGGACAATTCCAATAGATTAGAATTAGAAGTCCTTAGGTAAGATTGAAAAAAGGAGTAAATGAGAAAGGGAAAGAAGGGGTTGAAGAATTAAAAAGAAAAGTTTAATGACAGGGTGAAAAGAAATAGCCCTCCATGAAAACTTAGGGTAGAAACCGGGTCAATACATCTGCTATCGGTATTCACTAAGGTGATACTGATATTGAAGACAAGACGTCATGGACCCAGTGACGCGCTGCACCACCCCTCCTAGCCACTCAGATATCTCTTAAAAGACATTTGTTTCATTTCTCACGGAGAACACTACATAATCTATCGGCCTCTCACTCCGAGATGTGTTGATATTGAAAAAGGTGGCACTCTGCTCCATGCCTCCGTCTACGAAAACTAAAATGCACATTATAGAGTCTAGAGACATGAGATTCATCAAAAATCTCTTAGGAACACTTTCCAGATAATACACATGTGTTCACCAATAAGAACACATGGTGTACATGAGTCTTAATGAGATCCTAGGATCTTGCCACATATATCATGATGGTTACATGCTTCAAACGGTCTACAGTCATAGGGTGATCTCTAGCGACTCACTGAATCGTGGGTGCACTTCGGTGTGTCCGTGTAAGCCCTCTCGGGGGTATCCGGTTCAGAACGGCCTGGGGGAGATTAGAGAAAGTCTACACACTATGCTGTTGACGATCTCGAAGTCCTAACCCGTAAGCGCTGGATGATTATTACTAACAGTTTTATGCAGCTACCTTAAACATCCATCAACCATCATCATACATCAAAAGATCTTCACCTCTGCATACTCATACTTATGAAGAACATCCCTCATCAAAGTTCAAGTGTTAAAAGTTCAAGATAACGAGATCAAGTTAAAGACAAAGTGTAACAACCAAGTCAAGAGGCTAATCAAGATGTCAAGAACAAGTTCATATGTCAAACGATGAAAGATTAAGAGGAGATTGTTAGCAAGGGAAGATTGTTAGCAAAAGTTTACAGTCCAAGATGTATGAGTATGTTGGAGGTTACGACGTCATCATCACGAGAAGATATTGATCAAGGTAAGAACATCCACCTAAGGATGATTACTTTGAAGATCACAAGTGCATGAAGGAACATTGATGGAAGACAATTCTACATCCACACACAAAGTTAAAGACGTTGAAGACAAAAGACCAATCACCAGAGCATTATGGAAATGACCATCCCTTAGGGGGAGATTGTTAGCTTTTATATTTGTTAGAAAGTGATTGTCATTTGTATGTATTTTAAGAGTGTGTCGTGAAGTATTAAACAACCATGTAAAGGCTTGTGTTGGACATTGAATATGTATTGTACAAGTAAAGTCTAAAAGGCCCAAGTCCAACACAAAGCCCACCCAAGGCCTTTAGGGCAACCAAGGACTTCCCGTCGTATAAATACACACACTCTCCACCCACTTTGGTGTGCCTCTTAGTCTTGTAAAGGTGAGAGAGTGTGTGTGTGTGTTTTATTTGTATTGTTCTCTTAAGGTTTAATGAAGCATTCGACTATGGTTTAATTTCACACGCATCTCATTCTTCTTCATCTTTACTTCTTATTTAAGAGTGTCACGTTATTAGAGTAGTCGTTATTTATAGCTTTTAGTTCGTTTATTTTAAGGTTGATATAGGTTCGAATATAGGATAACAGTTACCAAAGGTGGCGGTTACCACCAACCAACACCACCGAAAGGACACAATGGTTCAATCGCAACCATTCAACTAGTATAAATAGGTTTATGTATTGTAAGACAAGTTGTAAGGAAAATAACTATTCAGATTCAATAAACAAAGACTATTACATATTTCATGTTTGTGATTCTACTGGGACAACATTTTTCATGCTAATAACTGTAATATAACTAATAAGAGCATAGACGCCCATTCGCAAAAGTACATAATGTTTGATTGAAATTAGGAATTTTGGTTTAATTCCTTTACAGTTAGGATGCTTTGAAGTTAGATGCCTCATTTGGGCTTCTGGGAATATGCATTAGGCGGAACTTTTGATGGTCATGGCTGAAACACCTCTGATAATAGAACAAAGATGGCCTTTTTGTGCAATTGTCAGCGGTAGTTTCTGATAATAACAGGGGTGACCTTCTGCATGATGAAATAACTTGGATTATGATAAGAAAAAAACTGCATAAACTAGGAAATGTCAAAGTAACTATGGTACTTGATCTTTCTGAAAACTTAAATCATTTTTGTTATGAAATGCAGAACACAGGGTTTTCTTGCTCTTTTCACTGGTGACACCGGAGAAATACAAGCTGAAGTGAGGGAACAGATCGATACAAAGGTTGCAGAGTGGCGAGAGGAAGGAAAGGCAGAGATCATTCCTGGTGTTCTGTTCATAAATGGAGTACACATGCTTGATATCGAATGTTTTTCATTCCTAAACCTTGCTTTAGAAAACGACATGGCGCCAATACTTGTTGCCACCAACCGAGGAATCACAACTATTCGAGGCACAATCTACAAATCCCCCCACCGGATTCAAAGACATTCGCAAGATTCTTGATATAAGGTGTCAAGAGGAAGATGTTGACATATCTGATAATACAAAGGTTTTGTTGACAAAAATTGGGGTTGAGACTGAGACATCTCTGAGATATTCCATAAACTTGATCACATCAGCTGCATTGACTTGCCAGAAGAGGAAAGGGAAGGTTGTGGAAATGGAAGATGTGAGCTAAGTTTATGAGCTGTTTTGGGATGTGAAACGATCTACACAGTACTTGATGGAGTATCAAAGCCAGTACATGTTCAATGAAGCAGCAACAGGGGAGGAAGATGAATCCAACGTGATCGTTTGACAATGTGCTTGTAATTCCTTTTTATTAGTTTCAGTTTCATGTCTGGTTGTTTTTTGAGCCTATTTATGGTGTGAATTTACAGTGTAGAACAGTAGAAACAGCTAATCATGTCTGATGGCCACATGAAGAATGTGCTACTTTTTCATCCAGTTAGCGATTGTTGGTCTATGTCTAATCGTTGAGTTGTGTGCGAGAGGATTTTTCGAGTGTGAATGTGTGACCAAAACAACTTATATAATATCACGCATGCTTATAGCAAAAACCAAAACATTGCTTTTGTAATCATATCTAGCACGATAACATCTATATGGGATTATTATAAAACTGGGCAAAAAACATTCTGGGCCAACCTGATCCTTACAAAAAATGTTCTCGTTTTGACCCGTTACACAAGCCACCAAACACGCCCATTTTCCCACCCTTAGGAATATATATTCAAAGAGCAGCCATACCATCCAAGATGTTGCAACATAAGATGTTGATCAAATAACTCTTCAAGAAGACTTGTAGCTTTGGTTGCTACAGTCTATTTGTCGGAGTCCTTCCGGTAGCCAGATGAATGATTACTTGCCAAATTTTCGCCATTATAGCAAGATAACATGAATACTAGACTAAGACAGTGAAAGGCATAATAACTTTCTTAATGGGTCCCGCGTAGCAAAAATGGATACCTAATGCATATAAGCTCCTAAATACTTATATACAAAAAACTAAAGCATAACTTTTGTAAACATATTTAGCACGCTGATATCTGTAGGGGATTCTAACAAAACTGGGAAAAATACATTCTGGGCCAACCTGATCCATACCAAAAATGTTCTCGTTTTGACCCGTTAAACAAGCGTTAGACCAGCCCATTTTCCCACCCTTACGAATATTTATTCAAAGAGCAGCCATACCATCCAAGATGTTGCAACATAAAGCTGAGGTCCAGTGCAAATGGCACCGCATCTGGATCCTAATACGTATGTATCCATGATTCCTTTAGGTTTCGCAGTGTTATGGAAGTAACTGAGTATATCGCTTTTCTGATGACGTCCCAATTCGACCCACATGATGTCAGCCGGATCATGGGCTTTTTCAAGATGTCGACTAACTGATAACTCACTTCCCGAGCCTTTCGTAGAGTTTTCACTTGTAAGTAATAGCTGCTACACTAGTCTCCACAGTATTTGTTTGCTTCCCATTGTTTGTAGATATTGAGTGAGGTTAGATGAAGTATGATTCAGGCCCAAAAAACTTTGCACGTGCATCATCGCTTTTTTCTGTCTGGGCTTATGGACTACAGAATACAGATGGGACTCAGAGCATAGATACAATCATTGTAACTTCGCTTACACAACTAAATTTTCACATGTTAAAAGCAGTTTAGCGAGATGCGGCTCCAACGGGAACTCAGTCATTATTAGCCCAATATCAGTCATACTCCATGTGTTGTTCAACGCTCCCAATATCCATAGTTGATACATGTAGTTAGAAATGTTCAGTTTAGGTGGCGGGTCCATGAACTCGAAATCAAGTAAATTGTTGATTTTTGACGACATCAGAAGCAAAACTACGTTCCCCAGATTCACCCTCCATACTTCTGGGACGGGGTTGTCGAAGCATTTCTTTTTTGTACGTGTTTTCGGTAAAAAGACGGTAACAGGTACCGGGCCTAATAGTAAACAAACTACATGACCTAAATTTAGCTAAGTTAGTGTAATCTGACTACGACTTTCAACAATATTCACTATGCAGATACACTAAGATGTCAAGGGTCAGATCTACTTGAACTTTGTTTATAAAAACAGTTTAAACACAAACGCCTAACGAAATACCAATAAAATCAAAAGTAAAGAGTACTTGCAGTAATAAAACCAACAAACTTTGCTTCCAATCAAAAGAGGGGAAAGCGCTAAGCTTTCTCATTCAAATAAACACACTTAATCATAAATACGTTTAATACATATGATAAGTCACCAGGAATGTAAATGCACTCTTACGTCTTTTACAGTACATATTTGACAAATTAATGTTTATATAACTACGACATGCACCGCTCCTTGTTGCATTTAGACCTGCAATCGTTCAAAAATAAAACCAAGTTAGAGAACAGAGTACCTTATATACTGTATTTTGAAGCACATCGAGAATACACTGCAACTCATTGACAACAATTTCTATTTTCATCCGTTGTGGTGGGGAATCCACATAGCATGATACTCCAATCTTGATAGTTGCAACCAAACATTCTTCCACTTTCTTTGCATTCGCTTCCATACTTTGCAACACAATTGCATCACAATCAATAACGTCGATCACATGATCTGGTAATGCCAAGTACGCAAATTTATGAAGGCTAAGACCATCGTTGAACATGTCATCTATCGGCTTTTTCCCGGTCATCACCTCTAGTAATAATACTCCAAAACTGTAGACATCCCCAATACTTGTCATCTCGCTCCCGAGACAATACTCTGCGAATTAAAAACAGTTACTTAATTTACAAACA
The DNA here is from genome assembly GCA_021014915.2 of Artemisia tridentata subsp. tridentata. Lineage (NCBI taxonomy): Eukaryota > Viridiplantae > Streptophyta > Magnoliopsida > Asterales > Asteraceae > Artemisia > Artemisia tridentata. The sequence goes on along the minus strand of CP139506.1, from coordinate 17,471,617 downwards.
TTAATTTGTAAGCATTATGCAATGCTTAAATGTAAGCATTATGGAATACTACCTGGAGGTGCATAACCAATTGTTCCTTTAACCCCGGTCGAGCTGTTTTGGTTTAAGTCTGTACCAAGTAGTCGAGCTAAACCAAAGTCTCCAACATGAGTCACCATATCAGTGTCAAGTAGAATATTGCTAGCCTTCAAATCACCGTGAACAATCGTTGTTTGGCAGCGATTGTGAAGATAATCAAGTGTTGTTGCAACATCTCTAGGAATATTTATTCTTTGAAGAAGGTTGAGTTTCAATGTATATGAACTTGAATGAAGCCAATCATGTACACTTCCATTGGGCATAAACTCATAAACCAAAGCTTTAAAATCGTTGCCTTGAAAATCAACACTTGAACATGAAGTTATAATCTTCAACAGATTACGGTGTCGAATATTCAATTGTCATCTTCCCACTAAAATTGTTTTCACTCATTTCAAGTTTTCTTAATTTTGAACAACTAGAAAGAGAAGGTGGAAGAACTCCTGTCAGTTCGTTTGTCCTTACCTGAAGGTACTCAAGATTTGGGAGCTGATTACCAATTTCTGAAGGAAGACTACCAGTGAGGTGATTTTCAGCTAAGGAAAAATTAACTAGGACTGAGAGGTTGAAAATGGTGTGAGGGATGCTTCCATATAAGTTGCAGCCACCAGAGTAAAATGCTGTCAAGCTTTTCTAGTGACCCAAGGTATCTGTTTGTTGAACCCCACTACATATAAATTGTATATTAAATTATAAAAAATGATTATTTTTTTAGTAAAATATATATTTTATTTTCAATTTTTTTTCTCTTCTATATCATATCTGAATAAACCAAATTTAAACCCGAATCCAAATCCTAAACTCATATTTAAACCAAACGGGCAGTTAATATATTACCAACAATTTTAAGGAGCTTTTTGGTGCATGCGTGTAGCTAGGGGTGGCAATTCGAGTCAGGTTCGGGTTGACGGGTTCGGGTTGACAGGTTGGCGGGTCAAAAAACCTCAACCCGAACCTGACCCATTTAAATAATCGGGTCAGCTATGTCAACCCTAACCTGTTTACACATAACCTGAATCTGACTCATTTAACCAGTAAATATACTTGAGTTGGCGGGTTAAATAGGTTACACGTGTTTAATAGGTTAAACGGGTTTTAGGTTGACCCATGTAACCCGTTTATATACTATAGGTGGCACATTAAACGGGTTAAATAGATTAAATGGGTTTGTGGGTCGACCTGTTTAACCCATTTAACCCGTATAATAAAATATAAATAATTTTTAATTTAAGAAAAAAAAATCTTAAACGGGTTAGCGGGTCGACCCGTTTAATTTATTCCCAACCCGAAACTGACCTGTTTAATAAACGGGTTAGATGGGTCGACCCAAACCTGACCCGAAATCTATTTAGACTCAACCCGAACCTTTCTATTTTCGTGTCCGTTTCGGGTCGGGTTTCGTGTCGGGTCAGAAATTGCCACCCCCAGGTGTAGCATTCAAAGAATAAAGTCACTCATTTACTTCATTGTTTGGTATAGGATGTAGAATTCAAAATTCCAAATTATTCCAATAAAATGATTCCTCATAAGACCAAGAGTAGTGGGGCATTGAAGTGGGCTTAGTTGCCCTTTCAACGCCCGTTGGTCCACCCCCATGGGGCGTTGAAGCCCGTTGAATGCAATAAAAAACAACGCTCGTTGATTGAACAACGGGCGTTGAAGCTTGTTTGTTGAATTTTTTTATTTACTTTTATTATTTCTAAATCTAATTTATTAACTTTTTTTTTTTTTTACTTTCTTTCACGTTAACGATTCAATAAATAATAAAAACGCTACGTTAACACCAAAAAAAAACATTCATTCCATTAAAAAAAAAATACATTCCATTAAAATAAAAAAAAAAAAAAAAAAAAAAAAAAAAAAAAAAAAAAAACTAAAAATTAAAAATATTAGTTCTCACATGGTTCTTCTCCAGTGCCCAGCTGGAGAGATGCTTGAACGCGACCCCGCTGTGTCTCTCCTTCGACAGCTTGATCGCATCTTCCAGCTGGTCATCCTCATCGTCTAGCTCGTTGGTGCACTCACGGTAACACCGTTCGAACTCGAACATGTCCGCCCGAAGTGCATGCCACTTGGACGTGATCATGTCCATGTTCCGGTACTCCCGCTCCCTACTAAGCGAGATGTGGAAATCGCGTCTCACCCTTATCCAAAAATCCTTGCTTGTATCATTTGTCTCCGCCCGAATGTCGGAGACAGTCAAGTAAGAGTTGACCAAAGCCATCTCTTCATGTTCTTCCCATGGTACTCGTGATTCACTAGGGCTAGCCATTTTTTTTAGTGTTTGTGAGATCGTTGACGGCAAAGGTAATTTTTAGGGTTTAGAATTGTGGTGTTAAAGGTAAAAATATGTTGTATTTATAGTTAAAATTTGACTTTAACGTTAGTCAAAGTAAACTTTAACGCCAAAAGAAGTTGAACGTTAACGTTGAAAGTGGTAAAAATTGAATGTTAACATTCAATTATCTAGCGTTAACAGTGGTAAATCTTATCTTTAACGCCAGTTTTTTTTAATTTTTTTAAATTTTTTTTATTTTTAAGTATTTTAAAACTATTTTTAAAGCTTTAACGTTTGTTTGTGTATTTTTAAAATGTCAAAAGTAAAAAAACAAAGATGTTAAATAAATAAAAAAAAGAAGTAAATTATCACACAAGCTTCAACGCCCCATCCCAGTACTCCCAATTTTTTAAAAACTTTCATTATTTACATGGGACACATGTCGCAATTTGCCCCAACCCACACCCAAAAATTCCAACACCACTACTCTTGGTCTAAGAAAGGTTGATTCTTCTCATTCCCTCTTACACATTTTCCACATGCTCACATGCAAAAAGTAATTCACTTATTTTAGTTATATAGTATTGTTTTTATTGACAGACTTTTCTCCTAATTAACAATTTTTCCGTTATTTATTTCTATTCTTTATTGAATGTTATTATTAAATTTTGATTCCTAATTTTTATCAAACTTTATAAACAACCTGCTTTTCTTTCAAACCAATCTCAAATTCTAACCTCACTGCAAACCCATTTACAAACCAAACGGACCTAAAAGTTTATCCAAACCTAAACCTGTTAGCTTTAAATTTATATATTAAAGTGATGGTCATTCATATTGTTAGAACTTTGTGTAATATGTTTAACTAGTCAAGGGAAGTGGGCTTGTGTTAGAGTTAGAAAGTAATGTAAAAGTTCAATCCATGAGCTAAAGCCCACGAAGCCCATTGAAGGCCCTTTAGGGCATAATCTCCTGTACTATATAAACCACTTTCCAACTCATTTGTAAGTGGTGCAAGTGTGTGTAGTGTGTGCAATCTAATAGAAGTTAAGTTATCATTTCACATATCTTTCTCTCCAATATACGATCCACATCATACATCCCTTGTCCCATCTCTCTTGTGCTTAACGAGTTACATATTAGTGTGATAAAGAGTGATATCGAGCTACAACAAGTGGTATCAACAGCCATACATCGAGGTAGGAGTTATATTGTGTTCGATTTGTGCTCATTAAAAACCCACCGCTGCGTTTTTTTGTGTTCTCTAAAAACGTGACAGTTTGTGCTTCCCTTAGAATCGTACTCATATCTCAAGGTAAAAGTTGTGTTTGTTTGTGGAATATCGACTTGGTGCATTCTCTAGTGAGTATCTTTCACTCGATTTTAGTTATCAAGTGTTGGATTATTGCTTGTTCTAAGTTGGTAGATCGATTATTATTCACAAGAGTTTATACGAGTTGCTCTTGGAAATAATTTTTGATCTTTTTGTTGTGCACAGTACTTGTTTGTGAATTATTGATTTGAGGTGATTGAAGCTAGTGATAGTTGGTAGAAAGTTGGCAGTGGAAAAGTCTTACATGAATGGGCTTAGCATGGGGCATGGCAGTGAAAAAGACACAAAAGGACAAGAGTGGTTGAACTACTGTTTATCGAAATTCAAAAAGTCAGCCATCTATCGCAATTCGCCTAAAGTTGTCGCAATCTTGTATAAGTTTGCGATAGTTATCGAAATTGGATTTGGACTTTGTCGAAATTCAGAATTTGTGTTTTTATCGAAATTCAAAATTTGGATTTTGTCGAAAATCAATTTCGATAAAATTATCGAAAATCAATTTCGACAAAATTATCGAAATTGGCCCTCTGACAGTTTAATCGCAAATCAAATTTTGACAATTTTATCGAAATTTGCCTTTCATCAGATATCGCAAATCAGATCTCGGACAAGGCAACTTTTGCTGATTGACAGTTTTGGTCCCTTATCGCAATTGGCTACATACTTCCATTTTTCGAAATTGAAAAAATTCTCTAACGTAATTCCAAATACTCTATCACAATTGTAAGGATTAAAAAAAAAAAAAAAATTTACATGAGACTAAACTCTCAATTTTTACGCGAAATTCAAATTTTGGTATAAGAGCGAAAATTTAGGCCCAAAATTCAAATTTTTAGGCCAAAATTCAAATTTTTTCCGGCAAAATTTGACGTAAAAAATTTTCAAAACTCAAAATTTTGTAATAACCTTAGAATTGCATTTTATAGAATATTTCAAATTCTGGTAGAGAAATTTCTTAAATTCAAATTTTGGAGGGAAACCAGAAATCACGATTCAGCAATCTGTCACCAAACAAACTGAACTTAACCTTCAACATCATCAACTCCTAAATTGAAATGGAAATGAAAATGAAAGAGAGAGAATCAAGGAAAGCGTTTAAAGAGTTCAAGACTCATGTTGAAAAAGTCATCAATTCAACTAGGTATGATTCAAGGTTCGATCAGGCATTTGTATACTACATCAGAGTCCAATTTCATCATTTCCAAAATCCACTCAAACAAAGCATGAATCAGTATGAAAAGCTACTGTATGAAGAAGAACTTTATACGCACAACTGCAAGGAAGCTCTTGAAGTGATCAAACCTCAACTTCAGATTATATTGCAACCTTGGTTATTGAACCAGTCATAGTTTCTCAATGCATTTTACCAAAGATTTTGACTAGACTTCAAAACCTTCCAAACCCAATGTATCGAGAACATGAGTGAACTCGAAAAGATACTTGCTGAAGAGGAAGTTGAGCTTAATGAGATTGAAAAGCGGAAACGGGAAAGAGAGCAGATTGAAAAAGAAGTGCTCTTAAAGGAAACAGTGGTGAATGAGAAAGAGACAAACAAGGATGAAGAAATAGTCGATGAGGGTACATCATCTGATGCTAGCTTGGCTTTAACGGGAAGTGATACATCTTCAGAACAGCAGGTTGAAAGCAGTACTCCAAGGTATGATTCAGATGCTGATGGTACACACAGGAATGAAGCTGTTTGGGATGCTGAGGATGACCATATCAGACCTTCATCTGACACAGCAATATTGGCTACGGTACAACATTCACACGATAATGATAATGTTGTTTTGTTCGATAATGTGTTTGCTCATGATAAGACACATCCTGCGCATCCTGAGTCCATCAGTGACACATATGTGGTGAAACGGTTTGATAGTAATATCACTCCTACAACTCCAGATATGAATCCTAATGGAGGTGAGCCTGCCCAGGATGGATCTTCTCATGATCAAGATCATGCCTTATTTGCTTCTTTAGTCGATAATTTCAAACATGAACTGGAAAAATGCAAAGAGGACAATCACAAAGCTAAGCAAGCGAATGTCGTATTGTCCAAAGAGCTTGAGGGATTTAACGAAATGGAAAAAGATTTTGAAAAAATAACACAAAACAAAGACATTCAAATCTCAAACCTTAAATCTCAAGCTCGGAAATTTGAAATAATCGGAGATGTTCTTACACCACTGTTAAAACAAAACAAAGAACTTGAAGTTGAGTATAGCAAAGCTCTTTCACGTGAAAAACGTTCCATTCAAAAACTGGATGAACAAATGGTACTAAACAACAGAAAGGTTCAAGCACTCTTAAAAGAAGTCTCTGATTTAAAAAATGAAAATTCTGATTTAAAAAATGAAAATTCAATGCTTCAGCACACCACTTCAAATTTTAAGATTGTTAATACAAAACTTGAAAACGAAAATCAAGAGTTTTTGAAACGAGCAAACAATCTTGAAGAAAAACTTCGAAAAACAGGTCAAAGTGTTCAAACTCTTCAAATGATGCTTCCTAAAGATAAGAACGCTCATCAAGGAAAATCCGGACTTGGTTTTGAAAATAACTTGCAAAATGAACAACCATGTTTTCTAAACAAAATGGATGTTCTGTTCATTTCAGAAGATGAAGAAAAATCGGAAAAGGAAAAACGTTTAAAAGTAAAACAAACAAAATGCTCACTCTCGTACCAAGGCTTTGTGTATGGTTGTACACAATTGACTGATATGCCAAAAGAACCCTTGAAAAGAAAAGACAAAAATGTGAAAAGATTTTTCAAAGAAGCTCAACTTGCTACTTATGATGCTAATTTATGGCAAAATAAAGCGAGAAAACAGTTTTGTACTCTTAAACATCACATTGAGCTTATGTTAGAGGTCATTCGGTCTAAACAACAATACACCCATAGTGATCACAATAATCTTCTTGCAACAGACATGTACTTTAGAAAGGAAGTTCATAAGATTTTCAAAGAAGAGATTGAACCTCGTGTGAAAAATATCAACTTAAGTTTTGAATACTTTGAAAGATATCTTGTCAATGAAATGAGGGAAGATTTAAAGTACATCCATTCTCTTGAAGATGAATTTGATGAAAAATGCTTAACACTTGATATTCAAAAAGAATTTTTCACAAATCAAATTGAGTCATTCAAGTCGGTGTCTGTCAGCCATGTGTATGAGAATGTGGATTTTGAACAAACATCTTCTTTGAAATCTGAAAATCTTTGTCTCAAAAAGAAAATCACTGAACTTTCAAAAGAAGTAGCTGAAGTCAAAGAAGAATTGTCAAAAAGAATTGTTTCTTCTGAAAACCCTTTGACAACAGTGCTCAAAGAAAAGGAAAAGATTTTTGAACAAAATTGTGATGATGCCAAAATCAAGTTTGATTTGGACGAACTTGATACAAAAAATATTGAATTGGAACATGCTGTGGCATCATTACAAAAAGAAAATGAGCATTTGAAACAGACTTACAAAAACCTGTTTGATTCAATCAAACGTTCACGAGTTCAGACTCAAAAATCAATCACGAAACAAAAAGAGACTGAAGTTTTGAAGTCTCAAATGTCTGAATCCGCTGATAAAAAGTTTGAAAAGGTTTTGCAAAAGACTGAGTCAGTGAAGAAGACAAAGGATGAGTCCCAAATTACAAAAGTTTCCTTTCCAAATCCCTTGTTTGATTCTAATCCTTCAAATTTTGAAACGGAAAATGCAAATCTTGTGCTTCAAACAAAAGTACTTGAGCTTGAAACGCTTTTAGCTCAACGAACAAATGAACTTGAGGATGCCAAAACTGATGTTTTCAACAAAACAAACAAAGTCGAAACATATTTTGCAAGACTTGAAAAAGAAAATATTGTGTTCGAACGGAAATTGGCTCGTAAAACGGATGATTCAAAAGCTGAAAAAGATCAATTTTTGAAACAAATTGCCTCTTTGGAATCTAAATTGACATCTCAAGATCATCTTAAAAAAGAATACAGTGATTTGAGAACTTCATACAATGCTTTAAGAGTGAAGTTTGAATCGCTTAACCAGTCAAAAGGAAAAGCTGCCATTTCAAATCTTTCAACACCTAAAGTGAGTGTTTCAAAGAAGGTTTACATGGGTGAATCTTCAAAACCATTTTTGAAAAAGGTTTCCCAGATTACAACCTATTCTTTGCAAAAAGGAAGGAAGTTTTCGAAGAAACCAAGATTTTCTGAAACGCTTACTCCTTAAAAGCTTTCAAGGTCACATATGTCTCATGAAGAGACTCCAAGATTTCAAACTCCACAATCTCGCTTTACACGGGTAAAGCAAGTGTGGAAACCAAAGCAAAGTCCTTCAAAACCTTTGAAATATTCAAACTCTAAAATGCTTTCGCTGCAACACAAGAATGACTCTGCTTTGAAAAAGGATTTTAAATCACCGTTGATTCCACGAGTGTTATTTCCAAATGAAACACCGGATTTCAGTCCTCGTTGGAATTCAACTTCTTTGAATCAGATTGACACAACTTACAAATGGATTTCAAAATATGCTAAACCCGTTGGCGCAGTGCTTAAATGGGTTCCAAAGGTTGCTGTCTAATCTGATCCCAAAATGGCTTCGGAACAACTCAGTTTCGGACCCGAGCTTCAAAGAAAGGAAAGTGCTTCATCAAAAAAATTCGAGCACTAATCCTAAAAATCAAAATGGCTTGTAAGTATTTCAGCTTGCAACCCGGGCTTCAACGTTCTGGCTTATGTACACATAACAGTTTATAACCCGTTTTTCAAAGAAAGTACCCTGTTGTACACTTTATTGCAACAATCCTAAAAGAAAAGAAGTTATCAAACAAAGTTTATCAAACCAAACTTCTTAATCTTTTAAGCAAAATTTTATTCAAATTTCATCAAAAGATTTTTCAAATCGGTTCAAATATTTTTTTTAAGATTTTCAAATCGTTACTCCCCACTTGCTCCAAAGTTTCCGAAATGTCAAACCTATGCAAGTTTTAAGGGGGAGTATTTCTTAAACAAATTTGTTCCAAAAAGTTCATGCAAATCCGTTTCTCCCTATTAAGCTTTCTAAAATCAATGATTTTAATCAAACGGTATCAAAAATACCATCGTAAAGCTATTTTTGAGGGGGAGAAATGCGATTAAAATGTGATCAAAAATGAATCTCAAAAAGAGCTCTCCAAAAAGACTCAGTATGAACCCTCGAATAGACGAAAATTAAATGTCTGTAATCGAAAAGACTTGTCCGGGACGGGTAATAATTTCAAGCTGGTTATCCAGTGATGTAAGCATGTCTCGCAAAGGACTTGTCTGAGTAGAATGTACCAATTCGAGAGATGATCATTGAATATGACCGGGACGGGTAATAATTTCAAGCTAGTCCAACTAGTGATGTAAGCGTGTCTCGCGAAGGTCAGGTTCAGTGAAAATTGATCAATTCAAAATGTGCGAACTCTACCCAACATGTGCAAATTTATGTTAAAAATGCATGAGCACATGTGAAGGGGGAGTATTTCAAAAATGCAAAACTCTCAATATGTTAATAATGAAGCAAAAAGTGTACCGCTTTTAGGGGGTCATTTAAGCCCTAAATCGTATTTATTTGATCAAATATTGCCCTAAATCGTTCCTTTTGTCATTTTAGGTACTTTGGAGAAGAAATCTGGAAAAGGAAGCATTTTGGACGTTTTTGGAGCATAAAAGTGAAGAAAACGACAAAGTCTCAAAATCGGCTAAAAAGTACCTTTGACGGCGTCAGGAATTTCCCTGGACGGCGTCATGGCTTGGCAAGAAAAAGGTGGATATGAAAATTACTCATGATAAGCCAGAGAATTTTGCATGAAAAATCTGACGGCGTCACCCTTTGAAGTGATCAAGGTCGTCACGGCTTAATTTAAAGAGGGACGGCGTCAAGCTTATTTCTGACGGCGTCGAGCTTTGATAAGCCAGAACGGATTTTGGAGGTCTAAAGAGGGACGGCGTCAGGAAGGCCATCCGGGAACCCTAAAAGCGGCGAGGTGACGGCGTCAGAATCTACAACGTGACGCCGTCAGCCCTTGATCTCTATATATAGTTTTGCAATTTTTTGTCATTAGTGTGGAACTTTGTGTGTAACCTTTTGGGAGGAAACCCTAAGACGATTTTAGCAGTTTTTTCAAGGCTTTTTGCCTTGAGATCTTCCATGTTACATTGAAGATAAGTTATCAATTAATCATTCAATATGTCTATGTGTTGTTTGATTCTATCTTGTTCTTGTCTTTTGTTTAACATGCTAGGCTAGGTTTTCTTTGTGTTTGCTTAGATCTAATGAAACCTAACTATTGATTATTGGTTATTAGTGTGTTATTAATTGTATTGGATGATTGTTCATCGATGTTAGGCTTAAGAAAACTGGCTAACTTCCTATACGGTAACTTGCTTGAACGTCTTAAGAAACATGAACCAATGCGTACTAAGGTTTTTATGGTTGTATTTAATGCATGAGCGAATTCTAGTGATCCCATGTTAGGAGCTTCTTAGCCGGCTCGACATAGGAGTGAAGTAGGAGTTCATAGAGTTGGGGAAGTACGTACGCCACCCCACGATTGGTATTAAGGAATACACCCGTCATCCACGCAATTAATACACACTAATCAACCGGTAAAAGATAGTTAGGGAGTAAGGAAATCTAAGTAAACACATTTCTCTCCATATAAGTTTCACCACATTTTCATTTTCTGTTATTTTATTTTATTTGCATTCGTAGTAACTTGGGTTAGTTGACTAGCAACTAATTCCGCCCACTCTTTCAAACCCGAGATTTTACTTGCTTTCATAAAATTATAAAAACATAAAAAGAATCTTCTCTCACCCTTAGACCTATTAGAGTAGTTTTTCATACCTAACGAACACTATTCCCTGTGGAGAACGATCAATCCCCCGTACTTACCACTACACTATACTACATCGGTCAGGTACACTACCTGGTGGGGTTGTAAGCCTCTTGAGATCCCTCGAGAGGTAAAACCTGTTGTAAGGTTGCAAAACCACGCATCAGTTAACTAAATGTCTTTATTCATAAACACTTTGAGCGATTTTCAAAAGGTTTTATGGCAAGTGATCAATAATCTAGGAAAGTCCATCAACCATCATATGTCTCAAACATCTACATTGGAAGAATCGACGCTGTGTATACATGAAGATGGTGATCAAGAAAAAGAACAATCAAAAGTCGATGCTTTGAAGAACACAATGCATGAAGGAACAAAGAATCAAGTCACATGGTGCATCTTTTGAATGACCATCCCTGATGAGGCGAAAAGTGTACCGCTTTTAAGGGGTCATTTAAGCCCGAAATCGTATTTATTTGATCAAATATTGCCCTAAATCGTTCCTTTTGTCATTTTAGGTACTTTTGAGGAGAAATCTGGAAAAGGAGGCATTTTGGACGTTTTTGGAGCATTAAAGTGAAGAAAACGGCAAAGTCTCAAGAATCGGCTAAAAGTTACTCTTGACGGCGTCACAATTAACATGGGACGGCGTCATGCCTTGGCAAGAAAAGTTGGATGTGAAATTTACTCATGACGGGCCAGTGAGTTAGCATGAGAATTCTGACGGCGTCACGCTTTAACTAAATCAAGGGCGTCACGGCTTAAATCATAAGGGGACGGCGTCACGTTCATGATCCGACGGCGTCAAGCCTTGATAGGCCAGAATGGATTTTTGAAGAGCTAAAGAGGGACGGCGTCAAGAAGGTCACCCGGGAACCCTAAAAGCGGCGAGGTGACGGCGTCACAATGCATAAGGTGACGCCGTCAGATCCAAAAATCTATATATAGTTTTCTAATCTTTTGTCATTAGAGAGAGCTTAGTGTGTGGAATTTTGGGATAAAACCCTAAGACGATTTTAGCTACTTTTTCAGGGCTTCTTGCCTTGAGATCTTCCATGTTTCATTGAAAGATAAGTTATCAATTAATCATTCAATATGTCTATGTGTTGTTTGATTCTATCTTATGCTTGTCTTTTGTTTAACATGTTAGGCTAATTTTATCTTGTGTTTGCTTAGATCTAATGAAACCTAGCTATTGATTATTGGTTGTTAGTGTGTTGTTAGTTGTATTGGATGATTGTTTATCTATGTTAGGCTTAAGAAAACTGGCTAACTTCCTATTCGGTAACTTGCTTGAACGTCTTAAGAAACATGAACCAAACGCGTACTAAAGGTTTTTATGGTTGTATTTAATGCACAAGCGAATTCTAGTGATCCCATGTTAGGAGCTTCCTAGCCGGCTCGACATAGGAGTGAAGTAGGAGCTTGTAGAGTTTGGGGAAGTAAGTACGCCACCCCACGAATGGTATTAAGGAATACACCCGTCATCCACGCGACTAATACACACTAATTAACCGGTAAAAGATAGTTAGGGAGTAAGGAAATCTAAGTAAACACATTTCTCTACACATAAGTTTCTCACCACTTTTCATTTTTGTTATTTTATTTTATTTGCATTCGTAGTAATTTGGGTTAGTTGACTAGCAACTAATTCCGCCCACTCCTTCAAACCCGAGATTTTACTTGCTTTCATAAAATTATAAAAACATAAAAAGAATCTTCCTCAACCCTTAGACCTAATTAGAGTAGTTTTTCATACCTAACGAACACTATTCCCTGTGGAGAACGATCAATCCCCCGTACTTACCACTACACTATACTACATCGGTCAGGTACACTACCTGGTGGGGATTGTAAGCCTCTTGAGATCCCTCGAGAGGTAAAACCTGTTGTAAGGTTGCAAAACCACGCAATCAATCCCTTAGGGGGAGATTATTAGCTTTAAATTTATATATTAAAGCGATGGTCATTCATATTCTTAGAACTTTGTGTAATATGTTTAACTAGTCAAGGGAAGTGGGCTTGTGTTAGAGTTAGAAAGTAATGTAAAAGTTCAATCCATGAGCTAAAGCCTACGAAGCCCATTGAAGGCCCTTTAGGGCATAATCTCCTGTACTATATAAACCACTTTACACCTCATCTGTAAGTGGTGCAAGTGTGTGTAGTGTGTGCAATCTAATAGAAGTTAAGTTATCATTTCACATATCTTTATCTCCAATATACGATCCACATCATACATCCCTTGTCCCATCTCTCTTGTGCTTAACGAGTTACATATTAGTGTGATAAAGAGTGATATCGAGCTACAACAAAACCACCATCCCAAGTTCCCAAACATCACCTCTGTTATCATCTCCATGATATATCAACAACAAGAAACAGTAATCCGCGCGATTAAACTGTGCAATCTAAGTAACTAAGCAGATTTAGAAATGAATAATGTGAATGGTAGTGCTGATAAGGTGTTTGATAATGTGCAATCTAAGAATGTTAATGCTGCAAAAAATATAGTGCAAATGAAACTTGTGTTTAAACCTACTGATGATGGTAATGAAGTGGTTATTTTTTATGATGAAATGGTAAAGATGAATGTTCATGAATTAAGGTACCACTTGTTGATAAGAATGTGGGGTAGATTTGGTCTTAATGGGCATTGTTTCTTTAAGTCTCGGCATGAGGAGGGACTTAATAGAGTAATTGAACAAGGGCCTTGGTTAGTCAATAACAAGCCTCTAATTGTTCAAAGATGGGATCCTTTAGGTATTGTGGCTGTTGAACCTACTACTTTGCCAGTATGGATTAAGTTGTTTGATGTTCCTATGGAGGCGAGTTTTGGTGTGTCGAAAGGTATAAGTGCTATTGCTAGTAGTGTTGGGAAGCCTCTTGTTATGGACACTATGACTGCAAATAAAGGAGGTAATGGAGGCTAAAAAAAATTAAAAGAAACTATTAATTTGCAGTATAAGGGGAGTAACGGAGTAGTGAAAGGCCATAAAACAATAAGAGTGGACTATAGCCGGAAACCTCATACCTCTGTGTTTGGGCATACTTTTGAGAAGTGTGGAAAAAGACCAAGAAGTGAGGAAGATATTGCGACAGAAGGGATTATTAAGAAAACCCCACTACATATTGCGACAGGCACGAAAAACTTTGCATGTGCGATATCACTTTCTTCTACCCTCTCTTCTAGACTAAAGAATACAGAATGGACTGAAAGCATATATACAACAGGAACTGGCTCATTTTTAGCCCAATATCAGTTAGATTCCTTGTGTTGTTCAATGCTCCCGATATCCATAGTTGACACATGGAGTTAAGAATGTTATCTTTAGGTGGAGTGTCCATGAACTCGAAATCAAGCAAATTGTCAATTTTTAACGACTTTAGAAGCAAAAGTACGTTCCTGAGATTAGCCTTCTGGATTTCTGTGACGGGTTGTTATTGTTCACCCTTTTTAGATCAAATCACACATATAATAGAATCAGAGAGATGAAAGAAATGATGTTAGAGAGAGAAAGAACTAGAGAGAATAAGGAGAGAAAAGAAAGTTGGACGATTTTATTACACTTGAAAGACTAACAAAGCTTTGGCAACATAGTGAATAAAACCAACAAGAGAAATGAGCACCCAAGCACCCTATTTATAGGAAGAGAATAGGGCAACATGTGCTTGTGTGCTTGATGAACTCAAATAAGTACATTTTATTACTATCATTTATCCTATTAATTTGACTTGTTTTACTATATTATGTATGAGGATTGATACTTAATCGTTTACTTTTGTAATTCTCAGGTAAAAACAAGCATTTGGTGAAACTTAGCGATTTTGGACTAATAATGGAGCAAAACGTGCATAAAGTTGAAGGTCTACTGACATGGACAAGATCAAGTCAATTCTGCTCCAGATGCGCCGCATCTCACTCTCGACATGCGCCGCATCTCTATCAAGATATCACCAGATACGATCCAAGATACAAGAGGACATGCGCCGCATCTAATCATGGAGTTACGCCGCATCTTCTGGCGGTTTACGAATATTCCTGAATATTATAATCTTGGACCCCACGCGAAGTTAAGTACATGCGCCGCATCTACTTAGTAGATGCGCCGCATCTTCCCTCAGACAGAAACTATAAATACCCCGTAGACCAGACGAATTAAAAGGTCCGGAAAACCTAAAACCGAAGTCCGAACAGGAGAAACAAAGGACGAATTCAGTCAAGGAGGCAGCACAAGACACACCCAAATCAAAGATACAAGAGCTGTAAGAAGGTGCTGCATGTGTTTAATTCATTAAGTAGTTTTGTTTTATTGTGTTAGCAAACTTTAATTCATCAGGATTGGTGGCTTGTGTAATGTGACAACGAAAGATTGCACTCCCTTTAATACTTGCTTTCCCATCAATTAAAGTTTATATGTTGATGTCTTTGGTTACTACTTATTAGTGCATTGATAACCTCTGTGTTTATTAGTGGCTTGCGGGCATTTGACTGCGGGACATAATGTGGCTCCCACGGTTATTACTAAATTGATCACTTAGGAATAACTTTTAGACATAAGTAATCATATAGGGTTTACTCGCCGATAAGATTAGGACCAACGAGAAAGGGTTAACTACATACACTTCATATAAAGCTATCAATAAAACAAGTGACAATCTACTTAATCATAAGGACAACCCTCTTATTGTCTCGAGTATTTATCTGTGTACGTGTGTGCTACTTGCTGATTCGTGCCTATTGGTTTATTTTATTATTTAATTGCAAACAAACCGTGCCAGTCTCTCAGGCTGAAACCCCCTTGCGTTAGGATATTAAAATACTGATTAGAATAACGAGATAATACGTTCCACTCTTAGTGATCGACACTCTACTTACCATTATCTTCATACTGACCGGGTACACTGCTCGTTAAGTGTGTGTGTTATTGATAAGTCGGCTAAATATAAATTTAAAACTTGAGTAGGCATTAAAACTGCTAAACCGCAACGACACATCACGCGCATCAAGTTTTTGGCACCGCTGCCGGGGAGTGAATTGTTATTATCTGTTAATTTGATTAGTATTTTAATTAGTTTTTTTTTCTTTTTATTAGATTAATTGCATCATTGTACTATTTTGCATATTTGTTGTATTGTGTGTTAATTGTTTTCTTTTATTTTTGTGTGTTTATTTTCGTTTGTGTGTTTAATTTTTGTTTTTATTTTTCGTATTTTTTCTGTTCTGCTATCGTTGTACTGTGCTAAATCAAACGATACGGCGCATCTGATCTCTCAGATACGGCGTATTGCGTTTAATTTTTTTTATATACAACGCGTTTAATTAATTCGATACGACGCATCTTTTCCCCAAGATACGGCGTATCTGTTTTTAATAAGAAAATTTTTCTAAGCGATAAAGTAATACGACGCATCTGCTTTAGCAGATACGGCGTATCTATTATTTTAATTAAAAACAGTTTGCGAATTATTAAACAGATACGGCGTATCGATCTCTGTCGATACGGCGCATCTTTCTGAATCAAAAATCTTTTATTTTTAAACGTAACGAAAATACGGCGCATTAACTTTCGTTAATACGACGCATTTAATTTTAATTAGATAAGCTGATTTTTGATTAATTAATTCGATACGGCGCATTCTTAAATTCTAAAGCGGCGTATCTATTTTCTGGATAAAGTCTGATTAAATTTTAACGATTATAAGATACGGCGTATCCAACTTTTTGGATACGGCGCATCGTCTGCAGATATCAGCAACTTTTATTCTTTTCTAATTTCCGAACGGAAAATATTCTGACTTACCCCTATACTAGGAAACTTTTACTTTGAAATCTTCTTGTTCTTAATTTTCAGGAACAATGTTCGATATTTTCCCAAACTGGTTCGGAAGACCCCAAAGAAACCTTACTATGGAAGAGTTTGCAATACTAATCGCTCAAGCCAATGAACAAGAACATCATGAAGCAAGGAACTTTATCACTGAATTCAAAGGCAGTCATGAGCTGTTGCTAAAGGAACAAAACAATATGATCAATGGTTTGGCAATTGAAGTGCACCAATTGTCAACAGTGCTTAACAAGGTTCTTTTGGTAAGGCAAGATCTGAAAGGAATTACAACTAGAGGCGGAAGGTCAACCTTTCAAATCGGAGAAACACCCGAGGATGACAGTACAAACAAAATTTCCCCTGAATCTTTACCACCCGAGCAAGAGCAACTAAAAGAGACTGATCCAGAACCTGTGATTAGAGAAGAACCTTCTGTCGAACCTAAACGATCAACATTACCTTTCCCACATAGGGTAAGGAAAGAGAAAGAGGATGCCTATCAAAAGAAATTCCTGGAGAATCTCAAGCAGCTGCAGCTAAGCATACCATTTATGGAAGCCCTAGTGCAAATGCCGAAATATGCTAAATATCTGAAAAGCTTGCTTACAAACAAGTCTAAACTCGAAGAGGCTTGCACCATAACAATGGGGAAAAGAAGCTCAGCGGCATTGCTCAACAAACTTCCGTCTAAAGAAAAAGATCCAGGGAGTTTCACTATTCCTTGTCAAATTAAAAATTTGCATATTGAAAATGCCTTAGCCGACCTAGGAGCTAGTATAAGTCTTATGCCCTCTTCTATGTATGATAAATTAGGTCTTGGTGAACCAAAACCTACTAGGATGTGCTTAGAACTAGCTGATAGGTCCATACAATACCCATTAGGAATAGCGGAAAATATATTAATAAAAGTTGATAAATTTGAATTACCTATCGACTTCGTTATCCTTGATATGCCTGAAAATTCTAGAACTCCTATAATATTAGGAAGACCATTTTTAGCCACTGCTAGGGCCATGATTGATGTTTTTAATAAAAAGATAACTCTTACCATAGGAAAAGATGAGGTTGAATTTAACATGGAACAATCTATGAGTAAAAATAATTCCGATGATGATGAATGTTATAATATCGATGTTTCTGATGACACGATTAATCAATTTACTCAGAAATTGTTAAAAAGTAATTTGCTTGATTCTTTTCTGCTTAAAAATTTGGAAAACACAATTGCTATAGAAGATCAAGTTGATGAGAATACTATTGATTATAATTTAGCTGCTGATTCTGCTGTATGTAACGAGATACGGCGCATCGAAAACCTCGATGCGGCGCATCTATCTGATGACAGCAGCGATATGATTAAAGAACAGGTTTATTCCGCTAGTGCTACTGAAATTGATAATGTTAAACCTGTGCTTAAGGATCTTCCTTCTACTTTGGAATATGCTTATTTAAACGGAAATACTAATTCACCCGTTATTATTGCATCTGACTTAACGCCAAAAGAAAAAGAGTCTCTTTTGCAGGTACTATATAAACGAAGAGGAGCATTAGCATGGAGTATGTCTGATATTAAGGGAATTAGCCCGTCATTTTGTACACATAAAATCCTTATGGAGGATGAATTCAAACCAACTATCCAACCTCAAAGGCGTTTGAATCCAAAAGTTCAAGATGTGGTGAAAAATGAAATCGTAAAGTTACTTGACTCCGGACTTATCTACCCAATTTCCGACAGCTCGTGGGTCAGTCCTATCCACGTTGTACCAAAAAAAGGAGGAATGACGGTAGTACTCAATGACGACAATGAGCTAATCCCTTCAAGAACTGTTACCGGATGGAGAGTTTGCATCGACTACCGCAAACTCAATGATGCTACGCGAAAAGATCACTTCCCTCTTCCATTTATTGATCAAATGTTAGAAAGACTATCAGGATATGATTATTATTGTTTTTTGGATTGTTTTTCAGGTTTCTTCCAAATACCCATTGCCCCCGAGGATCAAGAGAAGACGACTTTCACCTGCCCTTATGGAACCTTCGCCTATAGGAGAATTCCGTTCGGACTATGCAACGCCCCTGCTACTTTCCAACGTTGTATGACGGCTATCTTCCATGATATGGTAGAAGATTTTATGGAAGTCTTCATGGACGACTTCTCGGTGTTCGGTAACTCATTTAGTGATTGTCTCTTTAAACTTGATAAAATGCTTGCTAGGTGTGAAGAAACTAACCTTGTTCTTAATTGGGAAAAATGTCACTTTATGGTTAGAGAGGGAATTGTGTTAGGACATAAGATTTCTGGGAAAGGTATAGAAGTCGATAAAGCTAAAATTGATGTAATTGCTAAACTACCTTACCCCACTAACGTAAAAGGCGTTAGAAGTTTTTTAGGGCACGCTGGATTTTATCGTAGATTCATAAAGGATTTTTCAAAAATATCTAGGCCTATGACCCAATTGTTGCTAAAGGATGCAAAGTTTGATTTTTCTGAAGATTGCAAAAAGGCATTTAATATACTTAAAGAAAAACTAACTTCTGCTCCCATTATAATTTCGCCTGATTGGAATCTGCCTTTTGAACTAATGTGTGATGCTAGTGATTATGCTGTTGGAGCCGTACTTGGCCAAAAGATAGATAAGAAATTTAAACCAATTTATTATGCTAGCAAAACATTGAATAATGCCCAAGAACACTACACCACCACGGAAAAAGAACTTTTAGCAGTAGTTTTTGCATTCGATAAATTTAGATCATATCTTATATTGTCAAAAACTATGGTTTACACTGACCATTCTGCTTTGAAGTATTTGTTCAATAAACAGGATGCCAAACCAAGGCTTATTAGGTGGGTTTTATTGCTCCAAGGATTCGATATTGAAATTAAAGATAAAAAGGGTGCCGAGAATCTAGCTGCTGACCACTTATCTAGACTTGAAAACCCTGATATGGAGGTGCTTGACGAGAGGGAAATAGCTGATGACTTTCCTGATGAACACCTTATGATGGTAGGAATTAAGAGCAATAATAATGGACCATGGTATGCAGACTTTATAAACTTTATTGTTGCAAATGAAATTCCAAAAGGGCTAACATCCGACGAGAAAAGAAGGTTTATAACTCGCGCTAACGAGTATATTTGGGATGAACCTTATGCCTTTAAATTATGTCCTGACAATATTATACGAAGATGCGTAGACGGTGATGACATCGCATCAATATTGGCACATTGCCATTCAGGGCCAACAGGGGGACATCACGGTCCAATCATCACAAGAAGAAAGATCCTGGATGCGGGATTTTATTGGCCCACTATGTTGGAGGATGCGAAAGATTATATAAAAGGATGTGATGCGTGTCAACGATCCGGAAATATTACATCAAGAAACGAAATGCCGCAAAACTATATCCATGTATGTGAAGTTTTTCGACATATGGGGATTAGACTTCATGGGACCGTTTCCTGAATCTAAAGGTAATAAATATATTTTGGTTGCTGTTGATTACGTATCAAAATGGGTCGAAGCGCAAGCATCTCCAACAAACGACAGCAAGGTAGTACTTAAATTTTTGCAAAGTTTGTTCTCTAGGTTTGGAATTCCTAAAGCATTGATTAGTGATAGGGGAACACACTTTTGTAATCACCATCTGGGAAGAGCCTTGCAAAAATATGGAGTATATCATAGGGTTTCCACCGCATACCATCCTCAATCAAATGGTCAAACTGAGGTAACCAATAGAGCTATAAAAAGAATCCTTGAAAAAACGACTGGATATAATCCTAAAGGGTGGTCTGACAAGTTAAATGATGCTTTATGGGCATTCCGTACCGCCTTTAAGACACCGACGGGATGCACTCCATTTCGTCTTGTATACGGAAAAGCATGCCACCTACCGGTCGAAGTTGAACAAAGTGCATATTGGGCTTTGACGAACTGTAATATGGAAATGGAAGCTGCGACGAAGAACCGTTTCATGGAACTTAATGAACTCTATGAACTAAGAGATGAGGCCTACAAAAATACTAAGATCTACAAAGAAAGAACTAAAAGATGGCATGACTCGAGGTTACATGGGGATAAAACGTTTACTATTGGAGAGAAAGTGCTACTATTTAATTCAAGATTAAAGATGTATCCTGGTAAACTTAAATCAAGATGGACGGGACCGTTCGTTGTCAAGAAAGTGTATCCATATGGAACTATTGAAATATGCGATAAAAATGGTTATATATTCAAAGTGAACGGGCAACGTGTGAAGAAATACTTTGATAATAAAATTGAGGATAATGAGAACGAGGTGGTGGAGTTTGAACCTGAAGTATTGGAATGAAGAGCTGAACGTGAGTCTAACTTGAAGACTCTGGAATAAAGACAAGTGCTTACCGGGAGACAACCCGGATTTATCTATTTACTATTCTGTTTTCTGTGTCGAGTCAGTCAGGCCCGCATGAGGATACGGCGCATCTCAATTCTGAGATGCGACGCATCTCCTGCAATGGTCATATCTTATTTTTCTGCATTTTTATTTTCGACTTTAAAACTATTTATCAGTTTATTTTAATGCGGCGCATCCCTGGTTAAGGATGCGGCGCATCTTTATTCTGATCCGTATTAATTCCAGGCTCGATACGGCGTATCTTCTTCAATAAGATACGGCGCATCGACTGACCTGATGATTTTCAGTTTTAATTTTTAAGTTTTATTTTTCCTAACTACTAATGTATTATGCAAAGCTTGAACCTTTCTTATCTTAGGTGTGTTTTAAAGTATTGGTGGTATTATAGTTTCCTGGATTTCCTGTGGATACATCAAGTATGAAGCTTTAACGTTCTAATCCACAAGAAGTTGAATTTTTGCTCTTATACTAATGGAGGATCATACCGAGCAAATCTCAGGGGAGTTTTTCTGTTCTAATTCTTTTAATTTCCAGTTTTTAATCTTTTATACAAACAACGAGGACGTTGTTTAACTTAAGTGGGGGGATTGGAGAATTAGAACACTTAACAATTACTTGTCCTAAACTTTTTCAAAAATTATGCTTAAAATGTGCTTAATATATCAAACTTAAAAATTTTTTAGCATGTTTTTGTTTAAGATCTAAGTTGCATAACTGCACACATGACGTTATTTTCAAAAATTGTGATTTTTCAAAATTCACAAATCTATGAGTGTGCTGGTGACTTGTAAACTTTAGAACTTGGCTTGTATACTATTCGAGACCACCATAATAAGTATTATTTATATAATTGGAGTGACTTGTCTAACTTGGTAAATTTCTAGGATTACACCCAAATAGCCTATTATATGTTATGTGTTATTAACTAACTACACTGGTTAGTTAACCCCCGTATAAACCCTTTTGTTACTCTCATTTTTAGAGTAAGATACCTCTAGAAAAACCCTCAGAGCCATTCCTTTCGTTTCTTACACCTATGTTTAAAATGTTTCGTTACACCCTTACACCTTAGCCTACCCTGTAGATTAGAATCCGTGGTTGGTTAATTGCTATAGGCAAAGTGTGTTTCCTTACATTACCTGTGTTCGCGTGCGTAATTCATTATCTATGGTTAGGTCGGGAAATTGCACAATGCAATTGGAGTGAAAGTAAATATTGTATATTTTGGAGTTTATTTTTCGTGTGTTTACTACTTTCACTATTACCATTATTTCTGAAGTTATGAAAAGTATGGAACATTTATCCAGAATTATCATTATAGTGATGTGGTGAAATTTTACACATCTATGTTTAATACTAAAAAAAAAAAAAAAAAAAAAAAAAAAAAAAATCGAAAAAATGAGAAAAGAAAAAGAAAGAAAGAAAAGTTGGAAGTTAGTTTTAACCAACTTATGTAAAGTTATGTAAGTGGTCGATATCACCACTATTTGTTGTACTATATCTATAGATTGAATGGGAATTGGCAGTTATGGGAACGCCAATTAAGGTTTATTCTTTGATTAAGATCTTGTCGAGTATAATTCGTGTCTACCTAAAGCGTGTGTTTCAAGTGTTAAAGCGTGAGTTATTCGATGATATGAGTCTTATTCATGGGATGGTTGGGATAGTGATTAACCACACTTAGGATTTTAATTTATTTGTTTTATTTATTTTTATTTTTGCACCAATTTATATCCCAAATGTTATCCATGCCCTTTATTATTCTTTATCCAACCAAACCTTTGATTTATTGAGATTAGGGATTTGAGCAATCCTAAGTATCGTAGTCGTGGATTCGGCTATGTATTTATGATTTTGTCGCCCTTTTTGATATATTATTATTGGTGAAGTTTGGACCTATCTTTAGCCTATTCGAGTTAAGGATTTGAGCAATTGCAAGTATCGTGTTCGTGGATTCGATCATGTATTTGTGATTTTGTCGCTTTTTCTGGAATTTGAGATCGATAGTGATTAAGAATAATTAACCCTTAAGCCTAAAAACCCTTTTTACCGCTTTAGACTTGTTACTCCTTAGCTTTAGTGGTGGAGATGTGTATACTTGCCAAGCTTATGATAGAATATTCGTCGCGACTGGACAGTTAAACGATTAGATTTGCTTTTATCGACTTATTTTATTTTACTTCTGAATCGTTAAGTGTTTAGTTGTGTGATTATGAAATGAACGAATACATGCTTAAATATAAAAATAAATCCTAACATCTTTTAGGATACATTTTCATAAGAGAAATTCTAAGGTTTACTTGGGGACAAGTAAAGTTCAAGTGGGGGGATATTTGATGAACTCAAATAAGTACATTTTATTACTATCATTTATCCTATTAATTTGACTTGTTTTACTATATTATGTATGAGGATTGATACTTAATCGTTGACTTTTGTAATTCTCAGGTAAAAACAAGCATTTGGTGAAACTTAGCGATTTTGGACTAATAATGGAGCAAAACGTGCATAAAGTTGAAGGTCTACTAACATGGACAAGATCAAGTCAATTCTGCTCCAGATGCGCCGCATCTCACTCTCGACATGCGCCGCATCTCTATCAAGATATCACCAGATACGATCCAAGATACAAGAGGACATGCGCCGCATCTAATCATGGAGTTACGCCGCATCTTCTGGCGGTGTACGAATATTCCTGAATATTATAATCTTGGACCCCACGCGAAGTTAAGTACATGCGCCGCATCTACTTAGTAGATGCGCCGCATCTTCCCTCAGACAGAAACTATAAATACCCCGTAGACCAGATGAATTAAAAGGTCCGGAAAACCTAAAACCGAAGTCCGAACAGGAGAAACAAAGGACGAATTCAGTCAAGGAGGCAGCACAAGACACACCCAAATCAAAGATACAAGAGCTGTAAGAAGGTGCTGCATGTGTTTAATTCATTAAGTAGTTTTGTTTTATTGTGTTAGCAAACTTTAATTCATCAGGATTGGTGGCTTGTGTAATGTGACAACGAAAGATTGCACTCCCTTTAATACTTGCTTTCCCATCAATTAAAGTTTATATGTTGATGTCTTTGGTTACTACTTATTAGTGCATTGATAACCTCTGTGTTTATTAGTGGCTTGCGGGCATTTGACTGCGGGACATAATGTGGCTCCCACGGTTATTACTAAATTGATCACTTAGGAATAACTTTTAAACATAAGTAATCATTAAGGGTTTACTCGCCGATAAGATTAGGACCAACGAGAAAGGGTTAACTACATACACTTCATATAAAGCTATCAATAAAACAAGTGACAATCTACTTAATCATAAGGACAGCCCTCTTATTGTCTCGAGTATTTATCTGTGTACGTGTGTGCTACTTGCTGATTCGTGCCTATTGGTTTATTTTATTATTTAATTGCAAACAAACCGTGCCAGTCTCTCAGGCTGAAACCCCCTTGCGTTAGGATATTAAAATACTGATTAGAATAACGAGATAATACGTTCCACTCTTAGTGATCGACACTCTACTTACCATTATCTTCATACTGACCGGGTACACTGCTCGTTAAGTGTGTGTGTTATTGATAAGTCGGCTAAATATAAATTTAAAACTTGAGTAGGCATTAAAACTGCTAAACCGCAACGACACATCACGCGCATCAGTGCTTCTAGAAACTAATCTATCATATACCACGGCCCATGGGCTACTAATGGACCATGGTATTTACTTAAACATATAGCCCATAGCAACCAATTAAGATAACATGACCAAGGCTTGAATAAACTCGTGAAACGTATTCCCAACAATCTCCCCCTAAGTCTTGGTCATCTTGGTTGCTTGACGTCATCTTTGCTTCATTGGCTTTTGATGTCTTCATAATCTTTGTTCTTTGATCAAGACTTGAAATATTATAAAAACGTGTTCCTAACAATCTCCCCCTAAGTCTTGATCATCAATGTAGCTCGACGTCTTCTTTGCTTCTTTGGCTTCCGACGTCTTTATAATCTTTGATTCTTAGTTCTTGATATGAGATGATATGATGTTGTCTCGATCTGCCAGTCTCCAATGTCTTCTTGTCTTCTCCATCATGCTCATATATCTTTGACTTGTTATCTGTAACATGTTCTCACTTTTCAATCTTTATCTTGAGAAAGGTTGAGGTGCTTGAACTTTTGACTTTGCTATATCATATGTTGAACTTTTGATGTTACTGAGTCTTTGAGAGAACATTTCTTCAAGATATGAACATGATGGAGTCTTGATGGTCGAACTCCAGCTCCTCAGCAGCAGCAGCAGCAACAACACGAACCAACCGGTACTTACAGGTTCAGAATTGAAATCATCAACAACATAGTGTGAAGACTTTCTCAAATCCTAACCCAGGCCGTTCTGAACCGGATTCCCCCGAAAGGGATTACACGGACACACTGAAGTGCACCCACGATTCAGTGAGTCGCTGGAGATCACCCCACGACTGTAGACCGTTTGGAGCAAACACTAGGCGTAACCCACAAGGAGTTACCGAAGTGACCTGCTGACAGAGTTGTTTGATGTTGCTCTGGCAGGATTTCCATTCAATCATTGATAATCACAATTGTGACTTCTCTCATGAATGTTCTCGGCAGATTGCTAAGATCTGCGAAGGACACTTTCTTAATTTTACATCTGCTGCCCATGATGTAGAACAACAGAGTAATACTAAGTGTACCTAAGAGATCTTTTATGAATCTCATGGCTCTAGAATCAATTAGTACATATTTGTTTGGTCATCAGAGGCGTGGAGCAGATTGCCTCCTTTTCAATATCAACACTCTCGTAATGAGAGGTCGATAGATTATGAAGGTTTCTCCGTGTGAATGAAACAAATGTCTTTTGAGAGACACTTGAGTGGCTTAGAAGGTTTATTAGTGCGTCACTGGGTCCATGAAGTCTTTAGTCTTCAATACCGGTGATGCTCATCAACCAGTAGATTATGAATTGAACCCGGTGTCTGCCCTAAGGTTGAACAAATGGAGGGCTATTTCTTTTCACCCTTTTCTTTACTTTTCTTTTTAATTCTTCAACCCCTTCTTTCTCCGTTCATTCATTTTCTCCTTTTTATATCATACCTAGGACTTTCTAGTTCTAAACTATTGGTATTGTCCTTGGGTAGATCCCTCCGGCTCTAGCGGATCATAGGACGGTTTTCCCTAACCTTAGTCACCTTATAACTCCATGACTATCCTAATGATGCCATAAACCAAACCATTGTTAATCTCTCAAAGTGTCGATAATTGTAAAGACATTTTGTTGACACCTTGAGAGTTTGATGATTTTCAGAAATACTCCCCCTTAACATGTGCGCATAAGTATTAAATTTTGAAATTTGCGCATGCCGGAAAGAGTTGGCACTTTTGAATTGATTGACTTTCAATGAACCTGATCGTTGCGAGACACGCTTACATCACCAGTTAAACTGGCTTGAAATTATTACCCGTCCAGATCAGATTCAAAGATTATCGCTCGAAATCGGTACATTCTACTCAGACACATCCTTTGCGAGACACGCTTACATCACCAGTTAAACTGGCTTGAAATTATTACCCGTCCGGGACATGTCCTTTCGACTACTGACTTTCCTATTCGTCAATTCGAGAGTCAATTCTGAGTTTGAGCACACGAGATTCCAGCACTTGAGACAGCATATTTTAATCATCTTTTTCTTCTCCCCCTCAAAAATAGCATACTCATGATGTTTTTGAAAAACGTTTATGATTAAAATATGCTGTTTTTGAGTTTTAGGGAAGAATTTCAAGAAAATTTATAATTCTTTGAACAAAGATTATATATATATTTTTTTCAAATACTCCGCCTTAACAAGGGAATATTTGTCCTTATGAGCAGAATGTTTGGAAAAACTTTAGAAAACATTCTGGTTTTAATTCTGCTCATAAGTAAGAAGCTTTCGCTCCTTTTTCAGGATTGAGGCACTGAAGCGTACCTCAGGGTCCTTTCTTTGGGGTCCGGGTTGTACACTGTTATGTGTGCACAAGCCGTAATGCATAGAAGAGCAAATGATGAGATAATGACAAATTTGTGACAAATAATACCATTGAGTTTACTTAGGATGGCGGAAAGTGAGAATGTTGAATTCTCGCTCATCCTCCCACGTAACTCTCTAGACTTCTCATTTGCATCCGATATTGAGGTTGGAGATCTTCAGCTGCAGACGCAGAAATAGAAGCTGTTTGATCTATTGATGCTGATGTTTCTGGTTGAAGTGCATCTCTAGCAACTACTGTGGTTGTAGTTACTGGTGTACCATATTCTTGATTATCGACGAATGGTTGTGCAGCGGAACTGATGGATACATCTGATGCACGACAAACTGAAATGCCATCGAAGAGTGAAGCAAACAAATCTTCTAAATCCTTTCTGTTGAACGGTAATGAGCCAGCTGAAGATTCAGGAAAGTTGAGACGGTTATGTGCGGGTCCTAAGCTGTCTTGCTCAGAAGCCATATCAGTGAGTTCATCAAAATTAGCGTGTATAGTTTCTTGAATATCCCCAGTCCGACGATTCCAAATTCTGTATCCCTTGGAGTTCTCACAGTATCCAACAAATATCCCAATATCTGCTTTAGCCTTAAGTTTACCGAGATCATCTTTATCATTCTTCAGATAACACAATGCTCCAAAGATGTGAAAATAGTTGATGTTTGGTTTTCTTCCTTGTATAAGCTCATATGGTGTTTTGCTGTGTCGTTTGTTGATCATGGCACGATTCTGAGTATAACAAGCAATGTTGATAGCTTCAGCCCAAAGATAATCCGGTAATTGAGCATTGATCAACATAGTTCGAGCTGCTTCCACGAGCGTACGGTTTCGTCTTTCAACTACACCATTTTGTTCTGGAGTGCGAGCTATTGAAGTCTGATGAACAATACCATGTTTCTCAGTGAATTCCCGAATGATTTGATTCTTAAATTCAGTCCCGTTGTCGGTTCTGATGATGCGGACGGTGTTGCGGACTTGAACTTGAATCTTTGTGAGAAACGTGATGAGGATAGAAGGAACTTGATCTTTAGTCCGAAGAAAATAGACCCAAGTCCATCGTGAGTAGTCATCCACTATTACCAGAATATACTTCTTCCCGTTAATACTCTGAACTCGCATCGGACCACACAAATCCATATGAAGCAGTTGTAGGACATGGTCTGTGCTGTGTTCTGTTTTGGGAGGAAAATGAGCACGGTGACTTTTCCCTTGTTCACACGCAGAACACAAGTGATCCTTGGCATATCTGAATTTTGGTAGACCGTCGACTAATTTCTTCTTGGCAAGGTCAGTGATGGTTTTAAAGTTGAGATGAGACAATCTTTTGTGCCATAACCAAGCCTTTGTGGGGTGAGCCTTGGAAAGTAAACAAATAGGAGTTGAAGCAGTCATGCCTTCAAGGGAGATAGTATACAGACTGGTTCCGCGCTTCCCTTTCATGAGGTCGTTGCCTTGAAGATCACGAATAAAGCAAGTTTTCTCCCTGAATGCTACTTCCAAGTCTCCATCGCAGAATTGTCCCACGGAGAATAAATTATGACCAAGGCCTTCAACATAATACACACGGCTGATTTCGATGTTCCCATTAATGTAATCCCCATAGCCCATAATTGCAGCGAAGTGATCATTCCCGAATCTGACCGTTCCGATAAACTTTGCAATGAAGTTTTGAAGAAGTTTGAGATTGCCGGTCATGTGTCGGGAGCACCCGCTATCAACAATCCAAAGGACGATTTGAATTACCTGCATCACAAACATTGGAAACAGGTGGAGATTTGATAACAGTTGGATCCGCTGGGTTAGTAACACAAGAGGTTAGTACTTTAGGTAACCATTTAAAACCAAAAGTGTGCTGTAACCAACGTTGCCAGGTCCAACTAGTCTCTGCCTTTTTCCTAATGTATGCACTAGGTGAAGCAGTTGTTTTGGATTTGGGCTTGTCCATTGTCTTCTCAGAAACAGCTAGTGGGGGCATTCCTAAAATGGATTTTGCACTGGGTTTAGGCCTAGAGGAAGTGCCACTAGTTCGTTTCTTTCTCTTAGTCAGCAAAGTTTTAGCAACACATTTTGTATGATCACCAGATAATATGCTATTACGACAAAAAACACAAGTAGCATCAACCAAAACATCTTCATTAATATTTAAAGATTTAGCATCTGTTACATCAATCTTAGAACTAGACTTAGATAAGTGCAATTCTATTCCTGATGATACATTTGTCTTATTCAAACTACTAACTGGAACTTCTTCAGACTTAGATAACTCCTGCCTAGGTTTCTTGACTCTATTCTTCCTTTGTTTCTTGTGAGTCTTGGAATGGCTGACCTTAGGTGTGGTTTCTAGTCCTGTGGAAGTACAAGTAGCTGAATTAGTGGTTACATCAGATGCTTGGGTATGTTCTTTGTCCACTACATACATCCCTGGGGCAATCTTATGAGTGTTTGTTTTGCCTGTGTCTAAAACTCTGATTTTCTTCTTCAAATCAATAATGATGTGTTGGAACTCTTGATTCTGTGAATCTAATTTTCGATTGAGGCAGATTGTGTCATTTCGGTTTTGAAGAATTTCATCCAGTTCCTTTTCATTTTCAAACAATTTAATTCTTAAAAAAGCTTTTGTTTCCTTAAACTTTTCAGGAACATGACTGTTTTGAAATGATAAAGATGCTATAAGATGTTGAAATTTAAGTTCAAATTCAACACTCTATTTTTGACACCAGTCAAGCCTTTTTTGAAGATTAAAAACTTTGTTTTCCACATCATTATTGATCTGTCGAAGAATCTCATTCTCATGTTCCAGATTATCAATCTCCATACGCAGCATCTTACTATCCACAGCATGATCATTCACAAGTAAAGCATTACCAGATTCATAGAGCGAATTCATAATCACAGACACCACGTCATAACACAAAACTTTTTCCAAGAGTCGATCATTTTCTTTTGCTAAAAATTTCCGTTGAAGTTTTTGACGGTGAACCTTGTCATCTTTAGCTTTGAAAATGGTTTGCATAGATGCTACTTCCGTGTATAACTCCTCTTCCCATTTTGTTGCACATTTCTTCAGATTTCTGACATGAGGAAGAATTTTCTTTTGAAGAATCTCTTTCTTTTCTTTCTGAACAGGAGAAAGAAAAGAAGAGATAGGAATTTGAGAACTAAACTCAATTTCATTCTCCAAACGAGAAATGTCGTCCATAAATGTCTTAAAATATCGAAGAACTCGACATTTTGGAGGCATTTGTGGATGAGCAAGATCCTCTGTCAGACATTCTTTGAAATGTACAGCAGTTGTGGGAACATGAGTTGTAGACGAAGGAGCACTTATGTTTGTGTATGTTAACGTTTGTTCTGGATGGTCCTTAGGAGGGACAAATGATTTGCTCAAATGAGGTAGTGCATTATAATCATAAGGTACTTTTGAAAACTCTTTTTGTGAATTGGATCGACCCTCAATCTTTTGTGCCAGAAAATCAGTTTCTTCATCAACAGAATACATAACAACACGTTGAAATGTATCATCTAACAAAAATGTTGCATCGTATAACTTGGGATTGTCTTTGAGTGCTTTGTGTGAATTACGGGGTGTGATACTTCCAAGTGCAAAACTTACTCCTTTAGGATTTGGTTTCATAGTCAGTTTTTGAATTTGTGTTACAGAATTACCCGTTTTATACACAACATTTTGAAATTCTTTGAGTTTGGTTTCCAAATCCAGAATTTGATCAAGATATGAGTCAACACATTTCCTAGTGGCTTGCTTTTCTTCAAGAAGATCCTTCTGAGATGTAGAAAGCTCAGATTGAGTTTTTAACAACTCAGAATTTAAAGCATCAATTTGTTTTTTGAATTCAAATTGATCCTTTTCTTTTTGAGAGAGAAGCTCAGCTTTGGCAACAGTTAGCTCACGAACTTGACTTTCTAAATTTTGAACCTTGACATATTCTTGTTGGAAAGCTATTTCAAAACCTTTTTCACGTTTATCTTGTTTTAGATAACTCGAAAGTTGTAGTTGGTAGCACTCATTATCCTTTGTTAACAATGCAATTTTATCTTTGAGCTTTTGATTGATGTCATTGCATTTTTCCATTTGTGATTGGGTGGTCAATAACAAGGCCTGTAACTCCGAATCTTGATCAGTCAAAGGATCTGTTTGATCAAGATGATCACAATTGTCATCATCAATGAGATCATCAAATGAAACAACGGTATTATCATCATCAAATGATACAACCGTGTTTATTTGATCATCGGATGGTGATGAGAATGAATCATGTTGATCAAACGTTTCATTTGTAGATGAAGATGCAGCTGGTAAAGCAATTTCATGGATGAGACATGTAGGATCAGGTACCTGAGAAAGACCATCGGTATCATATACCGGGCCTGACTCGGACATATTCATTTCTTGCATATTAGCCATAAGCATGACTGCAGCATTTGCCTCTAGATCTTCCATTTCATCATCTGATTCCACATTAGCCATAAAACTTTGATCATTCTGAGTCAACCTTCCAGCAGCTTTTTGATCTTTGAGTGCCATCAGAAGAGCCTCTTTGTGATAAGCACTGCCCATTGTTCTTGGCTTCGGACAAGCATTTTCCATGTGACTGTTCCCCCCACAATTATAACATGTGATAGACGTATTTGCAATGCCTCTCTGAACATTCCCAACAGTCGAATTTCCTCTCTGATCATTCCCCATATTGTTTCTGTTTGCCCCTGCAGTATTGAACCTATTTCCTCCTGACTGAACCCTTTGAGTACCATATCCACGATTTCCCGAACCATATCTGCCTGAAGACCTGTTTCGAATTTCTACTCTGCCATCATTAACAACTGCCTGATTCCTGGTATTTGAAGATGAACGAAGACGGTTGTTGGATTTGGTGAATCTGCCAAATGCGTTAGCAATCAATCCAAATGCTTCATTAAGAGAGTTGAAAGCATCCTCTTCTTCATCATAATCTGCATTTGAGTACAGTATTGAATCGGTGTTGTTGAATGGAACCAGCTGGTTATCAGAGTATTGTTGTGGTGCTTCATAAGGAATGAGTTGATTATGAGGTTGGGGTGGAGGACTTGGTTGAAACGATGAGTGGCCAAATTCCTGGTGTGGTAAAGAGAAGTTAGATTGAGCAACGAGAGCAAGTGAGTTTGATGTTGGTGTGGGTGTGAAACCTCCTCGTGCTGCAATTTCTTTATCCACTTCTGATTGATGTTGTCTGAGGTAATCATACATGAGTCCATATTTGACATCACCAATTTTCTTTGTCTGCCTTACAAAAGTTGCATACTTCTGCCATTCAGGACCAAGACATCCAAGGAATTTGGAGTTTACAGCAATCTTTGGTAACTTTATATCATGACAATCAAGATCATTGATGATGTTGGTGAAACGGTGGTAGTAAGATTCAATGGTTTCCCCTAGTTCCATGATGAAGTGGGTGTACTCCATATACAACTTAGACTCAAGATCTTCCTGGTTTAACTCTGTTCCTTCCATGAGAAGATGAACATGTTCCTACATATCTTTGGCTGTCTTTTGAGCATCAATACTTCGATAGATAGGATTGGGAATCCCTTGAAGTATGAAAGACATGGCCAATTGGTTTGCTTCTTGTTGTAAAGTTTGCTCAGTTGTGTAGTTGGCAACAGGAGTGGGAGTGGTTGTTTCTTCTCTCTCTGAAGTTGCTGGAACAATAGTAGCTGGAATAGGATAGGGTCCTTCTTCAATGACTTTTTAGATCAAATCATTTCTTCTTTGTACGCGTTTTCTACAAAAAGACGATGACAAGCTAGTACCGGGCCTAGTCCTACCTGCTCGACCTGCCCATTGTTAGCAGCTTTAAAGGACAACTTACCAATAGTTGTCAAGATTTGCATCTTTCAATGTTTCACGCAGAAGGACACCATTTGTCATATGCTGCAAACACAACAGTGTAAAGGAACACTTTGATACTTTAAACAATTAATAGTATTCTGCAGATATAAAGTTAGTGTTTTCTTAGTACAACCGACCTTCCCATTTTTCTTATAACCATCTTCATGCAAATACTGCAACAATAAAATATTACAAATGTTACATATCAAAATAAGATGCAATAGTTAGCCAACATATAGTATTCGTGGTCGGAATGTTACCTCAGTCAGTTGTGTTGTCTTTCCAGAACCAGTCTCGCCTACAACCACAACCACTTAATTCTCTCGTATTGCTTATTTCACAAAACAGTCATATAAAAGTTAAAACGTCACATTGAATTAAAATATAGGTGTCCTTAACAAGTAGCAGCTAAACTTTGATATACGATATTGATATTCCTTTTTATACAATCCCATATTTTGCTGAAACATTCCACATATTAACTCTTGACAGAAGAATATTCAGGTTTTTGGGGTTACACGTAACTAAATAGCTGCAAACGAAAACCGTATCTGCAACAAATCATCTTGCACAGAAAATAGTGGGAGGTATTAACATTTTTTGACAGTGATTTTGACTTTGACTTTCCAGAATCGCTTACTGCTTCACCCGCTTTCATGTGTTGGCCAAGTTTTGCATTTCCTTTAAAAGCAACTTCGACATCTTCACCAACTACTGCCGTTTCAGCACCAATCTGCTCTGCAGACTTCTGAACACCAAGGATATAACCAAGCTTTGAACTAGCAAGTTCCCAAAAACAATGACGCGATTTACTCATACTTTGTTTTTCATGAAGTTCACAATCCTCCCGTCTAGAAATGGAGGCTTTGTATCTGAAATAAGATAGCTAAAATTCAGCAGCTGTCTCTTAAATCACAAATACCAAAAAATGGAAAATTACCAATTTGACCCGTGTGATATGGGACCTATTAAAAAATGTACCCATTTTCAAAAGTTTATATCAAAATGAACCTATATTTAGCAAACTACCCAAAATCTGTTAGCGTTACCAGGTTCCAAAAGCAGTCAGTACAGCAACTAACCAACACTAGTATAGATGCCTATTTCGACCCGTTTTACTTTTGAACTTTTTTACTCATAATTAACATACTGACTACTTATTCATGGAGAGTACCCAAAAAAATTTATATAATTTTTTTTCTTCAATTTTAGAGAGCTGCAACAGGCCCCTTGGATCTGTTTTTCTGGCTACATCGACCCGTATAAAATGGTTAATAAACAACTTAAAAAACAGATGCAACATGTCGGTTCTTGTTAGACTCGCTTTTTATAAAAGATATCATCACTTAAGTGAAATGGACTAGATTTGTAATAAGTAGCACACGCAGGGACTACTTATGTTTAAGTGGCAAAGTTTTAAGCTAATGAGCCTATAAATACCCCTCATGACTCTCCATGAGGGGTGTGAGAAAGTTTTGTATTCATTTCATTCTTTGTTAATCTAATATACTAAGAGTTCTCCACCTTTCTCTCTCTATTCTCTCTCTAGAAATATGGCTTATTTTCATCAACTGCGACCTCCCGAACCCGATTCTTGGTCATTACGATTGGTATCAGAGCTAACCAGGGGCGAATCGTGAGGTTTTGAGGTACAAAAAAAGTGATTTTTGGTGCGGTTACTGTTCATCAGTCGAGTTTCATAAGGTTACTTGAGTTTCTAGTTGAGTTAGACTAATACTCGAGTTTCTGTGGACTAGTCGAGTTTCAATAAGCCTTGCTCGAGTTTCTTCACATTTAGTCGAGTTACTTCAGGTTTTCCTCGAGTTTCTAGTCGAGATTCTCAAAACTTAATCGAGTTTCTTGCTCGAGTTTGTGGCTAGAATCTAGTCGAGTTTCACCATTCAGTCGAGTTTATTCAAGCTTACTCGAGTTAGTGAAGATTTGCTCGAGTTAGTGAAGATTTGCTCGAGTTTCTCTAGTCCACTTTCAGTTATAACCAAGTTTGGTTGTTGCTCGAGTTTCTCTAAATAGTCAAGCTTGGTCAGCTCGAGTTTGAAAGATTGGTTTAGTCGAGTTTGGTTTGCTCGAGTTTGAGAGTTTGTGCATAGTCGAGTTAGACTATTACTCGAGTTTCTTGCTCAAGTTTGCTACTCGAGTTTGTTGTTCAAGTGTGTTGCTCGAGTTTCTTAAACCCTAACCGAGTTTCTCAAGTAAACCCTAACCGAGTTTCTCAACTAAACCCTAACCGAGTTTCCTAAGTACTCACCGAGTTTGTGAAAGATTAATCGAGTATGCCAAAAAAAAAAAAAAAAAAAAAAATTAATAATTTCGAGGAGTGAGTAAATGGTCAATTGTTACGCGAAATTCAAATTATGGTGTAACGATGAAAATTTTGGCCCAAAATTTGGCGTAATTTTTTTTTAAACTCAAAATTTCCTAGTATGCTTAGAATTGTATTTTAAGACATATTTCAAACTCGCACCACACCAAAATCACAAATGATATTATCTGTCTACATCCTCAAAACACCACGTATAACTTAAAAGATCTTGATCAAGAATCACAATCAAATGACAACGGCTAGTATCGGTTTTTTTGTGACTACGGAGTTTTTATACGATATCACTTATCTGGGTTTAAAGTGACATTTCACGGGCATGTGTACTTATTTATCTCTAAGTCTAGAGGTTGGATGGATGCATGACATTTAGAGATACTTGTTTGGGCACTCATAGGTATAGTGATTAAGTCTTGTGTTATCTAGTTTTCATAGGTCAAGGGGTGGATGGACGAAGACCTAGTTAACTATCACTTAAAGGAGATACGTTGTAGTACTCAGTGTCACACAAAGATGTGGATAATTCGAGAGAGGTTCATATACAATTAAGGAAGGTTGGATGGGTATATGAAATGACCTATGCTTTAAGGAGTTACGTTGTAGTGCTCAGTATAGGTTCTTAGTCACACTATCGTACAAGCTTAAGTCACATATCTAAGAGGTGTTTACTTCATTCTCAGATTGGTTATATTGGGTTGTCTCCATACAATGGTCATTTACTAGCTAGTTGGATTTTGCTCATCAACGGTTATAGGTTGAAGAAAAGAAATGAGATTGTAGATAAAGAGAGTCATTTTTTCGACATATTCTCACGTAATTATGCTTCGACGGGCTGTTATGGATTTAATATTGCATCAAGTATAAGGTAATCTATAGCATGTGCACAAGTTTATGATGTTTCCGATGACTCGCAACCATCAGGAGGGAGAAGTGCACGAAGGAAAAAGCAATGTCTCGTCTTTTGGTTTGTGGGTACATCGAGGCTTATTACCAACTTGGATGCAAATACTTTGTGAGATATGTTGTTATGATGCTCCCGAACGACAACCATTGTGCTTCCTTTAGTATCTACAGTCTCTGCTGCGTGTTTGAAGACTAAAGAGAGTTTTCGGTTCAGGAGGGAGCAGAGAAAAGAAAAAGGCTCACTAGTTAGGAGGGAGTGATAACCTAACTAGACCATTACAGTTGAAGTTCAGAGCTACAAGATTTATTGCCGTCAGTGCCTAAGATCGAATGCCGAGATCGTCGGAAGAGAAAACTTCAAGTCTGCCTCAGAATCTAGACTAGAGAGACTCTGCGCTTCAACAACGTCAAAGTTTAT
Source organism: Artemisia tridentata subsp. tridentata (assembly GCA_021014915.2). Classification (NCBI taxonomy): domain Eukaryota; kingdom Viridiplantae; phylum Streptophyta; class Magnoliopsida; order Asterales; family Asteraceae; genus Artemisia; species Artemisia tridentata. Next base: position 17,435,280 of record CP139506.1, on the reverse strand, counting down.
TATTTTTGTAATTTACTTTGTTTATAGGTCTCATTGTAACCATTCACATGTGACGATATCTTGGAGGGAGATTGTTAGACTCGCTTTTTATAAAAGATATTGTCACTTAAGTGAAATGGACTAGATTTGTAATAAGTAGCACACGCAGGGACTACTTATGTTTAAGTGGCAAAGTTGTAACCTAATGAACCTATGAATACCCTTCATGACTCTCCATGAGGGGTGTGGGAAAGTTTTGTATTCATTTCATTCTTTGTTAATCTAATATACTAAGAGTTCTCCACCTTTCCCTCTCTATTCTCTCCCTAGAAATATGGCTTATTTTCATCAACCGCGACCTCTCGAACCTGATTCTTGGTCATTACATTTTTGGTCGTTCATAGCTTAAAATTTAGGTCCTGCATGTAGGTTCGGGCTATGTAAAAAATATATTAAAATTAAAAATAGCTTAAAACGGGTCAGTTCGGGTCATTTCATTAAAAAAGTAAATATGACGTATTAATCATTTGAAACTAGATGACAAAAACTTTGAGGATACCCAAACGCTACATACCATGCATTATCCTGTTTCTCTTTTCTATTCTATGACGAGATGATGGGACACGATCATCCAAAAACATATATCCAAGTAAGAAAATAGCATAACTAATTGGCTTTTTGCATTTTAGTTTAAATAGCATGTTGTATTAAAAATTTAAAACAACAATGATGACCATAAAGCTGCGCATTAAGGGCTTAAGGGCTGTCTGGGCTTGCTTAGACTAAACAGCAATACGCAGTTTTGAGTTTGGGATTGCTTATCCAAACGCTTATCCGATGAAAATAGAATTGTACTAACTGTATAAGGAATACAAAAAGTATCATATCAAAGAAACAAAGAATGTATAGTTGAACTATATTTCATACTTTCGAACCAAAAGCCCCAACCAATATATTGAAATACTCCAACCTTTATAAGTCATCTTACAACCTTTATCGATGATAAATATCTTGGTACAAATCCACAAACCAGTACTCCCATCAACATTATCAGCAAAAAAAACATCTACTCCCCAACTTGGTGTTAACCCAAACACCCTTTGAACCCATAAATCTACAGCTGAAGACAACATAACTATTCAAAACAATACCCATAAAACTTAACCAACTAATACCATTTAACAAATTATTCCAATTAAGAAAAGACAGTTAAACTGCCAAGTATCACACCAAATCCAAACACCAATATGTCCCAGAACAGACTGGCTAATGAACAGAGAGATAAAATTGAGATAATAATGTTCAAAAACCCAATATGTCCCAGAAAGCATATACAAATGCCAAAGAAGAAAAAACCAAAAAAAACATTGCCTTGCAAATCCAAATTCAGCATGAGCATAAAAATGATGCTCATACACATCCTCTGCCATTGTTATATCGGCCCATTTTTACTTATGAATGTTTCAGTATTGGGTCCAACCATGTTAACATGAAAACTTTAACTTTTCTCAATAAGAGATTCAAGAAAAGTCAAACTTATAGAACTATAAGTCAAAGAATATACATAACAGTAGCATTTTCATTAAGAAATCAAACAGTATGATTAACACAATATTGTGGCAATTAAAACTTAAGTAGAATTCAACTCCAAAAATATGATTGAGGAGGATTAAACAACACTTTATCATAAACACATTTGACACATACGATACATCACCAGGAAAGGAAACATACTCTTACGTCTCTTAAACATATGCAACAAGAAAATTAAACCACAATTACAAACATCTTTAACAACTTAACATTTATTTAATTACGACATGCACTGCTCCTGCTTGTAGCGGTTACTCTCAACTTCACCATACAAGCTTGATGATTGACCTGAAAGAGTTCAAAAATAAAACCATGTAATTAACAAGAAACGTGTTCAGGAGGTCGCGGTTGATGGAAATAAGCCATATTTCTAGAGAGAGAGAGTAGTGAGAGAAAGGTAGAGAAACTTGAGTATATTAGATTACAAATGAATAAAAGAATACAAAGCTTTCCCACACCCCTCATGGAGAGTCATGAGGGGTGTATATAGGCTCATATCCTTACATGTTTGCCAATTATGCATAAGTAGCCCCTGCGTTGACTACTTATTATAAATCTAGTCCAATTCACTTAAGTGACGATATCTTTTATAAAAAGCGAGTCTAACAAACCATGTTAGTGATGACTTATTAACAAACTCAAATCATACTCTGCAAAAGGAGAGAACATAGTACCTTATATATTTTGAAGCACATCGAGAATATGCTGCAACTCATTGACAACAATTTCAATTTTCGATCATTGGGGTGGGGAATCCATAGAGCATGATACTCCAATCTTGATAGTTGCAACCAAACATTCTTCCAATTTCTTTGCATTCGCTTCCGTACTTTGCAACACAATTGCATCATCATCAATAACATCGACTAAGTGATTTGGTAATGCCATGTAAGCAAATTTATGAAGGCTAAGACCTTCATTAAACATGTCGTCTATTGGCTTTTTGCCGGTCATCACCTCTAGTAATAATATTTCAAAACTGTAGACGTCCCCACAACTTGTCATCTTGCTCCCGATACCATACTCTGCAAATTAAAATGAACAGTTAGTTTACAAAACTATAATCTGCAAGTACAAATATAAGCATCATGGAATACAAGAATCATATATTACCTGGAGGTGCATAACCAATTGTTCCTTTAACCCCGTTTGAGCTGTGTTTGAAGTCCGTACCAAGAAGTCGAGCTAAACCAAAGTCTCCAACATGAGCCACCATATCATCATCAAGTAGAAAGTTACTAGGCTTCAAGTCACCATGAAAAATCGTTGTTTGGCAGCGGTTGTGAAGATAATCAAGCGCAATTGCAACATCTCTCAAAATATTTATTCTTTGAAGAAGGTTGAGTTTCGATGCATATGCACTTGAATGAAGCCAGTCGTGTACACTTCCATTAGGCATAAACTCGTAAACCAGAGCTTTAAAATCATTGCCTTGGAAATCAATACTTGAACATGAAGTTATTATCTTCAACAGATTACGGTGTCTAATATTACGCCATGCTTCACATTCTGCTATAAAGCTTTTGTGTGCTCCTCGACTTTGAAGACGTAGAACTTTAACTGCAACAAATTTATCATCATTAGAATCGAGGATTCCCTTATAAACAGAGCTGTGCCCACCCTCGCCAATCAAATTTGCTGTAGAGAACCCATCAGTAGCCTTGAGAAGCTGATTGTAAGAAACTTTCAAGAACCTTTCATTCCCTGAAGATTGAGACGGTTGACTATTGCGTGCCTTCTTACACAAAAGATACACACAACATAATGCGATGAGCAACATTGGTGCAATCATAATGACTAATATGAAGAAAGGAAATCTTTTTTTCTTTCTACCCATCTTCTTGCATTTGGGTAACTCAAGTGTAACCAAACCACCACAAAGCTTATTGTTCCCCAAAACTGAAAATTCACTTTCATTGGCAAACACTCCTACAACCGGCACTTCACCCTCAAAATCATTAAACGATAGGTTCAAAAATTCTAAAGAATTCCATTTGTCTAAGAATTGAGGAATTTTACCTGATAAATTATTTTGAGAAATGTCGAGTAACTTCAATCCTCTCAAGGAACTGAATGAAGGTGGTATTATGCCTTCAAATATGTTGCCACTAAGGTACAACTCTACAAGGCTAATACACTCACCAAGGCTACTAGTAATGGTACCTGATAATTTATTATAAGATAAATCGAGTTCGCTCAACATCTTGAGATCTTTAATCTCTGATGGAATTGAACCTGACAGGCTGTTGTATGAAGGATATAAACCAGCAGTTAGTGATGGGAGTTGAAGAAGTTCCTTGGGTATTTTACCACTGAGTCTAATTTGTTGGAATATGGCCTTCTAATTTGTGGAATATGGCCTTCTAATTTGTTGGAATATAAAAAAAGCTTAGTCAACAATGATAGGTTCCCGATGGCATCAGGGATAGGCCCTGAAAAGTGATTTCTAGATTGAGAAAGAACTTGTAGCTTTTGAAGTTTACCAATGGTAGTGGGAATTCTTCCTTTGAATCTATTATTTTCTAAAGATAATGTGGTCAAACCAACTAGACTACCTATACTTGAAGGTAGACTTCCAAATAATTGATTGTCTCCTAAATGTAGAAAGCTGAGTTGATCAGAAAGATTACCTATTGATATTGGAAGCACTCCTATAAGGTTGCAATTAGTAAGTCCCAATTCTACTAATCTGGTGCAGTTTTTCAAAGAATCAACGAACCTCGTGTCATCAGCTTCTCCGCGCGCGTCCATAGAAGTTGTTATCATATAATCTAATTATATTAATATCTCTTAGTTTTGAAAAGTCGATAGTCAACTTCCCACTAAAATTGTTGTCATACATTTCACGAATTCCTAATTTAGAACAATTAGAAAGAGAAGGTGGAAGAACTCCGGTTAGTTCGTTACCCCATAACTGAAGCCACTCAAGATTTGGGAGCTGATTACCAATTTCTGAAGGAAGACTACCAGTGAGGTGATTACCAGGTAAGGAAAAATTAACTAGGAGTGAGAGGTTGAAAATAGAATGAGGGATGCTTCCATGTAAGCTGCACTCACCACAGTGAAATGCCGTTAAGCTTTTCCATAGACCCAAGGTGTCTGGAATTCTCCCACCAAACGGGTTCTCTGGAGCAGAGAACCCTTCCATTGATGTAATATTCCCCAAGAAAGGTGGGATTCCACCTGTTAACTTATTGACGTCAATTACAAGACGAGTAAGTTTTGAGAGTAAACTCACCTCCTTGGGTATGCTTCTAGTTAGCTCATTTCGAGAGAGCCAAAGGTCTTCGAGGTTAGAACAACCAGACAAGTTTGTTGGAATGACTCCACTGAATTTGTTTATGTTAAGATAAAGATGACGTAGCCTAGACAGATGACCAAGTTCATGAGGAATGGTTCCTTGAAAGCTGTTGTTCGGGAGAGAAAGCTTACGGAGGAAGCTGAGGTTTCCTACATGAGGAGATAACGAGCCTTCTAAGCCTTGCGAAACCAGTCGTAAAACAGTCACTCGTTTGTGCCGCTTTCCACATGAAATACCAGTCCAGTCACGGAAATGAAAGGAATGGTTCCACGAGGTTAGAACATTGTATGGATCATGGGTGATCTTTGACTTAAATGACAACAATGCATGATAATCAGTCTCATTACCGTCATAGGAAGCAGAGACAGTGGCAGAAAAAAGACATATTATCGAGAGACAAGAAAAGAGAAAAGAAATGCGAGAGGAAGATGATAAGAGAATTATTGATTGTGGTGTCTTCATTTTTGGAAATTTACTTGAAATTATAAGAACAAGTATTGGCTTTTTATAGCCGGGTTGAGCAAGAATATTTGGGGTAGGGGAGACTTTGAATGGAAGCAACTTGACACCTTCCTTTTGGCTTTAGGATGCAACTTGTAAACATTCAATCATGCAATTTGGTACAGAACTTCTATGCAACTTGAAGGTATTGCATTTCTTTATTCGAGTTCATTTGCATATGTTTAATCGTTTAAACAAGTCAGTTGTAATATGCACATAAACCGTTTGAAAAAATGTCTCAATGAAATACTTTACAACATAACTCATTTTAGCATAAATCCTTTGTTTTTTATGAATATTGGTGACACTTGAATGAATATGAACTTATAGGATAGAAGAACTTATTTGAGTGTATACCCATGAAAAGAATTTGAGAAGAAAAAAAATAAATAAAAAAATAAAAAAATTGACAGCTTGATTAGATTCAAAATAACAATGAAATGTTGAGATTTCAACATTATCTAAGATTAACTTCCAGGTTAAACCTTGAGCAAACAAAGCTTATGCTAATGGACGTTTAAACAACACATAAAAAGTTGGAGTTTCTAAAATGGTTAAACTGTTTATGTTTAGTTGTTATTGCCTTTTGGTGTTGACATTGTTAATTCTTAAAATTACTGTTTATCACACAACAACAATATGAGAATAGTAGAGAAAGAATGAGATATGTAGTAACTTCTAAGGAAAGAAAGAGATATTAGATTAGAAGAGAAATGGAGATACAAGAAGAGAGTGCCCTAGAAACTACACACACATCTAACCCTTCCAAGTGAGGAGGGGAAGGGTATTTATAGGCTTCAAGGATGGAAGGCTTGGGTGGGCTTGGATTAAGCTTGGGCCTTTTACATGGACTATAATCATACATTTAATCTATAAGGTTAATCCAAACCCATTGACTAAATTAACTAAACTAAACAACGACACACTTAATTAAACTATTACAATGATGAATGACCATCACTTTAAAATAAATCCTAACAATCTCCCCCTAAGGGATGGTCATTCAAATGATGCTCCGTGTGAGATGGTCTTTCGTCTTCAATGTCTTTGAGCTTTGAGTGTCGTTGTATAGCAGTCTTTGTTTTTGGTTCCTTCATGCTATGTGATCTTCAAAGTATCGTCTTTGAGGTTGTTCTTGCCTTCGATCAGCATCTTCATGTGATTGTGACGTCGTGACCTCCAACATACCCATACATCTTGGACATTGTACTTATGCTAACAATCTCCCCATAATCTTTCATCATATGAACTTGTTCTCGACATCTTGATTAGCTTCTTGACTTTGTCTTTTCACTTTGTCTTTAACTTGATCTTCTTGTCTTGAAATTTTACACTTGAGCTTTGATGAGGATGTTCTTTATAAGTATGAGTATGCTGAGGTGAAGATGAATGATGTATGTGGTGATGGTTAATGGATGTTTATAGGTAGCTGCATAAAACCGTTAGTAATAATCATCCAGCGCTTACAGGTTGGGACTTTGAGATTGTCAACAGCATAGTGTGAAGACTTTCTCTAATCCTTCCCTAGGCCGTTCTGAACCGGATACCCCCGAAAGGGCTTACACGGACACACCGAAGTGCACCCACGATTCAGTGAGTCGCTAGAGATCACCCTACGACTGTAGACCATTTGAAGCACGTAACCATCATGATATAAAATGGCAAGATCCTTGGATCTCATTCAGACTCTTACAACTTGTGTCCTTTTTGGCGAACACAAGTGTATCATTTTGGAAGTGTTCCTAACGAGATATTTTGATGAATCTCATGGCTCTAGACTCTATTGTGCGTTTTGGTTTTTAGTCGTCAGAGGCATGGAGCAGAGTGCCACCTTTTCAATATCAACTCATCTCGGAATGAGAGGCCGATAGATTATGCAGTGTTCTCCGTGAGAAATGAAACAAATATCTTTTAAGAGATATCTGAGTGGCTAGGAGGGGTGGTGCAGCGCGTCACTGGGTCTATGACGTCTTGTCTTCAATATCAGTATCACCTTAGTGAATACCTGAGAGCAGATGTATTGACCCGGTTTCTGCCCTAAGTTTTCATGGAGGGCTATTTCTTTTCACCCTTTCAATCAACTTTAATTTTCTTTTTCATTCTTCAACCCCTTCTGTCTCCTTTCTCATTTACTCCTTTTTCAATCATACCTAAGGACTTCTAATTCTAATCTATTGGAATTGTCCTTGGGTAGATCCCTCCGGTTCTGGCGGATCATAGGACGGTTTTCCTAACCTTAGTCACCTTATAACTCCATGACTATCCTAGATTTTGCCATAAAACCTTTTGAAAATCTCTCAAAGTGTTTATGAATAAACACATTTAGTTAGCACTTTGAGAGTTTTATATTTTTGAAATACTCCCCCTTCACATGTGCTCATGAGATTTAAGAAAGAATTGCACATGTTGGGTAGAGTTTGCACATTTGAATTGATCGATTTTCATTAAATATGACCATTGCGAGACACGCTTACATCACTAGTTAGACTAGCTTGAAATTATTACCCGTACCGGTCATATTCAATGATCATCTCTCGAATTGGTACATTCTACTTAGACAAGTCCTTTGCGAGACACGCTTACATCACTGGAAAACCAGCTTGAAATTATTACCCGTCCAGGACAAGTCTTTTCGATAACGGACATCAAGTTTCGTCAATTCGAGGGTTAGAACTGAGTTTGTCTGGAGAGCATACTTTGAGATTCCACGAACTTTAAACCTTTTGATCACATTTTAATCACGTCTTCTCCCCCTCAAAAATAGCATGAATTGATATTTTTGATATCAACTGATTAAAATGAAACCTTTTGGAGAGAACGACGGATTTGAGCATGAAATTGGAACATTTTTCTTTTGAATTTTATACTCCCCCTTAAATATAGCATGTTTCTATAAGATTGGAGGGAGTTATCTTGAGCACTTTATGAAAGATTTAGAAAAATCTTTTTGAAAAATCTTGAGGAAAATGTGCTCAAAATAGAAAAGATTTGGAAAATCTTTGAAGATATGATAGGAGAAATATCTTCATTGGTTTTTAGGATAAGTGTTTGAAAAGAGAAATTGGATTTGCACAACACTTTCCTTTATTTGAAGTTCGGGTTGTAAGCTGAAATACTTACAAGCCATTGAGATTTTTAGGATAAGTGCTCTGAAAGATTTTGAATAAGCACTTTCCTTTCTTTGAGGCGCGGGTCCTAATCCGATATGATTAGAAGCCACTGGGTTAAACGCGGGTTCTGGAGTGAGTCTCTCAGAAGCCATCTGAGAAGAAATTTTAAGGAATGACATGTTTTGAAAACATTTAAATGAACTCTCGCTCAAGCATCTGAACATGCCCGTATCATTTTTAAATGACATTTCTAGGTACGTTCAGAATATTGATTATACAAGAGACATGTCGTGAGAAGAATATTTTTGGATTTTTGATTTTATATTGTTTTTGTATTTTTTTTTTGAAATTTTTTATAATTTTGTATTTTGTTTTTGGTTTTTTCTAAAAAAATGTATTCACAAAGAAGAATTAAGTATGAACAAGTAGAAGTGGAGTTAAGAGAGGAATAAGACCAGGATTTCCAAATGCGATGTTGGCATAGAGTTCTTCTTTTCCACATTGGTTGTATGAACCTTCTGCACTTTCACAAGTACCTGCATCCACAGAATCCACAAAAGAAGAATATGCACAAATAGTAGTGTTAGCAGCACATGAATCATCACTCTGAGGGTGTTCACTATCAATGGTTGTAGTGGTTTCTTCATCCTTATCCTGATGATTTTCACTACTACTTGTTGTGGTGCGACTATCAAGAATCTTTCCTGTGGGAATCCATCTAAGACCGACTGTTTTAAAAACTTTTCCCGTGGGAATCCACCTAAGGCAGGATCTAGGAGTTGTTTTCTTTTCAGATACAGCGGAAGTCTCATTTTGAGAAAAACTACGTCCTGTAGGGATCCACTTGGTAGAATTCTTAGCTTTTTGCTTCTTATCAACGGGTGTCTTAGAGGATTGTGCCTTAGCACGCAAATTTGTTTTCTTGATATACTGTGCTACACATGCATCATGATTAGCTGAAAAGACACATTTTTGACATGTAGGACAGACAAATTCAACATTCTTGTTCAAAACAGCAACCTTAACTTTGTCACTACAGTCATTTGAAGCTTGTTTTCTGTTCGAAGAGGAATTCTTAGTGTTGCATTCTACTTGTTTAACATTTTCTTTTTCGCAACTACTCTTAGATGCAGGCCAATCCCTAGTCTTTTGTTGAGAGTTCCTAGGTAGTGGTTTACAACTACTAGCAGTGCCTTTTAATGTTGTAGAATTCATCACCGTAGACGGTGTTCCTAAAATTCCATCTTTTCGAAGCTGTGCCTTTTTCCTAGCTTTTTCTAGATAGGAATTGTGGACCATGTTATTTGAACCAACAGATTCTTTAACAGTATTTGTGGTCACATTTGGTGAGCTATTCCTGGGAGCACACACATTAGGATTCAACTTGTTGTCCTTTGAATTTATAGTAGCATTCCTAGACTCTTTTGGATTATCTTTTGCATTTTTGTCTAACGCCCTATATGTTTGAGATGTAGAGGCAGACGCAGTAGTGGGACTAATCCTAGAAAGAGCAGGTGCTATCACATTTGGTGTTTCGACAACAGCTTTTCCTTTTCCTTTCACATTCTCCTTAGGCAAGGGTGTTGGAGTGACTGGTTTTGTCAAATCATTTTTCGCATCAACTTTTGGAATAGATTGAGAAATAGACATTTTTGGTTTTACAACCGGTTTGTCCGAAGTTGATGGTTTTGCAAACTTAGTTTCCTCACCCTTCCCTTTTTGACTTTCAAGCTGAGACTTCAAAAGATCAATTTGATCTTGCATGTTTTTGTAAGAACGCTCATACGACAATTTGTCATACTTGCATTCTTCTTTTTTCTGATCAAGTTGTTTAAAATATGTTACATTTTGTTTTTCAATCTTAATAAGCGCCTTTTCATATTTTGAAACAATTTCGGAAGTCTCAGCTGGAAGTCTTTCATCATCTTCGACAGAATACATTTGATAAATAATGGACATGATATCAGTTGAAAGGGCTTCTTCAGAGAGTGAGTCATTTTTTTTTCCAAAACTTTGATTTTTTCAATGTTTTCATTGGCTTCAATTACCAAGGATGTGTGGTCCTTGACAAATTCAGTTACTTCTTTGATAATTGCGTTCTCAACATGAATTGCTCTTGCATGTATGCCAGATACAATGGGAGTAATTTCTGTTTCGAACATCTTTTTCTGTTCAGTTTGAAACCTTGAAAACCAATCGTTGAATTTAGTATTAGTTTTGGTTGCCACAACATCTTGAAGCATTTCAACTCTCCTTTTAAGATCGGCCAATAGTATTCTAGCTTCACTTGCGGAAGTGTCGGTAGAGTACATTTGTTCGATGTTAGAAAGATGTTTGGACACAACTTTGAACTTTGTGGCAGCCACTGGTTTTTTGAAAAACAAAGGTGACTCCTTTTTAACAAGATGGACACCAGCAAGTTTGTTTGCTTCATTATAATCAATTTGTTTGATTTCTCTATTTAATTGTCTCATTTTGTTTCGACTCTCTTTCGTAAGCTCAATCGTCTCATGCGAATCATAACAAGCAGGTGGATCATGCACATCATTTATAAGATTACCATTAAATAGCACATTCTGTTTTTGCTGAGCTTTCTTGAGATAACAAGGGTTTTCACAACCGAGAGCCATTTTCTTTCTTGTATATAAAATCGGGTTTTTGTCGTTAATTAACATATTAATCGTTTGAGTTGAATGACCCGTTTTTAAAAGAATTTCTTCCAACTTTTTAATAGTTTCCTGTTTGTCAAGTACTTCATCAAGAAGTTCATCTTCTCGTTTTGAAAACTTTGAATGCAACTCGTTCTTTTCTTTTTCAAGATCAGAACAAATTGATTTTTGTTTAGAAAGTTGGTTGGTTAGATCAGAAATTTCTGCTTTTAGGGATTTAATTTGCATGTTCAGTTTAACATCAAGAGTGTCGTATTTGATTTGCAAATGTTTTTCCCTTGAAACAGAATCACTGTAACCATTTTCAAGTTCTGACAGTCGTTTGTGGTGAAATTCAAAAGCTTTTTCGTTCACCTTGTATCTCTCAAGCTCAGTGGTCAATTTTTCATTAGCGGACTTAACATCGCTATTGATCTTTTTGACCTTTTCAATTTCAATACGACAATTATTCAGTAATGATTCAAATAAAGCACGGGTTTCCTCATCATTAGCATCATTTTGTGCAACATGAACTTAGTTAGGATTCATATATGGAGATGCCAAATTAATATAGCTACAATTTGGCGAGTCCATATATGAATCATAAGTAGGTTCGAGAGACACAGAATGTGGCTTTTGTTGAGCAAACGGATTAACCTCATTACTTGAAGTTGATGTCTCATGGAGTGGATCTTTGTCATAAGTAGGATGAATGTCAGAATCGCTGCTGCATGATGCTGATTCTTGTGGACTTGGCATAGGGTCGGAGATTCCAGTGACTTCTGTAGAGTTGTCATTGATTCGTGTTGAAAGCAGGAAGTCGGATTCCTCAGCAGTCAATGGTATTCCCGAGTCTCTCTTTCTGGCTAGTATAAACATGTACTGGAGCTTTTCTACCCTATCCATTGCATTGACATTTCCAGCTCTACCTATATCACTCCTTTGGGTTGCAGAAGAAGTCATGAAGCAATAATTCTCATTATCATTGACCACATTCTGATTCACAAACTGATCCATTTGATTTCCCGTATATTGCCCAGCATATTGCATTTGATTCCCCATTTGAATACCCGTAGCATTTCCTTGCTGATTCCCGATAACGTCAACCATTTGTCCTTCTTGACCTATATATGACTGCATGTTGTCAGTGTACGGTGAGTTCCATTGGTTGTTGTTATGTGGTGGGATGTTTAATGCTTTGGTGATTAATGCAAACGCATGTGCCAAATCAGTTGTGATATTGTTTTGGTGAGCGGCCATTGATGAAGTTGTATGATAAAGATGATGTTGGATCGGTTAAAGAACCAGGATACGGTTGGTTACGGTTCACAATCTTAATAAATTTGATAAATCGAGAAAGTTGATAACTTGTGAGAAGCTTGATAATCCTTGAGAAACTTGATATTTAGAAACTTGGAAAGTTCACAAAATTGATAAGTCCACAAAGTAGATAAACTTCAATCTTGATAAATTCCAAACTTGAAAATTATTCACAAAGTTGAAAACACTTTCACCAATCTAATAGACACCAACTCTATTATATTGTATTATAGTCACCAATTATTGCAAACTCACGTGAAAGTAAACTCACTACTGTTAATAGAAAAATTATTGACAAAGAGTTACTAAAGTTCACGTCAATAGACCAATATAATATTAGTAAAAAACAAACACACGTGAAAGATTAGATTTAAACCAAAAATTCACACGTTACATGCAAACACACTTCAACACGCAAGCTCAATGTATCACACGTCTAAACTTACACGTCTCATGCAACACACGTCTTAAAAGTTGATGTAGATATTAAACATATGAATACACGTCTCAAAAGCACATCAATTGCATGAACATCAAAATGCACACGTCATAGCAAAAGTTATTATACTCAATGTGAACTCAATATAATAATGCAAATATGTTCAGTATCTCAATATTATAAAACAGACAATATCAACTTCAATACAAAAAAGAACACAAACTCAACAGAAACTTTACTATGAAAAGTTGATCGACAAAGTTTCAGGTTCGACTAGAGTAGAATGTTCGATCAAATGAGTTCCTCGACTAAAGAAGCTCGATCAAAGTGGAGTTGCTCGTCTACCTTAGTTGAAGAAAGTTGTTCGATCAAAAATAGTCTAGCTCGACTATTCTAGTTCCACGATGAAGTTGCTCGACTAAGTGTAGTATCTTGATCAATGAAGTAACTCGATCAAATGGGCTCGACTACTTGGTCTAAATCGACTAACAAAGTTGTTCGATCAAAAGTTCGACGAAGTGAAGATGCTCGGTTAAAACCTTGTTCGACTAAATAAGAAGTTCGATGATAAAGTTGTTCGATCAAAAGTTCGACTAAATGAAGTTCGACTACACAAGAAGTTCGACTACACAAGAAGTTCGGTGAGAAAAAGTTCGATGAGATGAAGTTCGACTACACAAGAAGTTCGACTACACAAGAAGTTCGGTGAGAAAAAGTTCGGTGAGATGTTCGACTACACAAGAAGTTCGGTGAGAAAAATTAGTTCGGTGAGAAAAAGTTCGACTATAAAGTTGTTCGATCAAAAGTTCGATCAAAAGTTCGGTGATTTGAAGTTCGATCAAGAAGTTCGATGAAGGATATGTTCGATGACCTTCGAAACTTGTTGACAAAGTTCGATGAAAGAAGTTCGATTACCTTGAAGTTCGATGAAAGAAGGTCGACTACCTTGAAGTTCGATGAAGGAAGTTCGACTACCTTGAAGTTCGACTAATCTAGCTCGATTAATCTCACACAAGTTCGATGACAGACCAGTTGTTCGATGAATCTAGAAGTTCGACTAGAAAAGAAGTTCGATCAATGGTGAAGTTCGACTAAAATAGTTCGACTATTAATAGAAGGAACGTGATGAAAAAGGAAATCACTTGATATTGACGTGAAAATATTAAAATAGTTCGACTATTAAAATAGTTTGACTATTAAAATAGTTCGAAATTCTTTGTTATCAACTAATATTAGGATTTGATTTTTGTGACAAAAGAAAACAACACCGACAAAAACAATAACGTGAAAAAAAAATGTAACAGTAACGTGAATAACAAAAAAAATCCTAGATCTTTATATTTTGCTCTTGATACCACTTGTTAATTCTTAAAATTACTCTTTATCACACAACAACAATATGAGAATAGTAGAGAAAGAATGAGATATGTAGTAACTTCTAAGGAAAGAAAGAGATATTAGATTAGAAGAGAAATGGAGATACAAGAAGAGAGTGCCCTAGAAACTACACACACATCCAACCCTTCCAGCAAGTGAGGAGGGGAAGGGTATTTATAGGCTTCAAGGATGGAAGGCTTGGGTGGGCTTGGGTTAAGCTTGGGCCTTTTACATGGACTATAATCATACATTTAATCTATAAGGTTAATCCAAGCCCATTGACTAAATTAACTAAACTAAACAACGACACACTTAATTAAACTATTACAATGATGAATGACCATCACTTTAAAATAAATCCTAACAGACATGATCTTATTTAGTGAACTAAGTTATATAACTTTTCTTTTATCAATACAGATTTGTAGAAAGCGTTTAATTGAAGTGTTCGCTAAAAATGCTTTCATTAAATTATTTATAAATTTTGTATGTAAAATTTTATTAGTACCATTAAAAAGTTGGTTTTTCTTGTCAATTTTCTATTTGCTTGTTCCATGAAAAAATATTGAATAATGATGTCACTAAGTATATTTGCTACTGGTGAAATGAATTAGGGAAAAATATACGTCTACAATCATTTATATATAAGACGAACAAATAATAACAAAAGTTCCTTAACTTTAATGTTTAATGTTTGTGAAGAGGATGCCGGCCATCAACAAATTCCTTAACTTTAATGTTTAACGTTTGTGAAGAGGATGCCGGCCATCAACAAATTCCTGATAAGACAAAATTTTGTATAGTCAACTAAGACTTTAATATTTAACTTTAATTTGTTAAATATTTGGACGCATTTAGCTTCATTCTTTTTTTAAATGGACATGTATGACCTTTTCAAAAGTTAAATGGTCATTAACGGGCATATGTTTTCTTGCAATTGTTTTTAACAAAAACTTATAAATATAATATATTTTAGTTATTTAAATATAAAGGAGGTGTTAGATTTGAGGATTTTTTTTTTTTTTTTGGGTCGTTTTGGGTCTTTTAGTTTCTAAACCGATTCGTATAACATGAGCTTGTTTGACCCCGTGCTCATTTAAGCTCGTACCCATTTAAGCCCGTGCATGTTTGGACCCGTGGCCCGAGCCCTCCCGTTTTGCCACCTCTAATCGTAGACAAGTAACTAACGAGTGTCGTTCGTACACGCACTTTGTTGCGTACTTCTAATGTTCGTTTACGTTGAGGTGTACATAAACCGTTTGAAAAAATGTCTCAATGTAATTAAAAACTATAATTTGAGGTGCAACCATTGTGACATCATAATACAAGGTTATGTTATAATTACTAATTAAAACTATAATTTGAAGGTATTGCATTTCTTTATTCGAGTTCATTTGCATATGTTTAATCGTTTAAACAAGTCAGTTGTATTATGCACATAAACCGTTTGAAAAAATGTCTCAATGAAATACTTTACAACATAACTCATTTTAGCATAAATCCTTTGGTTTTTATGAATCTTGGTGACATTTGAATGAATATGAACTTATAGGATAGAAAAACTTATTTGAGTGTATACCCATTAAAAGAATTTGAGAAGAAAAAAATAATAATAATAAATAAAAATTTGACAGCTTGATTAGATTCAAAATAACAATGAAATTGAGATTTCAACATTATCTAATATTAACTTCCAGGTTAAACCTTGAGCAACAAAGCTTATGCTAATGGACGTTTAAACAACACATAAAAAGTTGGAGTTTCTAAAATGGTTAAACTGTTTTATGTGGACACTTTAATTTTAGTCGTGTAAACATACATGATGGGTGAAAATGAGAAGGCTTTATGTTTAGTTGTTATAGCCTTTTGGTGTTGACATGATCTTATTTAGTGAACAAAGTTTTATAACTTTTCTTTTATCAATATAGATTTGTAGAAAGCGTTTAATTGAAGTGTTCACTAAAAATGCTTTCATTAAATTATTTATAAAGTTTGTATGTAAAATTTTATTAGTACCATTAAAAAAGGTTATTGCTTATATCAACATTTTAACTGGTTGGTTTTTCTTGTCAATTTTCTATTTGCTTGTTCCATGAAAAAATATTGAATAATGATGTCACTAAGTATATTTGCTACTGGTGAAATGAATTGGGGAAAAATATACGTCTACAATCATTTATATATAAGACGAACAAATAATAACAAAAGTTCCTTAACTTTAATGTTTAATGTTTGTGAAGAGGATGCCGGCCATCAACAAATTCCTTAACTTTAATGTTTAACGTTTGTGAAGAGGATGCCGGCCATCAACAAATTCCTGATAAGGCAAAATTTTGTATAGTCAACTAAGACTTTAATATTTAACCTTAATTTGTTAAATATTTGGACGCATTTAGCTTCATTCTTTTTTTAAATGGACATGTATGACCTTTTCAAAAGTTAAATGGTCATTAACGGGCATATGTTTTCTTGCAATTGTTTTTAACAAAAACTTATAAATATAATATATTTTAGTTATTCTATATATATATATATATATATATATATATATATATATATATATATATTAATTCTCATCGTCGGTGGCAAATAAAAAATGAATTGGTCAATGTTGATACAAAAGTTGGGCGTTCCTTGTAAGGACTTCTATTCTCGTACCAATTAACTCTTAATGCTTGATGGAACCTGCGCACTAAGAAAAAGAACAAACACCGTTAGGCTTATCGAGGGATTGTCTCCCCCGATTATCCTCCGGCGTGAGAGTAAGTAATCGAATTTAGGGTTTTAGCGAAGAGTTAGGGTTTTCAGTAGATCGTACCTTTACCGAGGGCTTGGGTGCCCTTTATATATGCATGAAACCCTAGTAGGTTTCGTGTTCCCTACTCCTCGGCGTGTTAGCCGACATCGGATATTTAGTATATATCCCCTTTATTTAGGAGATACTCGATATCCTATCCGGAAATAACTTTGGGCTTGGGCCTTGTCGGCCCAAGCCGCATAACTGGTAGTCCAGTTGCGGCCCATACGTGGTGGGCTTAATTATTAGTATTGTTTACTAATCGGGTTCGTGACCCGGGTGTAGACTATACGTCATCATGTCCCCCCAGTCTAGTGTGCGCAGGGTAAAACCTGCGGATGCTAGACTAAAGTCGTCTCAAAATTATTCCCCACGCGTACGCGGGAAGGTTTCAAAAAATATACCGCCTAATAATACACGTATTATGTATCTAGTCCAAAAAAGTGCAATTTGGGTACCTTGGGAAGTGGAGAGGTTGCCCACTTGTCTTGTACCGTCATATATCCTAGCCACACGATGTGAGATAGTGGGGTACACGTGTCAATCATCTGTGGTGGATGGGAAACTATATAAACTTCCGCCTCCTTTCACTGTGTTGTCCACAGTTAAAAAATCACAATTCCACCATTTTTACATCTTCAATTCTGCTTTCAAGAACGATAATTCATAGGTAATAGCGCGTGCGCACATAGTCTGAATCACAAAATGGTAGCGCAACTTCATGATTTCCATTCTAACATAACCGAGGATGAACTGATCCAGTTCACTTCGGATTATTTTATCCCTTTGGGCCTGCGCCCAGAGGTACCAGGTCCGAATGACACCATCGCGGATTTCCCCGCTGGGAAGGTGGGGCTATATACGCGCTTTTTCGAGTGGGCGAATCAGCGCGTACCCATCTCCGTGTTATTGAGTGATATACTCCATTATTACGAGCTCCACATCTCTCAGTTACATTGTATTGGTGCTGGTAAAATTGCTAACTTTGAGGTTAACTGTCGCTTGTTAGCGGTCCACCCGACCCTCCAATTATTTCGCGCGTTTTATCACGCAACGTGGTCAAATGGGTGGGTTACCTTCTCTAAGCGCGTAGGAAAGTTACAGTGCTATGTGCAGAAGGTAGATAAACTCAAGGATTGGAGGGAAAAGTTCTTTTGGGTCGACGCCGCCGTCTTCCCTTCCAATTTTCCCTTTTACACCCGTGCCACTCTGCCCAAGGATGAGCGCCCCCCTGAGACGTGGTATAACGTGGATCATGCGGCGATCATAGATGAGAACCGTCTTCTGATCAAACCATATCCGGAAGCGTTCCTGGTGCACATGGGCATCAGTCACAACTACTTTGAGCATGAGACGGAAGTTCCCACATTCTTGAATGCGGATGGCACGGGTGGGTGCTCCTTCTGTCGCCTTACTGTCGTTATTAGTGTAAGCGCTTCTTCATTGTCCATACTTTATGTAACTTGCTTCTTTTTGTTTATTTTATGCGCAGAGATGGATCTTTTTTCGGTTGTGCGCCTGGAGAATCCGCGTTCCGTGGCGGTGGGAGTGCGTCCTCTGGGGGAGGGTGAGCAGACTATTCTGCAGGCGATGGCAGGGCGCGTCGTGGATTTGGTTATCCCAGATCCTGAAGGCTCCCCTGATGTGGTGGTAGCTGAGCCGTTACAGGAGGTGGCTCCTCCTGTGCAGCAGGGTCCTGACACTGCGCAGACTCCTCCCCCCGAGATGCTGATCCATTTAGAGGAGACCGATAGTGACATGGAGGAGAGCTCCCCACTGACGCGCAAGAGAGCGCTTGGTGGTGATGGTGAAGGTCCTTCCAAGAGGCCGCGAACTGAGGCTGGGGGAAGCTCGCCTTTTACTGAGGTGCAGACGAAGTAAGTACCTTAGTTATTAGTTATAAACTTTTGTCAAGTTATATTTTGTTCTAACTTTGTTCCTTCGTGTCCTCAGTGTGGATGCTGAGAAGTCTGGTGGAGGTGCGTCCACGGCTGAGACTGAGAGGGACGTGTTCTCGACTCCTCCCCCTATGTAAGTATTTTTTAGGAATTCCTTAGGATTTTGTGTATGCTTGACTGTGCGCTAACCTTGCCTCTTGATCTTTCTTGCAGTGAACAGCCTGTGGAGGACGCTGGCGTCCTAGATGGGAGTGCGCCACCCGAGGTGAGTCATGCTCTGGACGGGGCGCGTTCACCGAGGGATATTGGAGAGGAGTCAAGTCCGTTTGACTCTTCGATGGAGGAGCTGGCCTCCATCGCTGTGCGCCAGTCAGAGTTGTTGGCGCAAGTAAGGGTGCACAAGTCTGAGGAGGTTTCCAGACTGCAGGCGCAATTAGCGTCTGTGCAGGCTGAATTAGCAAGCTCTAAAGCTGAGCAGCTGAGCTCCAAGGCTAAACTGGAGCGCGCAGAAGCATCTGCGCAAAGGTTGGGGGAGGGGAAGATGTTGGTGATGGCTGAGCTGGAGAAGGAGCGTGCTGCTGCGGATCTTCAGAAGCGAAATTCTTTATGGGCGCTGAAGTACTTGCAACAGAATAGGAGCAAGCACTTTGCCAATATTGAAGAGTTCCGTAGCCGAGTGGAGCTTGCGCTGAAGACGCAAGAAGAGAAGCTCCGCAAGCTCAGCCTCGAATATGATGAGGAGCTATACCCTCACATGGTTCAGTCCGTAGCTGAGCGCAGGTACATTCCGCTTCTATCTCTTTATAACTTGTGTATATTTGAGACCCTTATTAACACTTGTGTTATTTCGTAGGTGGTTGATCAGTCATGGTCTTCGCCTGGCTGCCATGTGTACTTTGGAGCATCCCGAGGTCACCACGTCCTTCGGAAAGGTTGTGGATTGCGCTATTGCGCATGGTGAGCCTTTAGCCGCAGACAAGCTTGATGAGGCCAAGTTGTTGATTGTGCCCCTTGCGGAGGTCCCTGGGTACAAGGCGAATGCCCGAGCTGAGCTTGTTGCTGCCATGGAAGAGCTAAAGAAGCTTGAACTTCCGCATATCGCTCGTTTGGAGCGTGATCAGGATCAGCCTATCAGCGTGATCATGGCGGGGCTCACTCTTCCCAGGCATCTGCAGGATAATGCAGATCAGCAGTTGGACTTCTACTTGAAGCCTGACGTAGCGCAGTTGAAGGTACCCGTTTTTGCTCAACCTCGCGACCTTCTGAATCCTTTCCGTCTTGAGAAAGAAGTTTCTTTGCAAAGGTCTTTAAATGCTCATGTTTCCAGGGTCGCAAGAAAGAAGGGCGTGACAGGGAAGACCATTCTGTGCGGCATAGGCGCTGCGCATCTGCCTAGATCTGATGGTGTGCCTGTTCCAGTGGCCACCGTTTCCCTTGATGATGCAGAGTTGTTGAATCGACTCGAGGATGCGAAGGAAACGGCTTTGAGTGGGGGCTCCAGCCAGCTAAGGCATACATATAGCATTTAGCTTTTTTGTACAAGTCTTTTTGTAGAAACGTATTCTATGAATAAAAGATTGCTTTTGTACTTAGTGTTTTTACAACTTCCAAATACTTATGCTTTTGAACTCGTGGTTCTTATATGACCTATGTATCCTTGCGTGAAGATATCTTTAAGTGTCTAAGCGTACTTAGAAAAGAATAATCATAATCGTGTATGAATTTCCTTAAGTAAGGACCGTAGTCGTTAATTGAATTTTTTCAACTTAATGTACAGAAAGAAATCATAGTCGTCTATGTATTGTGTAAGTTTACTTGTCGTATTTTACTTGAAGGAATCAAGAGTCTTGATTTCCTGAGTTGTTAAACGCGCACAGTGTGCCCTATTGCGCATCCGTCGTGGGGTGCGTAAGGAACTTGCGCCAACGTCTTGAGCGCAAGGTGTTTAACAAGGATTCGTGATCCAAAGTTGATGGGTTTGCAACCCTCTTACTCAACGAGTTGTTTATTAGGTTTACTCATCCTTTCTGCCATCGTGGGTCTTAGTGTGTGCATGCACGCCATGTAGGCAAAATTATAACAATATTGAAACACGATAATGAAAGACGCAAACAATAGAGTTACATGTGTTATGGAGTTAGCTAGAAACCATAACGTTTTATTAATACTTGCAAGTTTTAAAAGAGAATGCTTATCTAGATAATACTTAAAAAATAAAATTACATGGATCTTTATTGGGGGCACTTTCTAAAGTGCGTGAGTGTCCATGTTGGGCCGTAGCCTGCTTTAAAGGTAGCACCGCTTCAGGTTGCGGACGTTCCACGTTCGCTGTAGCTCATGTCCGTCCTTGTCGCGTAACTTGTACGCTCCATTGCCAAGTGCTTCTATGACCTCGTAAGGTCCTTCCCACTTTGGTCCTAGCTTACCAGTGTCTTCTGCGCGGCTTGAGTCGTTTTCGCGGTATACGAAGTCACCTGGTCTGAATGACGTGCTGCGTACTTTGGCATCATAGTATCCTTTCATTCGTGACTTGGCTTTCTCTTCACGTATTGCTGCGCGTTCACGCCGCTCTTCCAATAGATCTAAGTCTATGCGCCGCTCATCATCATTGGTTGCCACATTAACTTCCGTAGTGCGGATGGTTGGCATTCCAATTTCAGCTGGTATTACAGCTTCTGTCCCATAGACCAAAGAGAAGGGAGTGTCCCCGTTACTAACCTTGATGGTTGTTCGGTGCGCCCAGAGAACATGTGATAGTTCTTCTACCCATCTTCCTTTGTGTCTGTCCAGGCGCGCTTTGATTCCTTCGCCTAGGCTTCTATTTGCGCGTTCAACCAGACCATTGGTTTGTGGATGAGTTACTGACGCAAAGTGTTGCGTGATGTTCAGCTGTTCGCACCAATCTTTGAACGGGTTATCACGGAATTGTTTTCCGTTATCTGAGATAATTTCACCAGGTAATCCAAAGCGACACACTATGTTGTCCCACACGAATCGTTTTATCTGGTTACCTGTTATGGTCGCTACTGCCTTTGCTTCGATCCACTTAGTAAAGTAGTCTATTGCTACAATAAGGAATTTCAATCCGCCTGCGGCAATAGGGAAAGGTCCAGCGATGTCAATACCCCATTTGTGGAATGGCCATGGCGATGTAATAGGCGTTAGCTCATGCTGTGGTCGGCGCGGAATGGGTCTGTGAACTTGGCAATCACTGCACTTCCGTACCAAGTCTCGCGCGTCACGGTGCATAGTTGGCCAATAGTATCCAGACCTTAGTGCGCGCGCTACAATGGACCGTGGTCCTGAGTGCATGCTGCATGAACCTGCGTGGATCTCTCGAAGTACATAGTCTGCCTGAAGAGGTCCAACGCACCTGAGCCATGGTTGCAGGAATGAGCGTCTATATAAGACGTTATCTCTAAGCTCGAATCGCTGCGCTGTGCGCCGGATTCTTCTAGCTTCCTTATGTTCTTGGGGGAGTATGCTCTTATTAATGAAGTCAATGATTGGTGTCATCCACGTAGGGCCTTCTTCTTCTATCACTATGGATATTTCCATCTCTTCAATTGACTTATTTTTCAAGGTTTCCACCAATACTTGTTTCGATAAATGTGCGAAACTGGTGGATGCAATCTTGCTCAGCGCATCTGCTTTCCTGTTTTCACCCCTGGGAACCTGCTTGATGGTAAACCTATCGAAGTTCTGGATCAGAGATTTGGTTTTTTCGAGGTATTGGATCATGTGTTCCTCCTTTGCTACATACTCGCCTGACACGTGGTTAGCAACTAGCCGTGAATCGACGTTCGCTTCTAAGTTGCGTGCCCCCATTTGAATTGCGATGCGTAACCCAGCCAGGAGTGCTTCGTAT
Organism: Artemisia tridentata subsp. tridentata; assembly: GCA_021014915.2. Classification (NCBI taxonomy): domain Eukaryota; kingdom Viridiplantae; phylum Streptophyta; class Magnoliopsida; order Asterales; family Asteraceae; genus Artemisia; species Artemisia tridentata. The sequence continues at coordinate 17,412,449 of CP139506.1, read as the reverse complement.
TCTGCCTCGTTGTTCGTGGCTGTGAATTCAAAGCGCAGAGCATATGTGAATTCAGCTCCTTCTGGGTTAGTGAGAATAAGGCCACCTCCTGATCCATCTACGCATGAGGATCCATCAGTGAATAGGATCCATGGTTCTTGAGGTTCCTCCTTGCTTGTCGCAGGTGTAGTGTCAGTATCTGGCTTCTCGATAATGAAGTCGGCCAATATCTGCCCTTTAATTGCAGTGCGTGGTCTGTATGATATGTTATGCTCACCCAGTAAAACGCTCCATTTTTGTAGGCGTCCCGATGCGTCGGGTTTCGAGATAACTTGTTTGATGGGTTGGTCTGTGATAACAGCTACTGGGTGCGCCTGGAAATACCTGCGCAGTCTTTTTGCTGCAAATACTAAGGCTAGGACCAACTTCTCCATTGCGGTGTAGTTAATCTCTGTCTTTTTTGAGTGCCTTACTAACAAAATAAATGGGTGTCTGGACAGAGTTCCTGTCTGTCAGTAACACTGCGCTGACTGCTCCCAGGGTCGCAGATAGGTACATGATCAGCTCTTCCCCTGGTCGGGGTGCGACAAGCTTTGGGAGCGCTGCTATGTGCTGTTTGAGCTGTTGGAAGGCTTCTTCTGCTTCCGCGGTCCACCTGAAGTCTCCCTTTTTTGTACACTTCTTGAGTGTTTTGAATAAGGGAAGTGACTTGTCCGCTGATTTAGATAAGAATCGGTTCAGTCCAGCTAGTTTGCCGTTTAGTGACTGAACCTCCTTCAGTGTGTGCGGTGAGGGAAGGTCGATGACTGCTTGGGTCTTTTCTGGGCAAGGCTTGATCCCATCGGGTTCTATCAAATACCCGAGGAACATGCCTTCTGTTGCGCCAAATGTACACTTCTTGGGGTTCAATTTCATGTTGATTCTCCTCAGTGTTTTGAACGTTTCCTCCATGTCGCGCACTAGTTCTTCCTCAGTATGGCTTTTGATGACTAGGTCATCGACGTATACTTCCAAGTTGCGGCCTACTTGTTTCTCGAATGCAGTGTCTACCAATCGTTGGTATGTTGCTCCTGCGTTCTTTAGGCCAAAGGGCATCTTTGTATAGCAATAGACCCCTTGACTTGTGTGGAAGGCCGTTTTTTCTTCATCTTCCTCCGCCATTTGAATTTGGTGGTATCCCTTGTATGCGTCCAGGAAGCATTTGAAGGGATATCCACACAGAGATTCGATCTTCCAGTCTATCTCCGGTAGCGGGTAACAGTCCTGTGGACATGCTTTATTGAGGTCTGTGAAGTCTACGCACATTCTCCAACTACCATCGCTCTTCTTTACCATTACTGGGTTAGAGAGCCAGTCATGGTAGTACACTTCCCGCATGATGCCTGCGTTTACTAATTTGTGTACTTCTTCCAGGATGGCTTTTGCGCGGTCTGGGGCTTGTCCACGCTTTTTCTGTCGTATTGGAAGATATCCTTGTCGGATTTGTAGCCTGTGTTCCGTGATAGAACGTGGCACTCCTGTCATGTGCTTTGGCTCCCATGCAAAAATATCTAAGTTATTTTGCAAGAGTGCGCATATAGCTGATTTGCCTTTGTCAGACAGAGACCCACCAATAGATACTTGTTGATCCGGGTAGTCAAGGTGGATGGCGACCTTTAGGTTTGGGACTTTGATTGCGCGCTGTTCTGGAGCATCGCTTACGTCGTTTGTCACTGCGTTGCATTCTTTGGGTGGTATGGTGGTATTGTAAAGAGTGACAATACCTCCTTCCACTGGGAACTTTAGCATCCCGTGCGCTGTGGATGGCACGGCGCGGATAGATGATATTCCAGGTCTCCCGATGATGCCATTGTACAGAGAGGGGGATCTGATTACCATGAAATCCATCCAGGTGACTGTAGAGTGTGGTTTGTCACCAACTTCTACAAATAGACGCAATTGCCCCATGGGCCATATCTTCTCCCCTGTGAAGCCAGTGAGCGGTGTTGTGGCTGGGATCAACTGACTCTGTATTTCAGGTCGCAGTTTCTTGAAACAGTGTTCATATATAATATTAGCGGATGCACCTCCATCTATATACATGCGACGGATGTCGTGACCCCCCGTATGTATTTCAATGGTAAGTGGGTCCACCACTGCGTTGTTCGCAGTCAGGGAGGGGAAAGAAATCTCGTTTTCCTTAGAAAACCGTTGACTGACCTTCTGTCTTGTCGCGCGCTGCCATGGGTGTATCATGTAGATGATATCTGCCTTTTCTTTTGATGTCTCTTTCTTGGCCCCTGGTTTTGGTTTGTCTTTCCCTTCTCTGATGTTTTTTACGAGGTGGTCCATCTTTCCTTCCTTTACCAATTTCTAAATCAATTGGCGCAGCTGGACGCACTCGTTGGTTGTGTGGCCTTTTTGTCCATGGTATTCGCAATAGCCATTCCCTGTGCGCCGATCCTCTGGGGTGCGCATTGGTGGTGGTTTCGGGAAGTTAGCCCCTTCCGTCGCGAATATTTCTTTTGGAGTTTTTGTTAATGGGGTGTACTTGTCGTTTCCCCTTCCACCGCCTTGAGTGCGGTAACTCCTATTACGATTGCCACTCTGGTGATGCGCGTGATGTGTCGTTGCGGTTTAGCAGTTTTAATGCCTACTCAAGTTTTAAATTTATATTTAGCCGACTTATCAATAACACACACACTTAACGAGCAGTGTACCCGGTCAGTATGAAGATAATGGTAAGTAGAGTGTCGATCACTAAGAGTGGAACGTATTATCTAGTTATTCTAATCAGTATTTTAATATCCTAACGCAAGGGGGTTTCAGCCTGAGAGACTGACACGATTTGTTGCAATTAAAATAATAAAATAAACCAATAGGTACGAATCAGCAAGTAGCACACACGTACACAAATAAATACTCGAGACAATAAGAGGGCTGTCCTTATAATTAAGTAGATTGTCACTTGTTTTATTGATAGCTTTATATGAAGTGTATGTAGTTAATCCTTTCTCGTTGGTCCTATTCTTATCGGCGAGTAAACCCTTAATGATTACTTATGTCTAAAAGTTATTCCTAAGTGATCAATTTAGAAACAACCGTGGGAGCCACATTATGTCCCGCAGTCAAATGCCCGCAAGCCACTAATAAACACAGAGGTTATCAATGCACTAATAAGTAGTAACCAAAGACATCAACATATAAACTTTAATTGATGGGAAAGCAAGTATTAAAGGGAGTGCAATCTTTCCGTTGTCACATTACACAAGCCACCAATCCTGATGAATTAAAGTTTGCTAACATAATAAAACAAAACTACTTAATGAATTAAATACATGCAGCACCTTCTTACAGCTCTTGTATCTTTGATTTGGGTGTGTCTTGTGCTGCCTCCTTGACTGAATTCGTCCTTTGTTCCTACTGTTCGGTCTTCGGTGTTAGGGTTTTGGAACTCTTTAATTCGTCTGGTCTACGGGGTATTTATAGTTTCTGTCTGAGGGAAGATGCGGCGCATCTACTAAGTAGATGCGGCGCATGTACTTAACTTCGCGTGGGGTCCAAGATTATAATATTCAGGAATATTCGTACACCGCTAGAAGATGCGGCGTAACTCTTTATTAGATGCGGCGCATGTCCTCTTGTATCTTGGATCGTATCTGGTGATATCTTGATAGAGATGCGGCGCATGTTGAGAGTGAGATGCGGCGCATCTGGAGCAGAATTGACTTGATCTTGTCCATGTCAGTAGACTTTCACTTTATGCACGTTTTGCTCCTTAATTAGTCCAAAATAGCTAAGTTTCACCAAATGCTTGTTTTTACCTGAGAATTACAAAAGTAAACAATTAAGTATCAATCCTCATACATAATATAGTAAAACAAGTCAAATTAATAGGATAAATGATAGTAATAAAATGTACTTATTTGAGTTCATCAAATATCCCCCACTTGAACTTTACTTGTCCCCAAGTAAACCTTAGAATTTCATTTATGAAAATGTATCCTAAAAGATGTTAGGATTTATTTTTATATTTAAGCATGTATTCGTTCATTTCATAATCACACAACTAAACACTTAACGAATTAGAAGTAAAATAAAATAAGTCGATAAAAGCAAATCTAATCGTTTAACTGTCCAGTCGCGACGAATATTCTATCATAAGCTTGGCAAGTATACACATCTCCACCACTAAAGCTAAGGAGTAACAAGTCTAAAGCGGTAAAAAGGGTTTTTTAGGCTTAAGGGTTAATTATTCTCTTTCACTATCGATCTCAAATTCCAGAAAAGGCGACAAAATCACAAATACATGATCGAATCCACGAACACGATACTTGCAATTGCTCAAATCCTTAACTCGAATAGGCTAAAGATAGGTCCAAACTTTACCAATAATAATATATCAAAAAGGGCGACAAAATCATAAATACATAGCCGAATCCACGACTACGATACTTAAGATTGCTCAAATCCCTAATCTCAATAAATCAAAGGTTTGGTTGGATAAAGAATAATAAAGGGCATGGATAACATTTGGGATATAAATTGGTGTAAAATGAAAGATAAACAAAACAAATAAATTAAAATCCTAAGTGTGGTTAATCACTATCCCAACCATCCCATGAATAAGACTCATATCATTGAATAACTCACGCTTTAACACTTGAAACACACGCTTTAGGTAGACACGAATTATACTCAACAAAATCTTAATCAAAGAATAAACCTTAACTGGCGTTCCCATAACTGCCAATTCCCATTCAATCCATAGATATAATACAACAAATAGTGGTGATATCGACCACTTACATAACTTTACATAAGTTGGTTAAAATAAACATCCAACTTTTCTTTCTTTTTCTTTTCTTATTTTTTCGATTTTTTTTTTTTTTTTTTTTTTTTTTTTTTTTTTTTTTTTTTTTTAAATAAAGATGTGTAAAATTTCACCACATCACTATAATGATAATTCTGGATAATTTTTCCATACTTTTCATACTTCAGAAATAACGGTAATAGTGAAAGTAGTAAACACACGAAAAATAAACTCAAAGATATACAATATTTACTTTCACTCCAATTGCATTGTGCAATTTCCCGACCTAACCAAAGATAATGAATTACGCACACGAACACAGGTAATGTAAGGAAACACACTCTGCCTATAGCAATTAACCAACCACGGATTCTAATCTACAGGGTAGGCTAAGGTGTAAGGGTGTAACGAAACATTTTAAACATAGGTGTAAGAAACGAAAGGAATGGCTCTGAGTGTTTTTCTAGGGGTATCTTACTCTAAAAATGAGAGTAACAAAAGGGTTTATACGGGGGTTAACTAACCAGTGTAGTTAGCTAATAACACATAACATATAAAGGCTATTTGGTGTAATCCTAGAATTTTACCAATTTAGACAAGTCATTCCAATTATATAAATAATACTCATTATGGTGGTCTCGAATAGTATACAAGCCAAGTTCTAAAGTTTACAAGTCACCGGCACACTCATAGATTTGTGAATTTTGAAAAATCACAATTTTTGAAAATAACGTCATGTGTGCAGTTATGCAACTTAGATCTTAAACAAAAACATGCTAAAAAAAAAAAAAATTTAAGTTTGATATATTAAGCACATTTTAAGCATAATTTTGAAAAAGTTTAGGACAAGTAAGTGTTAAGTGTTCTAATTCTCCAATCCCCCCACTTAAGTTAAACAACGTCCTCGTTGTTTGTATAAAAGGTTAAAAACTGGAAAATAAAAGAATTAGAACGGAAAAACTCCCCTGAGATTTGCTCGGTATGATCCTCCATTAGTATAAAAGCAAAAATCAACTTCTTGTGGATTAGAACGTTAAAGCTTCATACTTGATGTATCCACAGGAAATCCAGGAAACTATAATACCACCAACACTTTAAAACACACCTAAGATAAGAAAGGTTCAAACTTGCATAATACATTAGTAGTTAGGAAAAATAAAACTTAAAAATTAAAACTGAAAATCATCAGGTCAGTCGATTCGCCGTATCTTATTGAAGAAGATACGCCGTATCGAGCCTGGAATAATACGGATCAGAATAAAGATGCGCCGCATCCTTAACCAGGGATGCGCCGCATTAAAAATAAACTGATAAATAGTTTTAAAGTCGAAAATAAAAATGCAGAAAAATAAAATAAGATATGACCATTGCAGAGGATGCGTCGCATCTTAGAGTTGAGATGCGCCGTATCTTCGTGCGGCCTGGACTGAAAATAAAACAAAGTAAAGGATAGAATGCGTCGCATCTGTTTAGGCAGATACGGCGCATGTAGTAACCAAACAGACTGTTAACAGTCTGTTGTAAAATGACTCGTTCCACGGTCTAATCTCATACGTCCTCTCGTACTCTCATGCTGAACTTAATGCCAGTCTTCGTCAAACATAACAAGAAATATAAACTGAAACATTAAACATAAGCATAAGAATAACAATAAGTACAATCCAAAAAGTAATAATAATGTGTGGAACAATGTCTATGAAATCAAGAGAGTAAGGTCATGGGTGAGTGTGGTCGTCTGGATGGGTCCCGGAAGTGCTGGCTCCATCAGTCCTCTGGCGGACTCTGCGCTCGTATGCACGCGTCACTCCCGCAACCTCAGTACCATCTGGACGAACGTGTGTAATACCCTGCTACTCTAGTAGTCTGCTCACACTCATGACCACCCACTCTAAGTCTCTCCTCAGTGCTCTCAACTCTCCCTCGACTGCCTCAAGTCTCTGACCAATGGTGCGTGGGGGTACTGGTGCCTGTGGCACCTCCTCGTCGGCAGGAGCAGCAGCCGGAGGATCCTGAGGTCCTCCCTGCTCCGCCTCTGGCCCTGCAGCTCTGGCGGGTCCTAATGCTGCCCAAAAGTGGCCTCCCGCAGCAACCTGGCAGATCCCGAGTCTAACCAAATAGTCCCTATCGATAACCGGGAGACGGGCCACAATAACCTCCAGCCCCGCTGGGATCTCAGCTCCAATAACTCCAAAATGGCGGGCCAGCCTCGAAACAAAATGCCCGCCAGTCATCTGGCTCCTCCGATCTCTCCCTGCAGCAGATCGGTGTAGGTAGTGCGCTAAAAAGTGGGGGATGTTCACCGACATCCCCTCATCCATACTCCTCAAGAGGAAGAGGTCCAGAGTGGTCACCTTCTCAGGTGACTGACCCCTCCCAGCAATGGTGAGTGCAATCAAACGGTGACATAGCCGCCTCATCGGCTCCCTGATCAATGTGTAGGATGGGGTGGAAGTAACAATGTCACCCATCGAAGAAATCCTAACCCAGTAATCACTGAATACCCCTCTGTCAGGGACAACCCGTAAACTCTCAGCCCAATACCTGGCAAACCCAGCAGATCCAAGCTCCTCCTCAGTGTGTAGTCCCATGGCCAAAATAAACTGCCTCATCGACATCTGCCTATGCACACCTCCTAACCTAAACACCAGTGTGTCAGCTGTATCAATCTCCACATCCGTCTCCCTGTAATGAATCGTGCTAAAGAACTCCAGCATAAGCTCCCTAATCAGAGGCTCGTCAACCCTAAATAGTCTCTCCCAAGCACTAGACCTAAACACAGCCTCCTCATCATCTCCAACAACTACCATCTCCATCCGATCCTGTAAGCTAGCAGCTGCATGTCCACCACCGATCAATCCCACATCGTCAAAATTCAAAACCTGGACTCTGAATATTTTCTTGAAATAAATCGAGTCAAGCCTATGCAAGTAATCCTCTAGAGTGGCAGGAGTAAGTCCCATGTTTTCGAATTGTAGCCACTGATGCCTTAGTGTGACTTCTGGTAATGCCATCTGAAATTGATATTCACAGTCAGTAAACAGTCTGCAAAACAGGTAGATACGGCGCATTGGATTAAATCAATGCGGCGTATCTGTATAAAGTATAAGAGATGCGATGCAAGACAATAGATACGGCGTATGAAGATGCGTCGTATCTAGATTAATCAATACGGCGTATCTAAAATTTTATCAATTTTGAAATAGGTCGTTACGCCGCATTAATCAACCCAGATGCGCCGCATCTAAAAGCATATCAGTATAAAATAAAGGGTTAGGCACGTTTTTCAAGAATCCGTATCCGTGACGTAAACTCCCGCATTATATCACAGACCAAATTTACTGAATTATTCCTATCAAAAACTTCTATCACACTTTCCCTCTAAAATTTAAAAACAATCACCCAAAACCCTATATTTCGTTCGATTAAATTAGTGCCAAATTCGATGTCCAAATCTAAAATTAACTTAGGGGAAATTATCAATGCTAAGTTCTAATCATATCCCTATATCGTTTAAGCCCTAATCGAAGTGGACATATAAACCCTAATTTTTATAATTAAACGAAATTAAATTAAAATAGAACAATTACCTTAATTGGATGATTAGGAGAAAGGTTATAGTTCGGATTAACGGAGGATTTAAGAAAGATGATCGGATTTCGAGTATAATTTTAGTGCGTGTTCTTAACTGTGTGTATTCATGCGGCGTATTCCCGTCGTATTTATAGGGCGACACGATGCGCCGTATTAGAAAATTGGGATGCGCCGTATCTATTTAATTCCGTTGACTAGTCAATAAGTCCTAGTTGGTCGAGGATACGGCGCTTTGGATATTTAGATCCGCCGTATCTCTATGTTAGTTAACGAAATTTAAATGAAGAACGTACCTTGGCCTCCGCAACACAGTTCCTTATACATCAAATTTGGGTAGAAACGGTACACCATATAGATGAATTCAAAATAAGAGTAATAGGCATAAACGTTTCATTAATAATTGTAATCTTATTGTTTAGTGGATAAGGATTTATTTCGAGGTTATGAACAAATATCGTTTTTGAGCATACAAAATTAAGATTATGAATTGAATCAGATGTATAATAAGGATAATAAAACTGAGATCATAGTGTAGAGGACTTTCCTTTGGGCAGTTGAATTATCGTAGAATTTACCTTGGATTCTATTTCAAGAATTAAAGAAGTTCAATGTTACCAGTACTGAGTTTTCCTCCACTCATGTCGTCATATGTTCGGTCACTTCAGCTAGCGTCTCTTGGTTTGGTTCAGAATGTAATCCTTCTTGGTGATGCTTGAGTCATCATTTATCCTGAAAATAAACAACTTGCACAAGAGAGTAGCGGACCGATCAAGGTAAATATCAAAAATCAACTATATTTATCAAATTATATTCGTCGTATTAACAAAAGTTAATGCGCCGTATTTTCGTTACGTTTAAAAATAAAAGATTTTTGATTCAGTAAGATGCGCCGTATCGACAGAGATCGATACGCCGTATTTGTTTAATAATTCGCAAACTGTTTTTAATTAAAATAATAGATACGCCGTATCTGCTAAAGCAGATGCGTCGTATGGCGTGAATGTTTAGAAAAATTTTTATCAAAAACAGATACGCCGTATCTGCAAAAGCAGATGCGTCGTATTACTTTATCGCTTAGAAAAATTTTCTTATTAAAAACAGATACGCCGTATCTTGGGGAAAAGATGCGTCGTATCGAATTAATTAAACGCGTTGTATTAAAAAAAAATTAAACACAATACGCCGTATCTGAGAGATCAGATGCGCCGTATCGTTTGATTTAGCACAGTACAACGATAGCAGAACAGAAAAATACGAAAAATAAAAACAAAAATTAAACACACAAACAAAAATAAACACACAAAAATAAAAAGAAAACAATTAACACACAATACAACAAATATGCAAAATGGTACAATGATGCAATTAATCTAATAAAAAGAAAAAACTAATTAAAATACTAATCAAATTAACAGATAATAACAATTCACTCCCCGGCAACGGCGCCAAAAACTTGATGCGCGTGATGTGTCGTTGCGGTTTAGCAGTTTTAATGCCTACTCAAGTTTTAAATTTATATTTAGCCGACTTATCAATAACACACACACTTAACGAGCAGTGTACCCGGTCAGTATGAAGATAATGGTAAGTAGAGTGTCGATCACTAAGAGTGGAACGTATTATCTAGTTATTCTAATCAGTATTTTAATATCCTAACGCAAGGGGGTTTTAGCCTGAGAGACTGGCACGATTTGTTGCAATTAAAATAATAAAATAAACCAATAGGCACGAATCAGCAAGTAGCACACACGTACACAGATAGATACTCGAGACAATAAGAGGGCTGTCCTTATAATTAAGTAGATTGTCACTTGTTTTATTGATAGCTTTATATGAAGTGTATGTAGTTAATCCTTTCTCGTTGGTCCTATTCTTATCGGCGAGTAAACCCTTAATGATTACTTATGTCTAAAAGTTATTCCTAAGTGATCAATTTAGAAACAACCGTGGGAGCCACATTATGTCCCGCAGTCAAATGCCCGCAAGCCACTAATAAACACAGAGGTTATCAATGCACTAATAAGTAGTAACCAAAGACATCAACATATAAACTTTAATTGATGGGAAAGCAAGTATTAAAGGGAGTGCAATCTTTCCGTTGTCACATTACACAAGCCACCAATCCTGATGAATTAAAGTTTGCTAACACAATAAAACAAAACTACTTAATGAATTAAATACATGCAGCACCTTCTTACAGCTATTGTATCTTTGATTTGGGTGTGTCTTGTGCTGCCTCCTTGACTGAATTCGTCCTTTGTTCCTACTGTTCGGTCTTCGGTGTTAGGGTTTTGGAACTCTTTAATTCGTCTGGTCTACGGGGTATTTATAGTTTCTGTCTGAGGGAAGATGCGGCGCATCTACTAAGTAGATGCGGCGCATGTACTTAACTTCGCGTGGGGTCCAAGATTATAATATTCAGGAATATTCGTACACCGCTAGAAGATGCGGCGTAACTCTTTATTAGATGCGGCGCATGTCCTCTTGTATCTTGGATCGTATCTGGTGATATCTTGATAGAGATGCGGCGCATGTTGAGAGTGAGATGCGGCGCATCTGGAGCAGAATTGACTTGATCTTGTCCATGTCAGTAGACTTTCACTTTATGCACGTTTTGCTCCTTAATTAGTCCAAAATAGCTAAGTTTCACCAAATGCTTGTTTTTACCTGAGAATTACAAAAGTAAACAATTAAGTATCAATCCTCATACATAATATAGTAAAACAAGTCAAATTAATAGGATAAATGATAGTAATAAAATGTACTTATTTGAGTTCATCAGCCACTCTGGTCATTGGATTGTCTCCTTGACTCTTCTTGTGGCCTATGGCTCGAGTAGCCTTTCTTGCTATCCGCGGCGGCTGCTTCTCCTTGGACGAAAGACCTCGTGCGTGATGCGTGGTTTTGTAACCTTACAACAGGTTTTACCTCTCGAGGGATCTCAAGAGGCTTACAACCCCACCAGGCAGTGTACCTGACCGATGTAGTATAGTGTAGTGGTAAGTACGGGGGATTGATCGTTCTCCACAGGGAATAGTGTTCGTTAGGTGTGAAAGGCTACTCTAATTAGGTCTAAGGGTTGAGGAAGATTCTTTTTATGTTTTTATAATTTTCTATGAAAGCAAGTAAAATCTCGGGTTTGAAGGAGTGGGCGGAATTAGTTGCTAGTCAACTAACCCAAATTACTACAAATGCAAATAAAATAAAATAACTGAAAATAAAATGTTGGTGAGAAACTTATGTGTAGAGAAATGTGTTTACTTAGATTTCCTTACTCCCTAACTATCTTTTACCGGTTAATTAGTGTGTATTAGTCGCGTGGATGACGGGTGTATTCCTTAATACCATTCGTGGGGTGGCGTACTTACTTCCCCAACTCTACAAGCTCCTACTTCACTCCTATGTCGAGCCGGCTAGGAAGCTCCTAACATGGGATCACTAGAATTCGCTTGTGCATTAAATACAACCATAAAAACCTTTAGTACGCATTTGGTTCATGTTTCTTAAGACGTTCAAGCAAGTTACCGAATAGGAAGTTAGCCAGTTTTCTTAAGCCTAACATAGATAAACAATCATCCAATACAACTAATAACACACTAACAACCAATAATCAATAGCTAGGTTTCATTAGATCTAAGCAAACACAAGATAAATTTAGCCTAACATGTTAATCAAAAGACAAGAATAAGATAAAATCAAACAACACATAGACATATTGAATGATTAATTGATAACTTATCTTCAATGTAACATGGAAGATCTCAAGGCAAAAAGCCTTGAAAAAGAAGCTAAAATCGTCTTAGGGTTTTCTCCCAAAATTCCACACACTAAGCTCTCCTTTAATGACAAAAAATTAGAAAACTATATATAGAGTTTTGGATCTGACGGCGTCACCTTATGGAGTGTGACGCCGTCACCTCGCCGCTTCTAGGGTTCCCGGATGACCTTCTTGACGCCGTCCCTCTTTAGCTCTTCAAAAATCCATTCTGGCTTATCAAGGCTTGACGCCGTCGAACCTTGAACGTGACGCCGTCCCCTTTTGATTTAAGCCGTGACGCCCTTGATCAAGTTAAAGCGTGACGCCGTCAGAATTCACATGCTATTTTCACTGGCTTATCATGAGTAAATTTCACGTCCAACTTTTCTTGCCAATGCATGACGCCGTCTGGGGTAAATTGTGACGCCGTCAAGAGTAACTTTTAGCCGATTCTTGAGACTTTGCCGTTTTCTTCACTTTTATGCTCCAAAAACGTCCAAAATGCCTCCTTTTCCAGATTTCTCCTCAAAAGTACCTAAAATGACAAAAGGAACGATTTAGGGCGATATTTGATCAAATAAATACGATTTAGAGCTTAAATGACCCCTTAAAAGCGGTACACTTTTCGCTTCATCAGTGCGCTTCATGAGCTCGTCAAAAGTTAGGGGAACCTTATCGTTTAATTTTTTAATCAGATCTGGGTTATTGATTGCATTCATAAAACCCGATATTTTTAGTATTTCTGGGCATGCCTTGACTTGCATGCATTCGTCTTTAAAGCGTTCCATGAAAGCGCTTGTGGATTCCCCTTGTCGCTGTTTAACCCTAGCAAGTTCGACAGGGTTTTTGGCGCACTTCTTCCTTTGAGTAAAGTTTAAGCGAAACGCCTTGCGCAACTCTTCAAACCCATCGATGCTTCTACGTGGAAGCTTGCTAAACCAGTTGCGCGCATTCCCTACTAACGTAGAGTTGAACATATGGCACCACACAGGTTGTGGCCAATTTTCGATAGTGGCTGCTGATTCGAAAATTTTTAGGTGATCGTCAGGATCACCTGTCCCATCATATGTTTTGACGTTAGCAGGCATGCGCCTTTTCTTATTCTCTGAAAAATCGCTGATGCGCTTAGTGAACGCATCAACCTTTTGGCGACGCCAGGGAAGAGACATGTCTTCGTCTTCCTGGTCGCGGTACTTTCCTCTTGACTTCCAGTGTCCAGTCTCGCTGTCCGAGGAATCTCTTGAAGATGAGCGAACTCTTTTGTGACGCTTGCGTCGACTATCATCAGAGTCTGAGCTTGCTCCTCTGCGGCGCTTGCGCCGACTATCCTCAAAGTCAGAGCTTGAGGGGCTTTCACTTGGGGAGCATCGTCGCCCAAGCCTATCTTGGATCCTGCGACTGCCAAGCCTAGCGTGGACATTGGCGCGCCGCTCCCCCTCTTCAGGCTCTTCCAGATGTTGAAGATCGGCTGCTTCATCATCCATAATCCTCCTTCCAATCCTGGTAAACACTGGTTGTTTGCGGCTATCCTTCTCGTGTCTTTCCTTTCGGTAGCGCATTGGGGACGCCTCATGCTCAGGGTCAAAGTTGAGCCTGGCGTGCAGACTTTGGCTTGACCTCTTCTTTGCCTCCTCTCGCATGAGCGCAGTCAAGGCTTCGTAGTTTTGAGATACAAAGTCGCTTGGCGCCAATTCGGAAGTGACTCCCTCTAGCGCGATGGAGTCTGTTTCTAAGGTAGGATCCTTGTTTCGGATAGGCGCATTGGGAGGTTCAGTGAAGTTCACCTCTGGCATGTTAGGAGGAGTGCGCTCCAGTTCTACCGCGCTAGTACTTGTTGTAACAGCGGGGGTAGTTTTGGTAAGTGATTCCACTGTAGGAAAGACCAGATCTGAATACGCTCCTAAGCTTCTAGGCGTGCTGGTTGTCCCAGGGGCCTGCTTAGGGGGCGCATCCGCTTGATGCTTCTTTCCTAGTGGGTCATCATGCGCTTTCTTCCCATGCGGACTCTTGTGACTTCCGTGTTTCGTCATTCTAGTTTTTGGTAAAATTCTTAGTGTAGGGTCCCACGGATGGCGCCACTTGTTGATACAAAAGTTGGGCGTTCCTTGTAAGGACTTCTATTCTCGTACCAATTAACTCTTAATGCTTGATGGAACCTGCGCACTAAGAAAAAGAACAAACACCGTTAGGCTTATCGAGGGATTGTCTCCCCCGATTATCCTCCGGCGTGAGAGTAAGTAATCGAATTTAGGGTTTTAGCGAAGAGTTAGGGTTTTCAGTAGATCGTACCTTTACCGAGGGCTTGGGTGCCCTTTATATATGCATGAAACCCTAGTAGGTTTCGTGTTCCCTACTCCTCGGCGTGTTAGCCGACATCGGATATTTAGTATATATCCCCTTTATTTAGGAGATACTCGATATCCTATCCGGAAATAACTTTGGGCTTGGGCCTTGTCGGCCCAAGCCGCATAACTGGTAGTCCAGTTGCGGCCCATACGTGGTGGGCTTAATTATTAGTATTGTTTACTAATCGGGTTCGTGACCCGGGTGAAGACTATACGTCATCAGTCAAATAAAAAATGAATATACTTTAAGGCTTTTTAGTTAGCCCACCAATAGCCCATCAGTTGTCTTTACTGTTAGTCCCTACGCTTAAACTGTGCATAAACATATCCGCAAACACATTAAAAAAAAAAAAAAAAAAAAAAAAAAAAAAAAAAAAAAAAAAAGATACAACAGCAAACAATCGCAAATAAAAAACTGCTAGCGTTGGATCACAATGTATACAAACGTATTTAAAAACTAATCCAAACTATGTCACAAAAACCCTACAACATTGCATCTACCAACAAAACATGGACTATCCAAACCAATCTGCAAAGTGAACGCAAACTATCCGAAACTAAACGAACCCGCCGCAACGCGGCGGGCCTTCTCCTTGTATACTACTATAGCGCGAGAGGCATGCCGACCATTTCGAATTTAATATTGCGAAATCCGTTATAATATTCTTATAATTACAGGCCTACTGATGGGCTAATTTGGGTCCAATAGCCTATCTAATTATCATTTTCTTATATACTGATGAGGATATACGTTACCCACTACAAATAAGGAAGGGAAGTGTGCCGATTGTTCAAATATCTTCCAATGATGACATTTTCTTAAAAGCAGTGACAAAGACCATTTTTTGTTACCAACTTAAAATAAATAAATAAATAAATAAATAAAATAAATAAATAAATAAAAATAATAAATAAATAAAAAAAAAAAAAACTCTGCCAAATAAAAATATATTTACAACTGGCCTATATATATATATAAAGTATAAGGTACATGCAAAACTTTTAAAACATTATATCCAACGTGATACTATATCTATTTTTGTCTCATACATTTTATTTTTTTGTTATTAATTTAAATGATACACTCGCTATATTCAATACCAAATTTTTTCCTTAAATAAATGACAATACCTTTTAATTGGGAATGTGTCTCATAGCCACCCATCTAGCGAGAACCCGCCGCAGCGCGGCAGGCATTTTCCCCTTGTTTAAATATAAAGGAGGTGTTAAATTTGAGTTTTTTTTTTTTTTTTTTTTTTTGGGTCGTTTTGGGTCTTTTAGTTTCTAAAGCGATCCGTATAACATGAGCTCGTTTGACCCCGTGCTCATTTAAGCTCGTACCCATTTAAGCCCGAGCCTGTTTGGACCCGTGGCCCGAGCCCTCCCGTTTTGCCACCTCTAATCGTAGACAAGTAACTAACGAGTGTCGTTCGTACACGCACTTTGTTGCGTACTTATAATGTTCGTTTACGTAACTGTAAATGAAATAGATCGTATAACATCATCAAATAATACTCAAAACTCTAAACATTTTATGAAGAAGAATTACTATATTTAAATGTGGAAATTTTTTATATTTTGTAAGAAAGTATAAATAGAAGATAGATCCATCTATCATATCCGATTTCTATTTTGGTATCGAATAGAGAATCTATTTCATTCAAAGTTTGATTCAAACGTTGCTTAGTGTGCTTAAGTTTATTATATATATTTTAAAAGGTTAAGGAGAAAAATTATTAAAAAAAATACTTATGGTGTGATGGCGACGGCACAACCATGTTCGCCTGAACATATGAACAATACTTTAGTTTTCAATATGTAAACGCAAAGAATAAGAGCATATATACACAAATTATAACTTATACTTAAATTTAGTCATCATATCATTTACCCAATATTTTAACAAAAAAATACAATCAAGTTCACTTTTGGGCCGATACAAAAATTGCTTGAGCTTTGCTACACCCACAAAAAAAAGACATCCACAAAAACATTTGTTGGGAATTATCAAGAGAAGACTTAATGAGAAGAACAGACTTAAGTCTGCTGGTTACGTGGTTAAGTCTGTTAGTTGTATTAGTTAAGTCTTGTCATAGTTAAGTCTGCCAGTTCATTGTTAAGTCTGGTAGCAGTATTAATAGTTAAGTCTGGTTGACTTAAGTCATTAAGTCTGTTTATGAAAGTTAGGAAAGTTTGTTAGATATAAGTTAGGAAAGGATACATAGTTATCTTTAGAGAAGATACGTATATCCTTCTACAGGTTTTGTATCTAGGGTTTCCTTGGTGTATAAAAGGAAACCTAAAGTATTAGTTTTAAAAACGACGAAGATTGTACTCATATTGATTAAAGAATTAGTAATATACGAAGTTAGTTATAGTTATTGTGTTCTTCGTTGTTGATTGTTTAGATTCCGCATAAACATTCAATTCGTTGTTAAGAGTTTCTCACTTAGATTGATTTGGATTTATTCAAATCGTCTAACAAGTAACAAGGCTACTTGGATCCATAACGTGTGGACCTACAAGTGGTATCAGAGCCTGTAGAGAGACTCTGAGTTCGAAGAAACACAAAAACCACAAACACAGATCACTCAAACAAACGCTACAAAATGTCTGTCAAGAATGATGATAACTTCTCAAACCACAACAGTGAAGATGAAGTCTCAAACCATGAAGATGCAAAATCAGAAGCTGGCACATCCAAAAACAAATCACAACCACAAACCATACCTACCACAACCACCATATCAAACATAAAACTCCCTATCTTGAAGAAGGATGAGTATGACATATGGGCTATGGAGATGGAGCACTAACTGGAGTATAGTGATAACGAGGTCTGGAAGGTCATACAGAATGGGAATTCGAAGAAAAAGGTTTCAGTTGGTAAAGATGGAGTGGTTAGGGTTCTTCCACCTGTGTCTGCCCTAGAAATTCATGCAGTAGAAAAGGAGAGAAAAGCTAAAAACCTTTTGTTGATGGCACTTCCCAAGGAGCATGTGAGAAGGTTTCATGGTATGGATGATGCCAAGGAAATTTGGGAGGCTATCGAGAAAAGATTTGGAGGGAATGCAAACTCCAAGAAGATTCAGAAGGCTGTTCTTACACAGCAATTTGAGGCATTCAGTGTATCCAATTCAGAGGGATTGGAAAAAGGCTATGATAGGTTTCAACAACTTCTATCACAATTGGAGGTTGATGGTGCAGCTGTGTCTGAAGAAGATGTGAACCACAAGTTTCTCAGATCACTACCATCAGAATGGTCAAGTGTAACAATGATCATGAGGATGAAGGATGAAATTGACACCATGACAAATGATGACCTGTACAACAATCTTAAGGTTTTTGAACAGGAAATCCAAGGAAAAGCTTCTTCAGGTTCTACCAATGTTGCCTTTGTCTCTCAAAACAAGGGCAGCACTAACAAGTTTAAGTCTGGTGGCTTTAGTTATGGTGGTTATGAAACCTCTTCAAGCAGAATGAGAGAAAGAGAAGTACCAGCTGGCTTTGCTGATGAAGTTGTTTATTCTCTATTTGCCATGAATTCAGAAGATCTAGATCTTCAAAGTGATGATCTTGAGCAGATAGATGATGTTGATGTTGAGGAAATGGATATTAAGTGGCAAATTGCTATGATTGCCCTTAGGATGAAAAAGTTTTACAAGCAGACTGAGAGGAACATCAGGTTTGTTGGAAAGACAGCTGTTGGGTTCAACAAGAAGAATGTGGAGTGCTACTATTGTCACAAACCAGGGCATTTTGTTAGGGAATGCAGAGAAAAGATGGCTGCTGATGCGAAAAAGAAGAAGGGTTCTGACTCTCAAGATGATGACAAGCTAAGGAAGCATCAGATGAGCTTGATGACATTGGAAGCTGGATCTGTGAATTGGGATGAACACACACCTGAGGATGAAGTGCCAAACCATGCACTTATGGCCATTGGTTCCAGCAATGAGGTATCTTTGTGTTCAAAAATATGCACTGATTCATACAATCATCTTAAAGCTTTGTGTGATGAACAATTAAAAGAAATAGGTGATCAGGAAGTACAAATTCTTGCTTATACTAAGGCTGTAAAATCTTTAGAAGCACAAATAGTAAACTATCAAAATAAACAAGCTTCCTTAACTGAAAAACTCACCTTTCAGGCTAATGAGATATATGAAAAAGATGAAAAACTTAAGAGATATAGAAGAATTGGCATGAAAGCAGTGAAAGAAATAGATGAATTGCAAAAGAGAGTAGACAAATGGACCCATTCTGCTAAATGTCAAGATAAGATAATAGCATCTAGTATGAGCTCTACATGTAAGATTGGTTTAGGTTATGGGATACAGTCAGGTAGTGAAGTTATAAGCTATGAGGAAGAGATGGATAGATTTGTGTTCAAATGTAGAAAAGAGGATTCTATTGGTAGACCAGTATACAATAGGTTCATAAAATCTGATGACTTTAAAGGGGTGCCACCTCCATTAAGTGGACATTACACTCCTCTACAAAAGGAAGACCTAGATGACTCTTTGTTTGTATATGGTAAAAAGGGTCCTATCTATCCTGAGACAGGCAACTCAAATGACAAATCTAGTGAATACTCCACTTTTCAAACCAATGACAGTGAAGGATCTACTAGAGATATCTCTGAGCAGTCTGATTCAGAATCAGAGAGTGCACCTAAAGAAGTTTCTGAGTCAAAATCAGTCAAAAATAGTGAACCAGTTGTGTCTACACCCAAACCTCATACAGATAAACCTAGTTGTGATACTCACACAAAATCTCCTAGGGAGTCTGTCAAAAATCAAGAGCCACCAAAACCTGATAGGATGAGAAGAGAGTATAGGAGAAACTACAGTTTTGGTCCTAAAAGATGCTTTGTGTGTGGTAGTCTAAGTCATTTGATTAGGGACTGTGATTTTCATGAGGTTAGGATGAAAAGAGAGGCTGAACTTAGAAAGAACAAGAGTGTTAATACTAGCTATATGAATGTTAAACCAGTTTGGAATAATGCTAACAGGATTAATCATGCTAATAAGTTTGTGACTAGACCAACACAATTTAATTCTGGTGTGCCTAATGTTAATTCTGGTTGGTCATCTGTTAGTACCGGTAGACCAAATTTTAATTCTGGTAGATCAAATTTTAATTCTGGTAGACCAAATTTTAATTCTGGTAGATCAAATGTTAGTTATGTTGGTCAAAATGTTAATTATGTGAGACCAAGTGTTAATTCTGGGTGGTTTAATCATTCTGGACCCAGACAACCAATAAATAGGCCACAGGTGAACTCATATAATCAAAGAAATAATTTTTACAAACCTCATTCACCTGTGAGGAGTCCTTTTGCTAATAATACAACACAAGCTTCAAGCTCAAGTGCTGTAAGGGAAAATGGGGACTTTGCTGTTAAGACCCCAGTATGTTGGTCTTGGGATCCTTTTAAGAATACACTTACCTATGAATCCAAGAACAACAGTGGATCAAGCTCATACAAGACTTATAAATTTGTTGATCCACAGGGCAGACCCAAGTCTTCAGAGGCTTGGGTCCTAGAGAGAAACTAATTTCTCTACTTTTGTGCAGGAACATCCACTGAAGAACATGGAAGACAAAGGAATATTTGATAGTGGGTGCTCTGGGCACATGACTGGTAACGAGAATCATCTAAAGGATTTTCAAGAATTCCAAGGAGGTTTTGTTACCTTTGGAGGTAGTAAAGGTCAGATAACTGGTAAAGGTAGAATTGTTGTAGGCAATTTAGAATTTGACAATGTATCTTTTGTAAAAGAACTAGGGCAGTTTAACCTTTTCTCCATATCACAAATTTGTGATAAGCAGCATAAGGTGCTTTTTAGTGAAACTGAATGTTTTGTATTGACTTCGGACTTTAAGATGCCTGATGAAAGTCAGATCCTTTTTAAAGTTCCTAGACAATACAATATGTACAGTTTTGATATGAAGCAACCTGATCCTGCAAATGGTTTTGCCTGTTTGCTTGCAAAAGCCACATTGGATGAATCTAAATTGTGGCATAGAAGGTTAGGTCATGTGAACTTTAAGAACATTAATAAACTTGTGAAGAATAACCTAGTTAGAGGATTGCCTTCAAAAGTTTTTAGGAATGACCATGCCTGTGTAGCTTGTAATAAGGGCAAACAGCATAGAGCATCTTGTAAGGCTAAGTTAGATAGGTTTGTTACTGAGCCTTTGCATACCTTACACATGGATCTGTTTGGCCCTACATCTGTACAAAGTATTAACCATGCTAGCTATTTCCTTGTCATAACTGATGATTGTACTAGATTTTGGTGGGTGTTCTTTATGTCTAGGAAAGATGAAACAACTCCATTAATTCAAACTTTCATTAGGCAGATAGAAAACCTACTAAATAAAAAGGTTAAAATCATTAGGTCTGACAATGGCACAGAATTCAAGAATAGGAGCATGATTGAGTTTTGTGGTAATAGAGGAATCAAGCAACAATATAGCGATGCTAGAACTCAACAGCAGAATGGAGTTGCTGAGAGAATGAACAGGACCCTGATTGAGGCAGCTAGAACCATGCTAGCAGACTCATTCTTACCCACAACCTTTTGGGCTGAAGCAGTAGCAACTGCTTGCTACATATTCAATAGGGTTAGAGTGACCAAGCCTCAGAATAAAACACCTTATGAGCTTATTTTTGGCCATAAACCAGTTGTTAGCTATATAAGGCCTTTTGGGTGCCATGTGACCATTCTTGATACCTTGAGTGTGCTTGGCAAATTTGAAGGGATGTCTGACGAGGGGTTTTTAGTTGGGTATTCACTGAATAGTAAGGCCTTTAGGGTTTACAATTTAGTAACCAAGAAAGTAGAGGAAAATATTCATGTTAATTTTCTTGAGGAAAAACCCAATGTGAAGGGATTAGGTCATAGATGGTTGTTTGACATTGATTATTTAACTGACTCTATGAACTATATTCCTGTCTCTAAGGAGAATCAAGCTAACCCTGATGCAGGTTCCATAGATATAACTAACCTTGCAGGTTCACAAGTTGTATCTGATTCAAGTAATGCTGAGCAAGATAAGGAAATTGAGGAGCTTATTGTGATTCCTACCACAGAAGTCAACCATGTTGCTG
Source organism: Artemisia tridentata subsp. tridentata (assembly GCA_021014915.2). Lineage (NCBI taxonomy): Eukaryota > Viridiplantae > Streptophyta > Magnoliopsida > Asterales > Asteraceae > Artemisia > Artemisia tridentata. Next base: position 17,390,868 of record CP139506.1, on the reverse strand, counting down.
CTAATGAAGGAACAAAGAAATCTTTTACAAAAAGGAAGGAGACTGTGAGCAAGCCTCAACCAAAAGAAAAAGGGGGTTCTCCTACAAAAGTTTCAGAAGATATCTTATCCTTCAGAGAAGAAATGAATGCTTTGGCTGACAAACACCTTAGGAAGAAGGATACCAACACTAACTTGGTTAATTCTGGTAGTGAATTCATTAATTATGCTACCAGTACTAACTTAGTTAATACTGGTAGTGATGCTGTTAATTCTGCTCAACCTGATTCTACTCCAAATGCTGATTTTGATGATTCTGAGATGCCAGACCTTGAGTTCTTTGATAATCCAAATGAAGGTATTTTTGATGGGGCTTCTTATGATGAAGAAGGGGTAGTTACTGACTTCAACAACCTACCCACTGAAGTAGATGTAAGTCCAGCTCCAACACTCAGAATTCACAAAGTTCATCCCAAAAGTCAGATACTTGGTGATCCAAAGTCAGCTGTTCAAACCAGAAGTAAAGTGCAAAAGCTTCCTGAATCTCATGCACTTATTAGTCTTATCAAGAAGCAGCAAAGGATCAACCACAAGGACCAACAACATTGCTTGTTTGCTTTCTCAGAAGGAACCCACCAAGGTCTCTGAAGCACTTGAAGATGAGAGTTGGGTGGAAGCAATGCAAGAGGAGTTGTTGCAGTTCAAATTGCAAAAAGTTTGGGTTCTGGTAGATCTACCTAATGGGGCTAAAGTGATAGGCACAAAGTGGGTCTTCAGAAATAAAAGGGATGAAAGAGGGGTAGTTGTTAGGAACAAGGCAAGATTAGTAGCACAAGGGTATAGACAAGAGGAGGGGATAGATTATGATGAGGTTATTGCTCCTGTAGCCAGGATTGAGGCTATTTGGTTATTTTTAGCCTATGCATCATATATGGGGTTCATAGTCTATCAGACGGATGTGAAGAGTGCCTTTCTGTATGGCACTATTGAGGAAGAAGTATATGTTCATCAACCTCCTGGCTTTATTGATCCAACTCACCCCAACAAGGTGTATAAAGTCATAAAAGCATTGTATGGTCTCCATCAAGCTCCCAGAGCTTGGTATGCAACACTCTCCAAGTTTCTTGAAGAGCATGGGTACAAAAGAGGTGTGATAGACAAGACCTTATTCATAAAAAGGGACAAGAAGGATATCATTCTGGTACAAGTCTATGTGGATGATATCATTTTTGACTCTACAAAAAGGTCTTGGTGTGAGGAGTTTGAAGGATTAATGAAAGGAAGATTTGAAATGAGCTCAATGGGTGAGCTTACATTTTTCCTAGGACTGCAAGTGAAGCAAAAAGAAGATGGCCTCTTCATTTCTCAAGACAAATATGTTGCAGAGATCTTGAAGAAGTTTGACTTTACCAATGTGAAGACTGCAGTCACTCCCATAGAGAACAAGGTGCCATTGACAAAGGATGAAGATGTTGAGGATGTGGATGTTGATGAACTCAAATAAGTACATTTTATTACCATCATTTATCCTATTAATTTGACTTGTTTTATTATATTATGTATGAGGATTGATACTTAATCGTTTACTTTTGTAATTCTCAGGTAAAAACAAGCATTTGGTGAAACTTGGCGATTTTGGACTAATTATGGAGCAAAACAGAAGTTAAGAGTCTACCGAAATGTACAAGATCAAGACTAATCTGCTTCAGATGCGCCGCATCTTGCTTATTACATACGGCGCATCACTATCAATATTTCACCAAATACGATCCAAGATACAAGAGGACATGCGCCGCATCTATCTATGGAGTTACGCCGCATCTTCTGGCGGTGTACGAATATTCCTGAATATTATAATCTTGGACCCCACGCGAAGTTAAGTCAATGCGCCGCATCTACTTACTAGATGCGCCGCATCTTACCCTCAGACAGAAACTATAAATACCCCAAGACCAGACGAATTCAAGGAGTCTTTTGAAGTTCCGAAGTTCGACAGAAGACCGAAGTACAGAAACCTAGGACGAATTCAGTCGAATTGGCAGCACAAGACACACCCAAACGAAGATACAAGAGCTATAAGAAGGTGCTGCATGTGTTTAATTCATTAAGTAGTTTTGTTTTATTGTGTTAGTAAACTTTAATTCATCAAGATTGGTAGCTTGTGTAATGTGACAACGGAAAGATTGCACTCCTTTAAAACTGCTTTCTCATTAATTAAAGTTTATATGTTGATGTCTTTGGTGACTTTTATTAGTGCATTGATAACCTCTGTGTCTAGCTGAGCGTTGATCGGGTCGCCATGCCTCTGCCCTCGCCTATTTATTAGATCGCCTATGCATTCTATTGTCTGTAGAAAAGTAGGAAGAAAGATAAATAGGATAGTCATAAGTAATCATTAAGGGTTTACTCGCCGATAAGATTAGAACCAACGAGAAAGGACTTAATCTCGGTGCGTTGCATCGAACTATACACTTCATATAACACTAGCAATAAAACAAGTGACAAACTACTTATCTATCAGGACAGCCTTCTTATTGTCTCGAGTATTTATCTGTGTACGTGTGTGCTATTCGCTGATTCGTGCCTATTGGTTTAGTTTATTATTTAATTGCAACCAAATCGTGCCAGTCTCTCAGGCTGAACCCCCTTGCGTTAGATTAGTGTTGAGCTATGAAATATCAAAGTACTGCTACTCAAGTCAAAGTACTGCTAATTAAGTCAAAGTACTGCTGCTCGTTGAAGGACTGCTATGCAAATAGTTTAAGGACTAATGTGTAATTCTAGAATGTTCGTATTAGATTAGAGTTATAATTAGAATTACTTGTCGTTCAAGTTTGTAAACCGACTAGGGTTTTCCTTGTACCTATAAAAGGATCCCTAGGTTGGCATTAGACATATGCGATTAGAGATACGATTAGATAAGATTTTAAAGAGACAAGTTTACACGAAGAAGCTTGTTAGAAGTATTAGTGATTAGAGTTTGTTAGTGAATCTGTGTAAGAAAGCAGGTTCAAGGTTTTAATAATATTCAAAGTTGTTTATTAATTCTTCTTAGCTTTGTTAAAGTAGATTCCGCATACTTAGCAAAGTATATCAGTGTTTCATTATTAATAGTTTTGAATTCATTCAAAGTTGTTAAACCGTAGACAAGCTACAAGTTAGTTTGGTCAGAGTATATCGATCCAACAAGTTGTATCAGAGCTTGTGTGGAGACTCTGATTAAGAAGAAACCCTTAAAACCGATTTATCAACAAACCCTCAACAATGTCGACTGAAGCTGCACCTATCCCATCCATCACCTCACTCAGAATTCCTATCATCAAGAAGGGAGAATATGATCTCTGGAGCATGAAGATGAGGCAGTACCTTGCTATTACTGACCATGCTTTATGAGATGTAATTGTCAATGGTAATGTTGTTCTTTATGAACCTTTACAAGTTGAAGGACAACCCAAACCACCTCAACCAACCTTGCCAGCAGCTACAAAGAGAAATCAAGATAAGGCTCTCAACATACTGTTGTCTGCTATTCCTGATGGTCACCTACTAAAGTTTCATGATGCTAAGGATGCAAAACAATTATGGGTTGCGATCAAGACAAGATTTGGAGGTAATGATGCTTCAAAGAAGATGCATAGAAACTTATTGAAGCAGCAGTTTGAAACCTTCACTGTTGGTGAAAGAGAAGGTCTTGATGCTGCCTATGACAGATTCCAAAATCTACTTAGTATGCTAGAACTGTATGGAGCAGAGGTATCTGTTGAAGATGCAAATTTGAAGTTCTTAAGGAGTTTGCCATCTGTCTGGCATGTGGTTGCTACTATGATTAGAGGACAACCTGGATTGGAGTCTATGGACTTTGTTGATCTCTATAACAATTTGAAAGTGTACGAGCAAGAGATGAATGGTCACAGTTCTCAGAAAACTCACAACATAGCTTTTGTGTCTTCTGAAAACAGAAGCAGTACTTCCACTAAAAGTACTGCTTATCCTTCTCAAAGTACTGTTGGTGATTCACAGCATGTTTGCACAACCACAACTACTCCCAACCCATCACCAACAAACAACACCAATTCTGATGATGTTGTATGTTCCTTCTTTGCACAACAAGCCACTTTACCTGTTACCTATCAAGAAGACTTGTTGCAGATTGAAGAAGATGCTTTAGAGGAGATTGACATAAGATGGCAAGTAGCTATGATCACTGCAAGGATCAAGAAGTTCATGAACAAGACAGGAAGGGGAATTGATTTCAAAACCAAACAAGGTATAACTTTTGACAAATCCAAGATTGAATGTTTCAATTGTCAAAAGCTCGGACACTTTGCAAGGGAATGCAAGTTTGCAAAATATCAGGCAAACAGGATGGTTGAACAACCCAAGGTTGAAAGAAAGGAGGTTCCTATTACTGAATCACAACCAAAAGCCTTGGTGGCTCAAGAAAATTTAGCAGAGATTGACTGGAGTGCTGAATTTGATGATGAACCTGTAACCTATTCTATGGTTGCAATGGAAGAGTTTGATTGGGGCACAACTTTTGATGAGGAACCAGGATATGCTGCTTTGGAATCAAGAGATGGTCTTGGAAGCTTTGACTGGAGCATGGAGGATGAAGATGAACCTGTTCAGATTGCTATGGTAGCTACTTCACCAAGTTCATCCAATGTCTCTAAGGTATGCTCTAAGTGTAATGATGTTTATCAAAAGTTGCTTAAAGAATATGTGACTAAAAGAGATAATTGTAGAACAGCTAGGTCTGAGGTAGCTGGTTATCAATTAACTTTAGAGTCAATGGAAGCCAAAATATTAACACATGAAAATAATGAAATGGCTTGGGCAGAAAAATATGAGCAACAAGATTACCAATTGAAATTAAGTGAATGGAAGTTAGGATGTAAGGTGTCTGAATTAGAAAAGATTACTAAGGAAAGAGATACTTTGTTAGAAAAACTTGGTAGTATTAAACAGGCTGGTCTATCACATGTTCAATTTGTTGAAAAACAAAGAGTCATAAACAGTAGAGCTGGACTAGGTTATGGTGAAGATAGTAGTTCAGATGAGACCTCACCTAGTGATAAGGAAGAAACCACACCTAGTGATAAGGAAGAGATTCCACCTAGTGATGATGACCTTACAAGCTCAGAAGAAAACACATCTAGGAATGAGGAACCAATTAGTGAATCACCTCCTGAGTTTAAGAAAGATAAGGAGTACCACTCAGTTCCTCCACCCACTGGTCAGTTTCAACCACTTAGGACAGATGTTTCTCGTTATGGTGTAGACAACCTAGAGTTTAGGAAGAAGCTTACTGGTCAATTTAGTTCTGAGAAACCTAAGAATGATTTTCAAAGGGGTAATGATCAAAAGTTTCCTACAACCTTTCATAAACAAGCAGTACCTCCAAAAACTTTTCAAAGTACTGCTGGACATTCAGCAGTACCTCCAAGAGAAACTTTTCAAAATACTGCTCACTATAGGAAACCTTTTAATCATAGAAGAGGATTTGGGAATATGGAGAGAAAGTTATGTTATGTATGCTATAGTCCTGATCACTTGATTAAGCATTGTGACTTACACTCAGAATATTTAAGTCAGTTCCCAAAGAATAGACCTGCCACCCATAAGCCAAGAGAGACTAGACCAGTTTGGAATCACTCAAATAGGGTCAACCATAGTAATTTCTCTAAAGACTATAGGTACCCTCACCAGAAAAGAATGTTTTCCAAACCACCAGTACCTTCACACATTGCTAAGTCTCAAGAAGTACCTTCTCAAAGGACTGATAAGTTTTCACCCAATCATGGTACTGCTAACACTTTTTCACCTAGAAGACCTAAGAGATTTAATTAATATAAAAGGTCTTACACCTCAAGCAGAATACCTAGATCAGAGAAACCTAAGGTCAAACGAAATTGGGTTCAGAAAGAAAGTACTGATGGGGAACAAGCAGTACTTTCATCAGATAAGGGTGAAACAGGGAGTGTTGTTGATAATACAACACAGGACATGGGACCAACTCAAATAATCATTGACCATGCCTTTAAAACCAGTGGAGATTACATACTGAAGGAATTCAAGTATGTCACTCCACAAGGGGAACACAAGTCAGTAATGGCTTGGGTTCCTAAAAGAAACTAACCCTTTTCTTTAATATGCAGGGCAACCCAGAGGAGGAGCTTAAAGATCATATTATTGTTGATAGTGGTTGCTCTGGCAGCATGACAGGGGACAAGGAGATCCTGTCAGATTTTAAGGCATATTATGGCGGAAGAGTTGCATTTGGTAATGATCCTGATGGAGGGAGAATCACTGGCAAAGGAACAATCAAGGCTGGATGTATTGATTTTGAGAATGTTAGATATGTGAAGGAGCTCAAGTTCAATCTTTTGTCAGTATCTCAAATTTGTGACAAGAAGTACCCAATTCTGTTCACTGATACAGAATGTCTCATTCTCTCCTCTGAGTTCAAATTTGTTGATGATCACTTGGTAACATTGAGAGTACCAAGAACCAATGATGTGTACAGTTTAGACTTAAAGAGTCTCAATTCTGCTGGAAGAGCAACATGTTTAGTAGCAAAGGCATCATTGGAAGAAGCACATTTGTGGCACAGAAGACTAGGTCATGTTAATTTTAAGAACATCAACAAGCTGGTCAAAGGAAATTTAGTTAGAGGTTTACCTTCCAAAACATTCAAGACTGATCATTCATGTTTGGCTTGCAAGAAGGGTAAACAACATAAAGCTTCATGTAAGAAGCTTGGGGAAAGAGATATTAGAGAACCTTTGGAGTTGCTACACATGGATCTGTTTGGACCAGTTTCAGTAGAGAGTTTAAACAAGAAGAAGTACTGCTTGGTTGTGACAGATGATTGTAGCCGATTTAGTTGGGTCTTTTTCTTGGGATTCAAAGATGAAACCTTTGATGCTATCCATGACCTGATAGTAGCCCTTGAAAATCAATTAAGACTCAAAGTAAGAGGTATTAGATGTGACAATGGAACAGAATTCAAGAACAAGCATATGGATGAATTCTGTGCCAAGAAAGGGATCAAGAGAGAGTTTAGCATTGCTAGAACACCCCAGCAGAATGGTGTTGCAGAAAGAAAGAACAGGACTTTGATAGAAGCAGCTAGAACAATGCTTGCAGATTCCCAATTACCTATTCTCTTTTGGGCTAAAGCCATAAGTACTGCTTGCTATGTGTTAAATAGAGTTTCAGTAACTAAACCTCAGATGAAGACACCTTATGAGTTACTAATGGGAAAGAAACCAAACATTCGTTTTCTAAAACCTTTTGGCTGCTCTCTGACTATTCTAAATACCATTGACTCTCTGGGAAAATTTGATGGTAAGTCAGATGAAGGATATCTATTGGGTTATTGTACAAATAGCAAAGGTTTTAGAGTTTATAACAGGAATACCAAAAAGGTACAAGATTGTCTTCATGTTGAATTTTTGGAAGATAAGGAAACTCAGAAAGGTGAAGGTCCTGATTGGATGTTTGATCTTGATCTCAAGTTCACTCCATCTATGAATTATGTTCCTGTTAGAGAAGAGAATCAGGCTAATCACAAAGAAGATGATTCACAGTACATTGTTCATGGAGTCAATGTTACACCAGAAGATGTTCCTGACAAAGAACCTGAAGTTACTGATGAAGACCAAAGTACTGCTCAACCAACTAATACAGTATCTGATGAAGATCAAGCCATACAAGATGAACTTAATAGGATGCTTTTTCAAGAAACTATAGCACAATCCTATGAAGATGAACAAAGGAAGGCTTATGAAGCTGCAAAGAAAAAGAGTGTATTTCAAGATACTGTTCACAGTACTTTTGATCAAAGTACTGATGATCTTTTTGACAGTACTTCTGGTGTGTTAGAACAATCAAATTGGAACAATGCTGATGCTTCCAATGTTGATGTTGATGATTTGGATAATGCTAACATTCCTGGTTTAGAAGAAATTGATGATGAGCTTAATCCAGAAGGTATTTTCTCCAATAAAGGGATTGATTTTACTAACTTGGAGTCTGATCTTCCAGTACCACCAACTCCTACATTGAGAGTTCATAAAGCTCATCCTCAAAGTAACATTATTGGATCACCCCCTTCAGGAGTGGTTACAAGGAACAAAGTTAAAGGACTTTCTAAGCAACATACTGCTTTATTTAGCTTTGTTTACAAACAAAACAGGATGAATCACAAGGATCAACAAACATGCCTGTTTGTTTGCTTTCTATCTCAAGAAGAACCCAAGAAGGTAGCTCAAGCTTTAGCTAATGAAAGTTGGGTTGAAGCCATGCAAGAGGAGCTTCTACAATTCAAGCTTCAAGAAGTCTGGGTATTATGTGATTTACCCGATGGCAAAAGAGTCATTGGTACAAGATGGGTTTTCAGAATCAAAAGAGATGAAAGAGGGAATGTTATCAAAAATAAAGCTAGATTGGTTGCACAAGGATATCGCCAAGAAGAAGGAGTGGATTATGATGAAGTATTTGCTCCTGTTGCAAGGATAGAGGCAATAAGGTTATTTCTTGCCTTTGCATCATATATGGGATTTCCTGTCTACCAAATGGATGTGAAAAGTGCTTTTCTTTATGGCACAATTTCTGAGGAAGTTTATGTTCAACAACCTCCTGGTTTTGAAGATCCTGCACATCCAAACAAAGTCTACAAAGTGATCAAGGCACTGTATGGTCTTCATCAAGCTCCCAGAGCTTGGTATGAGAGACTCTCAAATTTTCTATTACAACATGGTTATAGGAGAAGAGCAATCGATAAGACTTTGTTTATCAAAAGGGATAAGAAAGACATTATGTTAGTCCAAGTATATGTGGATGATATTATATTTGGAGCCACAAAGAAGTCTATGGTGAAAGAATTTGAAGATCTTATGCAGAAGGAGTTTCAAATGAGTTCTATGGGAGAATTAACTTTCTTTTTGGGACTTCAAGTTAGACAAACAAGAGATGGAATCTTCATTAACCAAGAAAAGTATGTTGCAGACATACTTAAACGATTTGACCTTCCAAATCTCAGGACTACCACCACACCCATTGATAACAATAAACCCTTAGGCAAGGATGAAGATGGACAAGCTGTGGATGTCAAGCTTTATAGATCCATGATTGGTTGTCTTATGTACTTAACTGCATCAAGACCTGACATCATGTTTGCTGTATGTTTGTGTGCAAGATATCAGGTTACACCCAAGGTTTCCCATATGTATGCAGTCAAGAGGATTTTTCAATATCTCAAGCATCAACCAAAGTTAGGATTATGGTATCCTAAGGAGTCACCTTTTCATTTGGAAGCTTTTTCAGATAGTGACTATGCAGGGGATAACTATGACAGAAGATCAACCTCAGGAGGATGTCAATATCTTGGAAGAAGATTAGTTTCCTGGCAATGTAAAAAGCAAACAATTGCTACAACCTCATCTACTGAAGCAGAATATGTTGCTACTGCAAGCTGTTGTGGACAAGTTTTGTGGATGCAAAATCAACTCTTGGATTATGGATTCAACTTCAAAAATACTCCTATCAATATTGATAATGAGAGTACCATCTGCATTGTGAAGAATCCAGTTTATCACTCCAAGACCAAGCATATTCAGATTAGGCATCACTTCATTCGGGATTGTTATGAGCACAGGCTTATAAATGTGGTTAAGGTTCACACAGATGATAATGTAGCTGATCTACTCACTAAGGGATTTGATGTTTCAAGATTCAACCACTTAGTTGTGAGCATTGGGATGATTAACTACTAGGCTACATTTGAGGGGAGGCTTTAGTATTAGTTAGTATACTTTCTATTAGTTCTGAATGAAAGTATTGGTTTTTAGTAGTTTAATTTCGACCATATGTTGTATTTGAGGGGAGGCAACATAGTCATTAGTTAGAACTTATGCATGAACCATTTACAAGTTCTTGGTTTAGTTTGGAGTGTTGATTGTGGATAAGAAGATGGAACGTACTGCTTTGTTGCTTAAAGTACTGACTCAGCAAAGTACTGCTTCAACGTACTGCTTACGTGGATGTACTGTTCCAACGGTCAAAAATTGTGGGGCTACGGTTAATTAATTCCTTACGGCGGAGATAATAAGTTAATCAAAATGGTAACTTTATTATTTTAAGTTTGATTTGTTTCCATCCTATTTAAAGAAACTCTCCCTATTTCCTCGCCTTTTACCATATTTGAGATCCCTCATTCGCTTTTACACCACAATCTTTTTAACAAAACACACACTCAAAGCGAATACGTCTCTACCACTCATCATGGCTAATCGACTCACTGTTAGCAAACACAATATGATCGCTAATTTGGACAAGACATGGAATAATGTTGATTTTCATGCGATCATTGATTTCTTAACTGGGTCTTCCATCAACTACTCTATTTTAGTTGACCCTGATGTTATTGGTCCCTGGATGCAAGAATTTTGGGCTACTGCAACGATTGAAGATGATTCGTTGATTAGGGCTACGGTTGCTGGACGAACTATTCGGATTTCTGAGGCCACGATTAGGGATGTTTTCATGTTTAATGATGAAGGAGGGGCTGTTCGTTTTGAAAAACAAGTGCTTTGGGACACTTTAAGTGATATAGGTTATGAAGGAGATCTGACGAAACTTACTTTTCAGAAGCCTTTGTTTTGTTCTCATTGGAAGTACCTCATTCACGTCTTACTTCATTGTTTAAGTCCCAAGAGTACTTCTTTTGATCAATTTGGTCAAAATATTGCATCTGCATTAGTGGGTTTGGCTACCGATCAAAGGTTCAACTTTTCAAGACTAATTCTTGATGGTATGCTTACACATATTGCTAATGGTTCGCCATTCTTAATGTATCCAAGGTTTGTTCAGTTATTCTTGAACAATCAACTTGAGGATATCCCTAAACCTCAAAGTTTTTTACCCACTGTCAAACTTCCACCAAAGGTGTTTACTTTTCTATCTAAACAAAGTGTCAAGTTTTCTGGAACCAACACACCTTTGACTGCTCATATATTGGGAGTTGCACAAGTTGTTAGAGATGCAGAGCAAGAGCAAGAGCAAGAAGCAAATTCTGAATCAGCAAGCCAAGAGTCTCCAGTTTCAAGAGAAGTTAGTATTCCTCAACCTACTGCTTCTCAACATACTGCTTCTCCACATTCTGCTACTCGGTAAGATACTGCTCCTATGGACATTCCTACTCATGAGGAGTCAGACCAAGGTATGAATCAACCACCATCTCCTAATGATTATTCTTCCACAAATATGTCTAAGCACTTTGAAGAAGAAGAGGCAGAGTTGGATAATTATGCTTTAACAAGGGAGTTAAGGAGGCTGAAAAAGGAGAGTGAGGCTCAAGCTGCTAAGATAGTCAAATTAAAGACTAAGTTTCAACTGTTGAAGAAGTTTGTTTGGCCACTAGTTCAACACCATCGATTATGGGTAAAGTCTCAGAAGCAGAGTGGTCAGAAACCTAAGAAGTCTTCTCAGTCAAAGAAGAAAAAGTCTAAGAAGCAATCTTCATTCCAATTGGGGAGGAATTTAGAGAATTTGAATGAAGATGATGGTTTTGAACAAGATGCTGGATTTATGGATGATACTCAGAGGACACCACCTGAAAATATTCCTCAAGATACTGCTGAGAGGAAGAGTGATGAAACAGAGCAAATCAATTTGGAAGAAGCTGCTGTTGAAGTAAGAAGTGGTGATACTGAGGAAATAAACTTGGAAGGAGCTGAAGCTGAAAGTACTGCTCAACAAGGTACTGAGAGACAATTTTCTATTACACCTAGAACTTTAGATTTTGAAGAAGATATTGGTCCTTCAATTCAAGTTCAAGAGGAAGTTGGCCCTTCTAAACCAGCTCAGGAAGAAGATGTTATAGCTCATACTAACAGTGATGATGAAACAATTGCTGACATTATGCTTAATATGTCAAGTCAAAGAGGCATCAGTATTCATGAGGTTGAACAACAACATCATACTTCTTCTCAACCTACTCAGGAAATAGATCCAAAAGATAAAGGCAAAGGGATCTTGGTAGAAAAGAAGAAGAAGAAGATGACATTGGCACAGTTAAGAAAATTCAGATTGCCAAAAATGAGGAAGCAGCTAGAATATTGCAAGCAGAGATAGATGCTGAAGAATCAAGGAAGACTGTTCAATCACAAAGGCCAATTAGTAAAGCTAGAGAAAGGAATGATATGATGGCTTATCTGAAAGGTCAAGGATATATAGGTTTAGTCAGATTAACATATACAGAGATGAAGGATCTGTATGTTGCTGTTAGAGAAGCTATAGAAAAGGATCTTGCAAGCATTATTTCTTTTGAAGATAAGGAGCTTAAAGATAAAAGAAAGGAAAGAGCTATTACAAGAAGCTCAAAGAGGAAAAGAACTACTGATGAACAGCCATCAAAGAAGTTCAAGGAAGCATTTGAATTGAGAACAGATACAGTTGATGAGCTCAGGAATTATCTTAGAGTTGTTGACTTTGAACATCCAAAATTGAAAGAAGATACTGATAAGAAGTCCAAGATATCTACTTTTTCAGTTGTAGAATCTCAAGAAGGAGATTATCTGATCTTTCATAGACAAGATGGAAGTTTTAGAGTGTTCAATTCATTGTGGGATATACTACATCTGATTGATAGAGATGATATGCTTCAGTTATATCTCCAAGTACAAACTTATTTTGAGCATATTCCACCACAAGGAGTAGGTTTGATATTGTTAGGAGATCTCACAACAATCTGGGAGACAGAGGAAACAAAGGACAGTACTTTGTGGGAAAATCAAGACAATTGGGAGATTAACAGATGGAGATTCTTTGAATCAGTTGGAATACATGTTTTGGAGTTAGAAGATGGCACTATGATTCATATGCTAGCAGAACAGAGATATCCACTCACAAGAGATCTGATGATCAGGATGCTAGAGCATGGCATGGAAGTGGAACAAGAGAATGAAGTAGCATTGATGGTCATAAAATTGTTTATCAAGTGGACAACTGAATCTGAAGATTAATGCATAACTACTGGTATGGTTTAATTATTATATAAATCTTTTGAAAAATAAGTACTTTCTTCAAAGTACTGCTAGTCAAACAGTACTTTCTCAAAGTACTGCTTGCAGCATAAAACCAGTAAAGTCTTTTGATAAAATCAGTAATTTTTGATAAGTGCAAAAATATTTTGAAGCACAAAGATTAAACAGCAACAAATGGTTTTGAAAGCAACAGCATGGTGTTAGTACTTGTACTACACAACAAATGGTAATCAACTCACCATGTTTAAGTAAACAAGAAAGAGTTTGACTCATCATGAGGGTACGGCTCTGATGTGATTATCAAATCCGTTTTTAGTTGACAATTTACTAAAAATTTTATGGTTTTCAACTCACCATATCTATATTAGTGAAGAGTTGGCTAGCCCACAAGATAATGGCTTTGTGGTAAAGGCTGTGGAAAACCATTATATGGTAATTAGTTCACCATGGTAGTTATTGTACTAAAAGAACTAGCTAGTCCAAAAGCAAATGGCTATTTGGTAAAGACTACTCAAATCCGTTGATAGCTGATGATTTGCTAAAAATCATATGGTTATCAATGTACCATGGTTTTTCCTAAACCTAAACATTGGCTACTCCAGAGTTAATGGCTTTGGTAAAGAGACATCAAAATCCATTAAGTTTTCAATGATTCACCTCTCACAGGAGTTAACACACCTGGAAGTGATGAGAATAGTATGAAACTTTTAAGATCTGATGTACCTATTGCCAATATGATGCTGTGTTGCTGAAAAGATATGATGCTGAAAAGAATTGTTGTTGATGAAGATTGAAGATACTGATTGCATTGATGATGACAAAACAACAACGAGACAGATTTCAAAGAAACAACCTTTTCTTGAAGATAAAGTGTTGAAGTTAAAGAAATACAAAGGAACTTGAAATCAAGCAAGTAGAATTCAAGTTAGGGGAGGATTGTTGAGCTATGAAATATCAAAGTACTGCTACTCAAGTCAAAGTACTGCTAATTAAGTCAAAGTACTGCTGCTCGTTGAAGGACTGCTATGCAAATAGTTTAAGGACTAATGTGTAATTCTAGAATGTTCGTATTAGATTAGAGTTATAATTAGAATTACTTGTCGTTCAAGTTTGTAAACCGACTAGGGTTTTCCTTGTGCCTATAAAAGGATCCCTAGGTTGGCATTAGACATATGCGATTAGAGATACGATTAGATAAGATTTTAAAGAGACAAGTTTACACGAAGAAGCTTGTTAGAAGTATTAGTGATTAGAGTTTGTTAGTGAATCTGTGTAAGAAAGCAGGTTCAAGGTTTTAATAATATTCAAAGTTGTTTATTAATTCTTCTTAGCTTTGTTAAAGTAGATTCCGCATACTTAGCAAAGTATATCAGTGTTTCATTATTAATAGTTTTGAATTCATTCAAAGTTGTTAAACCGTAGACAAGCTACAAGTTAGTTTGGTCAGAGTATATCGATCCAACAATTAGGTTGTATAGCTAACTTAATATATTAAAATACTGATTAGAATAACTAGATAATACGTTCCACTCTTAGTGATCGACACTCTACTTACCATTATATTCATACTGACCGGGTATACTGCTCGTTAAGTGTGTGTGTTATTGATAAGTCGGCTAAATATAAATTTAAAACTTGAGTAGGCATTAATACTGCTAAACCGCAACGACACATCGCACGCATCAGATGTGCATCTCTATAGATCCATGATAGGTTCTCTAATGTATTTAACGGCCTCTAGGCCTGATATAATGTATGTTGTGTGTGCTTGTTCTCATTTTCAGGTTACTCCCTAGACTTCACATCTTCATGCTGTGAAGAGAATCTTTAGGTACTTAAAGGGTAAACCCAATTTGGGCCTTTGGTATCCTAGAGAGTCATCTTTTGACTTGGAAGCCTATTCAGATAGTGACTATGCTGGAGCAAGTCTTGATAGGAAATCCACAACTGGAGGTTGTCAATTCCTTGGAAGAAGATTAATCTCTTGGCAATGCAAGAAGCAGACCATTGTGGCTACATCAACAACAGAAGCTGAGTATGTAGCAGCTGCAAATTACTGTGGACAAGTCTTGTGGATTCAGAATCAAATGCTGGATTATGGTTTGAGCTTTATGAACACTATAATTCACATAGATAATGAGAGCACTATCTGTATAGTTAAGAACCCTGTATACCACTCTAAAACTAAGCATATAGAAATAAGGCATCACTTCATTAGGGATTGCTTTGAAAAGAAGCTAATTAGAGTGGAAAAGATACACAAAGATCTTAATGTGGCAGACCTATTAACCGAAGCCTTTGATGGACCTAGGTTTAATTACTTAGTGGTTAATATTGGTATGATGAACCCATAGCTCAGTTTAAGGGGAGGTTACATTTAAGGGGAGGCTAAATGTAAAGTTTGTAGAACCAGTACTAAGTAGTTAATTCTGATTAGGAATTAATTCTGGTAGTCTTAGAAGTTAATTCTTGTAGTAGATTTAATACTGGTTATATATATATTAAAAAAATAAAAAAATAAAAAAATAAAAAATTGTAGTAGTTTTAATTCTGGTAGCAACTTGTTCTTCATTTTATATTGTAAAATCGTTTGTTTGTATGTTTTCTTGGTTTTTTCTAGCTGTTGGGACTAACATTTGCAGAAAACACATGGATTGGTGATGATCAGAAGCCTTGATATTGCTTTTTATGGGTGTTTGTCTGATTCCTTAGTTAAGTCTGGTGAGTCAGTGATTAAGTCTGGTTGACCGATTTTAAGTCTGGTAGTGTAAAATGTAATTAAAATTTATTACCGTTAGGTCTGGTGATGAGTGTGTAAATACTCATCATTTTATACCCATAAAAGACACAAAAATGACCAAAAACACCCAAATAGATCAAATATCGTTGCAAATATTCTTGGTTTATGTTTTATATGTTTCAGGTACAAAAGGATCGAAAACAGGGCAAAAAACAGACAAAACCGAGCAAAAGATTGGAAAGTTTTGGAAAGCCGAGGCCGGGAAAGGAATTTACGAGTTTGGACCGGGATATTGCTCAAGTGTCAAAAGTCAACCTTCAAAGTAAATCAAAATGGCAGAATTGGCCCTTGGATATATTTTTCAAAAAATGGCAATTTTGGTCCCTTAACTTAAAACCAATTCCAAAGTTAATCCTAAACTAACCTTATTCCTTTAATCCAAAATAAATAAAACCCCAACCCATTTACCCTTAACCCAAATAACCCCTCAAAGCCCAATCCAAAAAATAAACCACCCCGTTTTCTTTAAACACCCAGGGTTGAACAAGTCAAAACCACCATCTCCAAACCATTTCCGCCAAAACCATCCCTGACAAAACCACCATGTCCCCCCATGCTTCCCCAGACAAAAATGTTCCCACGCCTCTCCTCTGCCACACTCAACCTCCCCCTCCTATAGCTAGTACAATCCACCTTCACGTGACCACAAGCCAGCTGGGATCCCACTTAAGTTTTTCCCGCCAAAATTGTGATTAAGGGTCAGGATTGAAGTGAAGCCAATCCAAGGGTTGAGAAAGATTCAGAAATGCACAAGAAAGATATCCCATTTTAGTTTGAGTATAAATTAAGCCATTGTAAGCCAGAAATGGCAAGTAGTCTTTAGTTTTAGGTCGTAGTGTAGTTTTAATGTTTAATTAGCCTAAATTTAAGTTTCTTGTCTCAATTTAAGTTTATTTCAATCTCGTTTGTCCTTAATTATTTCACATTGTACTCATTTTCCAATTTCAATAAAAGTTCAAGTTTTTCTTAGTTCAAGTTAAGTTCACTAGTTCATTAAGTTAGATAACAAGCTCCCATTTAAGCTTTAATAAGCTCATAAGAGCTTATTAAAGCTTTTGTTGAAATTAATTTGGATAAGGTCTGTTTTAATTTTGGATAATCAACATTAGTCAAACTAGCTTATTGCTTATTCTCAGTGTTACTTTTCAGCTTATTTTCATTTGCTTGTGCTTAATTATGTTAGTTGGATATCCTAGTTGTTAAAATCTCAGTTTAAATTGGTTATTAGAAGTTAAATTTCAAAACAGCCTATTAGAAGGAATGTTTGGGTCAAAGGTGAAAATGGGTCAAAAACATACAGTCACTGTTCTTGTGCTTTTGGGTGGGTTTTAATCTTCCCTATTTAGCTTAAGTAAGCTGTTGCTAGGTCTTTTTTAGCTCAGTTAAAGGATTTGGTTGATTTAGCAGTTATTACTAGATTTTAAGCTTTTACTGTTCTGTTGGCTTATTCCCAGTAGAAGCAGTTTTAGGTGTTTATTTTAAGTCCCTTTTAGTTGTTAAGATATGTTACTATAAATTAAATCAAGTTCATTAGTTGTTATATGTTGTTAACCAATTTTTGCAGGTTCTGTGGAGAAACAATTCTTTTGCAGTCTGCATCAGAATGTCTCAAAACAATTTAAGGTGCTATTTGCTGAGTTTGATGTTTGATTTCCCTGTTGCTAGTTGTTAGTGTTGGAGAATGCTCTTGTCATAATAACTAATTATATGGCTAGTCATATGTGAGCCTATGGGGTCACACACATATACACTGAGGTGCCAATTTATATGTCGTGTTTATTGTATTTACGATATATAAATAACCGTAAGTAACCAGGAACTGATATTGGGCTTCTAATGAATAAGTAATGGACTTATTGCATTGGACTAGAAAATCAAATGGGAAGCCCATTTGGGGCCCAATGGTGGCCGGCCTTGATGTTGTAAAAGAAAGGGACTAGTTTGTATTTTATGGAAAATATAATCACCATAATATCCTGATTATTGTGATTAGTAGTTACCTAATATCTCTCCCTCTTCCTCTCATCAAGGACCACGAAATAAAACACACCAAGATCTAGGGTTTTTGTTTTTTCATCAATCTCCATTGAATCTTGTTCATTCAAGGGTGCTTTGATTGGTTACGGGGTGAAGGACTAGCATCCATTGGCATACGGTGACGTGTAGTGTGGATACACATAGAGGTGATCTATTTTGATCACTTGGGTTTCATATTGTGTTCGACATAGGGCTTTTGTTGGTGACTCCCGGATCACGCTACAAAGGTATAAATTATGTGTTTATTTATTTGATTGATCATATGGCACTATGGATCCTGTTATGGTGATGTTTATCCGCTGCGTGAATTTATTTAATATGTTATATATGTCATACATCACCTATAGTGGTATCACGAGCCATCATATGTTGTCATATGATCATCTAGTATGCGTAAAAATGGCTAAAAACGTTGTTTTTTAAGGGATTTAAAAGTGTGATTTTAAAACAGCCCCTAGGGCTTATATATTCAGTATATGTCGACCTAAATGAGGTCTTAAGATCTGGACTTTTTGATCCTATAGCCATTTGTTATGCATACAACAATTGTTTTCTTGATCGGTACCCGTAAAATGGCCTAAAAACGCGTTTTTTGGAAGATTTTTAACCCGATTTCAAATCAGCCCATGAGGCTTATTTTTCTGTGGTAAAATGGTGTTAAGAAGGTCCTAACATCAGTGGGGTTTGAGTCTTTGGCCATTTGTCACGCGTACCATTCGGGGTTTTAATTCTAGTTAATTATTTCTTCGATTCGTTGGCTAACAATTTATTTCTTGTTATTTATTTTGTTATCCATGGCAAATACATGCATGTTTGTCCATGGAGTTAGCCAACACCATGTAATAATCTTTATTTGAATGTATTATTATGTGTTCATATGCAAAGCCGATGAAAACCTAGACCACTTGTGCGTTGTGATTGTGATTGTTGGTTGGTTTTTCTTGTTTTGGGGTTTGCCATTGTTTCGGCACTTTTGTAATGTATTTCAATTTTGGTTTTGCCAATGTTTGGGCATTTTACAGTAGATACAAAGTATATTAGTTGTATTTTACTTTATATGTATTGTAAACAAGAGCTTGGAAGCAAAAGGCGAAAGATTGAATAGTTGTAGACTGAAAGTTGCTGCTGGACACCTGTTGGGAAAACGTGCTTACCTGCTGATTGGTAAGGTATTTTTTTCTAAAATTTTTGGTGCAGGTCCACAAGACATAGGGCTACAACTTTGTCAACTGGGCCGAATCATGAGGAGGTGATCTTCCTGGGCTTTTGGGCCTTGCAAAACAGAAAAACTGGGCTGACAGAAACTGAAGTTCATGTGCATAATGGGTTTTTTACTTGCTCATGATTGTCTTGGAGCAAGTGGGAGCCCTCCGTGTGGTTGTGGTTTATGTCCCTAGTTGACTCTTGGTTCTCGTGATGGCTCACGAGACCAAGCATAGGATTTTCATCGGTTGAGGCTTTGCATATTGTGGTTGAATGTTTGGTTGGTTGTTTTTATGTATGTTGTGACTACATGTAAAACGAAAAATGTTTTCTTAAAACTTGAAACTAAACATAAACCATTTTGAACTAAGTCTTATGATTTAGTTTAACTAAGTTTAAATATGATTTGAAACTTAAAAATCATTGTTTTCTAAATAACACTTAAACTAGTTAAGATTGTTTATTAATTGATTTATTGTATTGTCCAAACTTAATTAAAATCCACCTAGGATTTATATTAGTCTTGAAAATGGACAACTTGACACACATAAATTAAAACAATGATTAGACTTAAGTTAAGAAAAGTTTTTAACTTGTGCTACGAAGAATGAATGCATGCTTCTTTCGTACACGTTTTTGATCCACATCAAAACTATTTACCCGTCAAAATTTAAGTCACGCCGTCCAATTATGAGAACACTTGCAATTACCTTTTAGCATCTGGTCAGACCTAGGCTGAATTGTAACCCAAGGTGACTATTCTCCATGGTCAGACCTAGGATTATTCTCACAGTTTTCAAATTGGATGACTTAATCGAGTAGTGTGGTCAGACCCTTACCCGAGGCAAAGATGGGACTAAACATGCCTACATGACACTAGTTGTTTGACACTAGATGCCATGAGTCCCATAAGGATCTAAGAGTTGTACATGTAATACAATTGGTGATCGTCGCCTACCTATTGAATCCACCATTTCTAGTAGATCAACTGCATTAATGGTCGAACCTCAATGAGGATCTTAGCCTTTTCGAAAATTAATTGTTTTAAATTATAAACATGGGGTAGTTAATTTATAAAAGGATAATTATCGAAAATACTAAAATTGAACTTTGTAAATTCAATTAATGAATTAATGCAACACAACCGTAAACAAAAGTTTGTTCTTTTCTTGTTAAAAGTACGAACTGAGTCGATCTTTCCATGTAAGAAAGAGACTTATTCCTATCCTTTTTCCTTTATGAGGAAAAGCCATAATAGGAATATTTGAATTTTCCTAATTCTAATCAAACTCAAGGAAAACCTACTCTAGAAATCGTGATGTCTTGTAAAAGTCAAAACGGTTAAGTATGGTTACACATCTTATTCCTTCAACGTTGTTTTATAACCCTTGTTTCGGTTTTGAAACATTGAAGAAATATAAGATATTTGGACAACCAAGAACACGTGCACTTGACTTGACCTCTTTGGTCAGACCTTAGGGCCATTTCAACCCATGGCGAATTTTGCTCATTGGTCAGACCTTTGGCGATATTTGCATGTTCTTGCTTGGTCAACCTATTTCGTACTAGCTACCAAACTAAAATGAGTTTAAATAATTAGAAGACGGAAGTATCAATAAACCGCAATGTGGTAAAGGCAATTACTAGCATGATTACCTAGCAGTTTGCCTTAACCCAATATGCCTACTAAGGTCCTACATACCCTTGTGGTAAAGTAGACCAATTATGGAGGAAATGCATACCTATTTTCAAGTTAAAATAGCAATGATGGCTAGCCCATCATCTATATGTTAGAACTTGATGCACTTTCTTGAATACCTAAGTACATGTTTACTAGTCAAAGTGACTCACATTAGCAATAATGTGTAGATATTCAAAGAAAGATGGAAAGTATCAAATCGCTACTCACTCTCCACTGGTGACGTAACACATTGTAATGTTGTCTAATCCAGTGGGAGCTGTAAGCTTTATTACTTGCAAGTTGCCCATCTTATTTCCAGATTGTCTTGAAATAATACATTACTTTCCACGTGTTAAGCATCATAGTTTATATAAGAACCATTGCATAAGTTTTATATGATAACTTGTCGCGTTCCTGATGTTGCTTCCTGAAATGTTATCTATAAAATTGTTATGCATGATTCATTATTCAAACGATAAAGTTCTACATATCTATATTTTGATTTTTGACTAAAAATCATATGTTATCTTATACATTGTCATATTGCTCATACAAACAAACGAGCGTAGTGTTGTTTGCATGCTCTCACGATGTTGTGCCATGCACAAGTGGGAGAAATCTTAATTGTGTGCAAGGTACAACATATAACAATATGACTAATAGTTTTTCTTGACTGCAAGGTAAGAAACTAAAATTCTACTAGGACTTCTACACATAAAATGTATGTTGCCCTAATTAGAACAAATATTAAGATATCATGAAAAGCTACTTCAACATATTCACTGAATTGTTTAGTAAATATGATTATGTTTTCTTGTAAACTCATAATCATGAAGTACAAAATTAACTTGAATATACTATTGAGGCCAAGAGTCGGCGCTCGTAATTACTTTAGTTGAATATGTTTAGGTCTCTTGTAAAGACACAAACATCTATTCCGTTAATTCTTGAAAGACTTATAACGTAAAGTAAGACGTTGATTTGTTATGTCTTCTTGTTAGGACATGTACACTGACGACGTATAATATTAAATGTTTATGTTTTCTAGTCAAAACATACACATGAAGTAAAGTATGCAATAGGCTAAAATTACTATTGATACCATCTGGTTTGACTTGGTTGGTAGATATGTAAGCCCAAAAGTATAAGTTCATCTAATGAGTTGTGTGATAGTCTCACAACATCAGTCCTCATGGAATACCACAACTTTATGATATGTCCATCATGGAAAATCAAACACTATTGATATTGTTTGATCTTTGATAACTTAAACTGTTTTACCTCCAAAGCTATCAAGGTTAGAAATTGGATGTGCCATGTGTACACTCAATATGATTCCAACCCAGAAGGAATTTAAGACACCATTGTATTATGGCATGGGATGAATCTCATTATGTCTTAATTGAAGTTCTGAATTT
This sequence comes from Artemisia tridentata subsp. tridentata, assembly GCA_021014915.2. Lineage (NCBI taxonomy): Eukaryota > Viridiplantae > Streptophyta > Magnoliopsida > Asterales > Asteraceae > Artemisia > Artemisia tridentata. Next base: position 17,368,702 of record CP139506.1, on the reverse strand, counting down.
GTTAACTACTTAAGAGTAAGTAATTAACAAACTAGAGTCAAGAACTAACGGTGTATTTTGGATGTCCCACTTGAAAACAATTTATTGTTACTCAAGATGCTTAGTATCTAGAGACTAGTCTCTACATACAAAAGCAAGTGGGAGTACCTTTAGACCTTGAAGTTGTTCGAGAACTAAATACACAACCTTCTGAGTACACTTGCTAATGTCATACTAAGGTTGAACATGGATATGTTAAACCATAGATTGATATCTCTCATTCATAAATCCACAAGGATACCTCTTGCACCTGAATGATATAGTTTTTTATATCAATGCTAAGAGACATAAGTTAGAGGATCATGGTGAACCTGCTAACTACTGAGATGCATTATCAGATATTGTATCTGATGAGTAGCTCAAAACTATGAATGTTAAGATGCAGCCCTTAAAAGACAATCACTCATGGAGCATGATTGATCACTTACAAATCAGTTAGACTGTGAGGTTAAGAATGAGTTTCTTGATAAGAAGACTCAAAAGGGAAAACTTGTACACAAGTTTAATGCACGACTAGTAAAAGGAGTTTACTCGTACTCAAGTAATTGACTATGACTAAATCCTTCTGCCTAGAAACATTAAATGTATAAAGATGATTAATTGTCATACCTGTTTTCATATAAATGAAATATGACAATAGGATATCAAAACACTTTTCTTGTTGATTACCTTTGCGAGGACGATGAGTAATCAAAAGGGTTTATGAATCCATATAATCTTTATTATGTATACAAGATAAAATAATCCATGTGTGGATTAGATCATGCATCTAGGAGCAAAGATCTTGAGTTAATTATAAAATCATTAACTTGATTTTGATTAATAAGATTACTCCTAAGTACACTGAGAGCAAGTTGGAGCATTTTATTTATTTTCTTAAATCTCATATGTCATTGACATATTAGAAACAATATTCCACCTAAGCTAGACTTTAATCCTTAGCTTGGAATGAAGTTTCTCTTGAGGGATTTATAAAATAAAACATATAACCTTGTTATATATATGTTTATTAGAATAAACATAAGCGGTTATTAAGTCTAAACACAATATGACACATTATTGAGGGGAGTCTCAATGATCAATCTTACTTGATGAGATTGAACACATGATTGAATATCTTAAGTTTGACTGAAGGATTCATCATGTAAGTCATATTAAGTATTGGACTATATATTTATCATTTGCATGAATGCAAGATGAGTTGATAACAACCAATATCTAAGTGAAAGTCGTTAGATAATTGTTAAACGAACATTATATTGGACCTACATAGGACCAAAGATATGTTCAAACGTTTACGGATAATTGAGGAGCTCTGTTTTGTTTGCATACGCTGATGCTTATTTAACTGAGATAATACTCAACCCTAGTCATGGTAGGATGTCATCATGAATGATGACATTGCTGACTAGATGTGCTCGACTGAGAGCATTAATGCGTTATACATTAAAAGAATAAGAATACTTTATAGTTTGAGAAACTATTCAGATGACTATCTAAAGTAGGTGTTTTGCTGGCTTCAAACACCCTATGGAATGTATTGTTGCAGTACTCGTCTTGTACTTGAATGCACACATACAAAGGACAATCATCATTTAAACCTTTTATGAGTTTTAAAATAAGTATTCTCAAAGTTTACTCAGATGACTACTCGTTGTCTTGTACAACATGATTCGATCATGGTGGGAACATCGGATTCCAACCTATGAGTAGTCTTATGCATATCTGTTTTTAGTATTTGGATAATGGAACTGCAAGCAGTCGTATTATATAATGAATTGATATACCTGGTATGATCGTCTTCATTTATACTACTGTGTTCTATATTTGCATGTTTAATCCATGAATAATTTATTTATTCTAAAATTATCCATTGTCGGTTGACGATACGGGAGTATCATCAAATTAAGACAAATGTGAGCGTGTTGGTGATTTATTTGCCACACTCACATGTTGTTCATTGGGATGAACATTGGATTGACCCAACCTACGAGAATTCACTACATGGATCGTCGTCAATAGTGAATCTCGCAAGAGGTTTTGTCTCTTATCCTCAGACTTGAGATGCAAGCAGGTCTTGCATATGTGGAATTTCATTCCTTGATATGGTTAAACGCTGTTCTGAATAAGGTAGTTATAAAGGCCATTTTCAGGAGTGATATGAAGCATGTGAATGACACGTGTAGTCAAAATGGGATTTGTTCCTCCACCTGCTTTGGAGTTAGATACTATTGGGCCCCTCGATGATTTGAACAGATGTTTGTATGGCCGTACCCAACTGGGATTAAGATGAATCTTAAATCCACTTGGTAATCTAGTTCAATATCTATATCGAGAAACATAATAGTTGAACTATTAGAATGACTTTGGATCCATGTCTAATGTTCAACACGGTATCTGTAACAAAAGGATAGATGACATATAAACCATCTGAAATGAGACGTTTAAGAAACTGCCCTCACATATTTCTAGGGGCATTGGCGTGTTGCTAGACGCTAACCATTGCTTGTATAATTACTTGATTATTATGACGTCGCAAGTGGGAGCTGTTGGAGAATGCTCTTGTCATAATAACTAATTATATGGCTAGTCATATGTGAGCCTATGGGGTCACACACATATACACTGAGGTGCCAATTTATATGTCGTGTTTATTGTATTTACGATATATAAATAACCGTAAGTAACCAGGAACTGATATTGGGCTTCTAATGAATAAGTAATGGACTTATTGCATTGGACTAGAAAATCAAATGGGAAGCCCATTTGGGGCCCAATGGTGGCCGGCCTTGATGTTGTAAAAGAAAGGGACTAGTTTGTATTTTATGGAAAATATAATCACCATAATATCCTGATTATTGTGATTAGTAGTTACCTAATATCTCTCCCTCTTCCTCTCATCAAGGACCACGAAATAAAACACACCAAGATCTAGGGTTTTTGTTTTTTCATCAATCTCCATTGAATCTTGTTCATTCAAGGGTGCTTTGATTGGTTACGGGGTGAAGGACTAGCATCCATTGGCATACGGTGACGTGTAGTGTGGATACACATAGAGGTGATCTATTTTGATCACTTGGGTTTCATATTGTGTTCGACATAGGGCTTTTGTTGGTGACTCCCGGATCACGCTACAAAGGTATAAATTATGTGTTTATTTATTTGATTGATCATATGGCACTATGGATCCTGTTATGGTGATGTTTATCCGCTGCGTGAATTTATTTAATATGTTATATATGTCATACATCACCTATAGTTAGCTTATTGGTCAGTATCATTCTCTAGTTATAAGCTCAAAGCTCATCCTTTTAATTGCTTATTTAAGTGTTAAAAACTGATAAAACAGCTTGCATTCTCCCCTGCACACCCATTTTGTCCCCAATAGGCTGTCTTGCAGCTTGTTTGCAGCCCCTTTAGGAGCTTATTCTTAGCTCATAATTGTTTGAAACTTTAAATTCTAGTTATTTGGCAGCTGAGCTTTTCATATGTTTGCTTTTTAGATTCTAGCTTATTGCTCTCTAGCTTGTAGATCAGTTTGAACTTCACCTTTAGGACTGTCTTGAACCTGCATTGCTATCCCTTAGTGCTATTTAGCTTATCCCTGTTCCTTTCTAGATTATGCTTTAGCTTATTGTTTAGGTTGTACTCCCTAGCTTATTTAGTTTTGATCTTAATACATTGTAGCTTATTTCAATTTTCAGTAAGCTTAATATAGCTTAACAGTCAGTTTCCTTGTTCCCTTAGCATATTTTCTTTCTTTTCTTGGCTGTCTGATCATATAGCTTATTCTGAGCTTATTTTTGAGTTCTAAAAATAGTTTCTTTTCAAAAGTTGCTTAATTTTACTAGCTTTTTAAGTTTTTAAAAGAAAAATAAAAAAAATAAATAGTTAGCAAAAAAGCTAGAGGCCAGGTTCGAACCTGGTACCTCTAGCTCACACACCCACACCCCAACCAGCCGCCCTAGGGTCTTTTTCATTTAACTCTTTGCACCCTTTTTATTTAACCCTTATTTTTCCCTTTTGCTTATTTTCCATTTTAGCTTAATAACAACTTATCCGAATAAGCTATTTGTCCCATTTTATTTTTCTTAGGTCCTGCTTATAATTTAGCACGTTTCTGGAATTTTTCACATTTTTCCAATTTCGTTTGGTATTTTTAATTCACTTTTCTTTTTAATATAGTTTTTAAATCATAATAAATTAAATATTAGTAAAAAAAATATAATTCTTTGTTTCAAAATTTTCTTTTATCATTTAGGATTTAGGAAAAATAGATTTGTACCCGTAGTGTTAATATTTCATCGTTTTGACATTTAGGCTCGGGTTTTCCTGGTATAAATGTATTTTTAGATTTCCTTTATGTTTTTAATTTCGAGCACTTTAGATTATCGTTTTCTTAGGTTATTTAGTCGTTTATAATTTATGTTCATAAATCTTAGCTTAGAAACCCAAAACCTCTTTATTTTCACCATTCAAACACGTTTCACGAATCGAAATCACGAATTCCATTCAAACCTTCGTTGGGGATAACGACTCGGGTACACATACTTCACTTGTGTTTCCTTGGACATATTTATGCATTGATTCCTGTGAATCAAATTTTGGCGCCGTTGCCGGGGAAGGCTTGAAGCGAATTTTTAAATCTCGTTTGTCGTTGCGTGTTTTGAAGACCCTTCTCTCAAGAAGTTTTCGTTTTCTTCGTAAATTTTTTCTTATAAAAATCCAAAAAGATTTTCATTTCAAAATTTATTTTCCTTTTTCCCTTTTGTTTTTCAAAATATTTTTAAATTATAAAAACCCAAAAATAATCTTCTCATCCCACTTACACGTTTAATTCTTTTTATGTCTTCATCTTACAACTATGGTTGTGAATGGTGTGGGGGACCTCCAAATGGTGAAAATTGCCCCGGTTGTAGCATTGTAAATTCAGGAAACGGGTTTGTCTATGACCAAAATCCCTACAATGAAACAACCAATTTCTTTAACCAACCCCTACACCATGGGATGAAAACATATTATTGTGAATTTTGTGGAGGTTGTCCTCATTCGGAATTTGATTGTTAAACGGGAAACATGCTTGTCTATGAGCAGGACCCTTATAACAATCAGACATCATCCGATTTTGACCAACCTTCACAACACACAACCCCGCAGCACCTTCTTCAAAGCGAGTTAACTAGAGCTGAATTGATCACTAAAGTGATTATTTCTCAAAACCAACTCAACATGGACTTTCAAACTGAAATAGACGGTCTTAAGGAGATGATTCTTAGAAAACAAGCTCCTCCCATTGACTTATCTTACTCACAAGATTGTCATGGAAAATCTATGGAAGATTTACTCGCCGAAGAACGAGCAGCACACAACCGTTTCTTGTTTAATCAGGCTTGCATGCTCGATGACGAAGATGAGGACGACGAGGAGAGTACTATTCCTTTGAGCGATATCATTTCTCAACTCCCTCAGTCTATTGCAATCACATCATTTTTTCCATCTATGAACCCCGATGACTCTCTTATTATGGGGGATGAGCATCTTAGCACTATTCCTGAAAAGGAATCGGACGAATTCATAAAGTCTAGTGCTGAGAACCTTATCCCAATCCCAAGTGAGTCTGAGGATATATCGGACAGTGAAAGTGATTGTTCTTTTTGTAGTGATCATCCTCTTGACACTACTGATGATTTTTTCGGGATGTTTTCTAACCCTCTTTTCAATTCAAACGATGATTTTTCCTCTAGTGATGACGAATCACTTTTTGATGAGGAAGTTCAAAATGGAAGTCTAAAAATCTATTCGAATTCTCTTTTTGAATTTGACGGTGAGTGCTTTTCTAGCAACATAAATCCTCTCTTTGATGAAGAGTTAGAGAACGATGAGGTCAAGGACTCTATTATTCAAAAACTTGATGATATGACCTCAATTCTTAATCCCGATATTGATAAAGACAATCTTTCTTCGACATATGTGACATTTCCTTCTATGGATCGCCATTATATTGACTTCACATATGTCGTTTGAGTTTTTCTGCCTTTCTGTGCTTATAAGGTAGCTTGTACTTTCCCTCACTCGTTTGGGAATGAGGACTAAGTTTTTGACCCCGGCATCTCCAATTATCATTCTTTCGAGCCGGATGTATCTCATCGGAGTGGAACTTTCAAGAACTTCAATGTTTATCCAAACATTTCGAATGAAAGTCCGATGGAGATTCTCTCTTCCACATGCTTCCCCAAGAACAAATGAATTCAGGGTCGAGTCAAGCTAGTGACTCGGTTAACAAAAACATTAGCACCACATGGGTGACAACCCATGTTTCTGACTTCTTTCTATTTTCTGACACTAAGTGTGGGGGGATTCCTCTGCTGTGCTTTGTTTTGTGTGTTGTTTGCCCTTGTTTGCAGGTTTCCCTTAGATCGTGATGATTGATGCGCCTGTTTTCAATCCAGCCGCCCAATATCCGATCTTTTTACTAACGATTATCTAGGGATATCTTTTTAATCCTGTTTGTGAAAAAGAGAGATTTCTGTTCCACACTTGGCTATTAGTATTACCTTTTTACGTTCTAAGTGTCGGCGTAATAGCCGGTACTTTGAATATTGAGGGCAATATTCAATTCTAAGTGTGGGGGAGAATTCTCGCGAATTTTGAATAAAAAATTGCATGAAAAAGAAGTGCTTTGCACCAAAAAAGAAAGGAAAAAAAAAGTGTTTAGTCTTGATTAGGTTAGAACAAAGGGAATCCCGACTCTGCCAGAGTGTTGATCTGGCTGCTTCCTTAACGATTAGACTAAGGTTTTACGATTTGTGCAAATGAAAATGCTAAGCGTAGAGTAGTTGGTTCTCTTTAGAGCTTATACAAGTAATCTATGGCTTTTCCTCCCAGGAGATAACTAATCTGATTAAATACGTGTTGTTTTCAAACGTTTTAACGTTAAAATCATGTTGTTATGCAAAACAAATTTTTATACAATTTTGATATGGAGCCCGAGTTCAACTTCATATTTTAATTTTTGGGAAAGCATATATGTATATATATATATATATATATATATATATATATATATATATATATATATATAAAAAAAAAAAAAAAAAAAAAAAAAAAAGAAGAAGAGAAAATGAAAAGAAAAGAAAATGGAATGATATTGCAAAATGCAAAAATGGAATGATATTGCAAAATGCAATAAGTTTTGATGTTGCAAAAATAAAGATGTAAATGTTAATGAATGTAGGGAAATTGCTTTCTCTTAAATTTAAATGGGAAGTTGAACTTGGATTCGTCAATTTTGTATAAAAGTTAAACGATAATTTAGTAGATTGTTGATTTCAAAGACCCCGAAAGCTCCGGTATTATTCTCTGTGAGGTGTCAAAAGCCTGGTCACCTAAAACCAACTGGTTTGGGATGTGCCGAGAAGAAAGCCGTTACATGGAGTGATCTCACCTTTGTGTCTCTAATCTCTAAATGGTCGTTTGTTGTTATTTATTTAAGTATTTAATACTAGCTTAGTGGGAATATCCAAAATCTTTGAAATCGAAATTCCGCTGATTCCGGTACTATTCTCTGTGGGGTGTCAAAAGCCTGGTCACCTAAAACCAACTGGTTTGGGATGTGCCGAGAAGAAAGCCGCTACATGGAAAAGGCCCTTTTCGATCATTAGATTTTTGAGGTTCCCGGTAAATTAGTATTTGACTTAAACAAGTAACAACCATAATAAATGTCGATTTTTGCGGTCAAAATTTTGAAAATTAGCACAGTCACCTAACTTGAATAAATGTGGGAGTGAAAAGTTTCGGCTTACATAGATTATTAGTATAAGTAGTGTTGGCATTTTACAAAAACATTTGCACATTGAGTTTAAGCTTAGTTGGGAGTATAAAAAAGAGGATGACGATTTCAATTCCTTGGAGACACCCATTTTGTGTGAATCTCGTTCCATGATACCATTTTTGGAAATCAAGCATGTTATCTATTTTTGTTTTTAGTTTAAATTTCGTGCATCAAATAAAAAGACTAAATGGGGTATGCTTGGTATTTTCTTTTGATCCTTTCATTACTTGATATGATCGGATTGCTAGGGACTAGCAATAGTTTAGTGTGGGGGATTGATGAGTGTGTAAATACTCATCATTTTATACCCATAAAAGACACAAAAATGACCAAAAACACCCAAATAAATCAAATATCGTTGCAAATATTCTTGGTTTGTGTTTTATGTGTTTAAGGTACAAAAGGATCAAAAACAGGGCAAAAAACAGACAAAACCGAGCAAAAGATTGGAAAGTTGTGGAAAGCAGAGGCCGGGAAAGGAATTTACGAGTTTGGACCGGGATATTGCTCAAGTGTCAAAATTCAACCTTCAAAGAAAATCAAAATGGCAGAATTGGCCCTTGGATATATTTTTCAGAAAATGGCAATTTTGGTCCCTTAACTTAAAACCAATTCCAAAGTTAATCCTAAACTAACCTTATTCCTTTAATCCAAAATAAATAAAACCCCAACCCATTTACCCTTAACCAAAATAACCCCTCAAAGCCCAATCCAAAAAATAAACCACCCCGTTTTCTTTAAACACCCTGGGTTGACCAAGTCAAAACCACCATCTCCAAACCATTTCCGCCAAAACCATCCCTGAAAAAACCACCATGTCCCCCAATGCTTCCCCAGACAAAAATGCTCCCACGCCTCTCCTCTGCCACACTCAACCTCCCCCTCCTATAGCTAGTACAATCCACCTTCACGTGACCACAAGCCAGCTGGGATCCCACTTAAGTTTTTCCCGCCAAAATTGTGATTAAGGGTCAGGATTGAAGTGAAGCCAATCCAAGGGTTGAGAAAGATTCAGAGATGCAAAAGAAAGATATCCCATTTTAGTTTGAGTATAAATTAAGCCATTGTAAGCCAGAAATGGCAAGTAGTTTTTAGTTTTAGGTCGTAGTGTAGTTTTAATGTTTAATTAGCCTAAATTTAAGTTTCTTGTCTCAATTTAAGTTTATTTCAATCTCGTTTGTCCTTAATTATTTCACATTGTACTCATTTTCCAATTTCAATAAAAGTTCAAGTTTTTCTTAGTTTGAGTTAAGTTCACTAGTTCATTAAGTTAGATAACAAGCTCCCATTTAAGCTTCAATAAGCTCATAAGAGCTTATTAAAGCTTTCGTTAAAATTAATTTGGATAAGGTCTATTTTAATTTTGGATAATCAACATTAGTCAAACTAGCTTATTGCTTATTCTCAGTGTTACTTTTCAGCTTATTTTCATTTGCTTGTGCTTAATTATGTTAGTTGGATATCCTAGTTGTTAAAATCTCAGTTTAAATTGGTTATTAGAAGTTAAATTTCAAAACAGCCTATTAGAAGGACTGTTTGGGTCAAAGGTGAAAATGGGTAAAAAACTTACAGTCACTGTTCTTGTGCTTTTGGGTGGGTTTTAATCTTCCCTATTTAGCTTAAGTAAGCTGTTGCTAGGTCTTTTTAAGCTCAGTTAAAGGATTTGGTTGATTTAGCAGTTATTACTAGATTTTAAGCTTTTACTGTTCTGTTGGCTTATTCCCAGTAGAAGCAGTTTTAGGTGTTTATTTTAAGTCCCTTTTAGTTGTTAAGATATGTTACTATAAATTAAATCAAGTTCATTAGTTGTTATATGTTGTTAACCAATTTTTGCAGTTTCTGTGGAGAAACAATTCTTTTGCAGTCTGCATCAGAATGTCTCACAACAATTTAAGGTGCTATTTGCTGAGTTTGATGTTTGATTTCCCTGTTGCTAGTTGTTAGGTTATTGGTCAGTATCATTCTCTAGTTATAAGCTCAAAGCTCATCCTTTTAATTGCTTATTTAAGTGTTAAAAAATGATAAAACAGCCTGCATTCTCCCCTGCACACCTATTTTGTCCCCAATAGGCTGTCTTGCAGCTTGTTTGCAGCCCCTTTAGGAGCTTATTCTTAGCTCATAATTGTTTGAAACTTTGTATTCTATTTATTTGGCAGCTGAGCTTTTCATATGTTTGCTTTTTAGATTCTAGCTTATTGCTCTCTAGCTTTGTGATCAGTTTGAACTACACCTTTAGGACTGTCTTGAACCTGCATTGCTATCCCTTAGTGCTATTTAGTTTATCCCTGTTCCTTTCTAGATTATGCTTTAGCTTATTGTTTAGGTTGTACTCCCTAGCTTATTTAGTTTTGATCTTAATACATTGTAGCTTATTTCAATTTTCAGTAAGCTTAATATAGCTTAACAGTCAGTTTCCTTGTTCCCTTAGCATATTTTCTTTCTTTTCTTGGCTGTCTGATCATATAGCTTATTCTGAGCTTATTTTTGAGTTCTAAAAATAGTTTCTTTTCAAAAGTTGCTTAATTTTACTAGCTTTTTAAGTTTTTAAAAGAAAAATAAAAAAAATAAATAGTTAGCAAAAAAGCTAGAGGCCATGTTCGAACCTGGTACCTCTAGCTCACACACCCACACCCCAACCAGCCGCCCTAGGGTCTTTTTCATTTAACTCTTTGCACCCTTTTTATTTAACCCTTATTTTTCCCTTTTGCTTATTTTCCATTTTAGCTTAATAACAGCTTATCCAAATAAGCTGTTTGTCCCATTTTATTTTTCTTAGGTCCTGCTTACAATTTAGCACGTTTCTGGAATTTTTCACATTTTTCCAATTTCGTTTGGTATTTTTAATTCACTTTTCTTTTTAATATAGTTTTTAAATCATAATAAATTATATATTAGTCAAAAAAATATAATTCTTTTTTTCAAAATTTTCTTTTATCATTTAGGATTTAGGAAAAATAGATTTGTACCCGTAGTATTAATATTTCATCGTTTTGACATTTAGGCTCGGGTTTTCCCGGTATAAATGTATTTTTAGATTTCCTTTACGTTTTTAATTTCGAGTACTTTAGATTATCGTTTTTTTAGGTTATTTAGTCGTTTATAATTTATGTTCATAAATCTTAGCTTAGAAACCCAAAACCTCTTTATTTTCACCATTCAAACACGTTTCACGAATCGAGATCACGAATTCCATTCAAACCTTCGTTGGGGATAACGACTCGGGTACACATACTTCACTTGTGTTTCCTTGGACATATTTATGCATTGATTCCTGTGAATCATCTGGTCAGTAAAATAATGATTTTTCTGATAAAATAATACCGTTGCGTATATTTCGAGAAATGGAAGTATATAAGGATAAATTTTGATAAAATATCTCACTTTTATTCATTATTTGCTTCCAATTTTAAAATATCATTATTTTCGGCCTACGATACTCTGTTTTTACCTACCAGAACTCAAACCCTAAACCAGAACTTCATCATTCTCTTGACTATGGCTTCACTAAAGTTTTGTGACAAGCACAACCAGGTTGGTTTCTTGAAGAAACCAAATCAAAGTGGAGGTTTCGAGCAGATTGTGGATTTCTTAAGAGGTTCTAACCTTCGGTACACCTTAACTCATAATCCTACAATTTATACTTCTCTTGTTAAGCAGTTTTGGGGGTTGGTTACCTCTGAAACTCTTACTGATGGTACACCACAGTTAAGGGCAACCATTGATACCCATGAATTCATTGTCACTGAGTCATCCATTAGGAGCAGTCTTAAATTGGATGATGCCTCAAGGGAATATATTTTGTCTAATGATGACCTTTTTGAGGGTATGAGAACCATAGGCTATCCCGCTGATGGTACTTTTACTTTTTGGAAAAGCTATTTTACACCACAGTGGAGATTTTTTATTCATCATTTGCTCCATTTCCTAAGTCCCAAAAGTGGTGGATGGGATCAATTTGGAAGCAATATTGCTTCTGCATTGGTCTGTCTTTCACTTGGAAGGTCTTTTAATTTTTCAAAACTTATTTTTGATGGCATGGTAGCAAATGTCAACAACAAACACAAATTTTTAGTGTACCCAAGATTTCTGCAAATGATTTTGAATTTTGAACCTGAAGATAAAATGCAGACTTATGTGATTGTGGCTTTTACTCCTAAAATCTTTGCAAACATGAAAAGGGGATTCACTGGGGCACATTGGCCACTTTTGCCTGCTATGCTTTCTGGTTTAACTAACATTGCAGGTACATCTCATGCTGAACAAATGGAACCAACCAATGAGGAGCAAGCTCAGGAACAACCAAGATCACCCACACCACAACCAAGTCCATCACCATCCCAACCAAGAGTACCTACACCCACACCATCTTCACCACCACAGTAAACCCATATTCCAAGTCCTATTCAGGAGTAGGAATCCAACCTTATGACTGTGGAGGATCTTCTGACATTGGTGCTGTAACAACCGTGATTTTAGCAGGTTAGTTTGACTAATAGTCTCAATCTATTTAACTTTTATGTGATGTGTACTATGTGCTTATGTGTGGTATATGTGCAGTTTATGGGTAATAAGTACGTGAGTTAGCACTAAATCCCTTGGTGTGAGATTTTTATCATGCTGAGTAGTGTGAGTTTTGGGAGAAGTTCATTTTGATCGCCTTAGTGGTGTAGAAATGACTTGTGTAGTTTTGGTGTTTTGGTGGTTTTGCGTAACAAGTCTTCGTTCAAATATTTGAGCGTTAGTAAGTTACGTGGAGATTATTTTTATGGGTGATATTAATGTTAAGTGTGAAATTTCTATTTTTGGAAACTTTATTTTGAGTGAAAATGATATTTTCCGGTTTGTCGTAAAAACGAAGAATTGTCGCGTAAGATGTTAGAATTTGGTATAGGTTTTTATAAAATATCAAAGGTACAAGGTTTTAAGTGTAATAATTAGTAATAATAAAAAAAAATTATATGTATGTATATATAAAAAAACGAATTTTGGGTTTTAGGGAGAATTAGGAAACCAAATTTTAATCAAAATACACTTACCAAATAAAAGTTATCTAGAATTTTCTATGGGGCATTATAAATACAAAACCAAAACAACCCTAACCTACCCTTTGAGAATTTCGATCAAGATCAAGAGAGAAGGGAGAAGAAAAATTTAGGGTTTAATTATTGAATCCTAAAAATCAAGATCAAGGTATAATTCTTAGTACTTATGCTTAATTAATTATTAAAATTCATGTAACAATAGTATGATGGATTAGGGTTTATGTAAAATTCTGTAAATTAATGAGTTAGGGTTTTGACAGATTTGTATGGCTGAAAAGATACGATTGTAATTAATAGATGGAAATGAGTTAGATCACGAATTTTGTGTCTAAATTGTAGTTCAGTGAAAGATATTTTCAAAAAGTCCGCCCACGAGTGTGTTCGAGGTCGGGAAGGCAGTCAAACGAATTTTATGAGTTAAGGTGTCAAAACTGTTAAACCGGGACAGAATTAGGGTAAAAGTATTGAGGTCAATGGTGGATTTTAAAGTGTAATTAGGGTTAGGATTTCTGTGGAAATTTAGTTCTATATTATATTAGACTTCCACGCGAAAATTCGGTGATAATAAGTTGTGCGAGTAGGTCTACGAGGTCAAAACTTTTTGATGTCCGATCAGATCCGAATCTGGTTAGTTGTCATGTTTGATTTTTCATTGGGTACTTGTTTGTGTTTTTAGTGCATGGCCTTCTGGGAAAAGCTTGTATGCTTATGAAGGATCATGGTGAATTTTTGGTGTGAGTTTTGAAGCTTTATTCGCTGTGATTTTATGTGGGTGAAAGTACCCTACAAATCTGCGTTTTCTGAAAGTTTTAATTAAGGGATTTAGTGAGTGTCAAGTATTGGGTGGTGATTAGTATGGAGTCTAGGTAATCCATGGTGGGTTATATGAACCTTAGAAATCCATCATATATATGTGTTACATGGACTATAGCTTTTGGCTTGGTTGCGTGTAATGTGATATTATTGTGTTGTATAGATTTGTGAGTTGCTTGTTTGGAAGCTGCGGAGTTGAGGTGAGTTCATAGTCCCATATTTTTACTTTGTTTTAAACTTGGGATGGAGATGATGCTTGTTTAAATTGTTTTGAGTTACTGTGATTATGTGTTGTTAAAATGCATGGACTTGTAATGGTTATTGTATGTATACTGCATGTTATTGTGGTGTTTAATTGTGGTGATTATTTGAGTGGAAAAGTCCTAGTGGCTCTACTCATTATAATTATCTTGGATCGGTGGGCGCGTTCCGTCCCAATTGTGGTGGTATTTGGATCGGTGGGCACGTTCCGTCCCAATTTTGGATCGGTGGGCACGTTCCGTCCCGTAAGCTGTGATTGCATGTTAGTTGTATGATAACTTTACTTTTATTGTCCTGCAATGCTATACTATGTTTTATAATCACAGTAAATCGATAATCGAGGTGTTTTATGTGTCTTAAACCTATGAATCTCACCAACATTATGTTGACGTTTTAAGCATCATTTTCAGGTGAGCATTCTAAGGCTAAGATAGAAGGGCGCGATTAGAAGAGACCTAGTTTGCATTGAGGATGGCCTATCTTTGAGTTTTAATTTGATTTAGTTGGATTTTGTTGCGATACTTGAACGCCTTTCATTTTTACTTTATGTTTTAATGAAGATACCTTGGAGATTGTTTTTGGTTATTTTATTTTGGGGTATCGTTACGACACTTTGTGTCTGTTCTTTACTCTTTATATTTGCTTATAGTAATTCTCTATATAGACGCCATGTGTTGTGATGATATCCATGATGTTGCACTCACATTTCCGCCATCGGCGAGGTGTGACAGATTGGTATCAGAGACTTGGTTATAGAGAAGTAGGTGGTTGAACCTAGACTATAACCTAGGAGTCCCTCATATAGTTGCATTTAGGGCCTATGTGTGAGTATGGTATTTTACGTGTTTATTCTTATTGAGTTACGAGTAGTTTCGTCGAATTTTGGACGCCGATTGGACCCTCATACTTAGTATTGTATATGTCGACCTCCCTCGCGTAAGAAGTTTCGTTGGGCTATCATTCAGCTACCGGTCGTAAGGGAAGTGGTAGGATGAATTGGACGAACCGCAGAATCTGAGTTCCCGCTAACATAAATCTATGTTCGGGCAAGGACGGGATGTATATGGAAAACATTTATGGAGAAGAAGTGGAGAGGTTTGCAACCACGGTGACCGTTGGAGATGGAGTCGTTACCAAGTACTCTGGGAAGTGTCCTCACTTCTCATATGAAGGAAATATGGTTCTGTCTAAACCTCGTGAGTTGTATGGACTTGTGGACCATGCGGAATTGGAAGAAAGAAACAGGAATGGGTGGTTGAGCAAAAATGAAGGGGAGTTAGGATGGAATGACGTGGTATCGGATCTGGAGTCCGCAGCAGGTAGTAAGTTTAACCGATCTGAGTGGGGATGCAAGTGCGAGAGTAGAGTTTGAGCTATTGTGCGATGTCTTTTGTTTGGTGTCATGTTTTGGAATTCTTATATTGTCTTTTGCCGTCTGGAGCCATGTTTGAGCACGATTACTCCTGAATATTGGATCAGTTTTATCTAAGTGATTTTGGCTATAGAGTTAAAATGGTCATTGGAAATTATCCCATGATCGTTGGAATTGTTCCATGTAAGATGATTGTTTGCATGAAGTGTGGTCATAGGAGGAAGTACACTTGTGAAAGGAAGCATAGATAATTATGGTGGCCAACATAATTATACATGCTTCACAACACAAGTGGACTTGCAAGTATGATAGCATGGATTATGTTATGTATTAGGTGCTATGTGCTGTATGTGCGTTATCATTAAGATGTGTGGTTTTGGAAGCAAGTATGCGTGTGGAATAGGCCTTATAACTATGGTCGCGAACATAATTATAAGGGTATCACACACGTGGATTTGTGGCCATGATTACATTGATTGATGTTTGTTGTTATATGTGGTGGTTGATGTTAGGTGACATCATGTTGATGATGGTTGTATGGTTAGAGATTTATTCTCTTAACCGTTTGGGGAAAATCGTGGTATGTGGGACTGTGTGGGTGGTAAGATTTCATTTTACCTATCATATGCTGATACCACAATTATCCGTTGGTACTAGTGCTGTGATATTTGTGTTAATTGTCCCATTCGATGGGAGTACTTGTGTTAAGTATGGATGTGTATTCGTGAATGTCGTGAATGGCGCCTAATGGTATTAATGATTTATGTGTCCAGGAAATGGTACCAAAAAGACCGAGACGCCTATTACTGGTCAACGTTATGAATGTTGAACCTAGTGAGCTTAGGTCTAGTATTGTGATTGAGATAGCTAGCGGTAGGGAAGTGGAGGTTGACAAGGTTATTCGTAGGTGTACTATAATGTTAGAGGGCATTCCGTTCATGATTGATTTGATACCTTTTAGGCATGGGAGTTTCGATGTGGTGATAGGGATGAGCTGGTTGTCTAAGCATAGGGCCGGGGTCATATGCCACGAAAAGGTAGTTCGTATACCTTTGGAGAGTGGTGGTGTCCTTCGGATACAAGGAGAATGCTTGGGGGAGGACTTGAAAACCCTTAAGACTGCGAAGGCTAAAGAACGTAAGATAGAAGAGATTCCTGTGGTATGTGAGTTTCCTGGCGTTTTTCATGAGGACTTGTCTGGATTGCCTCCAATCCGTCAAGTTGAGTTTCGTATTGAATTGATTCCTGAAGCGGCGCCTGTGGCGAAATCTCCATATCGATTGGCACCCTCAGAAATGCAGGAGTTGTCCGAACAGCTGCAAGAACTTCAGGATAAGGGGTTTATCCGACCTAGTCATTCTCCGTGGGGAGCACCTGTGTTATTTGTTAAGAAGAAGGATGGTTCGTTCTGGATTTGTATTGACTATCGGGAACTGAACAAGTTAACGGTTAAGAATCGATATCCTCTTCCTAGGATTGATGATCTTTTTGACCAACTACAAGGAGCTCGATTTTTCTCGAATATTGATCTACGTTCTGGGTATCATCAGCTGAGAGTGCATGAGGAGGATATTCCGAAGACTGCTTTTAGGACTCGTTATGGACACTTTGAGTTCACGGTTATGCCATTCGGGCTGACAAATGCACCCGCGGTATTCATGGATTTAATGAATCGCGTTTGCAAGCCTTACTTGGATAAATTCGTGATTGTGTTCATTGACGACATTCTAATTTACTCTAAGTCGAAGGAGGAGCATGGAGAACATTTGAAGTTGATCCTTGGATTGCTGGAGAAGGAGAAATTGTACGCCAAGTTCTCAAAATGTGAGTTTGGCTAGAGGAGGTACATTTTCTTGGACATGTGGTGAATAGTGAAGGAATTCATGTAGATCCTAGTAAGGTAGGAGCAGTCAAGAACTAGAAGGCTCCTACGACGCCGTCCGAGATATGCTCGTTCTTAGGATTGGCGGGTTATTATCGAAGATTTATAGCGAATTTTTTTGAAGATTGCTAAACCCCTTACTTTGTTGACTCAAAAGAACAAGAAGTATGTTTGGGGAGAAGAGCCGAAGGTGGCTTTTCAGTCACTAAAGGATAGTTTGTGTAATGCACCTATTCTAATGTTACCGGATGGGCCAGATGTAACACCCCGAAATCTGATCAGCGGAAGCATACAAGTTGTGGGGTGTTATTCGATAGTTTTCACAATCACAAGGTATAAAGAACGGTTTTGTTCAAACCGTTTTGGAAGAAATTTCATAATAATAAATATTTAAATTACATTATGTAAAAATAGTGCGGAAGATATAGATTTAAAAAGGATTTTAACGATCCCAAACAAGTTTAGAGTCTTCTATGACCATGCCATGCCCTTCACCAAGCTCCTCCAAAAGTAAGATATGCGGCGGAAAAGATATAACACCTGAGAATAACATGCTAAAAGTCAACACAAAGGTTGAGTGAATTCATAGGTTTATAATTAAAGCAGTTGATCACAATAATTCAAGTTTCCAAGAAAGTGGGCTACGTTGTTATACGCCCGTAAGTTATTACCAATGCATTAAGCTTATGACACACAAAGCGTTAACCGGCACCAGTAACTCTGGCGTAAGTCGATAGTAACCGCGGAATTTCATAATCATAATAGTTGCCCCCAAAGCCAGGTATCTTGCCAAATACCTAGTTAACTCAATTATAGCACACCCATGTCGCCTACCCGGTCAACAGGAGTGGGATGGTCAAATCCTATAGGCCTATATACTATAATCGCGCTCACCCATGTTGCCTACCCGGTCAACAGGTGATTAATGGTTCATGATCGAGGGACTTGCTGTTGGCAAGGAAGGTACTTAGTGCTTATCAGGTGGTCAGCAAAGTTTCCATTTCAAATAACAGTTTGTAAGCAATTGTGATCATAGTAAAAATAGTAGCATGTATCTCACCCCAAGTAGTTTATAAAACAGTTAAGCAAGTAAAAAGTGGGGCAATGAACTCACCTTAGCAACAGAAATGCAAGATCACAACTGACATGACTGGCATCTTGAGTGTATCACAACGGTTTCAAAACATGCGGCACGGCGGTACACAGAGGTACAAGCACGGCGGTACACAACGGTCGAGGATCGGCACAACCTAATACGCATACTGTTATCTCAAAATACATCTCGCACAATAATAAGGTCTATAAAAGACAACGTGTCATAGTTTTCGTGGATTACTCAGTTTTCAAAACTCATCAAAAGTTTAGTATAAACGTTTCGTGTGGTGTGGTAAGAAGACATAGACTCGACGGAAAACTCACGCTAAGGAGAAAAGACATCAACAAACTCGAGAGAATACTGACGAGCACTTAAACCAAGGAAGACAACTCTAGGAGTTAAAGACAAACAAACACCTCAAATAAAATAACTCAGTTTGTACGTTTCTACATTTACCCCGTTATCCTCAAATAACTTGTATAAAACATAATCGTTTTATAATAAAATGAGTCTAACTAATAAAACTAGTTTTTCTCGAGTCGTCTTGACTTAAATAAATCAATTTCCTCAAAACAGTTTAATAGAAGAGTTAATAAAAAGTTTCCGTTGGTTATTAAACATTATTTCCTTATTGTGTGTATAAACTTAATTAACCTCATCAAACTAATGTCATAATTTTATTTAAACTTAGTGGGCTTGACCCACTTTTGAATTCCAATGTACCCTTTTGTAGCATGGGCTTCGGCCCATTTTAATGTCAACACACCCTTAATATTTTTAACCAAACACTCCTTTTAATTCGTTGTGGGCTTGCGAGCCCAATTAGCAAGCAAACATAACCTTAGTAAAATTTTGGGCTTTGGCCCAAGCTAACACTAACCAAACGCACCCAATGGATTGCCTGCTCCATGGAATCCAACGCAATAAACATACAATAACACATTTGTCAAAACCAAAATGCACCATATTCTGTTTTTAATGTGCCCTCTAAACCGAACATAAACGCACCCTAACTGACTCGAACCAAGTCCTAACATCATGACACCAAAACAATGACAAGGAGCACATTAACCTGTTATGCCAAGACCTCTCGGTCTCGGCTCGAATCAGCTTATCGCAACAGCCAAATAAACGCAACCAAAACTAATTATAACGCAATGAGTACAAAACAACGCAACAATGAACCAAGAATGTTACAACCTATACCACACCGAGACCACTTGGTCTCGGCTTCAAACTGGTAATGACAACAACCAACTGGAACCAACAAGATCACAATTCAAACTTGTCCAACTCGTGACTAAATCAAAACACAACCATACGAAATCAGTAGCTCGAACCGAATCAAACATTCAACTCAAACGATTTCTTACCACACGATTTATTTTCAAAACAAGTTTTAATCAGTTTCTATATCCAATTTTTAACCACAACAATTAATAACAACGAGTTATATCCGGTATTTAAATTCGTTCAATCCACAGAAAACGTAAGACATCAAAATATATTCGTTCGGTAATAAATAAGTAAAACGAGATGTGGTGTTTACCAAACCACATGGACGAGAGAGTGAGAGGGAGAAAGAGAAGCGACGGAGGTGGTGGTGACGCGTTGGTGGTGATACTCGGACCAAAACAAACCAAAACAACCTTCGATCTACACTTGTATGACTACAAATAGGTGTCGCCGGAAAATCTTACCGGAAAATTATAAGTTACCGAGAGAGATGGGATAGATGAGGGTGGGTTGGAGGCGCGTGTGGTGGAGATTCATGACAAGGAGGTCACGGGGTGTCGAATGGAGGTGGCGGTGGGGTTGTGTGGCCAGCGGTGGTGCTCCGGTCGCCGGAAAATGAGAGAGGAGGGAGCGGCTGATTTTTGGAGAAGAAGAGGGTGAAACCCTAGGATGGTTATAATGGTATATTTATAGGGTGAGGGTGGGACTAAGGACAAACCCTGACCATTTACGTGATTTTCCTTATATTTTTAATGATACGCAAACGAGGCAATTAAATCGTGTTATAAATATTTCCCGAGCATCCGAAATTTATTCTTGATGCGCGTGATGTGTCGTTGCGGTTTAGCAATTTTAATGCCTACTCAAGTTTTAAATTTATATTTAGCCGACTTATCAATAACACACACACTTAACGAGCAGTGTACCCGGTCAGTATGAAGATAATGGTAAGTAGAGTGTCGATCACTAAGAGTGGAACGTATTATCTCGTTATTCTAATCAGTATTTTAATATCCTAACGCAAGGGGGTTTCAGCCTGAGAGACTGGCACGGTTTGTTTGCAATTAAATAATAAAATAAACCAATAGGCACGAATCAGCAAGTAGCACACACGTACACAGATAAATACTTGAGACAATAAGAGGGCTGTCCTTATGATTAAGTAGATTGTCACTTGTTTTATTGATAGCTTTATATGAAGTGTATGTAGTTAACCCTTTCTCGTTGGTCCTATTCTTATCGGCGAGTAAACCCTTAATGATTACTTATGTCTAAAAGTTATTCCTAAGTGATCAATTTAGTAATAACCGTGGGAGCCACATTATGTCCCGCAGTCAAATGCCCGCAAGCCACTAATAAACACAGAGGTTATCAATGCACTAATAAGTAGTAACCAAAGACATCAACATATAAACTTTAATTGATGGGAAAGCAAGTATTAAAGGGAGTGCAATCTTTCGTTGTCACATTACACAAGCCACCAATCCTGATGAATTAAAGTTTGCTAACACAATAAAACAAAACTACTTAATGAATTAAACACATGCAGCACCTTCTTACAGCTTTTGTATCTTTGGTTTGGGTGTGTCTTGTGCTGCCTCCTTGACTGAATTCGTCCTTTGTTTCTCCTGTTCGAACTTAGGTTTTTGGTTTTCCGGAACTTCTAATTCGTCTGGTCTACGGGGTATTTATAGTTTCTGTCTGAGGGAAGATGCGGCGCATCTACTAAGTAGATGCGGCGCAAGTACTGAACTTCGCGTGGGGTCCAAGATTATAATATTCAGGAATATTCGTACACCGCCAGAAGATGCGGCGTAACTCCATGATTAGATGCGGCGCATGTACTCTTGTATCTTGGATCGTATCTGGTGATATCTTGATAGAGATGCGGCGCATGTCGAGAGTGAGATGCGGCGCATCTGGAGCAGAATTGACTTGATCTTGTCCATGTCAGTAGACCTTCAACTTTATGCACGTTTTGCTCCATTATTAGTCCAAAATAGCTAAGTTTCACCAAATGCTTGTTTTTACCTGAGAATTACAAAAGTAAACGATTAAGTATCAATCCTCATACATAATATAGTAAAACAAGTCAAATTAATAGGATAAATGATAGTAATAAAATGTACTTATTTGAGTTCATCAAATATCCCCCCACTTGAACTTTACTTGTCCCCAAGTAAACCTTAGAATTTCTTGTAAAGCCTCCGCCTTTTGTGGGCAGTCTTCAACATTATCGTACCACTCATAATTTTCAAAGGTTACATCGTTTCCAACCCGTCTCATCCCAATTATACTTCCCCCATTACAGGTTCTGTCACTTTTATAATCACAGGTCGGCCAAACACTACTCCCGTCCTTGAAAACGAAGGGTGTACAGGTGTGATTAATGTGCTCAAATTCCCATGGTTTATCCCAAACCCATGGTACTTGATCATTCCATTCATAGTACCAGGTGTTTTTGAAATCATCATAAGTCTTAAATCCTGGTAGTTCTCCAGTAAGCACATCATCGTCGACTTGAAGAAGGTAGTTAAATTCCTTGAACTGCTTGCACAAGGGTGTCTCATAATCGAACACATCAATGTCTATTCTGAATAATTCTTCAATGCCTTCATTGATTGTTGAATCATGAAGTGACGACCCATAATCGCTTTCTACTTCTTCATCTTCTCCTCTCATCCAATATACCCATAATGGATCCTTAGTAGCACGATCCATGCACTTATGGTTATTAAACTTACTAGCCAACAATTCTGAAAAATCAACATCGTGAGGATCGTGGTTAACGTCAAAGCAAACCTTTCCAATCATATTCTTTTTTATCTCCATGAACTCGTTAAATTGCTTCTTAAAACTCCGAGTCAACCATGAAGTCATAATCTCCTTGACTTCATTTGCAGGGGCAAATTCCGGACTACCATATTTGAGTTCTAGCCAATCATTGAGGGAGAGGTCTATCAATCTTACCAATTTCCCATGAAATAGTAACTCCGCCAAAGCATAATTCATGTCATTATCCTGATAGTTCTCATTCAATCCCCAGTACTGTTCGGAATAAGGCATGTAAGAGATTTGGGCATTGCCTCCACTACAGCTGTTGTTGCTTGAGTCCATGTACGCAAGATAGAATTTCCCATCATCTTCTTCGATAGTAGTCCAGTTCAATCCTTCGGCTTCAATGATAGGCCATAAGAGCGACAATTCTTCTCCAGTGTACCTCACAAATACATCATAAGAGAATACCTCTTTGTCAATGTTGCATAAACGCATGAATTCCTTAAAAGCAGCTTCAAGAGGAGTCTCCCAAGATAATAAATCTGCATCGATCATGAGTACATTGAATGAATCCGAAAACAAGCATTCCTTAGCAAGATATCCGTTAACTGACATGTCTTCCATAGCAAAATCTGTCATCCAACGTAAAATCATCAGTAGGATTTGTTCGCTAGAAGAGAAATTAATGAATATAGAAACGGATATAAGAATAAAAATAGCTGATATCTGCAGACGATGCGCCGTATCCAAAAAGTTAAATACGCCGTATCTTAATACGTTAAAATTAAATTAGACTTTATTCAGAAAATAGATACGCCGCTTTAGAATTTAAGAATGCGCTGTATCGAATTAATTAATCAAAAATCAGCTTATCTAATTAAAATTAAATACGTCGTATTAACGAAAGTTAATGCGCCGTATTTTCGTTACGTTTAAAAATAAATATCGATTTTTGATTCAGAAAGATGCGCCGTATCGATAGAGATCGATACGCCGTATCTGTTTAATAATTCGCAAACTGTTTTTAATTAAAATAATAGATACGCCGTATCTACTAAAGCAGATGCGTCGTATGGCGTTAACGTTTAGAAATTTTTTTTTTTATCGAAAACAGATACGCCGTATCTGCTAAAGCAGATGCGTCGTATTACTTTATCGCTTAGAAAAATTTTCTTATTAAAAACAGATACGCCGCATCTTGGGGAAAAGATGCGTCGTATCGAATTAATTAAACGCGTTGTATATAAAAAAAAAATAAACGCAATACGCCGTATGTGAGAGATCAGATGCGCCGTATCGTTTGATTTAGCACAGTACAACGATAGCAGAACAGAAAAATACGAAAAATAAAAACAAAAATTAAACACACAAACGAAAATAAACACACAAAAATAAAAGAAAACAATTAACACACAATACAACAAATATGCAAAATAGTACAATGATGCAATTAATCTAATAAAAAGAAAAAACTAATTAAAATACTAATTAAATTAACAGATAATAACAATTCACTCCCCGGCAGCGGCGCCAAAAACTTGATGCGCGTGATGTGTCGTTGCGGTTTAGCAGTTTTAATGCCTACTCAAGTTTTAAATTTATATTTAGCCGACTTATCAATAACACACACACTTAACGAGCAGTGTACCCGGTCAGTATGAAGATAATGGTAAGTAGAGTGTCGATCACTAAGAGTGGAACGTATTATCTCGTTATTCTAATCAGTATTTTAATATCCTAACGCAAGGGGGTTTCAGCCTGAGAGACTGGCACGGTTTGTTTGCAATTAAATAATAAAATAAACCAATAGGCACGAATCAGCAAGTAGCACACACGTACACAGATAAATACTTGAGACAATAAGAGGGCTGTCCTTATGATTAAGTAGATTGTCACTTGTTTTATTGATAGCTTTATATGAAGTGTATGTAGTTAACCCTTTCTCGTTGGTCCTATTCTTATCGGCGAGTAAACCCTTAATGATTACTTATGTCTAAAAGTTATTCCTAAGTGATCAATTTAGTAATAACCGTGGGAGCCACATTATGTCCCGCAGTCAAATGCCCGCAAGCCACTAATAAACACAGAGGTTATCAATGCACTAATAAGTAGTAACCAAAGACATCAACATATAAACTTTAATTGATGGGAAAGCAAGTATTAAAGGGAGTGCAATCTTTCGTTGTCACATTACACAAGCCACCAATCCTGATGAATTAAAGTTTGCTAACACAATAAAACAAAACTACTTAATGAATTAAACACATGCAGCACCTTCTTACAGCTTTTGTATCTTTGGTTTGGGTGTGTCTTGTGCTGCCTCCTTGACTGAATTCGTCCTTTGTTTCTCCTGTTCGAACTTAGGTTTTTGGTTTTCCGGAACTTCTAATTCGTCTGGTCTACGGGGTATTTATAGTTTCTGTCTGAGGGAAGATGCGGCGCATCTACTAAGTAGATGCGGCGCATGTACTTAACTTCGCGTGGGGTCCAAGATTATAATATTCAGGAATATTCGTACACCGCCAGAAGATGCGGCGTAACTCCATGATTAGATGCGGCTCATGTCCTCTTGTATCTTGGATCGTATCTGGTGATATCTTGATAGAGATGCGGCGCATGTCGAGGGTGAGATGCGGCGCATCTGGAGCAGAATTGACTTGATCTTGTCCATGTCAGTAGACCTTCAACTTTATGCACGTTTTGCTCCATTATTAGTCCAAAATCGCTAAGTTTCACCAAATGCTTGTTTTTACCTGAGAATTACAAAAGTAAACGATTAAGTATCATTCCTCATACATAATATAGTAAAACAAGTCAAATTAATAGGATAAATGATAGTAATAAAATGTACTTATTTGAGTTCATCAATTCTGTTAACATTAAAATTATTTTTCCATTAATAACGACTATTCATACGCCTCGTTTCTCATGAATAATAAAATAATCAAAACAAATCGTCGGTTGTGCCAGTACGCGTTGTGTACGAATTTCACGTTTCGCGAGATAAATTTCACGTTTTCAAACCAATTAAGTTCAGAAAGGATCCGTTTATGAGAAACAGGGAAAGTCTCGTATAAAAATATATTCGGAAAAATTACGGGTGGTTACAGCACATACATCATATTTGGAAATCCGTCCCGGATTTCAGTTTAACTTATTAGTTTTGGTTTTGAAGGGGTTTACAAACTAAGGAAAAATCAAAATGATTGTTTTAGCTTGTAAAACAAGTTTAAGAAATTTGTCGGTTGTTACATCACGTACTCCTAAAAAGGAATCGCGTCCACGCGATTTGGATCTGGTTGCCCGGCGGAATGGTGTTGGTGGAAAGGTGGTGGCACTAGTAACATGTTCAGGCCTCTCCGGACTGTTCTAAGGGGTTATCCTTGACTGTGGAAAGTTACTTAAGTGGTCTGCCATAAGTTGTCTCCTTCTAGTTCTTTGGTGGGGTACTACGATTTTTGGAGTAAGGTTAATAGAGGGAAACAGTTCAAATCTTAATTATACGGGTTTCAAAATTTTACCAGCGCTGTTTCTTCTCAAATCCTCAGATTCTAATTCCAATGTAGGGTTTATACTCTAGTGACACAAAAAGGGCTCTTGGTCTAGTGGTTGGACGTTTGTAGGTTGAGCAAGGTGTAGGGTGTTTGAATCCTACCTATGGCATTTTGTTTGAAAATCTTATTTGGGTAAGTATTTACACGGTTTTGATCAAAATAATTTTCCAGGCATTAAACTTTTCTTTGTCAGGAATTTTCAGCTGCGTAAGATGACACAGTTTCAAGAGATTTTACAAACTTGTAAAAAAAATCGGGTTTTCAAACCTGGTATGGGTAAGAAATTTTCGTAAGATTTTGCGTTTGACATTTCGCAGAAAAGTTGATAAGGGTTGACCAGAAGAACTTAATCCTCAAAATATGCATTTTAGAAAAATGTAATTACGGTCCCCAAGGTTGATCTAAAAGCATTTTAATAAAAATCCTTAAAAGTAAGAATATCAGAGAGGAAGGATAATTGAACATGTACGTCAATCTGTGGTTCCAATATCCAAGGAAAGATCTAGTTGCCAACGTTGGGCGGGGTTCAATGTTTAATATCAGGCGACACTCTAAGGTGCAAGTATTCCAACTTGTTAAATGATACTAAAAGGTGCCCTGGCCGAATTTGTTGCACTGGTGGCCTAAAAGAAATAACTTTGTGCTAAGGGGGTATCTTTACTTAAACGGTTGTGTTAGTGACTTGAGAGGTCTGAATCAACTCGATACTATGTTGAGAAAAGTCCTTATTTTCAAGGTGCGGTCGGGTATCAATGGTTGTTAGATAGACTAAGATGTTTCGGCATCCCGGTGCAGAAGTTGCGTCACTATAGGGAAGTCAGAGTTTTGCAATGAAGCGGTTTACATAAAAGAATGGGTTTCGATTCTGTGTCATATAGAACTCCTAGAGAGTAAAATGTCTTGAGAGTAATGGTATATTCACAATCTAGTTCAATGCAAGTGCTACTAGTGAGGGAAACTAATTGCAGGGAACGAATGTGGCGACTTATTCAGTGATAAAACAATATCAAAGCTTGGTAGGTTATTATCTATAGTCGCAGGCGAAAGTGTGAGGTCCACTTCTAAGGTTTTGATCTATTTTCAAAATGAAATGTTGGTTATTCGGTTTATGCAGTAATAGGATGAAAACACTTTTCATAGAGGTAACTAGTTCACTCGGTGGTTGTAAAATACTTTATAAATTAGTTTGTAGAATAGCTTATAGAGTGATAGGGAACGACTTATTATTTATGAAATGATAACCAAAATTATGGTTAAGGTTGTGAAGTATTAGGATAAAGATCGGGTTACAAAATAACTTATGAGATGATTTGTACGACAATGCACAGGTTATTGAGAAAATTATTTGTTATCTGTAAAATTTCAGCAAAGCTGTAGTTTACTTTGTGATTTAGCAGCAAAACGGTTCGTCGGGTGACAGTAAAATGATTTTTTTTTTTTTGGAAAGTAATGGCGAAATAATTTGTAAGATAATAGTAACACAGCTTTGTTGTTTTCAAGTAAAACAGTGGCTAATTTACCTCGCAGAGGAGTAAAATGGTTTACAAGGCAGTAGTAAAACATTTTGTAAAATGACCGCAAAAGGGTTGGTAAGATAGTTGAAAATGATTTGTGTAAATGTGTGCATAGTGGTAATAATAATGGAAAGTGAAATGATGTAGTAAGTGGGTTGGTTACTTATATGAAAGCTTTAATAGATAATTGCTAAGATAACGTATTAAAAAGTGAAATAATGTGATGATAAGTATGTTATAGTAGATAGTAATAGCTTAGTCGTATTTGACACTTTGATTAAATAATAGTGAAAATATAGAGCGTAATTGAAATATGATGGTCCGTAAAAGTTTAAATAAAACTGTATTGTTTAAGTGTGTAACTGACCAAAATGAGGTGAGTAGAGATATGACAGTAAAAATGCGGTAAGTTACGAATGTAAGTGAGAGTGAGATAAGTATATACGGAGTTAAAGTACCGTTTTGAAATTATTCTTATCGTGGCTAACATGCCCCCTTAGTGGTGACTATTAAAACGAAAGTGTTTGAAAGATAAAACATGTTTGAGGTGTGCAAAAAGGATAACGGGTGCTAACAGTGCTATAGTCGACGACTTGCGGGTTATGGGCCCACGGTCAAAGTGTAACGGTGTGAAATGGTCAATGGTCGTTCGGGGTAAATGGTTTATGATCCATGGTGTGAAAATCTTAAATAACATACTTCGGGTTATCTAAACCAGTATTAATTCCAAAATACGAATAATAGGGCGAACCACTTCATCATGGTTACTACAGGCAATCTTACTTACCACTTAGGGTTACTGTTTCCTCATGAGCGCTATTATTCATTTACAATCTTCAATATCCAATTCGTTCAACTAAACTATTAAGGTGTCCATTTCAACTAATAGGTTACTTCCTAATGCAGCTAATGATGTCGCCCGACTCATCGGCTTATATTGCGGTGTTCACGAGCTTTCTTACAAGTTGAGGGGCAGGGGAAAACGGGATATGTGACCTAATGGTCTAAGGTAATACCAGAGTGATGATGTCTTCCAGATAGAGCTTTCGGATAGTATTCCTGAGTAGTGTCCCCAAAATAATACTTTCAAAATAGCGTGTCTCAAAATGGTGTGTCCCAACTAGTGTATCCCAAAACAATTCTCATAATAGTATGCCAATAGTGTATCCAAAACAACCCCTATAATATTATACCAATGCGTCACGTCTTCAAGATAGTGTAACTAGAGTTGACCGTCCCAAAATAGTATTCGAAGTGGTATGCCAGAATAGTGTTGTCAAAGTAGCGTTCCTAGAATAACATATCTAAAATAGTCTTTCCCAGAATAATGCCTTCCAAAATATCGTATCAATTTATGTATACGTTTCTTAAAATACTTATCGCAGTTCATTGTTTCATAAAAGGTATTAAGGTAAACTACTAGTATCCTCGGAGGATAAGTGAAAGGTTAGGTATCTTTTCCAAAAGTAGGGGATCGGGTTGCTACACAAGTTTCTAGAGCTTCTGTTGAGTTACAAATCGACCTATTGTCAGTTTCCTAGGTTTTTCCAAAGATTAATTCGTTGTTTACTTCCATCAAGAGGTTCATCCTACAAGTGATGTGGAAGAGTCTTTCTTAGTCGACTAGTGATCTAACTCGGTTCATTAATTGAGTGTAAGGATTAGGGTAGTGATGACTGTAACATAACCAGAGACAAAACAAGGCTGAAGAAACAAAATCAACTCCACAACGATATCCAGAAATCAAGAACTCACGCAATCCAAATTCGACTAAAGCCAAAACCAAGTAATAAACTTAAAATGTGCTTGTTATGATATTGGACGAGTTAAAATAAACGGATCGAATTCAAAATGGCGACCAATCGGGTCTCACCTGACCCGGTGCGAACGTAATCAGATGGCGATGAACAGTTATTCCATATAAGTGGAGAGATATAGCGGTGCCAGAAGTATTTCAGTTCATGAGGTGTTGTGATGCCAGTGTGTCGCGTGTGTAAACTTTCGTAATGTTCGGTGCTCGTGCACATATGCAAAACCTTATCATTCTCAAAATAGAAAGTCAACCCGAAACATAATCCTGTTATAACTACTCTCAGTATCGCAAAATTCATTTCTGAGACATAGGTGATCAGGCCATGTCCCCACTATCCTTGGTTAATTATAGGTGATCGGTCTACTCTCAACCAAGAATCAATGAATTTCGGGATACTCAGTTTAGTTATACTAGTACTATGTTCCTTACCTTAGAATCGCTAAAAAAAAAACCATAACAGGTGTTCAAACTCGGAATCAAATAATGTGGTTACGCGAAGAAATAGTGTAACTCCGTGACAGGTTTGGTGCATCGACGAAAATATTTAAAGTGAATCAGTGAAATGAGGTGAAATACAAACCATTAAATAGCGAGACATACATCTCATCAAGTATGACGTTTAACATTTCAAAAAATATGCTATGCAACAAAATTTCAAGCGAGGCATCGGCTTGGCAGGCAGGCACGTGTCGGTCATAGGATTTAAGTTTTCCTAAAAATGGTTATTGTATGGGTTTTTGAAAATACCAGTTCTCTATAACCTGTAGCTCTGATACCATCTGTAACACCCCGAAATCGGATCAGCGGAAGCATACAAGTTGTGGGGTGTTATTCGATAGTTGTCACAATCACAAGGTATAAAGAACGGTTTTGTTCAAACCGTTTTGGAAGAAATTTCATAATAATAAATATTTAAATTACATTATGTAAAAATAGTGCGGAAGATATAGATTTAAAAAGGATTTTAACCGGTCCCAAACAAGTTTAGAGTCTTCTATGACCATGCCATGCCCTTCACCAAGCTCCTCCAAAAGTAAGATATGCAGCGAAAAAGATCTAACACCTAAGAATAACATGCTAAAAGTCAACACAAAGGTTGAGTGAATTCATAGGTTTATAATTAAAGCAGTTGATCACAATATTTCATGTTTCCAAGAAAGTGGGCTACGTTGTTATACGCCCGTAAGTTATTACCACTGCACTAAGCTCATGACACACAAAGCGTTAACCGGCACCAGTAACTCTGGCGTAAGTCGACAGTAACCGCGGAATTTCATAATCATAATAGTTGCCCCCAAAGCCAGGTATCTTGCCAAATACCTAGTTAACTCAATTATAGCACACCCATGTCACCTACCCGGTCAACAGGAGTGGGATGGTCAAATCCTATAGGCCTATATACTATAATCGCGCTCACCCGTGTTGCCTACCCGGTCAACAGGTGATTAATGGTTCATGATCGAGGGACTTGCTGTTGGCAAGGAAGGTACTTAGTGCTTATCAGGTGGTCAGCAAAGTTTCCATTTCAAATAACAGTTTGTAAGCAATTGTGATCATAGTAAAAATAGTAGCATGTATCTCACCCCAAGTAGTTTATAAAACAGTTAAGCAAGTAAAAAGTGGGGCTATGAACTCACCTTAGCAACAGAAATGCAAGATCACAACTGACACGACTGGCATCCAAAGTGTATCACAACGGTTTCAAAACATGTGGCACGACGGTACACGGAGGTACAAGCACGGCGGTACACAACGGTCGAGAATCGGCACAACCTAATACGCATAATGTTATCTCAAAATACGTCTCGCACAATAATAAGGTCTATAAAAGACAACGTGTCATAGTTTTTGTGGATTACTCAGTTTTCAAAACTCATCAAAAGTTTAGTATAAACATTTCGTGTGGTGTGGTAAGAAGACATAGACTCGACGGACAACTCACGCTAAGGAGAAAAGACATCAACAAACTCGAGAGAATACTGACGAGCACTTAAACCAAGGAAGACAACTCTAGGAGTTAAAGACAAACAAACACCTCAAATAAAATAACTCAGTTTGTACGTTTCTACATTTACCCCGTTATCCTCAAATAACTTGTATAAAACATAATCGTTTTATAATAAAATGAGTCTAACTAATAAAACTAGTTTTTCTCGAGTCATCTTGACTTAAATAAATCAATTTCCTCAAAACAGTTTAATAGAAGAGTTAATAAAAAGTTTCCGTTGGTTATTAAACATTATTTCCTTATTGTGTGTATAAACTTAATTAACCTCATCAAACTAATGTCATAATTTTATTTAAACTTAGTGGGCTTGACCCACTTTTGAATTCCAATGTACCCTTTTGTAGCATAGGTTTCGGCCCATTTTAATGTCAACACACCCTTAATATTTTTAACCAAACACTCCTTTTAATTCGTTGTGGGCTTGCGAGCCCAATTAGCAAGCAAACATAACCTTAGTAAAATTTTGGGCTTTGGCCCAAGCTAACACTAACCAAACGCACCCAATGGATTGCCTGCTCCATGGAATCCAACGCAATAAACATACAATAACACATTTGTTAAAACCAAAACGCACCATATTCTATTTTTAATGTGCCCTCTAAACCGAACATAAACGCACCCTAACTGACTCGAACCAAGTCCTAACATCACGACACCAAAACTATGACAAGGAGCACATTAACCTGTTATGCCAAGACCTCTCGGTCTCGGCTCGAATCAGCTTACCGCAACATCCAAATAAACGCAACCAAAACTAATTATAACGCAATCAGTACAAAACAACGCAACAATGAACCAAGAATGTTACAACCTATACCACACCGAGACCACTTGGTCTCGGCTTCAAACTGGTAACGACAACAACCAACTGGAACCAACAAGATCACAATTCAAACTTGTCCAACTCGTGACTAAATCAAAACACAACCATACGAAATCAGTAAATCGAACCGAATCAAACATTCAACTCAAACGATTTCTTACCACACGATTTATTTTCAAAACAAGTTTTAATCAGTTTCTATATCCAGTTTTTAACCACAACAACTAATAACTACGAGTTATATCCGGTATTTAAATTTGTTCAATCCACAGAAAACGTAAGACATCAAAATATATTCGTTCGGTAATAAATAAGTAAAACGAGATGTGGTGTTTACCAAACCACATGGACGAGAGAGTGAGAGGGAGAAAGAGAAGCGACGGAGGTGGTGGTGACGCGTTGGTGGTGATACTCGGACAAAAACAAACCAAAACAACCTTCGATCTACACTTGTATGACTACAAATAGGTGTCGCCGGAAAATCTTACCAGAAAATTGTAAGTTACCAAGAGAGATGGGATAGATGAGGGTGGGTTGGAGGCGCGTGTGGTGGAGATTCGTGACAAGGAGGTCACGGGGTGTCGAATGGAGGTGGCGGTGGGGTTGTGTGGCCGGCGGTGGTGCTCCAGTGGCCGGATCTTGGCCGGAAAATGAGAGGGGAGGGAGCGGCTGATTTTTGGAGAAGAAGAGGGTGAAACCCTAGGATGGTTATAATGGTATATTTATAGGGTGAGGGTGGGACTAAGGACAAACCCTGACCATTTACGTCATTTTCCTTATATTTTTAATGATACGCAAATGAGGCAATTAAATCGTGTTATAAATATTTCCCGAGCATCCGAAATTTATTCTGTTAACATTAAAATTATTTTTCCATTAATAACGACTATTCATACGCCTCGTTTCTCATGAATAATAAAATAATCAAAACAAATCGTCGGTTGTGCCAGTACGCGTTGTGTACGAATTTCACGTTTCGCGAGATAAATTTCACGTTTTCAAACCAATTAAGTTCAGAAAGGATCCGTTTATGAGAAACAGGGAAAGTCTCGTATAAAAATATATTTGGAAAAATTACGGGTGGTTACAGCACATACATCATATTTGGAAATCCGTCCCGGATTTCAGTTTAACTTATTAGTTTTGGTTTCGAAGGGGTTTACAAACTAAGGAAAAATCAAAATGATTGTTTTGGCTTGTAAAACAAGTTTAAGAAATTTGTCGGTTGTTACACCAGATGATTTCGTTGTGTATTGTGATGCGTCGAATCAAGGATTTGGGTGTGTATTAATGCAAAAGGGTAAGGTGATAGCTTATGCATCCCGAAAACTCAAGATTCATGAGAAGAATTATACCACTCATGATTTGGAGCTTGGTGCGGTGGTATTTCTCTCAAGAATTGAAGACATTATCTGTATGGCACAAAGAGTGTTGTTTATACAGATCATAAGAGTCTTCAACATATTTTCAGTCAGAAGGAGCTGAATATGTGACAATGAAGGTGGATTGAGTTATTTAGTGATTATGATTGCGAGATTCGCTACCATCCTGGAAAGGCGAATGTGGTAGCTGATGCTTCAAGTAGAAAGGAGCGGGTTAAGCCTAAACGTGTGCGAGCAATGTGTATGACGTTACAGTCGGGAATTAAGGGTAAGATATTGGCAGCACAAGAAGAAGCTCTTAAGGATGAGAATGCGATTTCTGAGATGCTGTGTGGCTTAGATCAACAAATGGAGAAAAAGGAGGATGGTGGACTGTATTTCTTAGATAGAATATGTGTTCCATCAGTAGGAGGTGTAAGGAAGTTGATCATGGATGAGGCTCATAAATCGAGATATTCGATTCATCCAGGATCAGATAAGATGTATTATGATCTTAGAGATGCTTACTGGTGGCCGGGAATGAAGAGGGAAATAGCTGAATATGTTAGCCAATGATTGACTTGTCTGAAAGTTAAGGCTGAACATCAGAAACCCTCTGGATTGTTACAGCAGCCGCTGATTCCTGAGTGGAAATGGGAGAGAATAACAATGGATTTTATTACTAAGTTGCCTAGAACTAGTAATGGACATGACACGATATGGGTCATAGTGGACAGGCTGACGAAGATTGCACATTTTCTGGCCATTCGTGAAGATTATAAGATGGGAAAACTGGTGAGAATTTATATTAATGAGATTGTGGCGAGACATGGTGTGCCTGTGTCGATTATCTCTGATTGCGATAGTAGGTTTACCTCGCAATTCTGGCAATCTTTGCAAAAGGCGTTGGATACACAGTTAGATATGAGCACTGCTTATCATCCACAGACTGATGGGAAAAGTGAGCGAACGATTCAGACTTTGGAGGATTTACTTAGAGCGTGTGCTATTGATTTTGGAGGAAGCTGGGATACTCATTTACCTTTGGCTGAGTTTTCCTATAATAACAGCTATCATTCCAGTATTAGATGTGCACCATTCGAAATGTTATATGGGAGGAGGTGTAGATCACCTATTTTATGGGCAGAGGTTGGGACAAGCCAACTAATTGGTCCTGAAATAGTACAAGAGACTACGGATAAGGTGTTTCAGATTAAGGAAAGACTTAAGGCAGCAAGAGATCGCCAAAAGAGTTATGCGGATAATCGCCGTAAGCCCTTGGAGTTTAGTGTTGGTGATCTTGGAATGCTGAAAGTGTCTCCTTGGAAGGGTGTTGTGCGTTTCGGTAAGAAAGGCAAGTTGGCACCAAGATATGTAGGACCGTTTGAGATTATGGAAAGGATTGGATTTGTGGCTTATCGGTTGAGATTGCCCGAGGAGTTAAGTAATGTGCATGATACGTTTCACGTATCTAAATTTAAAGAAATGTTTGGCGGATGCTAGTTTGCATGTGCCATTAGATGAGATTAAGGTAGATAAGACTCTTCACTTTGTTGAGGAATCTCTCGAGATTATGGATCGAGAGGTCAAGAGTATGAAATGTGGTAAGATAGCATTGGTGAAGGTACGTTGGAATTCCAAACGTGGTCCAGAGTTTACTTGGGAACGTGAGGATCAGATGAGGTCCAAGTACCTGAAGCTGTTTGCGGAGAAGGGTGATGAGACGAGCTAATAAATCTCGGGACGCGATTTCCCTAAGTGGGGGATAATGTGACAACCGTGATTTTAGCAGGTTAGTTTGACTAATAGTCTCAATCTATTTAACTTTTATGTGATGTGTACTATGTGCTTATGTGTGGTATATGTGCAGTTTATGGGTAATAAGTACGTGAGTTAGCACTAGACGAGCTTTGTTGCGAATGACAGTCATTTCTTCATCCTTTTTGGTTTTCCATAACCACTTAAGATCAATGACGAGTTTGTCAAATTGTCTTGGAACTAAATCCCAGGTGTCATGTAACTGATATTGAAGAAGTTCTTCCTACATCGCTTCAATCCAGGCATTATCTGCCATTGCTTCCCGAATGTTCTTAGGTTCTATGAGACTGACTGAGTAGACATAGATGCACATGTCACAATCGGTGTTTAGTTGTTTTCTCATCTGAATTGGCCTTGAGGGTTCACCAATGACCTATTCTATCGGATGGTCTTTTGTCCACTGTAACGTAAAAGGGTACCTTGGACTGGACGAATGCATGTTAGATGGTTCATGTAATCTGAAAGATGATTCAACAGATTTTGTTCCAAACGGATTTTCGAATGGTTCTTCATCTAACACCGCATTATTTTGTTCTTGCTCTTCAATTCTTGGTAGAACTATTTCAATTACTGGAGTTGCTGGAGTAGATGTTGATGACGTGGAGGGAGTTGGTGCGTCAGCTTCGAATGTTGTGGATGCATCTTGAGTTGGTGGTAGTGGTGGTGGTTGTTGATTTTGAGTGGGTGTAGCGGAACATTGGTTAGATGCATTTGTTGAAGCGCCACCATAGTATTCATCATACATAAACTCGAAGAAATTATCCAGTTCCTGATTTGTGGGTTGTTCGTTATGAATTGATTGAGCTCCTTGAGGTGCGAGTCCTGAACTGATATGTCCAGAAGTCATCGGGTTAAGCGCAGGTTCTAGAGCGAGTCTCTTAGAAGCCATTTGTGAAATTTCATCAAATTTCACATTCATCGTCTCCATAATCTTTTTCGTTCTCCTGTTATACACCCTGAATGCCCTCGAGTTTTCGGAGTAACCAATGAAGATTCCAATATCACCCTTAGCTTTCAACTTCCCCAGATCTTCTCTGTCATTCGTAGGATAGCACAAAGCGCCAAATACATGAAGATAAGAAATATCCGGTTTTCTGTTGTTTACTGGTTCATATGGGGTTTTATTGAATCTTGGATGAACTAGGGATCGGTTTTGAGTGAAACAAGCAGTGGCAACAGCATCAGCCCATAAGAATAACGGTGCACTAGAATAAATCAGCATTGTGCGAGCAGCTTCCACAAGAGTTCGATTTCTTCTTTCAACTACCCCATTCTGCTGTGGAGTTCTAACAGCTGATGTCTGGTGAGTAAGACCAGATTCTTCAAAATATGTTCTTAACTCCTGATTTGTGAATTCCGTGGCATTATCAGTTCTTACTATCCTTACTGGAGCTTGAAGTAGAACTTGAATCCGCTTCAGAAAGGTGATGATGATGCCGGGTGTTTCGTCTTTAGACCTCAGAAACTTAACCCATGTATATCTTGAATAGTCATCGACAATTACAAGAATATACTTCTTACCATTTATGCTTGCAACTCTCATTGGGCCACATAAGTCCATATGTAACAAATGTAACTTATCCACCGAACTGGGTACGGGTTTAGGTTTATATGTTGCTCTTTTGCTCTTTCCTTGCTCACAAGATGGACATAAGTGTTCTTTGGTGTATTTAAATTTTGGGAGACCATTGACAATGTTGTCTTTGGCAAGTTTGTTTATGGTGTCAAAGTTAAGATGGGACAAATGTCTATGCCACAACCAGGACTTTGTTTCGCTTGCCCTAGTCATGAGACAAATTGGTGATGAAGAGGCCATTTGGTTTATTTCTATTGCATAGATATTGGTGCCACGATCCCCAATTAAGAGACCATCCCCCACCAAATTCCTAACAAAGAAAGTGTTTCTCCTAAATGCAACCTCTAAATCCGCATCACAAAACTGCCCAACTAAAAACAAATTGTGTCCCAACCCTTCGACATAGTAAACACGAGTGATCAAGTAGTTTCCAAACCGAAGATCTCCATAACCCAGAATAGCTGCAACATGATCATTCCCAAACCGTACAGTTCCCATGAACTGCCACACAAAGTTGATCAGCAGCTTCAGATTCCCGGTCATGTGCTTGGAGCAACCCGAGTCGACGATCCAAAGACAAATTTCAATGACCTGCAAAGAACAGATGATTTTGTATATGGAAACCGTTTAACATTTGGTTCCATGGGGTTAGAGGTAACAGGTGAATCACAATTACAGAAGGTTTCCATATTTTCATTGGGAACAATTTCTAATTTGCCATTCTTAAGTGTAAACATTCTACCTGTTGGTTTCCATGCACAAAACTTAAGATGGTCCTTAGGCAATAGGCTACTAGTGGTTTTCCTAGCTTTTGCAATAAGTCTTCGAATATATCTAGACTTAGCCCTATTTACTGAAGGAACCTTTTTCTGTTTAGGCATATCATTCACATTCACAGTATCAGAAACAATATCATCACAAGCATTTTCAGACAAAGATTTCGTGTACATTAAACAAACAGAGTCATTACATGCACTAGAAACAGGAGTCTTAACATTACATCTAGATGACATATGTTTCTTATTTGAAAGCGATAAATTCCTAGGGTGTTCTTCTACTTTCTTGCATTCACTCTCAGAGACAGGCGATACTCTAGTGTTCCTGGTATTGCTCCTAGGCTTTCGTCTGCTCCTAGAGTTGCTTTCTAATCCTGTAGAAGGTAAGGCACACTCATTAGAATTTATGTTGTTGTCCTGAGATGTTGTTGTAGCATTCCTAGACTCGTTTGGATTATCATTGTTACTCTTGTCTATCGCCCTATATGTTTTAGATGTAGAGGCAGACGCAGTAGTGGGACTAATCCTATAAAGGTCAGGTGCTATTACATTCGATGTTTGGACAACAACTTTCTCATTAGGCAAGGGGGTTGATGGTGTTATACCCTTAGTTTCCTCACCCTTCCCTTTTTGACATTCAAGCTGAGACTTCAAAAGATCAATTTGTTTTTGCATGTTGTGGTAGGAACACTCATACGATAATTTGTCATACTTGCATTCTTCCTTTTTCCGATCTAGTTGTTTAAAATATGTGACATTTTGTTTTTCAATCTTGGCAAGTGCCTTTTCATATTTTACAACAATTTCAGAAGTCTAAGCTCGGAGTCTTTCATCATCTTCCACAGAATATGTTTGATAAATAATGGACATAATTTCGGTCGATAGAGCTACTTCAGAGAGAATGTCATTATGTTTTTCCAAAACTTTGATGTGTTCAATGTTTTCATTTGCTTCCTTTACCAGGGATTTGTGGTCCTTGATAAATTCAGCTGATTCTTTCAAAAGATTGTTTTCCACATTTTGAACTATCGCATAAATTGAAGCGATATGAGGATTGATTTCTGTTTCAAACATCTTTATCTGTTCGGTATGAAAACTTGACGACCAGACATTGTAGTTACCGTTTATTTTGGATGCCACAATACTTTGAAGTGTTTCAATTCCCTGTTTAAGACCGACCAAATATAGTCTAGCTTCACTTGTGTTGCAAGTGGTCTTAGAGGCCATTTGTTCGATGTTAGAAAGGTGTTTTGAAACAAATTTTCGTTTTGCGATAGCCACTAGTCTTTTGAAAAACATTTGTGACTCTTTTTGAACAAGATGAACGACAGAATCTGTATTAAGCTTGTTATAATCAATTGGTTTATTTTCTGGGTTCTTTTGTCTCATTTTAACATGACTCTCTTTGGAAAGCTCAATCGTTTCATAAGAATCACGAACCTCGGGAGGATCATGTTTATCATTTATCACACTACCATTATAAAACACATTCTGATGTTGCTGAGCTTTTTTGAGAATATAGGGGTTTTCACAACCGATAGCCATTTTCTTCATTGTATGTAAAATTGGGTTTGGATCATTAATGAGCAAATTAATTGTTTGTGCAGAATGACCCATTTTTACAAGCAACTCTTCCAACTTTTTGATGGTTTCTTCTTGGTCAATGATTTCATCAAGAAGATCATTTTCACGTTTTGAAAACCTTGCATGCAACTCTTTCTTTTCTTTTTCAAGATCAGAACAAGTTGATTTTTGTTTAGAAAGTTGGTTGGTTAATTCAGAAATTTTCGTGTTTAAGGATTTTATTTTCATGTTTAAATTAACATCAAGTGTGTCAAATTTGATTTGCAAATGTTCTTCTCTTAAAACAGAATCTCTTAAACCAATTTCAAGTTCTGACTGTCGTTTGTTATGAAAATCAAAAGCTCGTTCATTGACCTTATATCTCTCAAGCTCAGCGGTCAATTTTTCATTCGCGGCCTTAACATCGCGATTGACCTTTTTAACGTTCTCAATTTCAACACTACAATTATGCAATAATGATTCAAAAAATACACGTGTTTCCTCATCATTCTCAACATGCTGGGAATCGAAGTCTCCATTAAGATCCATATCTGGAGTTGCCATATTTGTATTACTACAACTTGGCGTGTCCATATATGTGTCATAAGTGGATTCTTGAGTCGCAGGATGCCGTTCATCATGAGGCGACATATCAAATATTCATTATTGTGACATGTAGCGTATGGTGGTACCTCAGAGACTGCATTGGTGTCATACACAGGAGGTATTTCAGAATCCGTGTCATACTTAGCCTCCTGGAGATTTTCCATGAAAATGTAGTTCGCGTCGATGTCCTCAAGATCTTCCGAATCATCCATAAGAGCCATGAAGTCATTCTCTTCTGCACTCAACAGTATTCCAGCCGTTTCCTTGTTTGCCAACATTAATGCTTTCTGCAGATAAGCTGGATCTCTCTTATTCAGCTTTTCGGGACAGTTCCTAGCCATATGACCAACGCCCTGACAGTTGAAACATTTCATAGTACCCTGATTCATATTCTCGGTATTCTGAGCAGCAACATTCCCATACTGATTCCCAGCATTCTGTATAACACCCCCAAATTTTTAAGATAGCAGCGGAAGTCTAATTGGGGTATTATTGAGAGGATCGAAAAACAAACTCTTAGAAAACAGCCCGTAAAGGCATTTTTAATTATTATAGGTCCATAATATGAATTCAGTTACAAAGCGTTACATCAGAGTGCAAACAGTTTCTCCAAGGAAACATCATTTTAACTAAATTACAACTTTATTTTCCACCCTTATTTAAGATAGGTTTTGCCTGCTCCATGCCTTGATCCACTCAGCTAATTTCCTAAAATACATGTTTAAAAGTCAACAAAATGTTGAGTGAAATCATAGAGTTTGAAGTTTAAATATCAGTTCGATACACAAGTAGGATTGTATTGGAGATACAATCAGTTTAAAAGTTGATATTGCAGCGTATATATTGCCCTAAGTCTCATGACACGCAAATGTTAACAAAGTACCGTATAAACGGAGGTGTTCATCAAATTAATGATGAAACTTTTGCCCTCGTGTAATAGGTGATTTGCCAATTCCTATTTTTCTCAAATATAATGTATCACGATGATGCGTGGTTTTGCGACCTTACAACAGGTTTTACCTCTCGAGGGATCTCAAGAGGCTTACAACCCCACCAGGCAGTGTACCTGACCGATGTAGTATAGTGTAGTGGTAAGTACGGGGGATTGATCGTTCTCCACAGGGAATAGTGTCGTTAGGATTGAAAAACTATTCTAATAGGTCTAAGGGTGAGGGAAGATTCTTTTTGTATTTTTATATTTTTTTATGAAAGCAAGTAAAATCTCGGGTTTGAAAGAGTGGGCGGAATTAGTTGCTAGTCAACTAACCCAAATAACTACAAATGCAAATAAAATAAAATAACTGAAAATGAAAAGAGTTGTGAAACTTATGTGGAGAGAAATGTGTTTACTTAGATTTCCTTACTCCCTAACTATCTTTTACCGGTTGATTAGTGTGTATTAATTGCGTGGATGACGGGTGTATTCCTTAATACCAATCGTGGGGTGGCGTACGTACTTCCCCAACTCTACAAGCTCCTACTTCACTCCTATGTCGAGCCGGCTAGGAAGCTCCTAACATGGGATCATTAGAATTCGCTCATGCATTAAATACAACCATAAAAACCTAGTACGCATTGGTTCATGTTTCTTAAGACGTTCAAGCAAGTTACCGAATAGGAAGTTAGCCAGTTTTCTTAAGCCTAACATCGATAAACAATCATCCAATACAATTAATAACACACTAATAACCAATAATCAATAGTTAGGTTTCATTAGATCTAAGCAAACATAAGATAAATCTAGCCTAGCATGTTAATCAAAAGACAAGAACAAGAGATAATCAAACAACACATAGACATATTGAATGATTAAATGATAACTTATCTTCAATTAAACATGGGAGATCCAAGGGTATGAAAACCCTTAAAAATGGCAGAAATTCGTCTTAGGGTTTCTCCTCACAAAGTTGCACACTAATGACAAAAAATTGCAAAACTATATATAGAGTTTAAGGGCTGACGGCGTCACGTTGTAGATCCTGACGCCGTCACCTCGCCGTGCCTAGGGTTCCCGGATGGCCTTCCTGACGCCGTCCCTCTTTAGTCCTCTAAAATCCGCTCTGGCTTATCAAAGCTTGACGCCGTCAGAATATGGCTTGACGCCGTCCCTCTTTAGCTTAAACCGTGACGACCTTGATCACTTCAAAGGGTGACGCCGTCAGACTTTTCATTGTAAAATTCTCTGGCTTATCATGAGTAATTTTCATATCCCCCTTTTTTTTTGCCAAGCCGTGACGCCGTCTGGAACAATCCCTGACGCCGTCAAAGGTACTTTCCAGCATAATTTTGAGACTTTGTCGTTTTCTTCACTTTTATGCTCCAAAATGCTTCCTTTTCCAGATTTCTTCTCCAAAGTACCTAAAATGACAAAAGGAACGATTTAGGGCAATATTTGATCAAATAAATACGATTTATGGCTTAAATGACCCCCTAAAAGCGGTACACTTTTCGCTTCATCAAATACCCTTACACTTGAAATTTGCTTGTCCTCAAGCAAATGCGCTTTTATTCTAATCAAAATACAAGTTAGGGGTCATTTAATGCTAACATAAAAGTAATTACAATAAATAGTCGTTCCACTTTAATCATAATAAGCACGGAGATTACAAACTAGCACCTCACAAGTAGTGTTTAGATACTCACATCTCTC
The DNA here is from genome assembly GCA_021014915.2 of Artemisia tridentata subsp. tridentata. Taxonomy (NCBI): domain Eukaryota; kingdom Viridiplantae; phylum Streptophyta; class Magnoliopsida; order Asterales; family Asteraceae; genus Artemisia; species Artemisia tridentata. The sequence continues at coordinate 17,326,290 of CP139506.1, read as the reverse complement.
AGGTGTCATCAAAATAAATCTCATAAATGAAAACGGATAATATCTCTCACTACCTGTCATAGCAAATAGATTACCATAGGCTTGGGAAAGGATCGAAAACCTCCTCCACTAGGCGTAAGCACCTAAGATAAACTATCAAAGAGGGCTTTTAAATGGGTTATAACGTGAGGTGTAGGGATATGATAAACACGGTTTTGTTGGATAAGGGATATTTTACTGGTGGCGAGTTAAAGATCTTGATTAATTACACGTACAATATGGCGTTGCTAAGCCAAGACTAGACTCGACTTAAGCTAAAAACAAAATAACAAAAACATAAAATAAACATAAAATGAAACGGGATGGTAGTCCGTATGTTTTTTCTACTTTTCTTTTTCTCATTTTTTTTTCATACACTCTTGCCCTACCATCCAAAATAATACATCATAGGGGCGTTGCATTCCCCTTACACTTGAACTTTTACATAACTTTACAAATAACTATTCTAATGACTCGAATTAAGATAATCGAAACACTTGGAGTACTTTTAAAATATTTAGCACATATGGGGGTAATAATGTTGTTCTTCCCCATTACTCCATTACACTAGTACTTTACCCATGAGTCCCAATCGTCCCAAAACAATATGTACAAGGATATGACTCGACTTAGCAACCATGTAATCAATTAGATAATTAACTAAGGGTTTAAACAAATGTTGTAACAATAATGCACTAAAGATGAGTGCATACAAGGAAGGCTAAGGCGATTTGGGTGTACATTTAAGTGGGGTGTAAACAAATTCTTCCTTTAAGTAAAATGCTTAAAGGTCAAAACGAAAAGATAGGCTCTGAGGGGTGTACTAGGGGTATCGTGTACTAAAAATGAGTACAACGCAAAGGGTGTGGGAGAATTACTTGACCAATGTAGCCAATGTAATTATAACAAAAACACAGGTGTAAAACAATGGGTTAATCCTAATGCCTCTTATCATGTAGTAAATCTAACTACACGAATGTAGTCTCACTTGTGGCCTCGGAATGGTCCTAATGCAAGTTCTATAATCTAAGTGCTACCGGTACACACATCATAGCATAAATGCTTTTCCTACCAATTCTAGGGGCGAACCTCACATATTTGGGGGTGGAAATTTTTTTTAGTGGTACGGTTTTTTTGTGCTAGTCATATAACTCCTATCCATGAGACGCTCATTAAGATCAAAGTTTCACTCCTATATGTTGTAAAAATTTTTAAATTTGACACTAAAATTGCCCTAACAGGTATTTATCTCAGTTTTATTACACATCTACCATCGAACAAACAAAAATCAAGTGTACTTGTATTCTCTAAAGTATCGTATTTTTACCCCCCCCCCCCTTACACTTAAGATGAACATTGTCCCCAATGTTCAAATAACAAGATGTAAAAGTGAAAAGGTAAAAGAATGAAATCAAATACTCCCCTGATTCGTTCGGTGGATAAAAAGGTAACATGGTTAGATCTTCTTCCAAGAGAATGTAGAAGCTCCAAGACTAATGCATCGCCAAAAGCTTGATTCCACATACATCTCCTTGTCCAAAATAACCTGTTAAACCTGAGAAAACAAACACGAAAACCTGCATAACATCGGCGGGATAAATTCTATATATAAGGATATAATGCTTGTGGAATGATTATTTTGCAAATTCCTGGAGATTATAAGTTAGAGATTTAATAAAAACTTTTTATGAAAACAAAACTTTCAAAATTTTCAGAAAATTAAAACCTGACGCCGTCAGGTTGTAAAGCCTGACGCCGTCAGAAATGATCTGACAGAATTCTCATGTTAAGTTTCCGGAAAATTTCTGGAAAAACCTTTACCTTACTTCCTGGAATTCCTGCAAAATATCATTATGACTCGATACAAGCATTTGACTCAAACAAGTACTAATATGTATGTTAATTTATTATTATTATGATTCATGTTCATTTGTGTTCTAATAAACCGATTTGGATTTCCCTTACACTTATCTTTTTCAAAATACCTTTATATGTAGTTAAGACGAAGTTAAAAACAAGATAAAGCATTTTCACAAATTTAGTATTGAACATGAATCAATAATAATAAAAATTAAACACACATACGGAAACAAATAAAATCAAACAAACAAATAAATAAACACACAAAGCAAATAAAGCTTGGGTTGCCTCCCAAGAAGCGCTTTTCTTTATTAACGAGTCTTGTAGCTAGACTCAAAGTCACCGTACATTACGTGACTTCTTCATCAAAAGTTATGTCTTCCTCATTGATCATTTCATTACCATTCTCTTGATAATGCTTAACTCGTTGTATATTCACAGTGAATTCTCTATCCTCGTCGTCAATTAACACAACGGCTCCGGTTTTAGAGGAGCTCCTTACAGTAAAAGGTCCATACCATCTAGATTTAAGTTTTCCCGGAAATAGCCTTAAGCGAGAATTATATAATAATACCTTGTCTCCTTCCGAAAACTCCTTGGGTCTCTTAATCCGTTGGTCATGCCATCTTTTTGCCCTTTCTTTGTATGTAATGGAAGATTCGTAAGCCTCTAGTCTCAATTCATCGAGCTCTTGGAGCTATAAGAATCTATTTGTTCCCGCAACCGTATAATCCAAATTACAAGCCTTAAGTGCCCAATATGCCTTGTGTTCCAGTTCTACTGGAAGGTGGCATGCCTTGCCATATACCATACGGAACGGGGTTGTCCCGATTGGTGTCTTATAAGCGGTTCGAAATGCCCACAAAGCTTCATCGAGCTTAAAAGACCAATCTTTTCGGTTTTGATTGACCGTTTTCTCTAATATTCTCTTTATGGCTCTATTAGTGTTTTCGACTTGACCGTTGGTTTGAGGATGGTAAGCGGTGGAGAATCGGTGAGAGACTCCATATCTTTTCATAACTTTCTCCATTTGCGAATTGCAAAAATGGGTTCCCCTGTCACTAATAAGAGCCTTCGGAATTCCGAACCTAGCGAACAATTTTTTTAAGAAATGAATGACTACCCTAGCGTCGTTAGTCCTAAGGGCTTGTGCTTCCACCCATTTCGAAACATAATCAATGGCCACTAAGATGTATTCGTTCCCTCCTGAAGATGGGAAGGGTCCCATGAAATCAATTCCCCAAACATCGAAAACCTCGCAAACTTGTATATAATTCTGTGGGGCTTCATCCCTCTTAGAGATATTTCCACCTCTTTGACATGCGTCACAAGTCTGTATCATTCCCTTCACATCACGAAATATTGTAGGCCAATAGAATCCCGCATCGAAGACCTTTCATGCAGTAGTGTTCATTCCGTGATGCCCTCCAGATGGACCTGCATGACACTCTTTCATAATTCTGACAGCCTCCTTTTCCGAAACACAACGCCTGATTACCTGATCCGGACATCTTCGGAATAAGAAAGGTTCATCCTAAAAGTAGTACTTTAATTGATTGAAGAACCTCTTTTTTTCATGCCTGCTCATATGCTCAGGAATGACTCTACTTGCCAGGTAGTTAGCATAATCCGCATACCATGGTTCAGAATCATTTATTGACATGAGCTGCTCTTCAGGAAATGACTCCCGAATTTCACTCTTGTCAGATTCAGCGAGGCTGGGGTTTTCGAGACGAGAGAGATGATCAGCCGCAAGATTCTCTGCTCCTTTCTTATCACGAATCTCTATATCGAACTCTTGCAATAGTAAGATCCAACAAATTAACCGCGGTTTAGCATCCTGTTTAGTGAAAAGATATCGAAGAGCTGAATGGTCCGTAAAAACAACCATTTTAGAAAGGACAAGATACTGGCGAAACTTATCAAAAGCAAATACCACGGCTAGCAATTCCTTTTCAGTGGTGGTGTAGTTTTCCTGGGCAGGATTCATGGTTTTGCTAGCGTAGTATACTGGCTGAAAGTGTTTGTTAAGCCTTTGGCCTAAAACTGCTCCAACAGCATAATCGCTAGCATCGCACATGATTTCAAAGGGTAACTCCCAGTTAGGGGTGACCATAATTGGAGCTTGGGTGAGTTCCTGCTTCAATCGATCGAATGCATCCTTGCACTCTTGAGAGAATCGAACGGGGCATCCTTCACGAGCAACTGAGTCATTGGTCTAGCTATCTTTGAGAAATCTTTAATGAATCTCCTATAGAAACCAGCATGACCCAAGAAGCTACGGATTGCCTTGACAGTTGTTGGATAGGGAAGTTTGGATATAGCTTCAATTTTTGCCCGGTCTACTTCAATTCCACTTCCTGAAATTTTGTGCCCTAGGACAATCCCTTCTTTTACCATAAAGTGGCACTTTTCCCAGTTTAGTACCAAGTTAGTCTCCTCGCAACGTTTGAGCATTTTTCTCAAGGTTAGCAAGACAGCGATCAAAAGAGTTTCCAAAGACCGAAAAATCATCCATGAAGACCTCCATGCTGTCTTCCATTAACTCATGGAAGATTGCTGTCATGCAGCGCTGGAAAGTGGCGGGGGCGTTACATAGTCCAAAGGGCATTCGCTTGTAGGCGAAGGTGCCATAAGGGCATGTAAACGTAGTCTTTTCTTGGTCCTCAGGAGCGATATGGATTTGGAAATACCCTGAGAACCTATCTAGGAAGCAATAGTACTCATGCCCTGCTAACCTTTCCAACATTTGGTCGATAAATGGGAGAGGGAAATGATCCTTTCGGGTTGCATCATTCAACTTCCTATAATCGATGCACACACGCCATCCAGTTACTGTTCGTTGAGGCACTAACTCATCCTTATCGTTCTTCACCACCGTCATTCCTCCCTTTTTTGGTACAACCTGTACAGGACTTACCCATGGACTGTTCGAAATTGGGTAAATTAGCCCTGCATCTAGGAGCTTAATGACTTCCTTTTTTACGACTTCCTTTATGTTGGGGTTTACTCGCCTTTGAGGTTGCACGGTGGGTTTATAATCTTCCTCCATGAGGATTTTATGCGTGCAAAAGGTAGAGTCAATCCCCTTGATGTCGGCTACACTCCATGCTATAACTCCTTTATATTTTTTTAAAACTCCTAAGAGTTTATCCTTTTGTTCACTTTTCAAAGAAGAGCTTATGATTACCGAAAGTTGATCTTCTCCTTGGAGGAAGGCATATTCAAGGTTGTTTGGGAGTTCCTTGAGTTCTAACGTGGGTGGCTCGATGATGGAAGGTTTAAGTTTGTTCTCGGGTTTACGAAGCTCTAGCTGTTCGATTTCTTGTCTGGGATAGAAGGAGACTGCATTCACATCCATAGTCTCCTCCTCTTCTAAGATGGGTAAGAAAGCTTCATCTCGCAACCAACCAGCTTCCACCTGTTCATCTATACAATTGTCAATCTCATCGGATAGTTCATTGATTTCTCCGATGAAATACAGCTGATTATTTGCTTCAAGAGAAAGATTCATTGTGTCCTTGATGTTGAAGGTTAAGCTATCGGCCCCCACTCGTAAGGTTAGTTTGCCGTCATGAACATCAATAACAGCACGAGCAGTTGCAAGGAATGGCCTCCCCAGAATGATGGGCACTAGGTCATCTTCTTCCATCTCTAAGATGACGAAGTCAACTAGAAATTTGAACTTCCCTACCTTAACCAGCACATTCTCACATATTCCTAAGGGGTATTTGACTGATCTATCGGCTAGTTGGATGTTCATACGGGTTGGTTTCAGTCCAGAGTACCCTAATTTGAGGAACATGGAATGCGGCATAAGATTGATACTTGCTCCTAAGTCGGCTAAAGCATTCTTGACTGAAAGAGATCCTATTGAGCAGGGCAAGGTGAAACTACCTGGATCGTCCACCTTCTTTGGTAGCCCTCGTTGAGTCACCACAGAACATTCTTCTCCTAAGGTTACAAGACCCTCGAGCCCTTTTCTGTTGGTTAGCAGCTTCTTGAAGTATGTACTATATTTGGGCATATGGTAACATGCATCAAGAAGGGGTATGGTGACGACCGAATTCTTCAAATATGACAAGAATCTTTTATTATCATTTTTGACCTTTTGATTCTTGAGGCGGGACGGGTATGGGACTTTAATGGGCTGTTTGGTTGGAGTAGGTGTAGAGGGAGTTACCGGAGAGGTTTGTTCGGGATTTTCATCGTCCACATTACCTTCCTCCTCATGAGGGGTGTTGGGTTCCATGACGTTAGATTGTTGAGCTGGGTAAGGTGGATCCTTAGTAGTTGTTCCAGCACGAGTGGTGATGGCGAGTAAGGGATCTCTTTGATTTGTTTGAGGTTCGCCAAGGCCGTCGAGAGTGGCGTTGAGTTCTGCGAATTTGGCCCTCATGTTGTTTTGCTGGCTATTGATGAGGTTGTCGAGACCATTTAGTTGCAGATTCTTTTCAAGCGTGAAATGCCCAAGATCATCCTCAAAAGTGCTCCTAACCTTGTAGTCAGGATATTCTCCTTCTCCCTCTTCTCTCACAAGATTTCCCCAAGGGGTAAAATCATTGTTTTGGTAGAAAGTTAAGAGCGAAGGATCATTGAAGATGTCGTGGCTTGACAAGCATACTCGTTCGGTGGTGGTATCATCCCCGCATTCCTCCACTTCATGCGGGCCACCACATTGGTCGCAGATCAAGTATGGGTTTGATAATCGTTTAGTTGGTTGAGACTTGTCTAGATAAGATACTTGATCATTCAATCTACTCAACCGGTTAACAAAAGGAGGTTCTTTCATGATCTTGGAAGTGCCCATGATCGAATCGGGTTCATCCCAGGCATCGTCTTGATCATTTGTGTATTCCTCAATTCTATCCCATCCTTCCTCAGCGCTTAGGTTGACTATTTTTCCTTTCACCGAATTATTAATGCCAAATTGGTCGCTTTTAGGGACACTGTCATAAAAGATTTGGACAAGAAGCCAGAGTTCAATGTCATGATGAGGGACTTGTCTAATTAGATCTTTGAATCTGATCCAGGATTCGTGAATGGGTTCAGCTGGTCCAACATGGAAGCGGAAGATTTCGTCTCTTAATGCTGAAGTTCTTCCTATTGGAAAGAATTTCTCATAGAATTTTGAGATAAGCTGTTCCCATGTGAAAATGGACTCGGAGGGAAGTTGGTTATACCAGTCTCCGGCTTTTTCATAAAGGGTGAAGGGAAAGAATCGCAGCCGGGAGGTATCTCTAGTGGCCCCGTCCGTATGGAGGGTATCCACTATTTTCAGGAAGTCCTTGATGTGTTGGATTGGATCTTCAATTTTCAAGCCGTGGAACTTGCATACACTTTGGACAAGCCAAATATCGGTTGCACGCAAGACCCCATTCGTGTGTTCATTTGGAAAAATGATAGCATTGGAAAAACCACGAGGGGTGGGAGAAGAGTAGTCCTTGAGGCATTTAGGGATTGGGTTTTCGGGAACCTCCATATCGTGATTGGTTTGAGGGCTAGGAGGTGTAGAGTGAAGATTGGATTCTTCCTCGGAGAGGGCATCATCAAAATTGATCGTGGATGGTTCAGCCGCTTGGTGGTGTCGCCTTAATTTATGCATTTCCCTTTCGGGTTCAGCATAGGGTGGGATAAGGTCTCTTAGTGAACTACGACTCCTGGTGACTCTAAGATTGGAGAGATCTTCGTTTACCATGATGGCCAAGGAAGACTCGAGCAATGGATAGAGTAGAAAGAGAGAGACTAAGGAAATCCTAGAAAAATAAAATAAAAATCTCACTAGAAAGGAATCTAGTGAGTAGACCTAATAAAATAAAAATTCAACCTAAACAATAACTATTCCCCGGCAGCGGCGCCAAAAACTTGATGCGTGGTTTTGCGACCTTACAACAGGTTTTACCTCTCGAGGGATCTCAAGAGGCTTACAACCCCACCAGGCAGTGTACCTGACTGATGTAGTATAGTGTAGTGGTAAGTACGGGGGATTGATCGTTCTCCACAGGGAATAGTGTCGTTAGGATTGAAAAACTATTCTAATAGGTCTAAGGGTGAGGGAAGATTCTTTTTGTATTTTTATATTTTTTTATGAAAGCAAGTAAAATCTCGGGTTTGAAAGAGTGGGCGGAATTAGTTGCTAGTCAACTAACCCAAATAACTACAAATGCAAATAAAATAAAATAACTGAAAATGAAAAGAGTTGTGAAACTTATGTGGAGAGAAATGTGTTTACTTAGATTTCCTTACTCCCTAACTATCTTTTACCGGTTGATTAGTGTGTATTAATTGCGTGGATGACGGGTGTATTCCTTAATACCAATCGTGGGGTGGCGTACGTACTTCCCCAACTCTACAAGCTCCTACTTCACTCCTATGTCGAGCCGGCTAGGAAGCTCCTAACATGGGATCATTAGAATTCGCTCATGCATTAAATACAACCATAAAAACGTAGTACGCATTGGTTCATGTTTCTTAAGACGTTCAAGCAAGTTACCGAATAGGAAGTTAGCCAGTTTTCTTAAGCCTAACATCGATAAACAATCATCCAATACAATTAATAACACACTAATAACCAATAATCAATAGTTAGGTTTCATTAGATCTAAGCAAACACAAGATAAATCTAGCCTAGCATGTTAATCAAAAGACAAGAACAAGAGATAATCAAACAACACATAGACATATTGAATGATTAGATGATAACTTATCTTCAATTAAACATGGGAGATCCAAGGGTATGAAAACCCTTAAAAATGGCAGAAATTCGTCTTAGGGTTTCTCCTCACAAAGTTGCACACTAATAACAAAAAATTGCAAAACTATATATAGAGTTTAAGGGCTGACGGCGTCACGTTGTAGATCCTGACGCCGTCACCTCACCGTGCCTAGGGTTCCCGGATGGCCTTCCTGACGCCGTCCCTCTTTAGTCCTCCAAAATCCGCTCTGGCTTATCAAAGCTTGACGCCGTCAGAATATGGCTTGACGCCGTCCCTCTTTAGCTTAAACCGTGACGACCTTGATCACTTCAAAGGGTGACGCCGTCACACTTTTCATTGTAAAATTCTCTGGCTTATCATGAGTAATTTTCATATCCACCTTTTTTTTGCCAAGCCGTGACGCCGTCTGGAACAATCCCTGACGCCGTCAAAGGTACTTTCCAGCATAATTTTGAGACTTTGTCGTTTTCTTCACTTTTATGCTCCAAAAACGTCCAAAATGCTTCCTTTTCCAGATTTCTTCTCCAAAGTACCTAAAATGACAAAAGGAACGATTTAGGGCAATATTTGATCAAATAAATACGATTTAGGGCTTAAATAACCCCCTAAAAGTGGTACACTTTTCGCTTCATCACGCGACTAATACGATTAGCAAAAAGCATTCCGTCAAAGTATTAGTGGGATAGGTCGTCAGCCTCTAATAGATCTATTCATTATATTCGCTTTCACAACTAGTGATTAATGGCTCATGATAAAGGGTCTTATGGCAATAAGGGAACTTAGGCATATATCAAGTCAGGTAAGCATACAGAAAAATACTTGTGATCAGTTTCTAGCATGTATCCCCCTCACAGAGTTTAAAAGTATAAATGATTTAAAAAAGTGAGGCCATGACTCACCTTAAGCGTTTCTGGTGATGGTGAAGGTAAACTTTGAGGTGATTATGATAACAACTTCAATACGGAACCTGGTAAATATAAATGTCTGAGAATCTAACTAATTACTAGTGGTGTGCGTGAAAGGAATGGTGAATGATGAATAACGACCGGGTCGTTTAGTGAGAGTGTTTTATGCTTTAAAGTGCTTACAATGCAAGAATAATGTTATATATTATGATTATCTTGATTTTTAAGTCAAGTAATCCCATAGTATTATTTCCTCAAAGAATAAATGTAATGCTATGCAATGTTAACTCGAAACGTTTCTAGTATTACTAAATATCGAAAGTGAAATAATATGTAACTAAAATGTGTAAAAATGCATATGAAATGAAGGTGTGACGAAAAATGGAAAATAACATAAGAATGTCAAGTAAAAAAAATAGTAGGCCCTTGTTCTTTTCCAGATTTTACATTTTTTTACCCTAACTGCGTTCGCGTTACGTCATTAGTCCTTCGTTAAGTCCAAAGTCCAAAAATAGTCCAAAGCTTGTCCATATGTGCATATAAGGCTTGGAATTAATTCAATGTTCAATTTAAGTTCTGTACAAATTGTTCTCACAGCTTCAGTCCACAAGTTTCACAGTTTGGCAATTTTAGTCCTTCCAGTTAGATCGCGTTACATTTTTAGTCCAAAAATGACAAAAGGTATGGAAAAGTATGGCGATTCTTCCTAAGGCTTATTTGAGTGATTTTTAACTTATTCCAACTGCTTATTAGGCCGTTCGCATATTTAAGTTATTAATGGGCTTTTAACGTGTTATATATATATATATATATATATATATATATATATATATATATATATATATATAATATATATGTGGCCCGATAACCATTTTTGATCCATGGGCTTTGGGGAGGGTTTGAGTTATCAAAAGGGCTCATTTTTATGTTAAAAACTTATTCTTAAAGTGCCACATGGCCAGCTTATTTGTAGCTTATCGAAACTGCTTTTTGAGCCTTACAGCCCATACGTTAAGTATTAAGGCTCTTCAAAAACGATTTTCATGAAACGCTTTGAATAATTTGAAGGGTCGTTTTGTGGTTTTCACGACATGTTGTTAACATGAAAAATGTAGGTTGTTAGGTCGTTAAACAAGTCGTGTAGAAAATTATATTCATTGCATGTCAAATCTTCAAGATATTTACGTGTTTACTAGGCGTCTTTGTTCATTGTTACTATAAAAGACTTGGTGAAGTTTTTATATATTTCACACATCCACTGAGCGTGTAACATTTGGGTACTTGTGGTTTATTATTATGCATTTGGTGACTTGTGTGGTTGAGAGACGAATATGCAACAATCCTCACTAGTTCCCTCGCCATTTATATAGTTTCTTGCTCAATATTTTATGCGTACAGTATAGATATAAGGGCGTTCGAATGCAATGCTAAGAAAAGTGATATGCATGAGGAGTTAACATGTTTGTATGTGATCTTATGTGGTTTTTAACATGCTGTGGTTATGAAGTGAGATTATTTCCCTTTCATTTAAATGTGACAACAATGTGTAACAAAAATGTGAAACGTTCGAATATGTATGCGTGATGAGTTTATGTGAGAATACTTGATCTAAAGTAGTTCTAATATGGTGTGGTCATAACGTGAAGTCTCCTCCTCTCATTTTTAACGTGGCTTATGAAATGAAAGAAAAATGATATGTTCGACACTTGTATGTATGTGCCATGCATGAATAATAAGTTAACGTGTAAACTAGGATGGAAAGAAAAGATCATGAACACATACCACACCTTAGAAAGGTGGTGATGAAACTGTGAGGTTCGAATGAGAGCACAAATGGAGGCAGTAAACTTAGTGAGCTTCGAATACGTTTTATACATATTCACTTCTACTCGTATTGCTTCCTAGTGAGAGACAGAAAGGTTGCTGGATTTGGTAGGGTATTTGTGATGTGAAAGATAGTGAAATATGGGTAGGGTAAAGTGAGATAGGATGGGCTATCTTATAGCAAAATTTCACACACGTTTCATTGACCAATTGACCTTATCATTGGAGTTACTGTGGATAGAAGGACACCTATGCTGATTTTCTGACATTTGTAGATTGTGGGAAAGATATTTAGTGTTAGGTACATTGTATTTTGCTTTTGGAGTATACATATATTCGGTTTGTATTATATAAAGTACCAAAATGAGACTAGCGAGCTACAGGCTTTTGCTGCATTCATATCCTTCTTTTAAATAGTGTTAAGAATGTTATTAGATAAACGCAGGAAAAAGAGAGGTGCGAAATGGTTGTGTTTTGCAGTATTTATGTAGGCGTATGGTGCAAATATGGGACGAAAAAAGTGACTATGGTTACTGTAATAATACTTGTCATTCATGGCTGGGAATTTGCACCACAATAGTTCGTTGGGTGGTGAATTCGATGGTGTAAAAATATAGATAGGTTACTTTCGATATTACTGAGATACGAAGGCGTTTGTGGAGGGTGTTTGCGATCGGGTTTATAAGGAAACAACGAAAAGAAAAGAAAGAAAAGTGATGATGGGCTGGTGTGATGGGCTGTGTTGATGTTGATGGTGGGCTGAGAAGTGAGAGGCCCGGTTTGGGTTGTTGTTTAGGATTAGTGAAATAATTAGATTAAGTGTAATTAGTGTAATTGATTATAGTTAAATGTATTTTGTTTAAATTGAGTTTAGGGTAATTGCAAGTATTGACATTTGATGTCATTCGGGAAAAGTGGTGTCGTGATCGAATTGTGTCTCGAGTTCGTGTCGTTATTTACTATATAATTGTGAAATGTAACGTGTTAATAACAACATATAAGAAAAAGTTCAAATTTCCCCGCAAAAATGGGTTTTATTAAACGGTAACACAAGGTTATTATTAATCAACGAGATTTATTACAATGGATTTTTGTAGAATCCTACAGTAGTCTCCCGTCATTCTGAATTCCGTCCCGGAATTCAAGTCTAAGATAGTTAACGAGAGTGGTTTACAAGAATAGGTGCGGATATTTTTCACGGATTTGGTCTTCGCGTTCCCATGTGTATGTTGGTCCCCTCTTGGAGTTCCATCTAACTTTTACAATGGGAATATGGTTTTGCTTAAGTCGCTTCACCTCTCTATCCATTATCTCTACTGGTTCCTCTGTGAACACAAGTTTGTCGTCCAGTTTAATCTCTTTTAGCGGGATGACGAGAGTCTCGTCTGACAGGCATTTCTTAAGTTGGGATACGTGGAATGTAGGATGTACCCTACTGAGTTCTTCTGGAAGTTCTAATCTATAAGCAACTGGACCAATCCTTTCGAGGATTTTAAAAGGTCCAATGTATCTAGGGTTGAGTTTCCCACGCTTTCCGAAGCTTATCATTCCCTTCCAGGGCGAAACTTTTAGCATAACTCTATCTCCAACTTCGAATTCCATGGGTTTCCTCCTCACATCTGCATAACTCTTCTGTCTGTCACGAGCGGCTTGGAGACGATGTTTGATTTTGAATATCTTCTCCGTCGTGCTGTGAATTAGTTCTGGTCCGGTAAGTTGCGTGTCCCCAACTTTCGTCCAGCAGACAGGTGATCTGCACTTTCTCCCGTAAAGTGATTCAAAAGGCGCGGCCTTTAGGCTAGCGTGGTAACTATTGTTGTAAGAGAATTCAACCAATGGAAAGTGTTTGTCCCAACCTTTTCCGAAGTCAAGTACACATGCTCTAAGCATATCTTCCAAGGTTTGGATTGTCCTTTCACTTTGTCCATCAGTTTGGGGATGATAGGCGGTGCTCATGTCCAGTCGAGTACCGAGAGCTTTCTGTAGAGATTGCCAAAATCCTTAGGTGAATCGGCTGTCTCTATCCGAGATGATGGAGATTGGGACTCCATGTCGGATTATGATTTCTTTAAAGTATAACTGAGCGAGTGTGTCCATCTCGTCAGTTTCTTTGATAGGCAGAAAATGAGCTGATTTGGTCAAACGGTCGACGATAACCCAGATTGTGTCTAATCCAGTTGACATTTTTGGTAACTTGGTAATAAAATCCATAGTGATTCTTTCCCATTTCCAAATTGGTATCTCAGGTTATACAAGTAGTCCGGATGGCTTTTGGCTTTCAGCCTTGACTCTTGAACAAGTCAAACATTTCCCAACATACGTTGCGATGTCGGCTTTCATGTTTGGCCACTAGTAAAGTTGCTTGAGATCTTGATACATCTTGTTGGATCCGGGATGGATGGAATATTTAGACTTGTGAGATTCATGCATGATAAGATCTCGAATACCTCCATAGAGAGGAATCCAGCATCTTTTCTTGAAGCATAACATTCCATCGGCTCTTCTCACGAATCCGTTCTCACTTTCCGGCATACGATCAATCTTTTCGTGGGGTCGGTTCTCTTCCTGAAGAGTTTCGATTGGGCTATGAGAATTTGAGATGGGAGCGGTGACCAAATTGTCATTCCTAACGATCGAACTCTAAGGGGTTTGATCCTTTCCTTCCGGCTTAATGCGTCGGCCACAACATTTGCTTTACCGGGGTGGTAGCGAATTTCGCAATCGTAGTCGTTGAGTATTTCTAACCATCGGCGCTGTCTCATGTTCAGCTCCTTCTGATCCAGTATGTGTTGAAGACTTTTGTGATCGGTGAAAACCGTGCACTTTGTACCGTATAGGTAATGTCTCCACATTTTAAGAGCAAATACTACTGCTCCTAGTTCTAGATCATGAGTGGTATAATTTTCCTCATTTTTCTTGAGCTGTCGAGAAGCGTAAGCTATGACTTTGTTCCTTTGCATTAACACCGCACCTAAGCCGTGATGAGATGCGTCGTAATATACTACAAAGTCGTCGCTCCCGTCTGGTAGTGCTAGAATCGGTGCCTTACAAAGCTTCTGTTTTAAGAGTTGGAATGCTGATTCTTGTTTCTTATCCCAGATATACTTCTTGTTTTTCTGAGTGAGTTTTGTCAAAGGCTTTGCGATTTTTGAAAAACCCTCTATAAACCTTCGATAGTAACCGGCGAGTCCTAAAAATTGTCGAATTTCAGTTGGTGTGGTGGGCGATGCCCAACCTTTAACTGCTTCGATCTTCGCGGGGTCGACGTGAATACCTTGACTGTTGATAATATGGCCTAAGAATTGAACGGTGGAGATCCAAAAGTCACATTTGGGAAAATTTTGCATACAGTTTTTCTTGCTTGAGTAACTCCAAAATGGTTCTCAAGTGCTCAGCATGCTCTTTTTCGTTACGTGAGTAGATTAGAATGTCGTCGATGAATACAATTACGAATTTGTCCAAGTATGGCTTACATACGCGGTTCATTAGATCCATGAAAACTGCCGGTACGTTGGTAAGACCAAATGGCATTACTCGGAATTCGTAATGTCCGTATCGTGTTCGAAAGGCTGTTTTGGGAATGTCTTCTTCTCTGACTCTTAACTGATGGTATCCCGATCTCAGATCGATTTTTGAGTAAACACTCGATCCTTGTAGTTGGTCAAATAGATCATCAATCCGTGGTAATGGGTATCGATTTTTCACCGTGAGTTTGTTTAACTCCCTATAATCGATGCACATTCGGAATGTTCCGTCTTTCTTTTTGACAAACAGGACTGGTGCTCCCCAAGATGATGAGCTCGGTTGGATGAATCCCTTATCTGACAGTTCTTTCAACTGCTCAGATAATTCCTTCATTTCGGAAGGGGCTAATCGATAAGGTGCTTTCGCCACAGGTGCTGCTCCAGGTACTAGTTCGATTCGAAACTCTACTTGCCGAATTGGCGGAACACCTGGCAAGTCTTCAGGGAATACTTCCGCAAATTCCTTTACAACGGCCACTTCTTCCAGTTGTTTCTTCTTTTCTTTTTGTTCACCTTCCGTTACTTGAACCAAGAATGCGTGGCATCCCTTGTTTATGTATTTTATCATTTTGATGTACGAGATGATGTTGAGTTGGGTTTTGTAATGGTCACAACGAACGGTGAGGGTTTCATTGTCGAAGGGAATTTTGGATGACTTTTTCTTCGCAGATGATTCTGGCACGATGTTTGGATAACCAATCCATGCCCACAATTGCGTCAAAGCTTCCAAGTTGGATGGGCATGAGATCAATTTGGAAAGATTTGTCTTGGAGTGTTAAGGTGCAGTTTTCGAGTACGGTGTTGGTGCTTAGCAATTTTCCATCGGCTATTTCAATTTCGTACGAGGTATTTAATTCTACGGGTGCAATATTAAGTAATAAAGCAAATGAAGTAGATACAAAGCTCCTATCGGCTGCAGAATCAAATAATATCTTAGCACTATGTTGATTCAGTAAGAAAGTACCCGTAGTGACGTTGGGATTCTGCGGCGCGTTTCCATCTCCAAGTATGTAGGCTCTTCCGCGGGCAACATTGTTGGTGTTCTTTGGGTAGTTACTCTTGTAATGCCCCATTTCACCACAACCGTGGCACTTCACTGCTATTGGCTGTGCATTTTCCCCTGTGGCCCTGCAGTCTTTGGTCACATGACCTACTCTTCGGCAGTTGCCGCAGATTGCGGTACAGGGTCCGGTATGATGCATCCTACACCTGTTACACTGGGGTTTTGTCCCAACATACATCTTCCCTTCAGTAGGTGCAGCCACATAAGCCCTGGCAGCTTCTTGACGGCGGTTTTGTTGCTGTTGTCGGTCGTTACGGCTTTGCTGGTAGTCTCTTTTGCGGTTGTTGTTTCGGTCATTGTTGTGGTACCTCCTGTTGTTGTTGTATTGGCTGTTGCTGTTTCTGCTGCTGCTACTATGGTTATCATAACTTCTCTTGTGTCCATTGACTGTGGAAGTATAGCCCCGTTTAAGCACTCAATTCAACATTCGCTGAGCAAACGTGATTGCGGCTTCGAGTGTTTTTGGGTTTGATGCTGTGACGTCTCCCTCAATACTTGAAGGTAGTCATTCCACATATCGTTCCAACATCTTTTCCAAGTCAGGCACCATATGCGGGCACAGAAGAGATAATTCTTGAAACCTCTGGTTGTACGTAATCAGGTCATTGTTTCTCACCACTAACTGGTGAAACTCATCCTCAAGCTTCCTGACCTCTGTTCGAGGACAGTACTTCTTCAACATCTTATTCTTCAGTTCAATCCAGGAGATTTGAAATGCTGTTTCGGCACCCATGTTTTTAACAACAGCATTCCACCAAGATAAAACATCTCCTCTTAAGGCTCCAGTAGCAAAAGTGACTTTGTTGTTTTCTGCGCAGTTGCTTCTCATGAATACTATTTCAATGCATTCAAACCACTATGCTAACTCTGTCACTCCTTCTATGCCCTTGAAGATGGTTGGCTGGCAACTCATGAATTCCTTGTAAGTGCATTTACGCGGTGTAAATGCCTCACCTTCAGTCGTTGCTCCTATGTTATTGCTCGAGCGGGTTGCAGCATCGGCCTCGCGTGCTGCGGCGATGCCGGCATCAATCATTCTCTGGACATTCTCTGGTGTTAGTGCTGCGGTATGGTTGGTAGTTCCTTGTCTGGTACGTGCCATTTTCTATTAATGTCACAAGAACACAGATTTAGAATTCGGACATAATAGTTGAGTATTTGAAGAATGTGTACATGAACAATGTAGTTATGGTGTGAGGTTGTGAGTAAATTGATTATTTCAACAATTACGATGTCTTTGGATGTCATCGTAAGCAACTAATCAATTTATGGATATGGGATTGCTAAGGAACAAACGATTTAATCACAAAAACTGAAGTTCAACAACTTTCTCTACATTCATCAATTTTTATTTTGAGTTTCTATTCTTTATGTGTTTGAGTTTTCACAGTATCTACACGATTACAGGATCATAATAATAACAAGCAACATCATGACATGTCTGGATACAATTACAATACATACGAACAGCCATAATACATAAGTCAACATTAATATATAGTATATCATAATCCACAACATAACATTAATAACTTGAATTCGTTGAGTTACATAACCAAACGATACAAGAATCTTTATTAATTGCCACATGCGGCAGACTACAATGTCTTAAACTATACAAAATGCTAACTACGTCTAATGATTAGGTCCATCCGTACGCCTCGTAAGCTCTGAGATCTGGTCTCGGAGTCTGCGTATCTCCATCTGATGCTCCACCTGTATATCTCCCATGATGTTCTCCAACGTGTCGGCTCTACATTGTGCAAGATGAGCCTCCCAGGCTAGGGCCTGTCCCTCTCTCCGTATAGATATCGCGTAAGAACGGGTGTCTGCTAGATCTGACTGCATCTGCATCAAACACTGCTGTATAGCTGCTCTGTTGGAAGCTAACCTATGCAAGGTGTCACTGATAGTCCCCCGGGGATTTAATGGTACGTGGTTAATCATGCGGAGAAGTGAGTCAATCTGCTCTCCATGAATCTCCAGTCGTGTCAACACTGTAGATGGTATGAGGGTATGAGTGACTACTGGTCTGAACCCTTCCCTATCATCAGAGATCTGAGCTGGGGGAGTGAAACCAGGGGGATAGGGTAACGATGGTGAATATTGGTCTGCAATACGGGGTCTACTCGATGAAGGAATATCCTTCGTAGGAATCGGGTCCCGCTGACGAGGTGGTAGTGGGTATGTCTGGGTACGCATCTCAAGTAAGCGGTCAGGTGGTTCAGCAGGAAGGGTGGTGAAACATGGTGGTGCTCGGGGGTTCAGCAGGAAGCCATTGCTGACTCTCCAGGTATACGTCAACAGGGGGTGGTATATAGAAAGGAGAATATGAGTCATAAACAAAGTGTGGTGGCAACGTAGGTGCTGGCAAAGCTGGCACATGGGGGTTCTCAAATAGGGGTGTGGCGGCGGCTTCACCCTCCTCAAAGGGCTCAGTCTCGTCAGGCACGACCTCTGGTGCTACGGTACCAGGAAGTACGGGTGATGTAACTGATGCTAGTGATCCTTCAGAATCTGAATCTGATGATACACTAAAATGCATGACGAATGACATGGTACTGTAATAATCCATATATAGTAAAAGTAAGTAATTACAAACGTCAAGTGGTGTAATGTAAGCATGAAATGATCTAGTTGTGTAAAGTAACGATCAAGTATGCAGAGACTTGTGTAAGATAATCCTGATGAATAATATACTGAGCGCGGTAGCAAGCAGGCATGGAGGGCTTAAGGTAATATGGTGTAAAATTAATTTGTTTGAAAAATGCAGTTATAGTCCAACGTTTAAAAACATTTGGTTCTCTATAACCGAAAGCTCTGATGCCAATCTATAACACCCCAAAATTTTTAAGATAGCAGCGGAAGTCTAATTGGGGTATTATTGAGAGGATCGAAAAACAAACTCTTAGAAAACAGCCCGTAAAGGCATTTTTAATTATTATAGGTCCATAATATGAATTCAGTTGCAAAGCATTACATCAGAGTGCAAACAGTTTCTCCAAGGAAACATCATTTTAACTGAATTACAACTTTATTTTACACCCTTATTTAAGATAGGTTTTGCCTGCTCCATGCCTTGATCCGCTCCGCTAATTTCCTGAGATACATGCTTAAAAGTCAACAAAATGTTGAGTGAAATCATAGAGTTTGAAGTTGAAATATCAGTTCGATACACAAGTATGATTGTATTGGAGATACAATCAATTTAAAAGTTGATATTGCAGCGTATATATTGCCCTAAGTCTCATGACACGCAAATGTTAAAAAAGTACCGTATAAACGGAGGTGTTCATCAAATTAATGATGAAATTTTGCCCTCGTGTAATAGGTGATTTGCCAATTCCTATTTTTCTCAAATATAATGTATCGCGACTAATACGACTAGCAAAAAGCATTCCGTCAAAGTATTAGTGGGATAGGTCGTCAGCCTCTAATAGATCTATTCATTATATTCGCGTTCACAACTAGTGATTAATGGCTCATGATAAAGGGTCTTATGGCAATAAGGTAACTTAGGCATATATCAAGTCAGGTAAGCATACAGAAAAATACTTGTGATTTGTTTCTAGCATGTATCCCCCTCACAGAGTTTAAAAGTATAAATGATTTAAAAAAGTGAGGCCATGACTCACCTTAAGCGTTTCTGGTGATGGTGAAGGTAAACTTTGAGGTGATTATGCTAACAACTTCAATACGGAACCTGGTAAATATAAATGTCTGAGAATCTAACTAATTACTAGTGGTGTGCGTGAAAGGAATGGTGAATGATGAATAACGACCAGGTCATTAAGTTAGAGTGTTTTATGCTTTAAAGTGCTTACAATGCAAGAATAATGTTATATATTATGATTATCTTGATTTTTAAGTCAAGTAATCCCATAGTATTATTTCCTCAAAGAATAAATGTAATGCTATGCAATGTTAACTCGAAACGTTTCTAGTATTACTAAATATCGAAAGTGAAATAATATGTAACTAAAATGTGTAAAAATGCATATGAAATGAAGGTGTGACGAAAAATGGAAAATAACATAAGAATGTCAAGTAAAAAAAATAGTAGGCCCTTGTTCTTTTCCAGATTTTACATTTTTTTACCCTAACTGCGTTCGCGTTACGTCATTAGTCCTTCGTTAAGTCCAAAGTCCAAAAATAGTCCAAAGCTTGTCCATATGTGCATATAAGGCTTTGGAATTAATTCAATGGTCAATTTAAGTTCTGTACAAATTGTTCTCACAGCTTCAGTCCACAAGTTTCACATTTTGGCAATTTTAGTCCTTCCAGTTAGATCGCGTTACATTTTTAGTCCAAAAATGACAAAAGGTATGGAAAAGTATGGCGATTCTTCCTAAGGCTTATTTGAGTGATTTTTAACTTATTCCAACTGCTTATTAGGCCGTTCGCATATTTAAGTTATTAATGGGCTTTTAACGTGTTATATATATATATATATATATATATATATATATATATATATATATATATACACATATATACATATATATATGTGGCCCGTTAACCATTTTTGATCCATGGGCTTTGGGGAGGGATTGAGTTATTAAAATGGCTCATTTTTATGTTAAAAGCTTAGTTTTAAAGTGCCACATGGTCAGCTTATTTGTAGCTTATCGAAACTGCTTTTTGAGCCTTACAGCCCATACGTTAAGCATTAAGGCTCTTCAAAAACAATTTTCATGAAACGATTTGAATAATTTGAAGGGTCGTTTTGTGGTTTTCACGACATGTTGTTAACATGAAAAATGTAGGTTGTTAGGTCGTTAAACAAGTCGTGTAGAAAATTATATGCCTTGCATGTCAAATCTTCAAGATATTTACTTGTTTACTAGGCGTCTTTGTTCATTGTTACTATAAAAGACTTGGTGAAGTTTTTATATATTTCACACATGCACTGAGCGTGTAACATTTGGGTACTTGTGGTTTATTATTATGCGTTTGGTGACTTGTGTGGTTGAGAGACGAATATGCAACGATCCTCACTAGTTCCCTCGCCATTTATATAGTTTCTTGCTCAATATTTTATGCGTACAGTATAGATATTAGGGCATTCGAATGCAATGCAAAGAAAAGTGATATGCATGAGGAGTTAACATGTTTGTATGTGATCTTATGTGGTTTTTAACGTGCTGTGGTTATGAAGTGGGATTATTTCCCTTTCATTTAAACGTGACAACAATGTGTAACAAAAATGTGAAACGTTCGAATATGTATGCGTGATGAGTTTATGTGAGAATACTTGATCTAAAGTAGTTCTAATATGGTGTGGTCATAACGTGAAGTCTCCTCCTCTCATTTTTAACGTGGCTTATGAAATGAAAGAAAAACGATATGTTCGATACTTGTATGTATGTTCCATGCATGAATAATAAGTTAACGTGTAAACTAGGATGGAAAGAAAAGATCATGAACACATACCACACCTTAGAAAGGTGGTGATGAAACTGTGAGGTTCGAATGAGAGCACAAATGGAGGCAGTAAACTTAGTGAGCTTCGAATACATTTTATACGTATTTACTTCTACTCGTATTGCTTCCTAGTGAGAGACAGAAAGGTTGCTAGATTTGGTAGGGTATTTGTGAGGTGAAAGATAGTGAAATGTGGGTAGGGTAAAGTGAGATAGGATGGGCTATCTTATAGCAAAATTTCACACACGTTTCATTGATCAATTGACCTTATCATTGGAGTTACTGTGGATAGAAGGACACCTATGCTGATTTTCTGACATTTGTAGATTGTGGGAAAGATATTTAGTGTTAGGTACATTGTATTTTGCTTTTGGAGTATACATATATTCGGTTTGTATTATATAAAGTACCAAAATGATACTAGCGAGCTACAGGCTTTTGCTACAGTCATATCCTTCTTTTAAACATCACAATATGTTAAGAATGTTATTAGATAAACGCAGGAAAAAGCGGGGTGCAAAATGGTTGTGTTTTGCAATATTTATGTAGGCGTATGGTGCAAATATGGGACGAACAAAGTGACTATGGTTACTGTAATAATACTTGTCATTCATGGCTGGGAATTTGCACCACAACAGTTCGTTGGGTGGTGAATTCGATGGTGTAAAAATATAGATAGGTTACTTTCGATATTGATGAGATACGAAGGCGTTTGTGGAGGGGGTTTGCGATCGGGTTTATAAGGAAACAAAGAAAAGAAAAGAAAGAAAAGTGATGACGGGCTGGTGTGATGGGCTATGTTGATGTTGATGGTGGGTTGAGAAGTGAGAGGCCCGGTTTGGGTTGTTGTTTAGGATTAGTGAAATAATTAGATTAAGTGTAATTAGTGTAATTGATTATAGTTAAATGTATTTTGTTTAAAATGAGTTTAGGGTAATTGCAAGTATTGACATTTGATGTCATTCGGGAAAAGTGGTGTCGTGATCGAATTGTGTCTCGAGTTCGTGTCATTATTTACTATATAATTGTGAAATGTAACGTGTTAATAACAACATATAAGAAAAAGTTCAAATTTCCCCGCAAAAATGGGTTTTATTAAACGGTAACAAAAGGTTATTATTAATCAACGAGATTTATTACAATGGATTTTTGTAGAATCCTACATTCTGTCCCCTTTGATTTCCAACAGCTGTACCCATATGATTCCCTGCATACCGACCCATCTGATTACCAACATACTGCCCTGCATTCTGATTACCCATCTGATATCGAGGAGCATATCCCTGCTGATTCCCATATCCCCCAACCATCTGTCTTTGTTGTCCCATGTTAAAACTCGGCTGTGCAATTTGCTTGTTGCGAGTGTTCGATGAGATTCTTTGGTTGTTGTTGGTAGGTGTGGAGTAGCGTCCTTGGAATGCTTTTGTTAGGTAAGCAAATGCTTGAGTCAAAGCAGCAGTTGACTCATCCTGATCATTAAAATCGGATTCTTGGTGTTGCGGGTATTGTTGTTGTGGGATGACATGTTGTTGTTGTGGATAGAATGATGATTGTGGAGTATACTGTTGTTGCATGAATTGTTGAGTGGAAGATGA
The DNA here is from genome assembly GCA_021014915.2 of Artemisia tridentata subsp. tridentata. Lineage (NCBI taxonomy): Eukaryota > Viridiplantae > Streptophyta > Magnoliopsida > Asterales > Asteraceae > Artemisia > Artemisia tridentata. The sequence continues at coordinate 17,303,361 of CP139506.1, read as the reverse complement.
AGAGGGTTGTGTATTTGCTGTTGCATGTGTAGGTGTTTGGACCATGAGTGCAAGAGGATCATGTTGCTTTGCGAGCTTCTCTTTTCTGACTTCATTTGCCTCCTCCTAGTTTTGCTTTAGGAAATCATAAAGCTGATCATAATTCACCTCGTGAAGGTTCTTTGTTTGGTTGACAATAGTGACATATCATCCCCATTCCTCGGGTAGGTTGTTGAGGAACTTGATATTTTGAACAATTTGAGCTGGTGTCAACTTGTTTCTTATCAACTCGTTCATGAGAGTGCAAAACCTTGTATAGTAAGATTCAATGGGTTCAGCTGGAGTTGATGTGAACTTCTCCCATTCAGTTAGAAGCTTGTTTTCGATGTCTTGTTTACCGATTTCTGTGCCATGACAAAGCCGTCTAACTCGTGCCCACATATCATAGGCAGTTTTACAACTGTCTACAGCACAAAATATTTCTCGTGGTAAACCAAGTTGGATTAAATGCATTGCCAAGTCATCAGCTTCAATTTGCTTCCAACCTTCTGGTGTGTAGTCAGCTTCCGTTTGTTCTCGAAAGGTGTTTGGAGTGGGAGGTGTTGCATTTGGATTTCTAGCTGTTACTAGAATCCGACGAGGCTTGAATGGACCATTCTTGATGGAGTTAATCAAGAGTCTCTCTTGACCTTGAGGCTTGGTTTTCATGTATCGGAGCATACGACTCGTCCATGGTAGGTAACCACCTTTTTCTAGCATTGGAGGATGGTTTTCTGCACCTGCGGCATGAATGTCTTGTTAAGTAGTCATCGTTGATGTTTTGTATGATTATGTTGCTGAAGGATAGTTGCAACGAAATAGGAGTTGTTGTTGTTGAAGGTTAAACTTGTTTGTTGTTGTGAAGGCTTGGTTCGTTGGTGAAGATCGTGTGAAGGCTTTCTTAATGGTGAATTCTAGTTTCCCTCCAAAATTTGAATTTGAAAAATTTCTCTACCAGAATCTGAAATACTCTATAAAATGCAATTCTAAGGTTATTAGAAAATTTTGAGTTTGGAAAATTTTTACGTCAAATTTCGCTGAAAAAATTCGAATTTTGGCCTAAAAATTTGAATTTTGGGCCAAAATTTTCGCTGTTGTACCAAAATTTGAATTTCGCGTAAAAATTAAGAGTTTAGTCTCCTGTAAAAATTAAATTTTACTCGGATTTTCCCGCCAAAAAACTTAAGCAAAATGCCCTAATTGCGAAAGGTCTGATGAATTACGAAAGCTGGAGGCAATTGCGAAAACCCACCAATTGCGAAAACCTATGGCAATTGCGAAAGTCTAACCCAATTGCGAAAACCCCATAATTGAGAAAGCTTTTGAATTGCGAAAACTCTTTTGAATTGCGAAAACTATTATGAATTGCGAAAACTTGATGAATTGCGAAAACTTGATGAATTGCGAAAAGCTAGTGAATTGCGAAAACTTGATGAATTGCGAAAAGGTAGAGAATTGCGAAAACTTGATGAATTGCGAAAAGTTGTGGCAATTGCGAAAACCAATTTCGAAAGCCACCAATTTCGAAAGCCTACCAACTCTTGACTTTTTGTACCTTATCCACTGAGTTTATCCACTGTGATATCTCATCAACTTTCACCAACTCATATCAATAATTCTTTACTAGAATTACACGCAAGAAAGCAATCATGAATGTCCAAAAACAAGTTTTACACAATCTTCTTTAATTGTGGTCGATCTAAACACGAAGAACACCAAAAAAAAATTCCAAGCTTTAAATGTAAGAGTCGACCAAAGAACTATGTGAGCTTCACTTACCAACTCGTTTAATCACTAACAAACACAACCTTCAACCTTGATATGAGCATACGATTCCAAGGAAAACACCAAATGTCACGTTTTTTGAAGATCAAAAACGCGACAGTGGGTATTTTTGGAACAAGAACCGAACACACAAACCTCCTACCTTGTTGTATGGCTCTGATACCACTTGTTAATGCTCGATATCTAACCTTAACACAAAAACACAACACGTGACACTCAAAGTAACAAGAGATGTATAGATGAAGAGTATGTATGGATCGTGTGGGATATAACTATGGTCGAATGTTTATTAGCTTTGAAGAGAAGAAAATAAACAAACATACAATAAGCACACATACACTCACTCTCTTACAATAAACTTTGAGGCACACATAACTAATGAGAGTGTGTGTGTATAAGTAGCAACACAGCCAACACCTAAGGCTTTAGGTGGGCTTTGATTAGGCTTAGAGTGGGCTATTGTTTATATTACACTTATACATTGATATTACTAACATAACTAATATCAATAGCCCACATCTTAAACTATTTGTTACATTTAACATACAAGTTACATTTGCAAATGACCATCACTTCACATTTAATAAATTAAATGATAACAGTAACTGAAGTTGAAAAACCATCTGAGGTTGAGAAAGCATCAAGTGAAATTGAAAATGAATTTAATGCAGAGAAAGTGTCTGATGTTGTGGAAGAAAAGAAAGAAGTCAAAAAGCCAGTCATAAAGTTTACAAGGAGGAAAAGTATAGCAAGAAATAGTAAATCCAAAAAGAAAGTACAAGAAGAAGATGAATCAGAAGAAGAAGAACCTTCATCTGAGGGTTGTACTATGGGCACAATTCCTGAAAGCTCTAAGGAACCAGCTAAAATTGTCAAATATCATATAATTAGGACTGGACAAAGAGCTGCTTATCAGATTATAAGGGAGGACAACACTGATGTTGTATACCTTAACTTTCCAGCAATATTGAATGATGTGAGTAGAGAAGATATTATGGATTTGCACAAGTTGGTGAATATCAGACATGGGGACAACAGACCTGAAGAAGAGTTTGAAAAGGTCTTTTGGGGAGATTTAAAAGTAATGTTTGAGCCACCTTCAGAGGAAGATGAACTTTGGAAGCTGACAGATCAACAAAGGATTGTTAGTTGGAGATATTTTCATACATGTAAGGTACATTGTTTATCTTTACAAAGTGCAACTATTTATATGCTTGCAGAAGTGGAATATCCTTTATCATCAAGGGTCTGCAAGGCAATGTTGGAAAAGAAGTTACATGCAGATGAGAAGGATGAAGTTTATGAGCAGTTGCTTGATTTGATTAAGGAAAAATCTTTAAAAGAACCATATTAGGTTGTTAAGTGAGACTAAAGGAACTTCTCACTTGGTGAAGGTGCATAGCACTGACACAACAAATGGTTATCAGTCCACCATGTCTAACCAACATAAGGACTGGCTAATCCAGAGCAAACGGCTCTGGTAAAGATATTTCAAATCCGTTTATGGTTGGCAATTTACCAAAAATTGTATGGTATTCAACTCACCATATCTGAGATAGTGAAGAGTTGGCTAGCCCACAAGGTATGGCTTGTGGTAAAGGCTGTGGAAAACCATACATGGTAATCAATTCACCAAGATGAGGTGCATTCCATCAAAGAATTGGCTAGTCCAAAAGCAAACGGCTTTTGGTAAAGACAAAACAAATCCGTTGATAGTTGATGATTTACTAAAAATCATATGGTTATCAATGTACCATGGTCTTACATACCAAAACATTGGTTACTCCAGTAGTGATGGCTATTGGTAAAGAGACATCAAATCCATTAATTTTCAATGATTTACCTCTCCCATGAGTTTACACACCTGGAAGTGATGAGAATAGTATGAAACTTAAAAGAATTGATGTACAAGTAGTCATGGTTGCTGTGAAGATCAGATGGATTGCATATCAGATGGTGAAAAGATTATTCAAGTCAAGTTGCTACATAAAGATCAGATTTGAAGTTTTGAAGTGTTAGAGATAATTCCAAGAGTTCAAGATTCAATCCTCAGAAGCATATTCAGAAGGAACTTGAAGTTCATGAAGCATGAAGATCAAGTTAGGGGAGGATTGTTGGGAATTATCAAGAGAAGACTTAATGAGAAGAACAGACTTAAGTCTGCTGGTTACGTGGTTAAGTCTGTTAGTTATATTAGTTAAGTCTTGTCATAGTTAAGTTTGCCAGTTCATTGTTAAGTCTGGTAGCAGTATTAATAGTTAAGTCTAGTTGACTTAAGTCATTAAGTCTGTTTATGAAAGTTAGGAAAGTTTGTTAGATATAAGTTAGGAAAGGATACGTAGTTATCTTTAGAGAAGATACGTATATCCTTCTACGCGTTTTGTATCTAGGGTTTCCTTGGTGTATAAAAGGAACCCTAAAGTATTAGTTTTAAAAACGACGAAGATTGTACTCATATTGATTAAAGAATTAGTAATATACGAAGTTAGTTATAGTTATTGTGTTCTTCGTTGTTGATTGTTTAGATTCCGCATAAACATTCAATTCGTTGTTAAGAGTTTCTCACTTAGATTGATTTGGATTTATTCAAGTCGTCTAACAAGTAACAAGGCTACTTGGATCCATAACGTGTGGACCTACAACATTCACAAATGAGTTGTCATCATTGATTGGTTTAATCAAATAGAAGAGAGAAACTATAGCAAAATGCCAAAATACACCAATCAAACCATAACAACTTATTTTGTAGTAGTTTTTTTTTTTTCTTTTTTTTTTTTTTTTTTTTTTTTTTTTTTTTTTTTGGGGGGGGGGGGTGTGAGTGGTAATTGAATAGGTCAACTAATTGTTCTGGCCCATTGTATCATTTGATAGTAAACATCTATGGTTTTTCCTATGTTACATACTTACATAATTACGAAAGCCAGCTTTCATTTGTTGATCAAATGACACATATAGTACTGTACTCTAACACCAACTACGACACGAACAATTTGCTATACTACATGTGTATTATATCACATGTGGGATTATCATACAAATCATATAATAACAACACTCAAAGGCAACGCATGATCCGGTTTGCACCAGCATAATGTGTTCCAATAAGTAGTTCTTATATACCTCTAATCTGTTTGTAGCTTATCTAGTGCTTATTATCTTTTCTAGTTTTTATCTTATTTTGTAGTTAATAAAGATGAGGGGCTTATTCTGGTCAAATGAAAGTAGATATTAGCTGAAGTAGAAAATTGTCTGCTGAGTGTAAATTTGATAGAAGACCAAGGACCAAAGTGGAACATTTATAGCTATATAAAGAAGGCCCTTTGCTAGGGTTTGAAATTTTTTCGATCATACGCTTTCTCTCAAAAGCTTATATCTCATACTCTTTCAGTCTTGATCATCTTGATCTATTTCTCTTTCTTGTAATAGTTTGGTTATTATCTCATTGATAATAATCTGATCTTGTAATCGTTTGGATATTGTTAGTTTGTAATCTGTGCCGACTATTGTGCTTTAAGATTGAATAAAGATTGTGTTTAAGGTTGTTGTATATCTTTGATACCAGATGGTATCAGAGTCTTAGGCTGTTGATTATTATCGATTCAGTTTTCTAGGGTTTCTAGAAAATTAGGGATTTTTGATTCTTGATACTTCCGGTGGTAATTGATTGTGTTCTGGGACATCTATGGTGATCGATTTGATAGATCTAGTTTATTTGAGCCTTGATTGGAAAATCAGGGTTTGTTCTTGATACCCCAATTTTTGCAAATTTGGGGGTTTTGTTTCTAGGATTGTTTCTGGTATAATTGGATCATGATTAACCCTAGACTAAGTGAATCTAGGGTGATTGTGATTGGTTCTATATTCTTTCCGCTGCTATTGCACTGTAAGTATCTTTCTTCTTTAAGATTAACAGTATTTGAGTTGTGAGGGTGCAAACGGGTAAACTAACTTCTTGATCTGCCACCTTCTGAGTGGTACGAATACCTACTCTGGTTTACCCCAGTCCTCAGACTTGGTACTTGTTGTATCTTGGGTGTGAGTTTATTTTTTTTCTTTATTTCTGTTTAGATTGACGGAGATAGGTTAGTATAGTTTCTGGAGATTGATTTGGGATTGGTGGTTATTTGTGATTGAAGGAGTTTGGAGTTATTTGTTGATTATCTGTTTCTTTGTTTGTTTTATTTGATTATTATAGTTTGTTTCTTTCTGTGTGTTCATTATGGCTGATGATGATGTTAATCCTAATAAAGATAAAAATAAACAAAAAGAAACTGAAATTGGTTCTTCTTCTGATTTAAAGCTTTCTTTTGGTGATTCTTTGTATTTACATCCTAATGATACTAGTGGTACTCCTATTGTATCTGTTAAACTTACTGGGACTGAAAATTATAAAATATGGAGTATTGCTATGACATTTACTTTAAGGAATCATAATAAACTTGGATTTATAGATGGAACTTGTAAAAGAGATGATTCTAATCCAGGACTTGCTAATCAATGGGACACTTGTAATTCTGTTGTTGTTACTTGGATTTTAAATTCTTTGAGTCCAAAATTGTTTGCTGGTGCTATATATTCTATAGAGACCAAGATCTACATTCTGGAGGTCGAGGAAACTCGTAATAAAGGTTAAACATGGTAGAACTAGTTTATTGATTAGCGGAGGTGTGTATGTTTTCTAGAAAGAGATAGTAAAGAAAACACACACCTCCAAGTAAAATGAGAATCCCACCTTCCTAGTTGTGACTAGGAAGATATTTATTACAACAATACAAGTCTAACTTAGCCCTATTGTCTAAACTAGACCTTGTACTTAAATGCTATTGCAATTCCCGACTATAACAAAACTTTAAAGCTAACAATCTCTCCCCAAAGTGATGTTATACGGGAATTGCTTACAATGTTCCCTACAAGTAAAATTCAATACAAAACATGAGAAAGATCTTCAAACTTCATTACTTCGTTCAGCTTGCAGAATCTTCTCAGCTGCCATTTCTTTACTTGCAGATGAACCATGTGAGCAAATCTAATTAGGGTTTAATTCAGAGTTCCCTGAGTGCTCTCCCCTAATTAGTACTCTCCCCCAAACTGACAGCCTTTCTTATAAGGAGTGCCCTGTGTGCCCTGCTGTTCGGGGGAATAGATTATCAACATCTTTATCTCACCATATGCATCCCAGTTATTTTTCCCATGAGAGATCAGCCCGTACATTTCTCTCCCTTGCTGGTTACGATTTATCAGAATCAGCATACTGATGTGTACATGAAGACAAACTGGAAACCCTATATTAGGAATCATATCAGCCCGTGATAAGATGTCGACATACCCCAATCTACTAATAATACCATCTATAATGTCTAACTCTTTATCAACCTCTTGTATCAAAAACAACGACTTTCTGTAGTGACTACTGATGAAGAAAACCCACTATGACGAATTTGAGACTTTAGTAAAGTACCCCAAACTTGTGACTTAAACTTGCACTGTTGTATGACTAAGAACCTATACTGAGCACTAACGCGGCGTCGAAGCATAGGTCGTTTCATATACCCATCCTTCCTTCCTTAACTGTATATGAACCTCTCTTGAATTATCCACATCTTGGTGTGACAGTGAGTACTACAATGTATCTCCTTTAAGTGATAGTTAACTAGGTCTTCGTCCATCCACCCCTTGACCTATGAAAACTAGATAAATCAAGACTTAATCATTGAATGCTCTGTGAGCCGTTTAAGATCGAGCAAGGATCTCGAAGAATCATGCATCCAACCAACCTCGATATCTTCAAGATACTAAGTACACGTACCCGAGATATTCCACTTCAACTTCAAATAAGTAACAATGAATCATCATCCTTGTAGTCACAGTTGAAAACAATTTAGCCATCAGGATCTTTTCAGCTATACGTGGTAGGATTTGAGGATGTATACCAGTAATATCATTTGTGATTTTGGTGTGAAATATGCCATAAAATGACATTCTAATGATGCTGGAAAAATTTGAGTTTAAGAAATTTTTACGCCAAAAATTCCCGAAAAATTCAAATTTTGTCCTAAAAATTTGAATTTTGGGCCAAAATTTTCACTCTTGTACCAGAATTTAAATTTCGCGTAAAAATTGACCGTTAAGTCTCTCCTCCAAATTAAATTTTACTCAAATTTTCCCGCCAAAAATTCACTATTGTACCAGAATTTGCAATTGCGATAGAGTTCTCAGACACAATTGCGATAAGGTTGTCTGTCAGCAATTGCGATAGGCTTGTCGGATGGAAATTGCGATAAGTACAAAGGACAATTGCGATAAAAGCTAGAAGTTTAATTGCGATAAAATCCAATCTTTGAATTGCGATAAAATCTAACTATTGAATTGCGATAAAATCCAACTTTTGAATTGCGATAACACTAGCCAAATGCAATTTTGATAAAAATCACCTATCGCAATCTTATTCAAGATTGTGATAACCCTTGCTGAATTGCGATAGATGGCTGGTTCCTTTGAATTGCGAAATATGGCAGTTTACCAACTATTGTCCTTTTGTCACTTGCCCACTGATTTACCCACTGAGATGGCTACCCACTCTTACCAACTCTTATCAATAATACTTGGGCAAGAATAACACGCAAGGATTTTCCAGTGAAGATCCAAGAACAACTTTTACACAATCTTCTCAAATTATTGTCGATCTAATAACTTAGAACACACAAAAAACTTTTAAACGCAAGATTCGACAAGAAAAGCTACCAAATCTTCACAAACCACCTTGCAAGGTCTCTGCTCACCTGCTCATTACGGCATCCAATTCTCTCCAGCTGATCCTTGTGAACATCTAATAGGTTCCCCTGTGTCTCAATCTGTAACAAGATCCTCGTGGCATCATCAACATCTTCCTCCTCCACTGCCGGTGAGGCAGCAGGTGGAGGGGAAACTAGCTCTAACGGAGATGGTGGCACGAATGATGGTGAAGGCAGCTCGTAAGTGGGACTGTCCACCTGAATTGGAGTGCTAGGAACACACTCAATATCTCTCCATACCACTCCATCAGTCTCACAAGTAGCTGAAACCTCATCCCTCATCCGTAACCCAGCAGCTCTTAATCCTAAACCCATAGTCATATCACCTCCTGTCATCTAGGCATCCCTAGAACTCTACCCAACCCCGAAGGTACCCGAAAACTCCTCCATAACCGCTTTCTCATGGCGCGGTTTTGCTGGTAAACTCTCCTCTGGTGTGGGGTCTGCCACTGGCTCCTCCTCCGGATCCTCTTCCGGCTCTTCTTCCGGATCCTCTTCTGGCTCTTCTTCCGGATCCTCTTCTGGCTCTTCTTCATCCTCATCTGAGTAAGAGTCATTGGCCTTCCTGAGCCTCTGACGGGGTGGTGTATGATCCGGAGATGAAGTGGGTGAGAGGGATAGTGGAGTGGTGGAGGTACCCATGTTGACAACTCGAGTCCTCCTCTAGGGTAATAAATCTGAATACCGCATTCGATGTCCGGGGACTCTCATGCGGGTGGTTCTGCGAACAGGGAGAGTAGTGGTATCAGTAGTAGTGGTGTTAAGCTGGGGAGGAGTTTGGTTTGAATTGGGTGGAAGTGATGCTGGTGTGGATACAGGCTCGATGAGATCGGGGTCTGGTGCATTGTGAGCCTGCAGCACCTGCATGTAAGGGTCATCTGAGCTCGGTGCGATCGGAGAGATGTTTTGGGAAGACATGGTCTGTGACAAAATGGTATGAGTTGTGTAAGTGTATCGAAAATTAGCGTACGTTAAAAATATATAAGTATACATATAAGTAGTCGAGCAAAATCAACGAATAGTAGCATGTAGTTAAGGCAAGTAATCAGTAATTGAAGAACAAGTAAGGCAGGCAGGCAAGTGGCGGTCATAGGGACTTGTTTTTATAAAAAGCGGTTATAGTTTAGGGTTTATATGTACCTAGTTCTCTATAACCTTGGCTCTTGATACCAATCTGTAACAACCCCAAATCTGGTATAGCGGAAGCATTCGGATCATGGGTGCTACTAAGTTGAATATCACAACACAAGGAAATAAAGAACGGAATACATATTCCGTTTTAATACATTCATAAAAGTTAAATAAGTTTACAATAAGGTTTGGTTTAGAAAATCAAGCCCATAATTAAGGTGTCCCAGATAAAAACAAGTCGAAAATAAAATGCCACATTAAATCAGACTGGAGTCTATGACCCTTGTCCTGCCTTTGCCTTGCCATAGTTATCCATCTTAAACACCTGAGAAAAACATGCTAAAAGTCAGAAAAGCTGGTGAGTTCATAGGTTTATCAACAAATAGTAGAATCAGTAGTTGGACCATGAGTTTGGTATATGAACATCGCAACCCATGCAATGTCATATAAAAATATAGTCTATTACGTTAGCACTAAGTTCATGCAACCGAAGCTATAACAGTGTGCATGCTCTAGAAGCATGTTAAAATATAAAGTCCCGGCAAGTATTTATCCCAGAAACTTGTGTTTCGACATGGTATACGTTCGTTTGCCTATCCGGTCAATCCGAACGGGGACGTTACTCCCAATAGATCTATTTATAACATTCGCGCTTTCCAGCAGGAATTGACGGTTCATGAGTTGGGCACAAAGGGACATAACAGGGCTTAGGCTAATCCACGTAATAGCATAACAATAGTTTGGTCCATAAAAAGTTTTGCATGTTTCTCACCCCAATTATAAAACAGTTTAAATAGAGTGGGGCTATAAACTCACCTTGTTGAGTAGTAGTGAGATCACAAGTAATTCAAATAGAGTGCAGCACCGACACGCGACCTAGATTAGCAAAGTATGTTTTAGTTCATAATTCAAGTTCAAGGATTTCAATTATTTCAAAAGCTCATGTTGATGTTGCTGGTGTGGCAATATTTAAATGAAAAACCAAGTTTTGAAGTTATTGGCTCAACGGAGTGTACAAACGTACAAAAGAATAGGAATAGTGACTCTTTGAATTAACAATGATTGGAAAGATACGCACGAAGGATAACGACTACGGAATGTCAACGTGAACGTCATATAGGATAGTTGTCGTTTAATGGAGAGTACGGGTGTATATATATATATATATATATATATATATATATATATATATATATATATTTTCATACATATATACGTGTGGTCTTCCTGGAAAAAATGTGAAATTGGGAAGTTTTCACCAATATATGGTGAGTTATAATAGGAGATGTTTTTCCATTTTAAATATGTATATATGAGTCGTTCATTATAAAAGAATTACTTTGAAAATAATAAATCTTTGTGTTAATGAGTTATAAGTTTTACAAAAGAAAATCATTTTAAATTTATTAAGAGCGTAGGTAAAACACATCAGTTTTAATCATACATATTCAAGTAATTCTCATTTGGCTATGTTATGATCTTAAAGTATATATGTAATATTTTACTATTCATTCTAGTAGAGAAACATATTAAATTTTCTATATGAACTTTCTATGTCAAGTTTTTGTATATAAAAATGTGGCGTCGTCTAATAGATCGTGACGTTAAAGTATAAGATTGTTAAGTTTTATTTGTAAAATATATATCAACAATCAAGTTTTTAATATTGCGATATTTAATTATTGTCAAATTTCATTATATGTTGTCGTCTTGGGTTTAAATAATTACGAGTTTATATAAAAAAAATGTCGAGTTATGTGAACATGAGTCGAGGAGGGGGGATGGGCTGCGGCCCACTCAACATAGTGAAACAGGCCCCAACAGTTGGGCTTCTAGTTGAATAGTGAGCTTGTTGGCGCCAATAAAGAACCCAAGTAGACTATAGATGGGCTTTGTAATGCCAAGAAAAAAGAGCATCAAGGGAGCTACTGATGGGCTTCGGCCCATTCAGTAACTGAACGAATATCAATTAGTCAAAAGTTCCAGTGTATCATTTGGAACCAAAACCATTGTACAAAATGATCCAACACTCAAGTTTCAAACTAACGCTAGAGATAACAAGAGTTTTAGTACCATTCTTGGAACACAGGAAAAACACAACTCGAAATGTCTTATTTCCTCTTGTGCTATAATGTGCGAGTGAGACAGAGGACTCGACTCAAATACTCGACAATTCGTGTGCTCACTTCGAGGGTCTTTAGGAACCCTTTGCCCGAGCAAACAAACATCCTTTTGAGGGTAGTATACACCGAGACAACAACCCAAATACGCCCTTTTGTGTGGTAACCACGACACCCTTCGGGGTGACGGTCGAACCAAACAATAGAAGTATCAACTCATACTTTCGGGTGAGCTTGTGTAGCTTATTAAAAGCTCGAGTTGAGTACTACTTGACTCGAATTCAACACCACAACCAGTATGCTCCCGAGTAAGTTCATAGCATCCAACAAGACACGCGACTAAAGGCTTATGAGTATTAACGTATTCGTTTTAAAAATAGATCTTTCTTTTAGACAGATTCACAAACATCTTGTGAGCATAAGCCACAATTAAAGACTCGACCAGTATGGTTTCTACATCAAACTTTCCATGTTCAAGCAATACAACCAGTTACAGTAACATATTTCTAAAACAAATCGACTACTCTAGTTCACCACTTATAACCCAAATTTATTCGAACAAAGACCCGATACTTTTACAGTAGCATCTTGTGGGAAATAACTTAAGCGATTCATGACTAAACTAATAACGACATAGATTCCATATTTTTGAGCCAACATTAGTTTTAAAAAAAAATCATGCTCAAGTCATACCACACCAACACCAACAGTGACTCGACTATATACACCGATATATTCGAAAGGCATAAAAAAAATCACAAGAATGAATAGCAATTCGATATCTATAATATTCACAGTAGTATATAGCTAATTGAATGAAAATATCACACAAGAGTTTTTGAGATTCTTACAACAACAAAAGAGTCGACTAACAGGAGACCGAAAAGAGATCAAGAGAAACCCAAATCCGATTCAAGCAAACCCACACTCCTCTTCCAAAGAAAACTTGCCCTTCACCACTTATGAGTTTTGTGTTGATAGTTTTTCTTTTGAGAATGAGTGGGTTCACTACAAATCGGTTGGGGGATTTAAAGAATAATCAAAGGGTTGTTTGACCCTTTCTTTCTTGTTCTTCAGGCGATCCATAGCCGAAAAAGGAAGCCATTTCGTTAAACTTTGGCTTAGTTTATTGACTTTTGGGCTCGACTGAGAGGGGCAGACGCTCCCCCTTGGACTTATAGAAGAAGATAAGCTTGATCTTGTCTCTCCTGGCATCATCCTTAGTGTTTGTTTGTGATTTGGAGGTGAGGAAAATGGAGGGTGACGATTTTCTTGGTGATAAGAGTTTCAGGAAGGGTAGCAGAGGAGTGAGGTGGGGATGGAGAGAGAGTGGTGCGTTTTATCTCTTTTTTTTTTTTTCTTTTTTTTTTGTTATAATTATAATAAAAGTGAGTGTTAATAAAAGAAGTGAGTGTTGGGATTTTGAATAAAAGGCGAGTGGATAAATAATGTATGGATGATAAGATTTATTTTCAGGGATGTATTAAATGTTCCTCGTGTCCCGTTGAATCCCGGTGTGATTTGAGATTTTCGAGTCGTTGAGAGAAATAAGAAAAATTAAATATAGTCCAGGAGTCGTTTTTATTGGACTGACATTGAATAGAATTTATTGACTCTGAAAAGAATTTATAAAGGTGAATCTTTACTAATGGGGTGTCGGTACGCGTGTGGTGTCATTTTTCAAGAAAAAAAGATAACCTCTCGTTTTGTTACGTTGGTGTCTGTAAATGTTGGAAAGTGAAATTTTCACCTTTTCTGATAAAATTAAATAGTTTTTCGTGAGTTACTGTACGCTACAGTGTGCGGGTTTGTTTCCCATAATCGTTTTGTAAACACGTAAATGTTTAATCTAGTAGTTAGGCAATAATAAATGAACATTTATTATTAAAATATCAGGGGAAAATTACCGTTTGTCACCACCACCACCACCACCACCAACCTCTTTCCTCATTATCAGTTTTTGTGAAAACGTGTAAAAACGGAAGAAAACGTGTTAAAGCGGACGAAAACGTGTAAAAATGGACGAAAATGAGTATTTACGGATGAAAACATGTAAAAATGAATGAAAGCGTGTTAAAACGGACGAAAACGTGTAAAAATGAAAGAAAACGTGTAAAAATAAAAGAAAATGTGTAAAAACGGACGAAAACGTGTAAAAACGGACGAAAACGTGTAAAGACGGATGAAAACGTATAGAAAGAGACAAAAACGTGGAAAACGGACGAAAACGTGCAAAAAGGGACCATTACGTGTAAAAACGGACAAAAAAATATAAAAACAGACGAAAACGTGTAAGACGGATGAAAACGTATAAAAACTGACAAAAACGTGGAAAAATTGCACGAAAACGTGCAAAAACAAACGAAAACGTGTAAAAACTGACGAAAACGTAAGAAAACCAAATTTAAAGTTATTTATTAACAGTCATTAGTATAGAGGAGCAACGATGCAAGTTTAGTGTAACATAACAAAATTTTAAGTTATTTATTAACGGTCGTTAGTATAAAGGACTAACGATGCAGGCTTTGCAGGTAACGGGTACACACAAAGGACTAACGTTGCAGGTTTAGTGATTTGCCCTAATTAAAAATACCGACGATACCAACGAGAAAAAAGATAGCTGCATACAGCGAGAAAAAGTGGCAAGTTAAGTATATTTTCAGGTGATTTGCCCTAATTAAAAATACCGACGATACCAACCAACTCATAGGGTTTTATAATTCAATTATGAGTTAACTACATTTTTAATCATTGTGGTTTGTTGAGTATTTCACTTTTGGTCTAATTTTTTAAAAAGTTTCGGATTCGGTCAGAAAGTGAAACATTTGTTCTAGGTTTGGTCCAATTTTAACGGTCACCATTAGTTTGACTATGTTGACAGGTAATTAAGAAGGTACTTTCATACTAACAAAATACAGTAACTAATACACCCAACCCTTCAACTTCTTTCCTCATTATCACTTTTGTGAAACAATTTCTAACAACCACCAGCATCTCCGGCAGCCACCACCACCAAACAATAACCCTTTAATAAATTCCTCAATTTAGACAAAATCTCCAAATTTTAAAAAAATTAAAACCCCTAACCCTCTAATTTGAAGAAATGAGACATTTGGTGAGACGGGTTTTTGGTTGCTGACCTTGTGGCTTATTGAAGGTGTTTGGGTAAGCTCATGTCAAAGTGTTTGGATGTATTTGTATTTTTCCTAATTATCATTTTTGCAACAAATTAATGTGTCAATTAACTTTGTTGCCAAAGAAAAAAAATGAACTTATTACACACAAATACAACAGTAGATGTTATATTTCTTTTGTAGTTGCCAAGGTGGCGATCCCATCAAAACAAAAACAGTTGACTCTAATTAATCTCCATCGTCCAAACACAATGCCGTCAAACGTGCCAGAATCGATGGTACCTTCTCTTGTTTGTTTTATGATGGTAATAAGGACTTGGGGTGAACCGACCACTTCCTTTTCTTGTGTAATTTGATTATATCAATATTGCTTAGAGGAGAAACGACCATTTTTAGAGGTTGACATGGTTTAATTCATCGTTTAGGGTCTAATTGGTTGTCATAATTTATTACAACTATATTAGTGTTATATAAGCTCATAAGCCTAGAAATAAGCTTAAACTAACACCCCCTCACTTAGCCCTAGTTTTAGGAAACATCTATGTTTTTTCAATGCTCTTGATCAGATGACGCTTGTATTCTTATCTAAGAAGAATGCAAAGATGTAGTAGTATACTGTAAACACCAACCGTGACGCAAACAATTTGTTATACTACATGTATATTGTATCAAACGAGTCATTTAATCCGTGTGTTGCAGCGGAGCTTTCGTGTTGGCTTCACTAATATTAAGTTATGTATTTTTGTGTATTCAAATTTTGGCTTTCATATATATATATATATATTTTTTAAATGTGTGTTTTAACACTAATATTTTGGCTTTCAAATCGTGGCGGGGTTTAAATCCTAAAGATACTGATTTAAAATCCAGCTTAAATTTATGTGCAACATCTAAAATTGTATCTTTTATAAATCCTAAAACAATGCAAACATGATCTGTAACTCAACAGGCAGTTACATGATATTAATCTACACCAATGATTTAGCTTAGGCATAAGTGTAAAAATGGAATTTGGTTAGCACTTAGCACTAAAAAAAAGTGTATGCATCACCAAAACAACAAGAGGTGATGCTCCAACAAAAACTTGTTCAAATTTGTGAGGTGTTGTAAGAATCAAAAGAGTGTACAAAAATTAAGGTCCGTAAGCATAGTATGACATTAAACTATCCCATCAGTTACAAGGCACGACACTACATAAGTTAAGTTGCTAATATTAAATACTTTAAACCCAAACTCCATAACAATTTCTAAACTTTGTTAAAAATCAATTATATGCTTAAGTCCACTTACACAGGTAATAAGAGTATACACTATGGTGGTTTATGAATAGGTCTATTTTTTTTTTAAAGATATTCATAAATTTGTGAACCATGGTGAACCACCATATCAATTTTAGGTGTTATGGAAAAGTTTAAAATCTTGGAGAGGTCTAAACTATTTACTAATTTCTTTTTTTGAAAATGTTGATTTTATTTAATGGTATAAAAAACTTTATGAATATATTTATCTATAGTAGAAATATGTTTATGAAATGAAAATGTTTATAACTTGATGATGTATTAATAGTAATTTTTTTTAAAGGTTTATCATAGTTGATACTCTAATGAAGCCACCGACTAATCACTTAAATTAAAGTTAAATCATGATGGAGGCATGCTTCAACAAGGGAGTAAAAACTGATGCTCAAAATGGTTGATTAGACTTGATGGATCTAAAGACTTCAATCTAATTTTTTAGATTATCAACTTACATAACTTTGTGTTTCAACATTAATATTGGCTCAAATGTTATTTTCTTATTTTTGTTTTCACTAGAAGTCGAAAGTAATAAAAACTATGAATCTCTTATTTGATCATAAATTTCTTAAACATGTAACCAAATTTACATGAACGGTTAAACATACGAGTTTTTATTATTATTATTTTTTTTTATGTTTATCTTTTTAAGATTACTCAAAAGACTGAATTTTGACTCAGATGTACGCGGATTAACCATAATATCTCCATTTGATTATTCTCTAACAAACTTTAAATGTGTAAGTCATGAAGTTTGAACCTTTTACACATCTTGTGAGAAGTGACTCACGAGTGGATATGTCCCCAGGTTTCATTTATTTATTCAATAGTGTATAAAAATATCGAGAAATGCTACATTCACATATTTTTTTCAAAAATAAATTCACACATACATGTGTCACATCGGAAAAAAAAAAAAAAAAAAAAAAAAAAAAAAAAAAAAAAAAAGTGATAAAAGTGAGGCTCTGCATATTAAGTTATCTGTTAATTAAAATGACTTAATAAAAAAAATCTCTAACAAATAATCATCACTCTTTGCGATGACTTGTACTTTTCGGTCATCTCATAAATAACCGTCACATTCTCACCACCAACAACAACAACCTCCAAATTTACAAAAGCAACCCTCTCATAACTTAAAATTTACACATCATTTTCAAAATCTCAGATCCAAACACAGTCATCATCCCCAATGCTACCTGATCATCATCACTAACTACACAAAATTATAAAAAATTATATATAACATTCAGTAATCGAAGATGTATATGGTGTACGGATGGCCGCAAGTGATGCCGTTGGAATCAGGATTGTGTCCTACTTAAAAGTTGTTGATCGCTTGTTGCTTGTTGTTTGACCTTCACATTTTGAGCTTGTTACTTAAAAAGATATAAACATATCTTAAGAAACAGGTCTAACATGTCGGTTCTGGTCTTTCATAGCTTAAAATTCAGATCCTACATGTCGGTTCGGGCTATGTAAAAAAGATATAAAAAATTAAAAATAGCTTAAAACTGGTCGGTTTGGGTCATTTCATTAAAAAAGTAAAAATGGCACATTAATCATTTGTAAAACTTGATGACAAAAACTTTCAGAATACCCAAACGCTACATACCATGCGTCATCCTGTTTCTCTTTTCTATTCTATGACGAGATGATGGGTCACGATCATCCTAAAACATGCGAGTAAGAAAATAACATCATCAGTCAAAAATAAACATTTATATGATAATTATGCATTGAATGCAGCTATATGTTTCTGTCTTGTAAGATATATACATGATAACGGGCTGAGATGTGGGAGTCACCCACATCCTTTGTACTTAAACGTTTTTTGGATTATACTAACCACTGTTTGGTTTCAACCTTAAACACAAACATACATAATAACTCTCCTTTCATACTAACACATCTTGTGTTATGTAATTCAGCTTGAAAGTAAATGCCTTGTAACATCCTTTCCTTTCTACTGCTTAAGCACTTTTTATAGCAAAAAATTCAGATCCTACATGTCGGTTTGGGCTATGTAAAAAAGATTTAAAAAATTAAAAATAGCTTAAAACGGGTCATTTCATGAAAAAAGTAAATATGGCATATTAATCATTTGTAAAACTTGATGACAAAAACTTTTAGAATGCCCAAACGCTGCATATCATGCGTCATCCTAAAACATCCAAGTAAGAAAATAAGATTAGAAGTCGCAACTATATGTTTCAGTCTTGTAAGATATAGACAGGATTATACTAATCACTGTTTGGTTTCATACATAATTAATTGCTAAAGGGCTGTTTGGGCTTGCTTAGACTAAACAGCTATACCCAGTTTTGAGTTTGGGATTGCTTATCTGATGAAAATAGAGTTGTACTAACTGTATAAGGAATACGAAAAATATCAAAATATTCGAGCTGCTTTAAGTATCACAAAATACACTTTGGTCATTATTGACACATTTTTAATACAGTATACTTGCAGTAATAATACAGTATACCAAACATGAGGTTAACTTTCTATAAAATTGAACCATACTGTAACATCCCGCCTACTCAGACGACAATATTGTCCGCTTTGCCCGCAGGCTCACGGCTTTGTTTTTGTGGCCTCATTTGAAGACTTCCCGGCAGGTCACCCAAGCCAGTACTACTCTCACATGAGCACGCTTAACTGCCAGTTCCTAAGAACCCCACTCGCAGTAGACCACAAAACGCGTTGTGTCATTGTAAGGCGAATGTTATCTTATGAACCCAGCATCTCTCCAGGCCACAGCCGATGTGGGATTTGCCTAGGGTGTTACACATACACTGCTCGAAACCAGAAGAGGGGGAAGCCTTGAGCTTTCTCAATCAGATATTCATAAAAAAGTCAAATTTATGAAATTGAATGTCAAAGAACACGAATAACATTAGGCTGTTCATTAAGGAATCGAACACCAAGTTTAACTTAAGTAGAATTCAATACCACAAATTGGATTGATGAAAATTAAACACACATACAAACATGCTTGATACATATGATACGTCACCAAGAATGTAAACGTACTCTTATGTCTCGTACACTTATGCAACAAGAAAATTAAACCACAATTACGAACATCTTTAACAACTTAACATTTATTTAACTACGACATGCACTCCTCCTTGTTGCAGTTTCCCACAACTTCACCATACAAGCTTTAGGCCTGAAAGAGTTGAAAAATAAAACCATTTTAGTGATGATTTTTAACAAACTTATGTAAAATAAGATTTTACAAAAAGGCATAACAGAGTACCTTATATGTTTTGAAGCACATCAAGAATACGTTGCAACTCATTGACAACGATTTCTATTTTCATTCGTTGTGGTGGTGAATCCACAGAGCACGAAACTCCAATCTTGATAGTTGCAACCAAACATTCTTCCACTTTCTTTGCATTTGCTTCCGTACTTTGCAACACAATTGCATCAGCATCAATAACATCGACTACATGATCTGGTAATGCCATGTAAGCAAATTTATGAAGGCTAAGACCTTCCTTAAACATGTCATCTGTCGGCCTTTTCCCAGTCATCACCTCTAGTAATAATATTCCAAAACTGTAGATGTCCCCACAACTTGTCATATCGCTCCCGATACCATACTCTACAAATGAATAACAATTAATTAATTTACAAACTTTAACCTGTAATATAAGCATCATGGAATAGAAGTGGAATTACCTGGAGGTGTATAACCAATTGTTCCTTTAACCCCGGTTGAGCTGTTTTGGTTTAAGTCTGTACCAAGTAGTCGAGCTAAGCCAAAGTCTCCAACATGAGCCACCATATCATCATCAAGTAGAATGTTACTTGGCTTCAAGTCACCGTGAACAATCGTTGTTTGGCAGCGATTGTGAAGATAATCAAGTGCAGTGGCAACATCTCTCAGAATATTTATTCTTTGAAGAAGGTTGAGTTTCGATGCATATGCACTTGAATGAAGCCAATCGTGTACACTTCCATTGGGCATAAACTCGTAAACCAGAGCTTTAAAATCATTGCCTTGGAAATCAGTACTTGAACATGAAGTTATTATCTTCAACAGATTACGGTGTCTAATATTACGCCATGCTTCACATTCTGCTATAAAGCTTTTGTGTGCTCCTCGACTTTGAAGATGTAGAACTTTAACTGCAACAGATTTATCATCATTAGAATCGAGGATTCCCTTATAAACAGAGCTGTGCCCACCCTCGCCAATCAAATTTGTTGTAGAGAACCCATCAGTAGCCTTGAGAAGCTGATTGTATGAAACTTTCAAGAACCTTTCATTCCCTGAAGATTGAGATGGTTGATTATTGCGTTCCTTCTTACACAAAAGATACACACAACATAATGCGATGAGCAACATTGGTGCAATCACAATGACTAATATGAAGAAAGGAAACCTTTTTTTCTTACTACCCGTCTCCTTGCATTTGGGTAACTCAAGTTTAACCAAACCACCACAAAGTCTATTGTTCCCCAAAACCGAAAATGCACTTGCATTTGCAAACACTCCTACAACCGGTACTTCACCCTCAAAATCATTAAAGGATAGGTTCAAAAACTCTAAGGATTTCCATTTGCCTAAAAATTGTGGAATTATGCCTGATAAATTATTTTCAGAAACGTCGAGTACCCCCAATCCTCCCAAGGAACTGAATGAAGATGGTATTACGCCTTGAAATCTGTTGCCACTAAGGTATAACTTTGTAAGGCAAATGCACTCACCAAGGCTACTAGTAATGTTGCCTGAAAAATTATTATAAGATAAATCGAGCTCGCTCAACGTCTTGAGATCTTTAATCTCTGATGGAATTGAACCAGACACGTTGTTGTGAGAAAGATTTAAAAAATAAGTTAGTGATGGAAGTTGAAGAAGTTGCTTGGGTATTTTACCACTTAGTCTATTGTCTGAAAGGTCTAACCCAAAAAGTTCTTTACAATTTCCAAGGCTGGATGGAATATGGCCTTCTAATTTGTTGGAATATAAATAAAGTTCAGTCAACAATGATAGGTTCCCAATGGCATCAGGGATAGGCCCTGAAAAGTGATTTCTAGATAGACTAAGCCATTGTAGCTTTTTTAGTTTACCAATGGTAGTGGGGATTTTTCCTTTGAATCGATTATCTCCTAAATCTAAAGAAGTCAAACCAACTAGACTACCTATACTTGAAGGGAGGCTTCCAAATAAATGATTGCCATCTAAATCGAGAAAGCTAAGTTGATCAGAAAGATTGACTATTGATATTGGAAGCACTCCTATAAGGTTGCAATATGAAAGTCCCAGCCGTACTAATCTGGTGCAGTTTTTCAAAGAATCAACGAACCTCATTTCATCAGCTTCTCCACGTCCATGGAAGTTGTTATTCTGTAAACTAATTCCATAAATATCTCTTAGTTTTGAAAAATCGATTGTCAACTTCCCACTAAAATTGTTGTCACCCATGTCAAGAAATCTTAATTTAGAACAATTAGAAATAGAAGGTGGAAGAACTCCGGTTAGTTCGTTACCCCATAACTGAAGCAACTCAAGATTTGGGAGCTGATGACCAATTTCTGAAGGAAGACTACCAGTGAGGTGATTACCAGCTAAGGAAAAATTAACTAAGAGTGAGAGGTTGAAAAGGGAATGAGGGATGCTTCCATATAAGCTGCACTCAGCACAGTGAAATGCCGTCAAACTTTTCCAGTGACCCAAGGTATCTGGAATGCTCCCACCCAACGGGTTCCTGGTAGCAGAGAACACTTCCATTGATGTGATATTCCCCAAGAAAGGTGGGATTCCACCTGTTAACTTATTGTCTTGAATTACAAGACGAGTAAGTTTCGAGAGCAAACCCATCTCCTTGGGTATGCTTCCAGTTAGCTCATTTTGATAGAGCCAAAGGTCTTCGAGGTTAGAACAACCAGACAAGTTTGTTGGAATGACTCCACGGAATTTGTTTTCAGGAAGATAAAGGTGAAGTAGCCTAGATAGACGACCAAGTTCATGAGGAATGGTTCCTTGAAAGCTGTTGTTCCATAGATAAAGCTCACGGAGGAAGCTGAGGTTTCCAACATGAGGAGACAACGAGCCTTCTAATCCTTTCGAATACAGTCGTAAAGCAGTCACTCGTTTGTGCCGCTTTCCACATGAAATACCACTCCAGTCACAGAAATGAAAGGAATGGTTCCACGAGGTTAGAACATTGTATGGATCATGGGTGATCTTTGACTTAAATGACAACAATGCATGATAATCAGTCTCATTACCGTCATATGAAGCAGAGACGGTGGCGGAAGTAAGACATGCTATCGCGAGACCGTAAAAAATAAAAGAAATAAGAGAGGAAGATGATAAGTGAATTATTGCTTGTGGTGACTTCATTTTTGGAAATTTACTTGAAATTATAAGAATAAGTATTGGCTTTTTATAGTCGGGTTGGGCAAGACAATTTGAGTGGTAATAACTAATTTCTATGTATAATCATATCGCAAATGACTTTAAAGAAGAGTTGGGGTAGGGGAGACTGCACTTATATTGCATTATAACAACACCTATAGTCATCCACTAATTCCTTGACTAATAATGTCATCCAAATAGCACGACTAGCATCACCTATAATGTTAAGGTGCAAATGTGTTTGATGCTGCAGCAACCATTGTGACATAACATTACAAGATTTGACTTCATTCGAGCCCATTTGCATATGTTTAATCCAGTTGTAATATGCACATAAACCATTTGATAAAATGTCTCAATGAAATACTTTACAAGATAACTCATTTTAGCATAAATCCTTTGGTTCTTTGAATCTTGGTGACACTTGAAGGAATATGAACTTATAGGATAGCAATCTTAAATTCACATAAAAAATATTTTCACTACCCCTATTTAGAGGTGTGCTTGTTTACATCTCACCTCCCTATAACTCGTTTCGACGTGATTAAGTATTGTTGTTGTATGTTGTAATGTCCATTATCTTTATGTTATCACAATTTTACACTTTTAACCCTTCAACTTATAAAAAATGAATAAAGCATCCTAAATTAAATATGATCTATAATTAAAAACATCCACTATACCAATCAATTCATAGGGTTTTAATTCAGTTAAGAGTTAACTACATTTTTGGTTACTGTGATTTGTTGGGAATTTCATTTTTTGTCTAATATTCAAAAAGTTTTGGATTCGGTCAGAAAGTGAAAATTTGTTCCAGATTTGGTCCAATTTTAATGGTCACTGTTAGTTTGACTATGTTGACCATTAATTAAGAGTGTACTTTCATCTCATGCTAACAAAATACAGTAACTAATACACCCAACCCTTCAATCTCTTTCTTCATTATCACTTTTGTGAAGCAATTTCTAACAACCACCAGCATCTTCGACAACCACCACCACCAAACCTCTTTCCTCATTATCACTTTTTGTGAAAATGTGTAAAAACGGACGAAAACGTGTTAAAACGGACGAAAACGTGTAAAAACGGACGTAAACGTTCAAAAACGAACAAAAACGAGTATTTACAGATGAAAACATGAAAAAAGGAATGAAAGCGTGTTAAAACGGACGAAGACGTGTAAAAATGAAAGAAAATGTGTAAAATGAGACAAAAACATGTAAAAACGGACGAGAACGTGTAAAGACGGATGAAAACGTATAGAATCAGACAAAAACGTGGAAAACGGATGAAAACGTGCAAAAATGGACCATTACGTGTTAAAACGGACGAAAACATGTAAAAACGGACGAAAACGTGTAAGACGGATAAAAACGTATAAAAATAGACAAAAACGTGGAAAAAGGGGCGAAAACATGCAAAAACTAACGAAAACGTGTAAAAACTGACGAAAACGTAAGAAAACCAAAATTTAAGTTATTTATTAACAGTCGTTAGTATAGAGGACCAACGATGCAAGTTTATCGTAACATAACCAAATTTTAAGTTATTTATTAACGGCCGTTAGTATAAAAGACTAAAAAAGCAGGCTTTGCAGGTAACGGGTATACACAAAGGACTACCGTTGCAGGTTTAGTGATAGAATGTGGAAAAAAAAAGATAGCTGTATACAACGAGAAAAAATGGCAAGTTAAGTACATTTTTAGGTGATTTGCCCTAATTAAAAACACTGACTATACCAATCAATTCATGGGGTGTTAATTCAGTTAAGAGTTAACTACATTTTTGATTGTTGTGGTTTGTTGAGTATTTCACTTTTGGTCTAATTTTTCAAAAAAAAAATGAATTCAGTCAGAAAATTAAACATTCGTTTCAGGTTTGGTCAAATTTTAACGGGCACGGTTAGTTTGACTAGGTTGACCTTTAATTAAGTGGGTACTTTCATACTAACAAAATAGTACTGTAACTAATACACCCAACCCTTCAACCTCTTTCCTCATTATCACTTTTGTGAAACAATTTCTAACAACCACCACCATCTCCGGCAGCCACCACCACCAAACACCAACCAAACAATAACCCTTTAATAAATTCCATCAATTCAAACAAAATCTCCAAATTTTATAAAAATTAAAACCCCTAACCCTCTAATTTGAAGAAATGAGAGATTTGGTGAGACGAGTTTTTGGTTGCTGACCTTGTGGCTTATTGAAGGTGTTTGGGTAAGCTCATGTCAAAATGTTCGGATGTATTTGTATCAATCCCATCAAAACAAAAACAGTTGACTCTAATTAATCTCCACCGTCGAAACACAATGATCCACATTTCCAATCGAACCGACCACTTCCTTTTCTTGTGTAATCCCCATCACTCACACACAATCTTTGCAGACAAAAGGACTTGACTCAAATTAATCTCCACCATCCGATCCAATCCCACCCGTTCATAATCAACATCCCACATTTCTAATCCTCTCCATCCCTTTTTTCGAAAGTATGTGTAAAATATGTGTAAAATCAGTCAATCGATGGTGAGCTTAGATTTATTAGCTTTAATTGTTAACTGATTGATTTTTCGGGTTTTGGTTTTCGAGATTTTGCTAAGCCTATGAATGTTTTTTAAGATTTGAATTGTTTTTATATCGATTTAAGACTGCTTTTGATGTTTACTGATTGTTAGTATTTGGCGATAAGTGACGGTTTAACTACCCTCGTTGGATGTGTATCTTGTGTGTGTAAATGGGGTGAATTTTGGTGTTTTGGGAAAATGTGGTATGAATTTAGGATATGAATTTAAGACTGCTTATTAGGCCACTTCCAACAATAACTCAGCCTTAAATTTTAAGGCACTGCCACGTCAGCTTTAACACACCTTAACTTAACTCAGCTTTAACTCTTCTAACAATAACTCATCTTTAACAAACCTTAACTCAAATATTTTCAAATTCAACTCCCCTAACTTATAAATTACTTCATTTTTTTTTAAACATAACATTCATTCATTTAACAACATAACATTACATACTTAAATAAATACAAAAATTATAACGAAATTAAAAAAAATTATTTCACAACGAAATTAAAAAAAAAAAAAAAAAAAAAAAAAAAAAAAAAAAAAAAAAAACATAAAAATATGATACGAAATTTTATATTGATTCGTAATTGTCGATAAGATTTTTATTTGTTAATCAATCGTTGTTTATGTTAATGTAGTTTTTATTTGACGTTTAATGTATTTCTATTTCATGTTTAATGTATTTGTATTTGATACTTTAGAAAACGTTAAAGTTTTTTTTTATAAAACATTATATATTTTATTTCTATGTAAATAAGAAAAGAAAGACAAGGGCCAAAAGTTATTTTATTTTACTATTTTTTATTATTTTTTTATTTTTTTAACAAAACACCCCCTTAACGCAGCGTTAAGGGGTTAACGTGCCCCTTAACGCTGCGTTAACTTACGAGGCTTCCAAGGGATAACGCACGTTAACGTGTGTTAAAATGCCAAAATTTTGCCCTTTAACGCATGCCTGCGTTAGACCACTCACAACAAGCACGTTAAACGTGCGTTAAAGGACGAATTTTGCAAGTTAAAGTGGCATTAAGGGGCGTTAGGCGTTGCGAGCTAGGGGCGTTAACGCTGCGTTAAGGGCTGCGTTAGCACCCTAACGCAGCGTTAAGGGTACCTTTTGCCAAAAATTTTTTTTTTCACTTCCGCCCCCTATTTCTTACCATTGGAAGTTTCATTTGTTGCACTTTTGCCCCCTAAAATTTCTAGCCGTTGGAATGGAGCGGGATTTAGAAAAAAAGAAAAAAAAAAAAAAAAATTCAAAACCATTTTCAATCCCCTATAAATAACCATTTCACACCATATTGTTTTTCACACTTCCACAACTCAATACACTACATATTTACACTATCTTTTCAACCTTCAACCCAAAAAAAATGTCTCGATTCAACCTTAACGATGACGGGAACGAATCGTTCGTAGATCTCTTAAGCTCCGGGTATAATAACCTCAATGTCGGCTCATCTTCTAACCCGAACGCCGGCTCATCTTCAATCTCGAACCCACTTGGCTTGTCGGAAGAATAACTTTACCAACAACATCAACAAATGCTCTATTACGAAAATCAATCTAACCTAAACACCCAAAATTTCTCCAATCTCAACTTCTCCCAACATTCACAACAATCTCAAACCGCAACCAATGAAGTTCCCGAGACTCCAACGTCTCCTCCAAAGAAAAACAAGTTCGGGCATATCAAACGAAAGGCGAGAAAATCAAAAAACCCCGAACCTTTGGAAGATGATGAAGAAGAACCCGTTGCCAACAAGACCAAACGTTGGAACCCACTAGAGGAAAAAGTGCTTGCTCAGTGTTATGCTGCAGCGTCGGAAGACGCACATGTGGGTCGAAGTCAAAGCAGGGATACATTTTGGCAACGGGTGCAGAATGAGTTTAACAGAGTCAATTACCAACCAAGAAACAAGGATATGCTCCAAAGTAAGTGGAGAACGTTGAACCGTGATTGCTCAAAGTTCAACGCGTACTATAAACGTTCCCAACGCCAAGAAAGAAGTGGCGAAAGTGAAATTGATATCCTGAAACGTGCCCAAGAAATGTACCGGGACGAGCACAGAACCGCTCCTTTTAGCAATGAGGAGGCTTGGGAGGTTTTACGGGGTCATGTGAAGTGAGACACGCCGGAGGGAATTGATTTAACCGGCGATGAACCACCAAGCCAAACAAATGAGACGTTGTTTGGTCATGATGAACAACCAAGGCCAATGGGAAGGCATGCTGCAAAGAAAGCTCGATCCGAGAGCACGGGAGGAACGAGCACGGGAGCGAGTACGGGAGGAAGTATATCGTCAGTGCAATTCGTGGAGAATATGACAGTCGAGTATCGTCACAAAAGGGAATTGGCCGAAGCCGCGTATCGGGCAACAAAAGAAAAAGAGGAGGCGATAACAAGGCTAAAGGAAATAAAGTTTTTGAAGGAATCTACCGAAGGGCAACCTCCAGAGGTGGTGTGGTATATCAACCAAGAAAAAGCTCGCATTGTGGCAAAATACAAGCTCGGGCAGTTTCCACAGTAGATTTAGGATTGTCTTTATTTTTTTGATGTAATTTTTAATTTCGTCGTTATTTTTATTTATTTCTTTAATTTCTTTGTAAGTTTTTTTTTAAGTGTGTTATGTTTGAATGTAATGTTATGTTTTAATAAATTTGTTGTTTTTAAAAAAATGAAGTAATTTATAAGTTAGGGGTTGAATTTGAAAATTTATGTGTAAAGTTGAGTTAAGGTGTGTTAAAGCTGAGTTATTGATGTGTGAGTTAAAGCTGAGTTAAGTTAAGGGGTGAAAAAGCTGACGTGGCATGCCTTAAAATTTAAAGCTGAGTTAAGTGATGTGAGTGGCCTTAGGCGTTGGAACCGCTCTTATATGGATTGTTGAGTTATGCTGTTTAGCAACTTATATTGCATTATAACATATAGCACAACTAACAACACCTTTTATCTGTCCTCCACATATTCTTTGACTAGCTAATAATAACTGATTTCTATGTATAATCATATCATAAAAGACTTTGAAGTAAACTTGAGAGTGGGAAGACTAGACTTATTGCTATATTATAACTTTAATCATGCCATCCAAGTAGCACGACTAGCATCACCCCTATAAGGCTATAATGTAAGGGATAATGGTCCATGATGTTAGCAACTTGACATGCACCTTCCTTTTGTCTGTACCTTCAGAGTGGGAAGACTAGACTTATATTGCATTATAACTTTAAGGGATAATGGTCCAACTACTTTTAGGATGCAACTTGTAAACATTCAATCATGCTTTTGGTGCAGGATTTACATGCAGTATAAAAATCATGGAAAAATGACAAAAGATGTTCACAATTTCCAGTGATGTTAAATCAATGACTCGTTTGATAGTCAATAAGATGCTATTGATTCGTTGGAAATAACATTAGTGTTGGATGTTAAATCGATGCTTAGAGGTTGACTGTTAAATTGCATTATCTGTTCAATCAAAGAATTTGTTCTTTTTTGAAATCCACTAAATATTTGGAAGTGTATTATTCATAAGGATATGCTAATGCAAACGTCATTCATTCAACCTAAAAAAGTCCAAACCGAACTAACCCTTACCAAAACAACAAATAATTAACCAAGCCAGTAAACCATACGTGTCAAATTAAGCCCACACATAAGTGAAGCCACTAAAGTTCACTCAAATGTGGTTTTCATTAAGTTCTGAGAAGTAACTTGCCAACATATCGCCGCAATATTACAGGACACTGGATGATTTCGTAACTTACGGGTATCATTCAGAAATAAGGACCCTGTCTTAACATTCTCATATACATTCAAAAAGTAGTTAGGAAACTCAAAACATAAGCTTGTAACGTAGGGATTCTTACAGGTCCATAGGACCAGTGGAAACCAATGAGGGGATTTCAAAACGTGTAAAAACGGATGTAAACATACCCTATGTGTCAAAACGTTTCCGATATTGTTCACAATTTGAAAGATTTAATAAAATAAGCACGTTTACTAGATGTGTATATTGGAGAAAGTACGTTTCTAATAAATGGACTTAACCCTTTTTTATATAAAGTTGTTTAGTGAATTAGTTGGAGCCGAAGATTATTAATGTAAAATTATATAAAAACATATCAAAATAAATTAACTTATTAGTTTCACCTTTTACGTGATAAATTGTTATAAGCCTGGTTTTGGGCTTATGGAGGCTTATGGCTTATAAAAGCTTCCATAATTCCGTGTGACAAACAAGGCTTATTTTAAAAGCTCAAGCTCTATAAGCTCTCAAAAGCCTGTTGCCGAACACAGCCATATCCTTTTGTTGTGGATTTTTTTTTCTATACATGAAATTTAACAAACAATAACCAAAATCAAATAAATTTTGACTTTTTATTAACCAATCACATTGTTTGATTTTGTCACGTGTCAAAATCGAATAAATTGATTGATCTTTATTATTATTATTATTATTATTATTATTATTATTATTATTATTATTATTATTATTATTATTATTATTATTATTATTATTAAGATTGTTTTGCCAAAAACATTCCAAAATGATGTAATTCTTTTATTATTAGCAAATTGCATTTTTGGTCCTTGTGGTTTGGCCAAATTGCAAGGTTGGTCCCCAACCTTTCGAAAGTGCAGCGATAGTCCAATTTGAGTTTTGGATTACATAGTTGGTCCATGGACAAAGTTAAATGACTAAAATACCCTTTGACTTTTTCAAAATAAGACAAGGGTAATTTGGTCATTTCATATCGATCGAGAACCAAAAATGCAATCCAAACTTCAAAATAGGGACTATCGGTGCACTTTCAAAAGGATGAGGACCAAACCTGCAATTTAGGCAAATATAAGGACCAAAAATGCAATTTACTCTTTGTTATATAAATATAAAAGATGCAGAGATGTAGTACTATACTGTTAACACCAACCATAACACAAACAATTTGATATACTGCATGTATATTCGTATCAAATGTGTGATAATCATACAAATCGTAAGACAACAATACTAATACATGATCCGGATTACTCAAAGAGCACTAATTACCGTATCCATACAATACTCAAGTTTGTGATTAACCACAACCGAGTAAGTAAATGAATTTATAGTAAGATGGCAAGATTGCTACAACTCTTAAATGAATAAACAATGCTTGTGGCTACACATTCGTTCATTCCGGTTAAGAGCTAAGCCATGCCTCCACTTATTCCCATAATTTAGTAGGTGCGTGGAGTAAGGGGCTGTTTACTAAATTAGTGGTTTGAAGACATGCCTAGTTTAGCCACATAATTGAGGCATCCAAGAAACACTATAAACATAACGCAACTCCAAATGCTACGCCGTAACGCACGAAAGCCTAATCCTATAAACATAATGCAACTCCAAATACTCCGCCGCAACGCGCGAAAGCCTAATCCCTAGATATAAGAAGGGAGGTGATTTGTACATCACTTTTTTTTCCATCCACCACTAAATCATGCATAGCAGTGTTGTACTGTGTGCATCACTGGTGTAATTTAGTAGTGGATGGCAAAAAAAATGGTGTAAAAATCATCTCCCAAGAAATACATTTAAATCTAAATTCCACATAAAAACCAAGTTACATATTTTATTTTTTTAAGGCTTACATACTTAAACAGGTTCACGGGTTGTTAGTTTAATACTTGCTCAACTCAAACACGACTCGTTTATTAAATGGGTTAGTCAGGTTGACATGTTTTTTGAACCAAACTAGTTTATCCTCAACCCAAAACATGTTTAACTTTGTGTCGAATTCGTATCGTTTAACGTGTCGGTGTCAAGAATTGCCACATCTACTTTAAATCACATAAAAAACACACTTTGAATAGCATAAGAAAACACCCTTAGTTTTTTTTATCCTTCGTCTTATTTGAATTTACACTCTTACCCTTTCAACTTTCATTTTAAAAACAAAAAATCTCCCTTCATAAATCACATAAAAAATATTTTCACTATCCCTATTTAGAGGTGTGCTTGTTTATATCTCACCTCCCTATAACTCGTTTCGACGTGATTAAGTATTGTTGTTGTATGTTGTAATGTTCATTATCCTTTATGTTATCACAATTTTACACTTTTAACCCTTCAACTTTTATAAAATTAATAAAAGCATCCTAAATAAATACGATCTATAATTAAAAACATCCACTATACCAATCAATTCATAGGGTTTTAATTCAGTTAAGAGTTAACTACATTTTTTATCGTTGTGGTTTGTGTATTTCACTTTTGGTCTAATTTTTCAAACATTTCGAATTCTGTCAGAAAATTAAACATTCATTCCAGGTCTAGTCCAATTTTAACGGTCACCGTTAGTTTAACTATGTTGACCGTTAATTAAGAGGGTACTTTTATACTAACAAAATACAGTAACTAATACACCCAACCCTTCGACCTCTTTCCTCATTATCACTTTTGTCAAAAAATTTCTATCAACCACCACAATCTCGGCAGCCACCACCACCAAACACCAACCCTTTAATAAATTCCCTCAATCTAGACAAAATCTCCAAATTTAAAAAAAAAAAATAAAACCCCTAACCCTCTAATTTGAAGAAATGAGAGATTTGGTGAGACGGGTTTTTGGTTGGTGAAGTTATTACACACAAATACAGCAGTAGATGTAGTATTTCTTTTGTAGTTGCCAAGGTGGCAATCCCATCAAAACAAAAACAGTTGACTCTAATTAATCTCCACCGTCCAAACACAATGCCCCACATTTCCAATCGAACCGACCACTTCCTTTTCTTGTGTAATCCCCATCACACACAACCTTTGCAAACAAAAGGGCTTGACTCTAATTAGTCTCCACCATCCGATCCAATCCCACCCGTTCAGAATCAACGTCCCACGTTTCTAATCCTCTCCACCCCTTTTTTCGAAAGTATGTGTAAAATATGTGTAAATTGATTGATTTTTCGGGTTTTGGTTTTCGAGATTTTGCTAAGCCTATGATTGTTTTTTAAGATTTGAATTGTTTTTATATGGATTTAAGACTGCTTTTGATGTTTACTTCTTGTTAGCGTTTGACGATAAGTGACGGTTTAACCACCCTCGTTGGATGCGTATCTTGTGTGCGTAAATGGGGTGAATTTTGGTGTTTTGGGAAAATGTGGTATGAATTTAGGATATGAACCGGGTTTAGCTTTGATTGTTGAGTTATGATGTTTAGGTTTTTGGTTTCTGTTGGTCAGTTGGTAGGACATTGATTTGAGATTGCTTTTGATACTTGTGGCTTGTTAGTATTTGACAATAAGTGACGGTGTAACTACCCTGGTTTAATACCCGTTTAGTCAGCTCAAATGATGTGAATTTTGGTTTTTTTAAAATAACATGAATTAATTTTGGATTTAGATGTTACGTAAAGCTACAACTTTAAACATTAATTATGTTTCTAGAAGAGAATGATATCTATGGTGTGTGTTTGTATAAAGATTCATGTTTGTATGCGTGTTTATACAAATTAAGCTAATATATATGTGTGTGTTTGTGATCCGAGTTTTACTACTCTGTGTAGGCTTATTTTAAGAGGTTAATAAGTTATTGTATAAAAAAAGTTAAAAAAGCTTATTCAAGGTGTTTGGGTAAGCTTATGTCAAAGTGAGTTATACATTGGGATGTATTTCTCTTTTTCCTAATTATCATGTGTAAAGCAGCGTGACTTTGTGAGAGGGATACCTGTCATGGGAATATGGGATTTAGGGCGTGTTTGGGTAAGCT
The DNA here is from genome assembly GCA_021014915.2 of Artemisia tridentata subsp. tridentata. NCBI lineage: Eukaryota > Viridiplantae > Streptophyta > Magnoliopsida > Asterales > Asteraceae > Artemisia > Artemisia tridentata. The sequence continues at coordinate 17,270,392 of CP139506.1, read as the reverse complement.
TGTATAAAGAACTTACACGCTGGGTAAGCTTATGCCAAAGTGCTTATTAGTTATTTGGGGGAATAAGGGGTAATGAATAACCGGATAAGTTAAGCATATGGTTATCCGTATACAGTACGTCTTAGTATCTTTTAGGCATGATTGAAGCTAATATAATGTGTGTTGCCTTGTTCTGCATCAAGATAAGAACCACATCATTAGTTTTTCTGGTGTACACTCATATAAAGTACGTCTTAGTATCTTTTAGGCATGATTGAAGCTAATATAATGTGCGTTGCCTTGTTCTGCATCAAGATAAGTACGGATTTTCGGGCTTGACAATTTTACTCAGCCAAACTTTGAACTTAGGGGATTTGTTTAAGTTTATTTTGGGCTTTATGATCTCATTTGGTTCGGCTTATACCTCATAAGCTCATCTGTATCCGTCTTTTTTCTAGCTTGTGAGCTTATCTTCCATCTTTAAGTCATAATAAGCTCACAAGTCTGAAAATAAGCCGGAAAATATGGGCGTATGAGATTTAAGCATATAGTCAAATAAGCCTAAAAATAAGCTTAAACAAACATCCCTTTATCTAGCCCCAGCTTGGTTTCTATTTATTTGAGCTACAAAATACACCCTAAAGCTTTACGTTTTTTTTTAAGACTTTACATACTTGTGCATAAAATTTGTTCTCTTGTGAGTTTATACAGGGACCTATAAATTTATTTTCATGATCTTTTCTCTGACGTCACAAAAAAGTATGGAATTGTATTCTTTGGTATTAATTTGTGGTGATTATGATTTAGGTGGTCGTAGAGAAGACGACTGGACCTGTCCAAGCTGTGGGAATTTCAACTTTTCTTTTCGGACAACTTGCAATATGCGCAACTGTACACAGCCAAGACCAGCTGATCATAACTCAGTAAGTTACACTATCCGTTTATTACACATATCGCATTAGCTGTCGGTAATGGCTTTAAGAAAATAGGCGTTTACCGGACCAGTCTCTCACTCTTGTTCCTGTAGTTGAGTTCCAACAGATTTCAGAAACTGATTGCTTTTGGTAGTTTTGGTAACGAACAATTGTATTTATACTAGATTTTAGTTCTACGATGTGTAAAATTAAGTTTAAGTTATTTGGTTATCATATATTCTTTTGCTGATGTGTATTTTGTCCTATAGTTATCTTTATTAATTAGTCTTTCAATGAAATGTTTGTTTTACAGAAATCTGCTCCAAGGCAAATGCCGACCCCACAAGGCTACTCCTCGTGTTCTTCTTATGCGGGTTCCGGTGCACCCTCTTCAATGTATATGGGCGTTAACACCTTATGCTGCTTCTCCCTTCAATGGAACATCTATGCCTCCTTATGATGGTTCTGCTTATCGTTACAACTACAACAGCCGTCTGCCTGGAGGGAACCCTTATTGTCCTCTGCAACTCTCTCCCACGCCTGCTTATTCAGGTGGGCCCATGATAGGAACTGGTATGTGTTTTTTGGTTGATTTTGGTCATTTTATTGTTTAGCGTGTGTTGTTTAGAAGTTATGGTGTTCTGATACTTATTTTGTTCAATGATCTTATTCGGTTTGTTTGGGTCAACCCGGATGCTAAATAGGGTTGGGTATCTGGTTAGATATTTTTGGCTAACTCGGGTTCGGGTCGACCTGTTTGACCTGAATACGTTTTTTTTTTTTTTTTTTTTTTTTTTTTTTTTTTTTTTAATATGGTTTATTATAAATTATCTATCTAAATTAGAACAAATAGGCAATTTTATGACCATTTTACTCATATTCGAACCCGAGTTCAAATAGGGTTGGGTTCGGGTATGATATTTTTAGCCTCGACCCGACCCGATTAACACCGCTACCTGCTACTATGTGACATCTTGCTGAAACTGGAATTACATCTTTTTTGCAGGTTCATTGTATGGTTTGCCTCAGCTGATGGAACAATTCGGTTTGCGGTTGCCCATTGCTTAGGCTGCCATGGTATGTCTGAATTTTGTTATATCAATCAACTAATTGCAACGAGTAAATTTGATTATTCGTTCACCTACTCCCTATGTTAACATGTATATAAACATGTGATGCTATATTGATGGATCATTTGGTTTTTAAATTTTTATAGGGACCACGGACTGGATTCTTTCCAGAAGAGCCATCTCAAAAGAAAGGTATGTTATATCTAACTTATTCATATACTGCTACGCAGACTAGCAGGTGATTGTAATTTATGATCCGTTTTTCATTGTTTCACTTGCTTCTTACAGATGGAAGACGAGAAAATGACTGGGAATGCCCAAAATGTGGAAATGTCAATTTCTCCTTCAGAACAGTCTGTAACATGAGAAAATGCAACACATCTAAACCAGGATCTCAGGTGAGATGCCATCTTTATACCAGCTTTATTTTTGACACATTGATGCTTTTAGCTATGTTTTATATAACGTGTCATTCTAATTTATTTTTATGATGCTAATATGCAGGTTGCAAAGCCAACCAAGAGTTCCAGTAAGTACTTCATGTATATATTTGGTTACCTATATTTGATGTTCGATTCTAAAACTTATATATGTATTTTATTTTGTTTCAGAACCGAATATGCCAGAAGGGAGCTGGAAGTGTGACAAATGTAACAACATAAACTATCCTTTTAGGACCAAATGTAACCGACAGAACTGCGGTGCAGACAAAGTGACAAACCATTAGAATCCCAGAATTCCCCTTCAGAAGAAGAAAACAATGATCAGGTCTGTATTGTTTTTATCCAATGTTTCATTAAGTTATGTTTTTGCATGCTTATAGTCCCTATGAATGTAAAGCGGAAATACTTTCTAGTCAATTTCTTTCTTTACCGATTTACTTTCTCGTTTGTTTATAATCTTGCTTTGAATTATGCTATAATGAAGCACATGGCCATCCGTCTATTTTTTATTAAAATATGTGTTTATGTATCTACTGTTCCAATGAGTACTAGGACATGTTTAAGAAGGTCCAGAGTTGTCCAGCAGTTTGCTCAGTATGGGTCTGAAAGTCAGTCATGTCGTCGTCGTCTTCGTCTTCATGTTGCTGCGGTTATCGAGTTACTTTGCTTTGTGATTTGTGTTGTCATATTGTAGCATATAAAATTGGTGATTTGTGGTCTTCAGAGATTTTTTACATTCACATGCATGTGTCACCCAGTGAGTTGCTGGGCCAAGTCTTAACCTTTTCAACTGTGCGTCGTCTTATTTATTAGATACTTATCATCGAGTTGCATATGGTTCCAAGTATGTTGCATGAACAAATAGGATTGTATTAATATGATTTGAAGTCAAAAACCTATCTCAAATAGGTGTCGTTTGTTTGTGCGTGCTTGTTGGACCAGGATGAGATCCTGCAACAGTTGACTAGTCTTGAATTCATCAGCAGTCCCCATTTATGGTTTCTACTTTTTTACTTGGTGGTCTTTTGAAAAAGATTGGAGTACTTACTCCCCAAGTCAGCGACTTTCATTTTGCTATTTATCGACTAATGCTGATACTATGAGTGTGCAAAACTGGTAAATCCATTTGGTTCAGTGCCTATTTGTTTTGGTATAGTCGGTGAACCCAGCTCATTGAGGCCATACACGAGTCTTTAACGAGTAGGCTAAAATTTGTGGTAAATTCATGGCATGGTTTTGTTTTGGAATGGATTATAGTCCTATACACCCAGAACACTTGAACGAACTCTCCCAGGGTGCGCTATAACTTTTCTAATATGTGGTTTAAGCGCGAGTGTCTGGCTAAGGTAAAGCTGACATATTTTATGCAACCGGTTATTTTCGTTGTATATGGTTAAAAGCATGTATTGTACTAGCCGGTGAGTGGCAAGCCGTCATTGTTTTATCCTTTTTCACTAGCATCAACCATCAAACACAGATTAGTAGTACAATGTTGGTAAATAGTAAAGAAGTTGCATTTGAGTTTATACATTTTTTTTTAGCAAAAAATTAACTTTTTTTTCCTCCTAAAATGGTGAACTTATTAAGCAATTTACATGGAATTCAAAGCAGCCTATCATGAACATGCTCATATGGCTGATACAACTTGTCAACAGAATATACAAAAGATACAATACACCTCTATTCAGGATTACACTGATTCTAAATTCACCATTCTTCTAGACATAGCAACTGGATGCTATCATCTAGGCAACCATGGAGAAATATCCTTCCTTGACTACATTTCCACCGAACAAACACCCTACCTAGTCTAAGTTGTAGCCCATACAAATGAAACCAGAGGCTCTTATCCAGGGCATCATCAAGAGAAGAGATCAAAACTCCTGTTCCTAGGGGTGTTATTCGGGTTGACCCGGTCGGGTTCGGGTCAACTCGGGTCGGGTTAATTCGGGTCGGGTAAACTCGGGTTCGGGTCTAGGCCGTTTAAAAATGATACAATTTTGGTGTTCAAACTTGAAATACATAAAAATTAGAAAGAAAAAAAATCAAACTCGGGTCACTCGGGTTGACCCGAACCCAAGTAAGATACATATGTTAAACCGGAACCCGACCTTGTTTAGAACTCAGGTCAATTCGGGTTGAACCAATTGACCCGAATAGAAATTTGAATCCGATTGACCCGACCCGAATAGCCATATTCGGGTTCGGGTTCGGGTCGGGTCAGCTTTTATTACACCCTAACCTGTTCCATTGGGTCACATGCAAAGAGCTACATTTCCTTATGCAGGCATCACTCAACATGCACAGATTTGCCCAAGAATACATCCCACCTTGACTACATTTCCCATTCACGTTTTCCATAACTTCATCACCATGAAAAACAGAGAACATGCATCATCAGGCTGGCACTCCAACAAATTAACTTATGAGTACCTTTAAAATTCAAAAACTACATAATAACTTATTCTTGTAATCACAAAGTCATTATATTTGGGTATACTCATCCACTTCATTTATTTTTTGCCTTTGCTAAGTACTATGATCATAAAAATTTAAAAAGTGTTTTCAAAAAATTTGTTACTCCATATTTCATTTATTCTTGTAATTCACATTTCCGCCTAAAAAAAATTCTAACAAATAAATATATACTTATTATAAAAAGTAAATACCTTTTCTTAAAATCTTAAATCTTGAAAACTTGGATTAACGTATATTGCCTATTACCTCCAAGTATCTCTTAATATATTTTAAACTTGATCAATTCTAAAGTTAACAACTTTTTAAAAACAAACACTAATAATTAAAAAAAAAAAAAAAAAATAAAAAAAAAAAAAAACACACGTTTCGTATTTCAAAAAACACACGCTTTGCATCAAAGGTCGAACAAGAATCACGATTTTGCAAGTATAGTATTTGTCGATATACACCGTCGCTTGACGCGGGTATATGTCTAGTGTTAACCAAACACCACACCTCACATAAAGCTTATTTACTTGTACACACTTACTTGCCATAGGTTTTTCTGAAAGTAGTCCTTTTGCCATCGGGTAAAAGTGTGACTGTTTACATCTCATCACTCTCATATCTCGTTCCGATTGGATTGAATATTGTTATTTTTGAACTAAACACCAAAAATGAAAAAATAAAAATAAAATTTACGAATTATTTTATTTTCGTTTATTAGACTTTAAACCAAAGAGAAATAACAAAAAAGTTAAAAAACCACCCAACCCAATATCCATGCCATGTGACTGCCAACAAAAACAACCTACCCTTAATGTCCACGTCATCGATCCGTGTGACAAACAACCCACAACCATTAAGATCAAATTCACCACATTAAATTATGAAATGAATGTTCCTATTTTTCATGTCGTAAGGTTACAACTGTGTTGATTATAAGTGTTCTATCATGGTATATATGACATTTATTTCGTTAACTTGGTATGGTGCCTTCAACACAAATGTGACTTAAAAGTTATAATTTAAACTGATTTAAAATCTAAAAGGACTCTTGTTTGCTAAGAACAAAGGTGCCATTTTCTCTAAGTCATGACTAATGCTTCTATTTCTTGATTGCCGCATTGCATTAGGGTGTTTCTGTTCTTTGCCTTATATTGTAGAGGCCCACGGGTTCTTTTTCGGTAAATGTAGTGTTTTTTTGTGTATAAATTACAAACATACGTGTCGTTAAAATAATGACTTTTGCAACCTGTAACCTCTGATATTGACATTTTCCTAAGAATTATCATTTTCTTCAAAATCCTTGTCTTGGTTTTTAGGCCCTTTGGGAGTGAGGGCGGTTTGGCCATCGGGTTACTCAACCCGCCGGTATCCTTACTCCTTTGGCCATTGGGTTCGTTTAGCAGGTTGTGTAGCGGGCTATTTAACCGCTGTTGAAGCCGTTCGAAGGGGAAAATTTGCAAAAGTTATTTGACCGTTGGAGGGTTGAATTTGTACATTTATTTCTTTTAGAGTTAATTACATAAATGGTCACTATGGTTTGTCCATTTTTTCACATTTAGTCACTGAACTTTTTTTTTGACATAAATGGTTACTGAAGTTTCAAATCGTTACATAAATGGTCACTGAAGTTTCAAATCGTCACATAAATGGTCATTGTGGTTTGTCCAAAAATTACATAAATGGTCACTGTGGTTTATCCAAAATGACTGAATCTGTAACGATTTGAAACTTCAGTGACCATTTATGTCAAAAAAAAAGTTTGGTGACTAAATGTGAAAAAATGGACAAACCATAGTGACCATTTATGTAATTTACTTTTTCTTTTATATGGATCGTTGGGCATTGATTTCTTGGCCGGATTTCTTGGCTTATATGTGATGTTTGCTGTGATGTTGGCCTGATTTCTTGGCCGGATCTTGGCCGGATTTCTTGGCTTATATGTGATGTTTGCTGTGATGTTGGCCTGATTTCTTGGCCGGATTTCTTGGCTTAAATGTGATGTTTGGCTTTGATGTTTGCCGGATTTCTTGGCCAGATCTTGGCCGGATTTTTTTTTTTAAATTAGAGGCTGTGATGATATTTTTGTTATTGATCAAAATTGTGAAATTGGAACATGATTTAGAGATGATCTTGCATCTTGGCGGGGCAAATAAATTCAGATGATGGTAAAATATTGCAACCTTTTGAATATTTGCAGCCATGGCTGATTTATCCGCATGTTCCCATCGTCTAAACAGATCTGAGCCTCATTTTTTTTTTAAATAAAAGTTATTTTTATAAAATGTTTTAGTTATAAAATGTTATAGTTAAAAATTGTGTAGTTTAATAGTTTAGGGGGAAAAATGAAAAATTTGGGAGGGCTGGAAAACCATGGGCGCCAGTGAAATTATTTGGGAGGGCTGGTTGGGAGGGCTGGAAGGTTGTGCTGAGTTGGCAGAATTTGATTGGCTAAATTTGGGAGGGTTGGATTTTTTTTTATCACTCCCTATCCCCTTATAAGATTTGTTTGAGACAAAAGTACAAAAAACGTATAATGGCGAGAATGGGACAAATGAATATGTATGGTGGGTTTTTGATGATGTACCCTCCTAACGGGTCGAAGGACTCCCCTTCGAGCCTGTAGAAAGCCCTCTCTTCGGAGGCCCAGGTTAATCTCCTAACACGTTTCATTGGCGTAAAACCATTCGCCTGCGAACTGGTTACCATGTGGGAATCCGCCAATCGAAGCCCTAAGCCCTTCGGGGTATTCCTATCGAAGGGACTAGCACGAAGGACCATTCTGACCTGGTCAAACCCACGTCTCCTCTTCCTTTTGGCTTTCCCGCCAAAACAGAGATCGTGGGCCACAAAGCCCTAGCGGTTACCACAAAATCATGGGACGCCCCCATGATCTCCGAACAATGTGCAACCGCCCACTATGTCCTATTTCTCCCCTATAAATAGCGTAGTCGGGCATGAACAATGTAAGTTAACTTCACTTTCTCAATTTACGACCTACATTACCATTACACATACTTACTCGCACGCCGGAGGTGGTTCGCAGGGTCCAACCCCTGCGCAATCACTTAACGTAGTGTCTTCGTATTTCTTATTTCAGGTTAAGAACAAGCTTGAAGCAATCTCAGCACCCCATTATTCCTTTGATCACCATCGAAGGCTTGGTTGTGCAATTATTTGTTCAATCAGTGGCGCCATCCGTGGGACCGCTACAATTGGTCTCGTTAATTCCGAGCTTATAACCAACCAACCACTTTCACTATTATTCTGGCATGGATCAAGGAAGAGAAGATACTCCCCCACCGGGTTTCTCGACCTTGCCACCAATACCAATCAACGACACTAACAACCTTCCCCCAATAACCGCTTCCACTTTCACAACACGCTCTCACCCAGAAATCACAACCAACAATCATGCTTCGACATCAGCCAATCCAGAACCTGTCATTAGCCCAGCCTTTGTCGAAGCCAACCACGAAGTGTTGGAATCCCTCTTAAGGGCTCGTAACAGGCAAGTCAGGAATGCTGAGGTGCGAAGGGAGTTGGAATACTCGAGTGATGAGTATGATGAAGAAATGGAGATGGAACCTAGGCCTTCGACCCAAGGACCAACCCTATCGACTTTAAGAATTGGTTCTCCAGTCGGTCGAATGCTAAGCAAAAGATCCGTTGATTTCGAAGGAGTCCCCGAGAGGGCTCCGACAAGAAGGGAAGGGGCGGTTACCGAAGGCTCTAACGGTAGGAGCCAGCGAAGGGAAGAAGTGGGGGTGACTTTGCCTCCATTGCTAGCAGCTCATCTTGGAAGGACTGAAGCTGGGGTTCCGTTGCAGCCTTCTCACGCATCAGGCGTAGAAGGCAATCCGCCTACAATTAATATGGGAGGAAATCTTCCTCCCAATGGTATGTACCCCTCGTTCCAAACTCATTCTTATCCTCAAAATTTATATCCTCCAGTAAATGGACAGCCTAATAACCCAAGCTTTCCCCAAACTTATGGGAGTATGCCCTTCGGGCATCCTATGGCGTACCCTCCGTACGCCATGGGAAACGGTTACCCGTTTGCCATGAATACACCTTATCAGTCCTACCCAAGCCAAACTCCTATGGGAATACCTCCAAACAACAACCCATATAATATTGTTCCCATGTATGCACCACCTTATAATTGTCTATACTCAGACCCTGTGGGTTCAGCTACACCCTTCGTTAGGTGGATCGAAGATTACCCATTGCCTGATGGGTTGAAAATGCCCTCGCACGTTGGGACTTATGATGGGAAGGGGGATCCGGACAATTTCTTACATTTGTTCGAAGGGGCTATCAAAATGCAAAAATGGGTTATGCCAGTGGCCTGTCATATGTTTACATACACCCTATGGGATTCTGCTCGTATCTGGTGGAATGGGCAAAAGCCCGGCAGCATCGTCAATCTTGATGATCTTAAGGCTAAGTTTCGGTCACACTTCAGTCAGCAAAAGAAGTTCATGAGGACTCATTTAACGGTGCACAACATCAAACAAAAAGAAAACGAAAGCGCAAGGGCCTTCATTACTAGGTACACCGATGAGACTTTGCAGATTTTGGGTCTCCATGAAGATCAGCGTATTTCGGGTTTCGTACATGGTCTTCGAAATCGAAGTTTGGTGGAATTCTTGTCCACTGACCTTCCGACAACTTACAAAGGGTTAACGGAAAAGACATACACTTGGATCGAAGCAAAAGAGGCATCCACTAATGGGGCTTCGGTAGACAGAGATAGCAACAACAAGTTTTCGAAGCATTCTTCGTGGGAAGGGTCCAAAAACAAGAACAAAAACAGAGATAGGTTTTCTCCGTATAACAAAGGCCCCAACCATGGTTTGTTAAGCAGTCTAACGAAGTCTCCAAAGGAAATGCTTGCTACGGAGAGGGCTGCCAAGGCCTTCGAAGCACCCCCTCGTATGACAAGTAAGGGCAAAAACAGGGATAACAGCAAGTACTGTCACTTCCACGAAAATTATGGTCACGATACGAACAGTTGTAGAGAACTGAAGAAACAGATAGAGGAAGCTGTGAAGTCCGGGCAATTGGCACATTTGGTGAAGGGTATAAAGAAGGGAAAGGAAGAGATGACCAACACTCAAGTGGCTAAAGATACTGCTCCTCTCGAAGCCCTAATACTCATGGCCTGTTGGGGCGAAGCCAGCTTGAAGAGAAAGGTAAAGGAGGGTAACGAAGTAGGGGAGGTAACTTTTCCTCCTCTTACAGGCCAAGTCCCTTCAAATGATCCGGTAGTTATCAAAGTCCTCATTTCCAACCGAGAAGTAAATAGAGCCTATATGGACTGTGGGAGCTCCTGCGAAGTCATCTATGAGCATTGTTTCCTTAAGCTTAATCCTTCGATCAGGTCGCAGCGGATTGATTCGAAAATACCCTTGGTAGGGTTTTCTGGTGAACATTCGTGGCCTCTGGGAGAAGTTCCGTTGGAAATAACGATTGGAGAAGGCAAGCTCGCAAGGACAGAAACCCTCATGTTCGCTATCGTAAGGTCCAACTCTCCTTACAACTTGCTGATAGGAAGGACCACCATGCAAAAGATGGGTATCGTAGTCTCCACTATACACGCAGTGGTAAAATTCCATACACCTTATGGGATAGGGACCGTATTCTCCACTTACAACCAAGGACAGACGGGAGACAACAGCAAAAAGATTAGAGAAACTCCGGTGGAGCCTCCGAAGGCCATTTTAAGTTGTACAGATGCCGAAGAACCTATCGTGGTGAATGAGCTCTATCCAGAGCAAACGGTGGTAATCGGAAAGCAACTCCCTGCTAACTTCAAAGCAGATTTGGAGAAGCTACTCAAAGCCAACAAAGACGTATTCGCATGGACGTACTCATATATGACCGGGGTTCCCAGGACTCTTATGATCGATGGCAAGCCCTTCGGTACAGAGCATAAGCTTAACGAGTTCAAGCACATTGAACCCATTAAGCAAAAGCGACGAAGCCTGGCACCAGAAAGAAACGCAGCTGCTTGTAAAGAGGTGGATGAACTTGTGCAAGCAGGAATTCTCAGAGAAGTGAAATACCAAACTTGGGTCGCTAATCCAGTTATGGTAAAGAAAAGTGACGGAGGGTGGCGTATGTGTGTTGACTTTACCGACATCAACAAAGCCTGCCCAAAGGATTGCTACCCTATACCAGAAATTGATTGGAAGGTCGAATCCCTCTCGGGGTTCCGTTTGAAATGCTTTTTGGATGCCTACAAGGGGTATCACCAAATACAAATGGCAAAGGAGGACGAGGAGAAGACAGCCTTCTACACAGGAAAGGGTGTCTATTGCTACAAGAAGATGCCCTTCGGCCTAAAGAACGCGGGGGCTACTTATCAGCGTTTAGTAGACAAGGCCTTCCATAAGCAAATTGGAAGGAACTTGGAAGCCTACGTCGATGACATGGTAATAAAAAGCAGAACCGAAGAGGACCTCCTCTCCGACATTCAAGAGACCTTCGATCAATTACGGGCTATCAACATGAAGCTCAATCCCAAGAAGTGTTCCTTTGGCATGGAGGAAGAGAAGTTTTTGGGGCATTTGATAACGAAACAAGGGATTAAAGCTAACCCTTCGAAGGTTAAAGCCATCACTGATCTTCAAGCCCCGAAGTCATTAAAAGAAGTCCAAAGCCTCAACGGGAAGCTTGCGGCACTTAGCAGGTTCCTGTCGAAAGGGGCAGATCGGTCTTTACCATTCTTCAAAACACTCAAGGGATGCGCAGATAAAAAGACTTTCCAATGGAGTTGTGAGGCGGAAGCAGCCTTCGAAAAGCTAAAGGAATTCATAGAAATCTTACCAACGCTTACAACCCCAATCAAAGGCGAAGTGTTGTTCATGTACATTGCGGCATCATTCGAAAGCATCAGCGCGGTGCTCTTAGCCGAAAGAGAGAAGAAACAAGTCCCTATATACTTCGTTAGTAGGGTCCTACAAGGAGCTGAACTAAACTATCCGGAGTTGGAAAAGCTAATCCTAGCTTTGGTTTATGCCGCAAGATGCCTTCGAAGATACTTTCAAGCTTATCCCATCACGGTATTGACCGACAAGCCTATCAGGCAGATACTGTCGAAGCCTGAGAAATCAGGAAGGGTAGCTAAATGGGCTATCGAATTGGGAGAACATGAGATAGAGTACAAGGGTCGAAACTCCGTCAAAGGTCAAATACTTGCAGACTTTCTCGCTGAAACACCCTCCGGACCTAGCCAAGATAAAGAAGTTCCTAAGGAGAAGCCCCAAGAAACATAGGTGGGGTGGAAATTGTACACAGACGGAGCATCAAGTTCTGATGGTTCAGGAGCAGGTTTAATGCTAGTTAGTCCGGAAGTAAAGGAATACACTTACGCATTGCGTTTTGAGTTCGAAGCTACCAACAATGAAGCCGAGTATGAAGCTTTGTTAGCCGGTCTTCGACTTGCAAAGGACATGGAGGTTCGTAACCTCTGTTTTTGTAGACTCGCAGTTAGTCGCCAACCAAATTAAAGGATCCTACGAAGCAAGGCAGCCCACCATCAAGCAATATTTGGAAAAAGCTAAGGAACTCCTTCAAGGTTTCAAAACCTATGATATAGCACATGTACGCAGAAATCAAAACAAGAAAGCAGATGCCCTAAGTAAGTTGGCTTCAATGGCATTTGCTCATTTAACGAAGGAGGTTTTGGTGGAAGTGTTGGCTGATAGATCAATTAAACGGGGCGAAGTTTCTGACATCATACCCGAGGAAGGCACCAATTGGATGACTCCGATTAGGGAGTATTTGATCAGTGGTATTCTGCCGGAGAATCCTAAGCTTGCTCGAAAGGTAAGGATCAAAGCTCCCCAATATAGGCTCATTGGGGATAACCTTTATAGGAGATCTTTCCTATCTCCATGGCTTCGTTGTGTGGGACCAAAACAGGCTTCGAACGTCATTTATGAGGTTCACGAAGGATCTTGCGGATTGCACGCAGGCCCTCGCTCCGTTGTATAAAAAATAATGAAACTTGGGTATTATTGGCCATCCATGCATAGGGATGCAATAGAGATAATACAAAAGTGCGAAGCATGTCAGATCCACTCCAAAGTCCCAAGAATGCCTAAGCAAGACATGACCTCCGTTACGTCAGCATGGCCTTTCTGCCAATGGGGAATTGACATAGTCGGACCCCTACCAGTTGCTCCAGGAGGGGTAAAATTCTTGGTCGTAGCTATAGACTACTTTACCAAATGGGTTGAAGCAAAGCCCTTGGCATCAGTGACAGGAAGGTATATGGAGAAATTCGTGTGGGAACACATAATCTGTCGTTTTGGTGTCCCTCACATTATCATCTCCGACAATGGAAAGCAGTTCGCCGAAGGGGTGTTCTCAACTTTCTGCGAAGGCCTGAAGATCAAACAGTCATTCACTTCCGTTTATCATCCCCAAGGTAATGGACAAGTAGAAGTCACAAACAGGGACATTATCGAGGGAATTGAGAAAAGGTTAGGACGAAGCCATCATGGGTGGGTAGACGAATTACCCCAAGTTCTGTGGGCACATAGGACGTACCCCAAGTCAAGCCACGGGGAGACTCCTTTTAGCCTTACTTATGGAACGGAGGCTGTTATACCCTCCGAAATAAGCATTGAAATGGAACGTATTGTGAACTTTGAAGAAAAGACAAATGACGAAAGGCTTCGAGAAAATCTCGATCTTCTGGAAGAAAGACGAGAAATAGCTTCAATTAGGGAGGCTACCCACAAACAGAAGATTGAAAAGTACTATAACAACCGAGTTTGACCCTCCACGTTCAAGCCAGGAGAATACGTCCTTCGTTTGAACAGTGCAAGCAAGGCCGAATACGAAGGAAAACTAGGGCCAACATGGAAAGGACCCTACGTTATATCGGAAGCCTACGGCAATGGTGCGTACAAGCTCGCAATGCTTAAAGGAGAGGTCATGGATAGAACTTGGAACGGTACTAACCTTCGTAAGTTTTACATCTAAAACTTATTACAAAAAAAAAAAAAAAAAAACACTCAGTTTGTTTTTACAATTTCATGTAACGCATTCTTCTCATCTGGGGAAAGAAGCATTAATGGTAGGCGTCTTAGTATTCATTTCTTAAAATGATGTAATCCTCCCTACCCAATTAATGATATAACGCATTTCCCTCAAATCTCTTGTTTCGTTCTTTACAACAAAGATTTGTTCAGCCAAGTAGTATAAAAGTTTCAATGTCGAAGGATGTCGCAAGGCACATGCCTTGTATATAAATAACATCCATTACAATTCACATTAACTTTCCTATGAAGTCTTAGGGTATTAAAAGCCCTCTGCAACTTAAGGATAAAGACGGAGTGGGTCGCGACCCTATGTCGCAGTCAAATTATACGATTGCTTAAAATCTTGGTCCAAAATACACACAATAAGGTTATAACCTTAGGTTGTATGTTTACGTTCTTGAAATGAGCGTAAGAGAAGATAAACATGACAATAAAAGTGGGACATATCCCACTAAATTAGCATTAATAAAGATTACGTACAGTTTTAGCTATCGTAGTCACAAAAAGGACAATTGTCTAAAAGTTATGGGTCGAAGCCCAGTAACACAAAAGATAAATTGTTCAAACAGGAACAAAGATAAATTGTATCAAACAAATAACATATTGGGGAACCATTTCAAGGTTGAGCAGAGTTGGATTTCTTTGTTGAGGACGAAGGCTGGATCTTCATAGGCTTCTTCGCCAGAAGTTCCTCTATTGGAGCCAACGGATCTTTGGTTACCTCAGCTAGGAAAGGGAACTTTGTTGATGTAAACACATCGCCAGCCTCATCAAATTATTTCTCAGAATCAGGACGATAGTATGGTACCTCCGACAAAACCACAGGTTTCTTTGTCTGAGAAATTTCTTCCAAAGCGGTACAGGTACCATAAAAAATGGTTGCGTTCACCAGTTTCCCAATAGCTTCCCCTACCTCATCACTACGATGCAACTCCATTGCCACATGAGGAACAACCTTCGCAACTACCTCAGCTCGGTCTTTCTTCAAGCTTCGACACTGGAATTTCAGACTATCGACTTCCTCGCAAAGTTTGGCCTCCTGCTCAATCAGCCTAGACTTTTCGGCTTCCAGACTTGTACATTTAGACTCAAGCATCTCAATTTGGGCTCTATAGATGGACACCTTAGACTCCTCTACCTTCAATCTATCACACCTTGCTTGGGATTCCTTCAATTGCCCTTCGAGCCTGTCAATCTTGGCTCGCATATCTTGAACAAAAGGATTCTTCTCAAAGTTCTCCATCACTTCTTTGCACTTAGCCTCCAATTCATCATATTCATGATCCCTAGCTTTTTCTTTGGCTAAGATTGCATCCATTTTCACTCTCACATTCAACACCGTTTGCACCAACTCCCTTGTCCTTGAATTCAAATGATTATCCAAAACAGTCTGCCTAGCATAACTTTTGGAGTGAAAATCGCAAAGCTCTTCCATAGACATGTTATCCAAGACTCCCTTCCAACTGGTAGGTGTCATTTTTTCAACCAATTGTTGACAGGCACGTGCATTAGGAAGTTCCACAACATCGGGAAGGCCTAAAAAAGAAAGGAAAACAAGTTATATGATGCATGACATTTGATACGCGTGAAAGATGCTAGCTTACTTGGAGTATGGTCATCAGGAATCGATAGAGGAGTGGGTATAAAGGTTTTAGAGTGTGATCCTTTGGGCTTCACAACTCT